>CAXAJV010000016.1:13919250-14557887 GCA_963969225.1 Xylocopa violacea | reverse complement strand
CTTAAACTACACTTAAGCTAGAATGTAATCTATTTTACAGAACTTGAATTTAATTATTGCCAACTTAACTTCTTACTATTTTCTGCATATCCTAGGGATTTTAATACTGTACTTTGGTACTGTTGTATGGAGAATTTTTTTGTTTATATTTATTGACTATACATATTAACTATAACATCATTAACATACATTACCGGTTTTACATTATTTGCTATCAGTAGGTGGCATTTGGCAAAACATACTGCTTTTAATTTACTCAGAGTAAAACTTTCCTTTCCATTACTTTCGTTTCGCTCGTTCTTCTTTTTTTCTCTTTGCAATGTCATTCATTACTTTCCCTTTGCGTTCTATTATAATTTTTTTCTATGAAGTCTCTATAGCATCTTTTGTTTTTAATTATTTGTACTGTATGTGTTATATGCGGTGTTAGTGTCAGTATTAATGTAAGTGTTGGGTGCACTCCATTTGGTGGTACAGACAGTTATTTGCTGGTGGTACGGACAGCTCTTTTACCACGCTCTCTCTTCGCCCCTGAAGTAAAGATAAGTTTAAAACAACTTACCCTGTAACCACGCTATAGGTAGAGTCAGTATAAGTTTGAGTTTAAGTTTGAGTTCTTTATTTTCCACTGGTTATACATTATTTGTTGTCGGAAGATGGCGTTTGAAAAAGCATGATGCTTTCAATTTGTCCAATGTGAAATTTTCCTTTTCATTCGGTTTTACAGTTTTTGACCTTGTACTTTAGTGTCTCTCATTATTTTTTTCTTTGCACACTCATTCTTTACTTTTTGTAAGAAAGTTCGAAAAATGTATGTCTTGCCTGGTTGTTGGGCAAAACGTCTGCTTTTTGGCCCTTTGTTCCCTTTTTCCCTTCTGCAAACACAATTGAAAATAGGTGAGAAAATGTTCAACTTATTCGGCAGTGGACCCTTCTACTTAAAACTACATCAATCGAAAGAATATAATCTGCTGTTTCAATCGTCGTGGTCTTCCCTTTGGATCGCGATTCACGGTTTGATCTTGTCGGCTGCAACGACCGTTCGTAGTCGTTTCGAGACTTCCCTCAGATCTTCCACATTGTACCAATCGTTGGGCAGGACCACTCTGATCCGAAATAGTCCTTTGCATTTCGATAGCAATTTGCGGCTATCTTCCATTGAGAGTTCACTGGTCACCTGCACCAGCACCAACTCCTCCACGGTATACCTGCGAGCTTTCTTTCGCGTTCGATCATACCGCTCCTTCTGCAGCTTCTGTTCTTGGGAGATATGTCAACTAATGTCCGCTTTTAGTGCAGCTAGATCTAATCGATCCATTTCTTCCCGTACCGCATTCAATACGATTCCTTCTGCTATCGTTTTTGCATCACACCCGATTAATGTCATCATCGGCGTCGGCTGAGGGTTTCGGCTAAGGACATATACGTGCGCCATCTTCGTCCCTGGTCGATGCATGATTCTAAACGTATACTCTTGAACTTCCAACCACCATTAGAGTCAAGGTCCGTAAAAGTCCGGGAAAAGGTCCGTAACCCGTTGTATCCGTCGATCCCCAGCAGGTATACTCTAAAGTGTAGCAACGCGAAAATAACACCTATCATTTCGAGCTCGTAGGAATGATAGTGTGTTGTGTGATAAATAGTTGTGTTGTAACAGCATTGCTCCAACGCCGATCGAACTGGCATCCATATGTAACTCGGTAAGTCGAGTTGGATCGAAAATACGCAATACAGGTCGCGTGGATAATTTTTCTTTTGCCGGTGGAAGACTTGCTCTAGTTTCTCCAGACGGAACGGTCATAGCACGTTCTTATGAGTCAGGCGCGTCAAAGGCTCCATAAATACAGCGAAATTCTGAATAAATTTCCTAAAATAACTTGTCAGCTCCAAAAACTGACGTATCACGCTTGAAACTAATCAAATTATTGTAGGGTGTGAATGATTTTACAATGCGTGGTTTTGTGTATGAAGAAACAAAATGTAATGAATATTCATTATTCAAGAATATTCGAAAAGAATGTGTATATGATTTTATTACGTGTGACTTTGTGTGCGTGAAAACATAAGACGAAATTGAGAATACTCTCAGACATTAATTATTCGAAAATATTCCAAACTTTGTATGCGAGTGCCTGGAAAAACAAGGGAATGAATGGAAATATGGGGAAAAGAATCTAGAATGTTCGATCAGTGGTTGTATATAAGGATGTGTGTGCGCAGCGTAAAGGAGAGTTAAAGAACATCAGCGTAGTATGTATCATCAATTTAACCTAATAAATTCGCTCTTTACAATTACGCTTGTTTTTCGGGAAAAACTTCTGATCCCACATTATTATATTACATAAAAATTAGTACCTTTTGATAGCTAAAGTATTGTTATGAAGTAAAGTACAATATTTACATATTTGTATAACATACAATACATAATCTAACTCGCCCTCGTCTGCACCAAATTTAAACAGCAGATATGAATAAATGTTGTTTGGATGAATGAGTAAGAGACGAAAAATTGTACACAATAATTGTTTATCAAATTATTAATATTTTCTTAAAGCAAAAAAAAAGAGAAAACAAAGTAGTTCTAAAGGTATATTATATTAATTGTTATAACTTTTTTTATAGTGCATCAATTTTTACTTTGTTTAATTCACATGGTGATAAAGAAATGGCTGCAACTAAAATTAGTTACAAAGTGCAATTTTGACTGTGAACTTATGAAGAAGATCAACCTAAGGGTTAATTGTATCCATTGTTTATCAGATTTATGTAGTTTCTATTTCGAATGGTCTAGTATAATTATTTAACATTGTATTAATAATTTAATTTAGTTGTGTGTAAAATTTCTGCAGTTGTTTTAATCTTCTTATTAGAGTATACGGAACTTTTGAGTTTGGTAATTATCCAGGACTATTAAAGACTATATTCTATTTAGCAATTGTGGAACTAACTGAAATTAACCTGGATCGTTTAAAGGATATAACATTTAATGAAGATTTTTCTAACGAACATGTTTTGACCGCTGATTATACTGTTGCATCAAATGCTTCAAATGGGTTCGTGCAATGTTATTTATTTATACGTTATTATATTTATAGCTGTTTTGAATTTGTAGCGATACAATGTTTCTGTAATCAAAATTATGCATATGTACTTTTTAAATAAATTGGTAATGTAGAAAAGGAAACAACAGTTATAAATAATAATTTTTATAAATTAGGAACAAGGTGAATTGAAATATTATATATTACAAATTTTGTGCAACGTTCGACGATATGGGATATTTAACTGTTCTTGTTATATATCTAAAATACAGCGAGTATTAACAGCGACAATAAACAGTACTATTTATACTCATTCTTTGCACACTTTAATTATAATTCTATTTATATATAAAATTATTATGCATATTTAATCTAAACCTTGCTTATGTGACATAATTACACCTTCTAATTAATGTACAACAGATTGTTGAACCCTCTATTGATATTCAATTTATAAAGTGATGTAAAAGAGAACAGTTATTTTTCAAAATGACATACCATAATGTGATAATGAAACATAAACATAAAATACAAAAATTCATAACTAAACTAATTTTTTTAAGCTTCTGAAAGGTGTTCATTCGCGTTGAAGTGTGTTGTTCTGCAATGTCATCCGGTGGATTTACGATCGCACTTAAAATATGGTCGTCCGTTTTGGCAATAATTGAATCAATCACTTTCGATTTTCTTCCACTAACAAATCGATTCCAATTCCTCAATAAGATCTCTCTTCCGCGTTGACTCGTGACCTGGTTATATCTTCATTATTCTCTTTACTGGAAACTTCTTTTTGTCGCGCTGTAAAGTCTGCGAGTATAGCGTCTGCTTGTGAATTGATTGAACACGATTCAATAAGCGACACTTTATAATGCTCCTTATCTTCGAACGTAGTCGTTGCGAAGTATCGACATTCTCGTAAGAAACAAGACACGAGGCAGGGTTATCCATTATAATGGGCTGCTTGTGACAGGGTGGGTTTTATTGACAACCATAAGTTGCTGTCGTAGCAATTACTGACTTTTATTTTCTTCTTCAATAAGGATCGAAATGATTAGGCGCGAGCTACTTCACGGGGTACGACCGGAACCCCATAGTATACAGTAGCGAAACTCTCTGTCGGCACCTTTGATGTCGGTGACGCTGAAAATGGAGTGTGCATGCACGAAAACGGCTAATTGTCTCATTTGTTCTTTACTTTTCGGTTTTCTTTCTAGGTCTCCTCGACTTATTTTCACATCCAATTAATAAAAATAATACTTAATAAAAATAATAGATATATCATTTTTAAAACTAAAAAATAAGGAAAAAAGCAAAAGTCGAAAAAAATATAAAATACTTATGTTATATTATAACATATAATATAAATACGTCATAAATATTATACTACAAATATATTTATGACTATAAAAATATAAGAACATAAATGTTGTATAAGATAAACAATAAGAGAAGTAAAATATAATGAAATACACAAGATATATGTTATACACATATTTAAGAAAATAGTTTCATTACATTAAATAAAATAAACAATTGTATTCAAAATAAAAATAAAATACGTTCAAATTAATTTGTTCTTGAATTAATTTAAAATGCGATAAATAAAATTCTGATTATAATATGATTTTTATTAACATTTTATTTTAAAATTATTTTATATATGCCTATACAAATATATTTATAACAAATATATTAATATGTCAAAAGCAAAGATTTCATTAATGAACAGAACGAAGATACCATATTTTTAATATAAATACACTTTTTATTAAAATAGAGGTATATATACCAATAGAGATATATATAGGGAAAAATAAAGGGAAATAAAAAACAAAAAATAAGATTACATATACTTTCATTGTACAATCTTTTGATGGATTTATATTTATATCTCAGCTACTCGATCCACCTCGATGCAAACCAAAGAAAAGAAAATCAATGAAAGTGTAAAAAACCATTTTTACACAATAACATAAAAAATATAAGTAAAAAAAAAAACGCAATATTAAGCTCCATTTCAACGTCTTTTTGATTACTCATTCTTCAGGCGTTTGTTGCTCTAGAAGCTGAAAAAAATATAAATAAAAAATGTGTTCCTCGTTCCCATGTTTCTTTGGAAATCTAACGTTGTTATCTTTGGAATAAAGTGTCGTTCCACATTAAATTGTAGGATGCATTTCGGTACTGCACAGCTACCCTTACTTTTTTTGTTCATTTCTTAAGTAATAAATTAATACAGCAACACTTGAAACAAAACTACGATCAAAGTGCTCCCAAAAGAATATATAACTTATAATATTTATATAAGTTAACAATTCTCTTACAATCTCCTATTTCTTCCTCCACTTTCATTACTTTCTTCACTTTATCTCTTTTTAACTTCGCAAAACCTTTGAAAAGGTTTCAAGCAGCTCTCAATAGGTATTCGATTTCTTCCAATTTCAGCTTCGTGTTTGTTTAGATATTTACCCGTTTTTTTGAATGCTCAGAAAGAAACAGAGCAAACAATAAGGAGCAAGTGAGTGAGTGAGTGAGTGAGTGAGTGAGTGAGTGAGTGAGAGAGAGAGAGAGAGAGAGAGAGAGAGAGAGAACTATTATATCCTGTGACTGTGACGTCGTGGCATCGGCCACATGGGCAGCGTTTCGGCAACCGATAATAGAAATCCAACCGGTTCTCTAAACACAATATCCGCGATTTCTAGAACTCGTCACGCTATCCAATATCCATTACCATTGATCCTCATACTAGGTCGGTTACTGTTACATACGTAACAACGTGTCCATATCTATACAATATACCATTTCAATATATATAATATAATATAATAATGTGGGGAACGAGAAATGTAAGAATGAGCGTGTGAATGATTTTATTGCGTATATCCTTAGTATGTGTGAAAAACAAAAAGTAATCAGGAATATTCTCGAATATTGATTATTCGAGAATATTCCAAACTTTGTATAAAAGGCAGAATGTGTGTCTGAATGAGCGAGTATGAGAGTGCTCTGAAAACAAGGGAAAAGAATCTAGAATGTTCGGTGAATGAAAGGTATAAAAAGCGTGTGTGTGCGAAGTTCACAGTCAGAGTCAGTTAATCAGTCAAGCAATCAATCAATTTGTGTCTAAATAAAAGTGTTTCTTAAATAATTCCTACAATTTTGGGGGCCCCTCCGGGATTGACAACAATCTGCTCTAGTTGTGAATTAGAAGTCGTATGAATTATTTAAGTTTAAAAAGAGTTTTAAAGTATTGAAGTGTTGATTAAGTGTTAAAGAGGTAGTAAAAATGAATCATCCTAGTGACGTGACAATACCCGAAGATGAAATGTTAGATTACCTTACCGATGGCATACCGGATGTGAATTTAAGAGACCAGGCGCGAATTCACCGATTCTCTACAAAGGCGGACCTTCTTGAAGCATTTGAGAAGATAAATCTACGTGACAGGAGCCAAACCAACACAATGAGGGGCACGAGACAAGGAAGCGAGGGATATCACCGACCAGCAACGATTGGAAAGACCGAGAGGACCGAGAAGAGGCAGGAGTTCCGCAACGGGAAGCGTTTCTATTGCTACGTTTGTGGATCACCGGAACACATGAGTGACAGATGTCCAACGAAGAACGAAGGTGTAAAGTGTTTTAAATGCAACGAGCGAGGACATATTGCGTCTAAGTGCCCTAGAGGACAAATTACTTCATCGGTGAGTTGCGTCGTATCACAAGAATCACGGAAAAATGTATAAAAAGTGTAAAGATAAACGGTCATCAAATGGAGGCACTAATTGACACCGGGAGCGATTTTTGTTTAATGCGTACTGATAAATATATAGAGTTAGGATCCCCCCGATTACTGCCCAAAGAAATGAAATTTACTGGAATGGGTTCCATGAATACGACATTGGGTGAATTTTATGCAAGTTTAACCGTAGATAATAATCCTTATGTAATTCTTATACGCGTAGTTTCAGATACACTTATGAATCAGAAATTAATTATCGGAATTGATTTTCTTAGTACAGTTGAACACAATGTCAGAAACGGTAGCATCACTATTCTTCCATTTAAAGTTAGTCAAGCATCTAGTAATGATTCCAATCTCCCTGAAATTTATAAAATAGATATAGCTGAGGAAATCGAGAAAGTAGATATTTCACATGTACAGAAAGTCGAACATCGAGAAGTAGTTAAAGATCTGATCGAGAATTATAAACCTGCGAAAACCAAGGAGGTTGATGTTAAAATGTCAATTGTGCTGAAAGATGAAACTTAATACGTAATACGTAAATACGCAAATACAGGAATGAATTGATGAAGGCATTGTACACCGTCCGCTTCTATACGCAAGTTTTCAGAACTAGGAGCATAAGCACAATACTCCTCCACACTAAGCGAATCTTGGGCAGCTAAGCTTAAAACACCGTACCTTCCCTCCGATTTTAAAAACCTATAATTTCGATATGTATATTCTTGCGCTCCTTCAAATATCCCCGTTCTGTCAAAAACGTATACCGGCGATCCATAGTTATCGCATATGACCCGCGCTATTCGTATCTGTTCAGCCAAAGAATATCTCGCAAAACGAATTAAACTGTCCTTGTCTTTGTCATCTATATCTCTGGAATCAATCGAAGTTGTGTCCTCGGGCGAACTCGGCGTTCTAGTTTTCTTAGTAGTCACTTCTTTTTCACTAAAGAAAGTCTTCTTGGTAGTCAAATAAAAAGATTATTAAAGATCGCTATCCCCTTCCGCTTATAGAAGATCAAATAGATTCGTTGCAAGGTGCCAATTATTATAGTACTCTTGATTTGAGAAACGGTTTCTTCCATGTTCCAATAGAAGAAAAAATCAGAAAATATACCGCGTTCATAGTTCCTGACGGACATTATGAGTTTCTTAGAGTGCCCTTTGGTCTTTGTAATTCTCCCTCGGTATTCCAAAAATATATAAATGTAGTTTTTAAAGATTTAATCCGTGAAAAAGTAGTATTGACATACTTGGATGATCTAATCATACCATCAGTTGATTATGAGATAGGTTTAAAAAATCTCGAAATAGTTTTAAATACAGCCAGTGAAGCAGGGCTACAAGTAAATTGGAAAAAATATAGTTTATTACAAAGTAGAGTTGAATTTCTAGGACACGTTATAGAAAACGGACAACAACGTCCATCCATACATAAGACGGAAGCGGTCAAACGATTTCCAGAGCCAAAAAATACGCGGCAGCTACAAAGTTTCCTCGGACTAAGTGGATACTTTAGAAAATTCATTCCGCATTATTCACTTAGAGCGAGACCATTGTCAAATTTATTGAAAGCTGATGTAAAATTCGAGTTCGGTGAAGAACAGAAAAATGCCTTCATCTGTACTAGATTTATATCGAGTGGGTTCCGAAACCCAATTACATACGGATGCGTGCATTTACGGGTATGGGGCGATTTTATTACAAAAAAGCAGTAAAGATAACGCGTTACACCCTATTTATTATGCTAGTGGCACAACTACGCCCGCTGAGAAAAATTATACTAGTTATGAGTTAGAAGTCCTTGCAATAGTTAAAGCTCTTAAAAAGTTTCGAGTATATCTTTTAGGAATAGCGTTCAAAATTGTAAATGATTGTGGCGCTTTTATGCTGACAATGAGATAACGGGACTTGTGCGTACGCGTGGCCAGATGGGCTCTCCTTTTAGAAGAATTTGACTACACCATTGAGCATAGACCAGGAAAAAGTATGATGCATGTGGATGCTCTGAGTCGTCAGCCATTACCTTCGTGTATGCTTATCGAGGAATTAAAAGACGGATTAACAATGCGGTTGAAACAGGCACAGCAGCAAGATACCGATTTGTTGAAAATTGTGAAACTTGCGGAACAGAATAAAATTAACGGTTACGAAATTCGAGGCGGCTTACTTTTCAAAGAGGTCGATAACGATTTAAAGTTAGTAGTTCCGAAACAAATGTCATCACAGATAATTAGACATGCGCACGAAAAGGGTCATTTTTCCGTAGGTAAAACCGAAGCACTTGTTAAAAAAGACTATTGGGTAACAAACATGAAGTCGAAAATAGAAAATGTTGTTAGAAATTGCGTCGCATGTATATTAGGAGATAAGAAGCAAGGTAGACAGGAAGGATACTTGAATCCCATAGATAAAGGTGAAATACCACTTGATACATTTCATATAGATCATTTAGGGCCTCTACCGCCAACTAAAAAGAGTTATAAACATATACTTGTAATTGTTGATGCGTTTTCAAAGTTTGTATGATTGCTTGCGACCAAGAGTACGAGTGCTGCAGAAGTAGTAGCAAAACTTCGGAAGCAAGCTACGATTTTTGGAAACCCGCGACGTATTATCTCTGATCGAGGTACTGCGTTTACTTCTAAAGAATTTTCAGATTATTGTATAGAGGAAAGTATTCCCTTACAACAGCTGGCACGCCAAGGTCTAACGGCCAAGTAGAACGCGTGAATCGCATATTGATTCCACTTTTAACAAAATTATCCAATCCGAAAAAAGGAGAATGGTACCGTTATTTAGATAAAGCGCAACAATTTTTAAATATAACAGTGCACCGAAGTATTGGTACTACACCTTTTGAATTACTGTTCGGAACGCGAGCACGTTTCAAAGATGATCCACAAATTAGAGAAATGTTAGAGCGAGAATGGGCTGAGATGTTTAAATGTAACCGAGATGAATTAAGAGATCGTGCGAAAGAAAGTATCGCTAAGATACAAGCGGAAAACAGAAAAGCATATAACAAGCAAAGAATAGACGCGAGAATCTATCGAGAAGGCGATTTGGTTGCTATTAAGCGCACACAACAAGGTCCAGGATTAAAATTTGCGACAAAATATTTTGGACCTTATACTGTAATAAAAGCAATGCGTAATAATAGATATATTGTAAATCGAGTAGGTGATCATGAAGGTCCATCGCAAACGTCAACAACGGTTCATTATATGAAACCATGGGTTAATGAAGAGAGTGATATATCAGACTGTGAGAATGAAGATTAGGACATTCGAGGACGAATGCCTGTGCAAGATGGCCGAATGTGGGGAACGAGAAATGTAAGAATGAGTGTGTGAATGATTTTATTGCGTATATCCTTAGTATGTGTGAAAAACAAAAAGTAATCAGGAATATTCTCGAATATTAATTATTAAAACTTTGTATAATTAAAAACTTTGTATAAAAGGCAGAATGTGTGTGCGAATGAGCGAGTATGAGAGTGCTCTGAAAACAAGGGAAAAGATTCTAGAATGTTCGGTGAATGAAAGGTATAAAAAGCGTGTGTGTGCGAAGTTCACAGTCAGAGTCAGTTAATCAGTCAAGCAGTCAATCAATTTGTGTCTAAATAAAAGTGTTTCTTAAATAATTCCTACAATAATAAAACAGATTAGAGTTTCAAAATTGTAAATAGTATTTAATCTTTCTATGACCATTTTATTTTCGGCTTAAGCAGTTTTCAATTAATTTTATTTTTATCCTGAATGTTTGAAAAAGGGGCCAAAGTGCGTCATAAAGTTATTACCTGTTTCGGTCGAAGCTTAAGACACGCGAAATTTCCGTGCACGTCACTCGTGCATTTGGTTGGTCATTTTTAATCAATTTCTAACAAATTTATGCAACCAATCAGTTTTGACGTCCACTTCCCTCACCAACATTCGTGACGTTGCAATTGTGACGGGTACTTTTCCCACGAGATAAGGCCATAATCAACCCTTTGTCTAAACATCGACCATTGAACCGGATGCACCTAACGACAACGGGATGCGATAACGACAACGAACCGAGACGGAATTCCAAGAAGAAAGTAAACCCCACTCCCAATCAATCTGGTCTAAATACCCCTTCGGAAACCTTTAGTCTTTGGTCTTAGATTTGCCGTTGTGCTGTCAACATTGATCGTCGTCGCTCTGTAGCTGCGTTTGTTCTCGACATCTGCGGATCGTCGAGAAATAAATCTTTTTAAAAGGTCATTTGTGATTATTTTTTACGCGACACAATCAACGAATTCGTTCGTCTTGGCCGAATAAACCACTCCCATCGGTTTATATTCGATGGGAAGTACACAGAACATCAGAATTTTAATCAA
Source organism: Xylocopa violacea (assembly GCA_963969225.1). Taxonomy (NCBI): domain Eukaryota; kingdom Metazoa; phylum Arthropoda; class Insecta; order Hymenoptera; family Apidae; genus Xylocopa; species Xylocopa violacea. Next base: position 14,546,737 of record CAXAJV010000016.1, on the reverse strand, counting down.
ACATTCCTCCTGGACACTTCGGACTTATACATTCATAAACATCATCAAACAGTATAGTTCATTTATTAAATTTCATTTATTAAAGTTTACATCAACGGTTAACTGTAGATATTATTACACCACCCTAAATACTCAAGCGTAATTAAAAAACCGCTTGAAGAGTAAAATAGACCAACAATTTATTGTTGCGCACTGAACAGTTACCACAGATTTTCGACTCAATGACGGATATAAATTCTCAGCATCGACACTCCAAGACTTTTGATAAAGGTTATCACGTGTGCTATCCTTACACAAATATCGACGTTAACAGATATATTTCTATTTTTCATTAAAAAATATTGTTAAACCTATTGTTATAAAGTTATGATAAAACAAAAAAATTTATAATAGAAAATAAGTAACATAGTCTTAAGGAAAAGAATAATGTAAGCAAAGATTGAAGATACCAAAAGATACTAGGAATATAAAAGTATGCAAAGGGAAAGTAAAGAATGATTGTGCAAAGAGAAAAAGAATGGGAGATGCCAAAGTACAAAGTAAAACGATTGTAAAATCGAATGAAAAGGAAAGTTTTACATTGGGAAAATTAAAAGCAACATGCTTTTCCAAACATCATTTACTGATAGCAAATAATGTAAAACCAGTAGAAAATGAGGATTAAACTCATACAGAACCGCCACAGTAATATAGCGGCAATCTTCTCGTACAACAGTACCAAAGTACAGTATTAAAATCCCTAGGATATGCAGAAAATAGTAAGAAGTTAAGTTGGCATTAATTAAATTCTAGTTCTGTAAAGTAGGTTACATTCTAGGTTAAGTGTAGTTTAAGGTGGTGTTACTAAAACCGAAAGGAAAAACGAATTCCCTTTCATTTCCCGCGTTCTTCAAGCTGGCGTTTAGACTCTGAAAGAAAAAAATTTGCAACGGTATTAAAACGAAAATTAGTGAGAATTTTTGTTCCAAGATACCTCTTCTCTTTGTATCATACTATATCGAAATATCCGTTACAGTGAGTGCTATCTAGTATAAAATTTAAAATTAATATCGTCATTAACGATAACAAATACCAGTTCGGTAAATACATTTTCGCCTGCTACGTTTATGGTTATTACTTGAAAGCACGTAAGTTGTTTGCTGTATGACTGTTGTTGGGGATGCACATGAGGATATGCCGGTTGTTTTAAAGTTAGTAACATAGTTTATGTAGAATTTTAGTCTTACATTTTGCTCGAAACGTGATTTACAAAATGACATAGTGGATTCGAGCTTATTTATATATATGTATGTATATAGTGTAATAGATATGTGTGCATATAGATAAACGTTTCTATACGTATATATATATATACAATTACTTCCACTAATTTCGGACACTATACATTTCTTGTATTTATTGCTGTATATAAGTAAGAATAATCTAAATATTATGTTACGTATCTTATAAAAAAATAGTAGTTTGAAATTCAGAACAAATTTTTTCTTAACAACATTTACAGGTAGAATACATTTTAAACAAAAAGTTGCCACATTAACCCATTAACGCCGACAAAGAAACTGACGAATAAAAATTGTGTAAAGAAACATAAAATACATATGTAATATACATATATAAAACGTTAAAATATTTCAACTAAGACAAATTGGACCAATATTCTACTTCATTTGTATATGTAGACAAAACGATAACAGGCAGAATTCATAGATAATTTATAAGAACTGTTCCATGTTTATAATTGCAACCATCCTCAAATAGGTATGACTGGCTTTAATGGGTTAATATTTGGACATTTTGTGAATAATAAATATTTTATATATAAAATTTATGAGAAATTGCAATTTGAATATTGTAGTGCAAATCTGTTTCGTTTAGACCAATGGCATCGCATTTAAATAGTATCTAGTTTTCTGCGAAATCTGATTTAAATTTTCAGAAAGGGAAATATTAGCATAGCAATATTTGAAAAATCATATAAAAGCAATCAATCAATATTTTTATCTGAACCATTGCATGTGTAATACTAGAATCATGAACTCTTTACCATTGATGTTCTGATATGATTGTATTCCACGGCAAAGCTGCGCTTCGCTTGCAGCTGTTCCTTACAGAATGAAGGAATGAAATAATTTTGCTACGAAGAAAATGACGCAAGATACAAAGACAAAAATAATTTTGAGAAGGCTTTTCATCTGTACATCACTATGATAGCATTTATGAGCTACGAGAGAAACTACATGCATTTGCATTCAGCAGTGCAAGTTTGCGAGCTGAGCTTATTATATGATTTATATAGTGTGTGATCAGCCGAGAGTGCAGCTAATCACATAATGCGATTGGATTAATAATCTTGTATTGTTTAGGCACATTAAGAATAGTTTCTTTTATTATTTAAACTAAGAAATCAATAAAGGATGAAAAGTTATTTTAAAACTAAGAATGCATTAATGAATATTGGACAAGGGAACGAATAAGGTAATATCCTATTAATTAGACTTTTAAGGTGATGATTACGTTATTAGGACTTTTTATAATTTAAAATAATGTAAAGAGTCTATTTCTACCATAAAAAGTACTTTAACATATCATTTACATAAAAACAAGTATTAAGATTTATGTATGTCACTATCATCAATTGTTTGAATGATTGGACAGAACTTATGACGTGTTATAGTGATTAAATTTAGATGTCCTAGTAGTATTTGGACATAAAATTAACTAAAATTATGCTTGTAAAAAATTCTAATGAAAAAATGGTTGATGATAATGGACATTTTTTCACACTGTACAGTCTTGAAAAATTTGAAAACGGAGATGAAAATAATACAAAAACATAAAGGCTTAATAAATAATCTAGAAAACAAGGATGTATTGTCATAACGCAGGCTTTTCCCTATTCTTCTAGAAACTCTCAATTCGCTTTCTGAAAACTGTTTCACATAGCTTCTATTCTCTCTTCTTCCAAATTATTTCTAGTTTGTCTATTTCTTCGTTATTTCTCTAATCAGCAATTCCATCTTTCTAGATTTTTCCTTCCTGTATTAATGTAGATTAAATACATTTTCCATTTTATTTGCAATGAATTACAATTGATGTACAATCCATTAAACACAATTTTACAATTACTTCTTGATCTTTGTTACATTTCTGTTTCTGCAGTGTCTTCTTATTGTTTCTTAAACGATTGATAATTATTTTATTTTTTTGATTCCATGAATGGTTTTTTATAATTTAATATTTACAAATATTATTGATAGTGTCCAATCATTAGGTCGAGTCTAATTGCTAGGATTTTTACCTTACATGACTAGGCCTGTATGTTATAAATGTTGACTACACATTTTTCAGAGTGCAATAAGTTGTAATTCTATAGTTTTTAGGAAACAATTTGGAAGATTATATATATATCATATATTAGTAACTTAACGTGCTTTACATGTTGATAATAAATGAAGGTTACAGGGTACAAATTAACACAATTTAAACAAAGGTAGAAATGATAGTCGATAGTAGATATTGCATTTGGCCTCAAAAAACAATTTTGTTAGAAGAGCTAAGATTTTTTGTTTAATTTTGTATTAAATAGAGGTTTTAAAAAATTTTTTTGTCTGTAATTTCTAGTTATATGATTATTAAGTGACTTTTTGTTTGATAAAAACTTTTTTATCAGTTTATTGAATATGAATGAAAAAATGGAACGACTGTTGAATATATGGCACTTAAAAATAAGGGATAAAAATATTTATATTTGTTTGCAAATTTTTAAAAATATATTTTTGAAATCAATTATATGTTGTATGTGTAATCCTATCTGCAAATCATAACATGAATGTTCGAATTGGATGTTTCAAAACGTAACTTATCTACTATTAAATATTTTTTTGTCTCTTAAATTATGTTTTTTAATTTTTCCATATATATGTATTTATTTCTAATGTGATATTGTTATTATTGCCTTAACATTTTTCGGACATAGTGCTCTCTTATGTATTTAATATCTTAAGAGTTATGTATTTAAAAAAAACTCTTGTACTGTGATTTCAAAACTCCTTCTGATAACTTACCTACAAGTATTATTGCATTTGATATGCGCAATATTCGTTTCATGAAATAATAATTGCTGCAAGGTTACCGATCTGTTATGTCAACTGTATAACGATGAGTATAATGATCTTATTTCATTCATTTTTTAAAACTCAATTACCTATATTAATTTTGAGTTTACGTGAAATAACTTTTAAAACGATATCTAAGCTAAATATCAGTTTATTATCAATATTTGTTACCATTATTTGGCGGCCCAAATCCTGCTTTAGGTACATTAATTAATAGATACATTTTTTTAATTGCTTCTGAATTCTTTTCTTATTTTTGGTAAAGATTTGTTTATTGTGCTTGTCTTCCTTTAGTTGTCCCGTTTTAAAGGGCAAACTACTTGTGATATCTCGTCAATTCTTCAAGCATCGATTCGGAGAAGGACAAATAACAACTGACATTTATGTAGGATTTCTTTGATGTAAATGAGAACAGAACAGATAATTTCGCTTTCAACTCTCCTTGATTATTTCTATTGTAGGATATTTATTATTTTAAAATTAAATACAAGGAGATTAAAACGTCTTTATAACTATGTTTTCTCAATAACGCACGATGAACAACTGACTCAATTTGTTTAAAAACATTCACTTGAAAGACTTATTCACACGCACATTCGCTCTCGCTCACATTCTAGAATTCCATATTCCATAACATAAAAATTGAATATCTTAAATTATTGATTAATATAAATTATTGATTAACAAACAAGGATAATAAGTTATTAAACAAGGATATCTAAGATTATTATCTTTCATTCGGCCGTCCTGCATGGACATTCGTCCTGAATGTCTTCATTGACGTCATCTTCAGACGAATTATCATTGGCTTCGTCAATCCATAGTTTCATAAATTCGGCTGATGTAAATGTTTGTGGAGGTCCTTCTCCTTCACCCACCTTCTGAACTAAATATCGTTGATTACGAAGAACTCGAATTATTTCATATGGTCGAAAATATTTGTGAGCTACTTTTAAACCAGGACCTGTTGCATACGTTTAATAGCTACTAGGTCTCCTTCTCGAGAAATTCTAGCTTTCCGTCTAGTTTTGTCAAAAGTTCGCCTGTTTTCTTGTTGGATCTTAAATATATTTTTGTTTGCTTGAAATCGTAATTCGTCTCGTTCATCTTGAAAAGATGCGATCCTTTCTTTTTCAAGTAAATCTCGAATGTCTGGATAATCTTTGAGTCGTGGATGCGTCCCGAATAGAAGATGAAATGATGATGTGCCAATGCTTCGATGTATTGTTGAATTCAAACACTGTTGATCTACTTTTAAATATTTATACCATTCGCAGTGTTTGGGTACAGCTAACTTTGTTAACAATGCAATTAACGTTCTATTAAGACGCTCGACTTGACCATTAGCTCTAGGAATTCTTGTTGTAATTAAAGTATGCTCTATAATTTCTTCTTGACAATACTGTTTAAAATCGTTTGCAGTGAAAGCCTTTCCTCTATCAGAAATTCTTCGACGCGGATTACAGAAAATAGTTGATTGTTTCTTCAGACGTGATAAAACGTAGATTTCGTAGCGTAAAGCCATGTAAATTTTGTAAAAGCATCTATTACTGCAAATATATACTTATACGTTTTCTTCGTTGAAGGTAGTGGTCCAAGATGATCAATATGAAATGTATCAAAAGGAACACTCCCCTTCTCGATTGGATTTAAATGACACTCTTGTTTCCCTTGCTTCTTTTCAACTAAGATGCACGCAACGCAATTTCTCACAACTTTTTCAACTCGTTGTCGAAGATTTGGGATCCAATAATCTTTACGTACAATAGCTTCAGTCTTGACCACAGAAAAATGTCCTCGTTCATGAGCTCGCTTTATTATTTGCATTTGCATTTGACGCGGCACCACAAGTCGGATGTCTCCTTCAGACACTTTGTACAGAAGATTTCTTCGAATGATATAATCTTTCGTCTTGTTTTGAAGTACATAAATCTTGAAGTTTCTTTATACTTTCATCTTCTTCCTGTGCCTTCCGCAAACGTGCTGTAAGACTTGTATCAGATTCGTCGATTAAGAAATTCATAGGTAGGGGATTTCGACTTAACGCATCAACATGTAACATATTCTTTCCTGGTCGATGCTGTATCCGGTAGTCGAATTCTTCTAACAATAATGCCCATCGCGCGACTCGCACACAAAGATCTTTCTTATTCATTGTAAAAGTAAAAGCGCGACAATCAGTGACAATAACAAACGAAATTCCTAACAAATAAACACGAAATTTCTTTAACGCTTTAACTACTGCTAAAACCTCTAACTCGTAACTACCATATTTTGTTTCAGCAGGAGTTGTCTTACCGCTAGAATAATATATAGGATGAAAATATCGATCCTCGTTATTTCTTTGGAATAAAATTGCTCCATAGCCTAAAGCAGAAGCATCTGTATGCAACTCTGTTTCCGCTCCGACTCGATACAGGTTTAATATTGGTTTTTCACTTAGTATAACTTTTAATTGCATAAACGCTTCTTTTTCAATCGGTCCAAAACAGAATTTAACATTCGCTCGCAAAAGATTTGACAACGGTCGCGCAATTACAGAGTATCTGTATATAAATTTACGAAAATACCCAGTCAATCCAAGAAAACTTTGTACTTGTTTAACATTTGTCGGTTCTGGAAATCGTCGGACTGCATCAGTTTTACGATCCGAAGGGCGAACACGACCGTTATTGATTACATGCCCGAGAAATTCAACTGTAGTTTACAGAAAACAACATTTTTTCCAATTAATTATTAAATTAGCTTCGCTTGCTGTTATTAAAACCTTTTCAAGATTTTTGATTCCACTCTCAATATCATCCGATGGAATAATTAAATCATCCATATAAGTTAAAACTATTCTCTTTCGAATAAGCTCTCTAAATACAGTATTTATAAATCTTTGAAAAACTGCCGGTGAGTTACAAAGACTAAAAGGAACTCGTAAGAATTCGTAATGACCATCTGGTACAATAAATGCTGTATACTTTCGACTTGATTCATCCATTCGTACATGAAAGAAACCATTTTTCAAATCGAGAGTACTAAAAATACGCGTGCTTTGTAACGAATCTAATTGATCTTGAATTAATGGTAACGGATACTTATCTTTGATAATTTTCTTATTTATTTACACAAACTAATATCACTTCCTGAATCTATCGATGCTTCGATCTCATGTCCATTAAGCAAAACATTTTTAAGATACTTTCGACTCGATGATACTCTAAATGTCGCGCAACTTTCTTTACTCGCTTCATACTTCCTAGAACATTACATAACATAAAAATTGAAACTCTTAAATTATTGATTAACAAACAAGGATAGTAAATTATTAAACAAGAATATTTAAGATTATTATTCTTCACTACTTTACGATTGCCATTAACACCTTTACTCGCACGTCCCGAGCACGTCTCGGCCCGAGCCCTCTCCCATTTTTCGCGCTGCTCAATTGCTCCCTCCTCACACCTTCATCGCGTCGGGAGATAGCCTTCCAGCTCTGTTTCTGTACGAAGTCACCCCCACATTCGGCCATTCTGCGGATCTTCGTTCCCCGAAGTCGGTCCTAAATACGGCTTCATATAATCCGCCGCTGTTGATGTAATTCTGAGTCCTTCGTTCTCATCAATTCGCACCACTTCATATCTATTGTTTCTTTTCACTTTCACTACTTTATACGGCCCAAGAAACTTTTGAACTTTGTGTTCTTTGAATTACCACTAAATCACCTTCCTTATATCTAATCGCGTCTTTACATTTTGCGTTATGATCGCGACGATTCCCCGCTTGAATCTTAACAATATTTTCCTTAGCTATATGCCTTAAATTATCGCGTTCTTCGTTAAACGTCTCTATCATTTCTTGTTCGATCAGTGAACGAATTCACACGTCCTCTTGCTGTCTCATTTTAACACCAAAAAACACTTCAAATGGCGTCATTTCCACTGCTCGTTGAAAACTATTATTTAAACATTGCTGCAACTTATCTACATGTTTATACCACTGATTCGGCTTTTCTACCGAAAGTTTTGCTAGTAACAGCGTAGTTAATGCGTTCCACCTGTCCATTTACACGCGGTATCCCGGTCGTAATCGAGAAGTGATCGATAGCGTCCAACGCGCAAAAGTCTTTAACCCTTTGCTGTCGACGACTTTTTTCGGCCGGCGAGGTGGCCGGTCGACGCGATTTTCGCGAATATGTCGAGCGCCTTATAGGTACAATAAAATAATCATATACATAAATTATTCTACAAAAACGTTATATTTTGACAATTTATCTATATTTACACCTTTAACACTAGGTTTACGGGTGTTTCTTGTATACCTATCTCTACGAGCACCCGTCGAATTGACGGCTATGTGAAAATACGTATTTACTTTAAAAAATCAATTTATTCAAACTAAGTCTGAGTTGAACAATATAAGGTTTCACGTAAAAATAAAATATAAATAAATCAAAATTTTTTTTTTAAGATATCACGGAAATGATAACAATAATATTAACACAACACGGTAATCATTTTTATTGAGCACATTTTTTACATATGATTTGAATTTCTTTTGTGCATTTTCCGCATACGATCTTCTTGCAATACATACAGCAATTACTGCTTTTATTTTTATTACAGTAGCCCACTTGGCAACTTTTTCGGAGTCCTGATGTTGACGGTGACAGAACTGAAACGTCTGAACTTTGACGATGGTTCTCCTTGTTTTCTCCAGCTAATTCCTCGGCTATGCAAAATATGAACTTTTTTCTGGATATTTTCGATCCGGTACATTCTTTATACAATATCCATGCGTTTATCGCTGCGAAATCTAAAATATTATAAAAAACTTGAAGGGGCCACGCTATATTTGCGTGTCATCTGGTCTGCGACGTCGACACCAAACTTTGTTTTATTATAAAAAGTAATCGTTTCTGGAACACATTTTCTATTGTTTTCTATTTGTATATTTCTGTGTTTGGTGGTTAGAAGGAGGACTTTTACTTTTGGTTTACTTTTATACACAGTAAGCGTGCACAGTCTTTTGATTTATATAAATTTGAGGAAAATAACGTCATCTTGTCCTTTGTTTCTTTCGCTGGTTTTGGCAGTTCCCTTTTGTTCGAGCGGATGGTCCCAACCAAGGTTGTCTTTAGTGCAAGCAATTTTTTAGCTAGCGGGATGCTTGTAAAGAAACCATTCAAAATATATTTTGATTGAACATCAACCGCTAACCAAAACTTAATGCCAAATTTATGCGGCTTATTTGGCATATATTGTGTAAACCTGCAACGGGCTTTCGTTGGAAATAGTTGTTCATCTACTGTAATATTTTGTTACTTATAAATCTGTTCCATGTTTCAGATATCAGTGCAAATTTATCGGTTTGTAACCTTTCGGATCGTTCGCTTCTTTTGTCAAAACGTATAAACCTCAGAATTTCTATAAACCTATCTCTGGGCATTGTGTCTCGGAAAAAAGGAGGTCCCCATTTTTTTGACCACAGGTAAGATACTTTCAATGCTCTTGTTCCGTACGCTCCCCGAGCAAATAGTACTGCCAGAAAACTACGTAATTCGGAGACTGTGATTGTCCAGTCGTTTTTCAAAACTCAATTATCAATTCAAAAGCACTAGTTACACAACCCGACATAATATTTCTTTTTGCGTAACCAGTAGGCCCTGCGATATCCTTGAATATCATATGAACAGGTCGCCTACCCGCAGATTTTCCTGCTTGCAATTTCACCCACTGTGTGCCGTCAGCTGCAATTTCAATTTCTTCCATTACATTCTTACGACGCATATTGACGAAGTTTTCCTCTTCCCTATCCGAAGATCCTTTCATTTCTCCAGTTTCACTGGATTCAGAATATTCACTAGAATCTTCACTTTCACCTAATTCATATTGATCTTCTTCGGAGCTACCCTCAGAACAATTTCTTATTATATCTATTGGAAATGGGTAAAATAAAAAAGACTATATCTACTATTAACACAAAAATACTTTATTTTAAGGCCTTAGAAAGGAACGTCTTTACTGCTCGAGATCTATACGAAATGTGAGGACGCTCCATAGAAAATCTGAGGTCCTCCCTCTTAAGAAAAATTGACGACGCAAAGTCTGCACGTGTTTTTCTTTCGGGCCCCTAGGTATAAACAGTCGGGGTCCCTACTCGAACCGATTTACAGTTTATATACTCTGACTCTATTTCCTAACACAAGATTCATTTTTGTTTCTCCGTTGACATGTTGAAATAATCCAACAAGACCCCTCAAAAATGAATCGGCTGTGTTACTAACAATTTAACAAACACGTTACAAGCCTTGTTCATCAATTTTCAATACTTTTGGAATGTATTCTTTAATCTATACTAATATTATAATGTCTACTCAAAACGTTGAAGACTATCCTTCTTCGCCTTACCTGGGGAACTACATATGGCTCAACATTTGTTGCAAGGATTAGGGAAACCCAGAAAAACCTAATCAAGCCATCTTAAATTAGTATATCTATATACATTATAGTTATTCCTTTTTAATATATGTTTTTAATATATTTACTTACATATATTTACCATATATTTCTACATTATAGTATCTACTATCATATTATCAACTATTTCTACTAAATATATATATATATATAATTTTTTTTTATTTTAATTTTTATTTATTTATTTATTTTTATTTTTATTTTTATTATTATTATTATTATAAACATAAATTACTCCATCTCCAATCCCATTTCAGTCCTGCACTTCAAAAATTTAATCGCAAGCAAGGGCTTTGTGAGCACATCTGCAAGCTGCTCCTCTGTTGGAATAAATGTTAATTGTATAACCTTTTTCTCAACTTGTTCTCTGGTAAAATGGTATTTTATATCAATATGTTTTGATCTCTTGTGACTGCTTGGATTGTTTGCAATGCTTATGCATCCATTGTTATCCTCATAGATCACAATTTGTTGCTCAATCCTAATATTTATACTAGTTGCTAATGACTTTAACCAAAGTGCTTCTTTGTCAGCTTCAAAAAGAGCCATGTACTCTGCTTCGGTAGACGAAGCCGCAACAGATGCTTGCCGCTTCGTATTCCAGCATTATGGTACATCGTTCAAACAATTTAAAAAGGTACCCAGTTGTACTCTTTCTATCATTGATGTCACTATCTCCCCAATCAGAGTCAGCATATCCAATCAAAAGATTATTATACTGTCCTCTTGTATATGTTAACTTGATATCTTTCGAGCCTTTTAGATATCTTAATACACGTTTCAATTCTTGCCATAATTCTTTATTATTTTTATTCGTGTATCTGCTTAAAATATTTACCGCGGTACACAAATCAGGCCGCGTACACACCATTATATACATCAAACATCCAATCAAATTTCTACATGGTGCTTCAACTTTTTCGTCGGAATTTAGAGCTTCGTAATCTAATTTAGTTGGGAGAGGCGTGCTTACAGGTTTACAATCCTGCATACTGAATTTCTCTAATACTGTCTGTATGTAAGTACTTTGATCTAACATTATTTTATCATTATTCCTTTCTACTCTAATACCGAGGAAATATCTTATTTCCTTTAAATCGGTCATGTGAAACTTATTCATCAAATAACTTTTAAAATTTTCCATTGTTTCACTTTTGGCTGTAGCAATCACAAGATCGTCAACATATAATACAACGTATATATTTTTTGATATATCACCATTTTCCAGAAGGTAGATACAAGGATCTACTGCTGAGTTTCCATAACCTTTCTCTTTGAGGCTTTTATCAAATACGTCGTACCAACACCTTGCTGCCTGTTTTAAGCCATATATTGCTTTGTTTAATTTGCAAACTTGACCAACTTTGCTTTTAATTCCTTGAGGAACTTTCATATAAATTTCCTCTTTTAATTCACCATTTAAGAATGCAGTCTTTACATCCATATGGTGTATTAGCAAATTATGTTGGTTTGCAAAAGCAATTATTAATCTGAAACTTGTTATTCTTGCAACTGGTGCAAAAGTTTCATTATAATTTACTAAATATTCCTGGCTAAAACCACGAGCAACAAGACGGGCTTTGTATTTTACAGGATCACCAAATTCATTATTCTTGATAGTGAATACCCATCTACAATCTACTATATTTCGATTCTCGGGTCTGTTCACTAAAATCCAGGTTTTATTGATCAAAAGAGAATTTATCTCTTCTTTGATGGCCTGTTGCCATTGAACCCTATCATTCCTGATTTCAATTTCATCAAATGAATTTGGTATCCTATACACAGAATATTGTGCCGTCATAAGGCAATCGTTAAACATATCATTTTCATTATATGATATAGGAGCTAATTGTATAATCCTATCACTCCTTCTAGGCTCAGGTGTTTCTTGTATTTATTTTATTATGAGATGAAGATTCCAGGTTATTATCTGTTTCAGTTACAGATTTATTAGTTTCTTCAACTAATTTCCTTTTTGATCTTACTTTTACGCTCGGCCCTGCCACATCTGATTCATTACTATCAGATTTATTACTAATTTGCCTATCTGATTTACCATTATCAGATCCACTAGGCTTTTCTACTGATTTTGACCACACATTGGATCTATCAGTTTCATTACGAGAATCTTCTAAATCGATCCCTTCGAGTCTCATTAGAGGCCGAGACGTTAAGTAAGTCTTTTCATCTACAATTACGTTTCTAACAGTAACGAATTTTTCATTTTCCGTGTCCCACACCTTATATCCATTAGGTTCATACCCAACCAATATACCCTTCCAAGATTTTTCATCAAACTTGGTTTTTCGGGTCTTATCATGAATATAAACCATGGAACCGAAAACTCTTAAATACTTTACTTTAGGCTTTTTATCATGCCACATTTCAAATGGCGTTTTACATTGTTTTAAAGCCTTTGTTGGAGTCAAGTTTATTAAGTACGTTGCAGTTAAAACTGCTTCTCCCCAAAACACTTTACTAAGACTTGCACCGCTTATCATAGTACGTGCTTTTTCTGTAATGGTTCTGACCACTCGCTCAGAAACACCATTTAACTGGGGGGTTCGCGGAACTGTTAGATGATAACTAATACCTTTTTCAACACAATAATCTTTCATCTCGTTTGACAAATATTCTTTGCCATTATCTATATACAAGTGGACAACCTTTAAATTAAAATGAGCCTCACTTCTAGCCACAAAATCTTTAAACACAGAAAATACTTGTGATTTATATGTGACTAGATACGTTACACAGTAATGTGTATATTCGTCCACAAATAGAACAAAATAATTCTTTTCGTTAATTGTAGAAGGAGTAATAGGACCACAAAGATCTGAATGAATAATAAACAATGGTCGCTTTACATGATCCTTATTCTTTGCCTTTTCAAATGATAATCGTGCTTGCTTACCTTTAATACAAGCTTCGCAATACGATTTACATCATCGACCATTTGTTTATTCTTCAGCTCAGGAAATTTTGTTTTTCCAATGTGGCCCAAACGCTGATGCCACAGTTCATAGTTATTGTTTACTGCACTATGAATCTGGCGATTAATCAACGTTTTAAGTTATTTTTAGTCTTACCTTTCATTATTCTTTGATCGTTTTTCGTTACCTCAACGTTTCTGTCGTTTTCAAATATAATGTCCATCCCTGCTTCTTGTATTCTTCGAACGGACAGCAGGTTGTATGTGATCTCTGGGCAGTAGAGCACATTTTCCAATGATCCTTTCAGCCCCATATTGGTGATCACTTCGATTGTCCCCCTCTTCGTTGCTTGAATGTACGCGCTGCTTTTCGCCACTGAAATCTACAAAGGTAGATACAGGTCCTCGAACGTTGTAAATATATTGTCACATTTGACTATGTGATTCGACGCTCCGGAATCCAAAAGAAACTTTAATTTGTCGTCTTCTTCATGTTTTTTGCTAGACCCTGTCATAAAAGCGAACGAGAATGTAGTAGCCTTTTCTACGGTCATTTCTGCTGTCACTTGAGCTGCCTGGGCGGTCACCTTTTTCTTTTCTTTGTGTTGGAGCGTTCTTTTATAATAGTAGCATTCTTTTATTTTGTGGCCCTTTCGTCCACAACGATGGCATTTTATACTTAAAGTATCTTTGGTCTTTTGAAATAGCCCCTTTTTGCCATTTCTGCTATTTACTCTATTATTTGATTTTTTTGTTAAAATTATTCCGATTTAAATTTATATTTTGTACGTGTAAAACTTTCGCGCTTGTCGAGTAGCCCGTTCTCAATTTCACCTCGTGATCCAACAAACGAGTTTTGACGAAACCCAATGTCAGGTTATCTTCGGACAGCGTCTCTATTGCCGTAATTACACCGTCGTACCATAATGGTAAAGTTAACAATAAATGGGAAATTTTATCTGTTTCTTCCAATTTTGCACCCGCTGCTAATAATTCAGTGATCATATCGTCAAATATTGTAAAGTGTTTGACTAGGGGCTGGTCTCCCTGCAGTTTTAAACTTAACACATTGCTGACCGGCAATTGTTCTGAAAATTTACCTCATGTGGCCGGCTACTGTTTTGAAAGCGGATGTGAAAGTAAAACAATATAAATTAACTTTAATAAATTTTGTTTATTATTTAACTCTTAATATATCTTTTTCGTATGATAAAATGTGTAACAGTCACCTACGTGTAATGGTACACAACAGGTTTTGCAAATATATCGGGTTTCACTTCGTTTTCCTTTTGAAGAACATACTCTACACGCTCTAGTCGGATTTGTTTTTTTGGCAGTAACTATTTTTTCTAAGACACGTTCTCTTAGTTGTCCGGAAAGCCTGGTGGGTGGATCTTTAGAAGGAGCTGTTCGAGATTTCCGCGAAGTGTCAGTTGCAGTGCTGCATTCCTTTGGAACTACAGTTATCCATTCCCTGGCTACTTCGAGTAGAAATTTTTTATATCTTATTTTACTTTCTGGCCGATAGGTACAGTATATTTTATATGAATTGAACAAGGTGCAGTTTATCAGAAAAAAAGCTAATTTTTTGTACCACATTACAGTTTTTCGTAAAATATTGCTATTCGCCAAATACTGATCTGCACGATCTACTCCTTTCATATGCTTATTGTGCTGCAATATGCATGTAGGTTTGATTGTGTCATCTTTATAACTTTTTTTTTCAATTTCCACTAGATTTCATAGAAGCATCATGAATAGTAGATACCATCCGTACTATCCTTTTATCCTTCCATGTAACAACAACAACTGGCCCCTTTCGTAAAAAAGTCATTTCTCCTTTGTGTAGACCTTTAGATTTTTCCAACAGGACTTTTGGTAAGCCACGATTTTCCCGTATGGTATCACACACTAATGTTTTCCTTCTGAACAATAGCTCGGCTGTAGAAACGCTGTTATAGTAGTTGTCCTGGTATATGTGATGCCAACAATCAAGGTACGGCTCCAATATCGACAATATAGTTTCTTGCAACTTTTTGCCTTGCCCCGAATAGATCTCGAAGTTGCATATATAACCACTCTCACTTTCACACAGCATTCCGATCAAAATTCCATACTTCGTTATCTTCGCCGGATTGTACGTTCTAAAGCTGATGCGTCCTCTGAATGGTACCATTGCTTCGTCTAGAGCTGGCTCCTGTTTGGGTATGTATATGGCCTGATATTTTGGAATGATATAATCCAAAAGCGGTTTAATTTTGGAAAGTCTGTCTTGAGGAATTATACATTGTGTATTGTCATTCAGATTGAAAAATGTGAGAATTTGCTCAAATCACGTTCTGGTCATAGTCGCCCGAAATATTGGTACTTCAACTAAAGGATCCGTTGACCAATAATCTTTCCAACAAGATTTTCTGGTTTGACCCATCAATATCAGCAATCCAAGAAACTTCTTTATTTCACTGGTGGTCACTTCCGTCCATGGGACCGTTTTTACTGATCCCAAAATTCTGGTAACTTTATGTTTCTTCATATCACCCGAAAGTCTCTGGGGGCTATCAAATTTTGGTGTGCGAGGTGTAGGAACAAGTACAGTACTTGAAGTATCAGAATGCAAAGTACAAGGAGTATGAATTAAGTCTTGACCATTTGCGAATTCCTCGATCCAGGAACGTCCAACAGTATATAAAAATCGTTTATATTTTATAATGTTACCGTTTAATTCAGTATATAATCTAAATGCATTAAACACTGTCTTCTTTGTTCACTTCACAGTTTTTCTCATGATGCAATAATATGATAAATATTGATGTGACGGAATGCGGTTTTATGATTTCTTGTTTCGTTTTCCAGTGTGTTTTATTTGTTTTCATTAATTCTGCCGAATGTATCGTGGAAATCATGTATACCACCTTCTGTTTCGGCTTCCACGCCTGTACCAAAACTTCACCCTTTCTTTTCCATCTATATTCTCCAGTTTTCCATTTGAGATGCCGTAAAGACTCGGGAACACCCCTATTTTGTCTAATTGTACCACAAACTCGTGTACCATTTGTCATAAGCAATTCTGCGATTTTAATGCTATTATAATAGTTGTCCATGTATACGTGGTGTCCCAAACTTATATTTTTATCTAGTAATGACATAATTATCGGGTCCAATTTTTTACCTTCCGCAGAGTAATCTCCATGTTGCAAACATATCCGATCCTTGCTTCGCATAGCATACTGCAAAGTAGACCGTACTTTATTATCTTTGCCGAATTGTATGTTTTTAAAGATAATTTTCCACGCCACGGAATAATGGATTCATCAAGCGTAAGTTCTTTCCTAGGCGTATATACCGATTTGAATTTATCTGATAAATAGCTCAGAATGGGCTGAATCTTCTCAAGTTTATGAGCACCAGTTATTGTTTGGTTGTTTGAAAAATGCCACGTCCTCCAAATCTGGCGAAACCTATTCCGTGACATTATAGCGGCGAACGGTGGGATTCTTGTATAAAAATCGGAGCACAAGTACTCATCTTTTATATCCTTCTTTACCTGGCTCATCATTATAATTACACCCAGAAATTTTTTCATCTCCGCTAGAGTGATATCACGCCACTTTGACATTTTACTCGTCTCACTCATATTGTCCTTATTTTGCTCGTAATAGATATTTGATTCATTGATCATTAATTCAAACAAATCATTGCCAATAAATAATTCGACGACTTTTTTGATGCTTTTCTTATCAGTCGGAAAAATCTTTGGGCCAGGCTCACCAGTAAAATCTGGTATGTTGGGAATTTCATCAACATCTGACCATACTTCTCTGTAATTATGCGATTCTGTGGGCATTTCACAATCAGTGGAATTATCGGAATCATCGGGATCATCGGGATCGCTTGAATCTTGTAGTGGAACAGCTCTTGATCGTCTTCTTGGACCCACATCACTATCGCTATCCTCGATTATCACATCAGAATCTTCTGAATGTATGGAATAATCCGATAGAGAGTCAGCAATATGCTCAACAAAAACTTCATTCATATTATATGGGTAAAATGTCAGAAAAGAAAAAAACTTGTTATACTGTTCAACCAGAAACAGAAGCGTACGACTGGTGTACTGCTTGTGGAACACACTGCTCGAGAGTGATTCTTGCCTGGACTGTTTCTGAACAGTTGTGCACGTTTTGTCTTTAGAGTATAACAAATAAAGATCGGCGTAGTCATGGCAACTAAATACGAATCGATATGTGAGACACTCATATCAGCAAAAGAACATCCACACATCGTGCAACAATCTGCGGTATCGTGGGGGGGCTGGCGCTCAAACACAAGAGTCGGAAATCCGCGTTTTCGCGGGGCCGGCTGTCAATGTGTTAATCTGCTTCTCCCAAATTTCGTAGTCATCAGATTTACCATCAAAATTACTAAGTAAATCTGCAACTGCTGAAATATTTGTTCGTGTTTGTTTCAATTGAGATGAAAGGTTGCATCCTACACCATTGTTTGATGTCAAGAAATTGTCACCGTCGCTGCCAACATCCGATTGCTCGCCTTCAAGATTACCCGTCGATTTTCGCTCCATTTCACGCATTATCTCTACTTCACGTCTTAAAAGTTGAATCTCTCGCTCTGCAAGTTCCCGTTCCTTACGTAATATATCTATGCTTCTAGTATCAAGCCCCTCGATCGGTGGAGTTGGTGGTCTTGGCGAATTGGCGCTAGGCACCACGTTTACGCCTGAATCTTCGCTTGCGACCACTCCTGCACTTTTGCTCGCTAGCTCATCCATCCAGGTCCCAGTTGGGTCAGTCATCATAAGTCTATTAATCAAATCGTGCTTTACTCCAACTGCACTTAAACCTTTTGCTTTTAGAATGTCTTTTAACTGCGCTACTGTGAATTCACACGGATTCCTATTTGTATTCATTATACGTCTTTTACACGATACTCACGATATTACGATTTAATCGTCTTCACAATTTTAACAGTCTACACAATTCACTTTTATTATCGCACAACTTGTTCTCCTTGTTCGCTCTATCCCGGACGAGCCCCCAAAATTGTAGGATATTTATTATTGTAAAATTAAATACAAGGAGATTAAAACGTCTTTATAACTATATGTTTTCTCAATAACGTACGATGAACAACTGACTCAATTTGTTTAAAAGCATTCACTTGAAAGACTCATTCACACGCACATTCGCTCTCGCTCACATTTTAGAATATTCCATAACATAAAAATTGAAACTCTTAAGAGTTTATATATATTTACACCTTTAACAATGTAATTTCGCAAACTTAATTTCTGTATTTTTCTTTGGTATGGTAATTTAAAAAACATTGACCGCTCTCTCGAAAATGTATTCGGGTAAAATGGTATATGACTCGTAGGATCTTTTGCCCAATATTCCTTCAGATTGGCCGCTGTTTTTGTCCCCATATTTACTATAACTGCGATAAACGCCAAAAATTCTGCATTCGTGACATTATACCACGTGTGCCAAATTGATCGCGAGGATAACGCTGTTTCCTCTAACTTTCTTGCAGCATAGCGGTTTGTGTCTGCTACTACCTGATCCACTAGCTCGTCGGTAAAAAATAACTTGAAAAATCAAGAGGCTCTACAACACTCGAGGGTACCTGTGGCCCTGCTGGTCTTCCGCCGGGAATGAAATTTATCCTAGGTGGTATTTCTGTAGACTCGTCACAAATTGTCCATTCCGATTGATCAAAGGGGTGTGAGGCATCACTGTCATCTTCAGATTCGCTGTCATATTGCTTTCATATTCTTCATCGTTAATCTCTCGATCAATGCGATCGATTTCGTCCCGGAGTATTTCAAAACAAAATTCATCTTCGCTAGAACTGATTTCGCTCTTAATATCCATTTTTGTCGGGGTTCGAACAAAATCACTTTATACAAATTTTCCTGATACTTCCGCCACGATCGTAGAGTCTCAACTGACTTCGGAGACATTTTCTTAGAAGAATTCATTTTTCATACTTGATACGAAAGAATATAAACAGCTAAGGAACCTTTAAAAGAACCAATGCTGCGTTCCTATCGTTTGGAGGTAACGTAATCAAACATAAACACCGATTGGCGCCTTTCGCCATCCGACCTATCCGACTGAGAGTCGCCTTCCGACCGCAAAGGATTAAAACTACATCAATCGAAAGGACATGATCTGCTGTTTCAATCGTCGTGGTCTTCCCTTTGGATCGCGATCCACGGTTTGATCTTGTCGGCTGCAACGACCGTTCGTAGTCGTTTCGAGCTTTCCCTCAGATCTTTCACGTCGTACCGATCGTTAGGCAGCACCACTCTGATCCGAAACGGTCCTTTGTATTTCGGTAGCAACTTGCGACTACCTCTTGTCGAGGGTTCACTGGTCACCTGTATCAGCACCAATTCGTTCACGGTATACTTCCGAGCTTCTTTTCGCGTTCGCGACCGCTATCGTCCTTGTATCACACCCGATTAATGCCTTCATCGGTGTTGTATTGATGCTCTTGCAGGAAATAATCTATCTCGGAACTGGGTCCACAAAATAGATAGGATATAGTGTGCTAACTTCAAAAAGACTTTATTAACCATTTGCAAACGGGGGCGCTCGACGGGCGAGCGTCGCTGTGGACGACAGTTATTGGAGCACGCAGTAAAGAAAATGTTCACGTCGCACGTTTGCGTTATAAAATCTAAAGCCTTATTCAAATAACATTTTTATAAAATCCAATAAAATCATAAAGAAACAAATTTAGTCGTCTTTACATAGGAGATGTTTTATATTCGTGCTTTGTGTGATATAGTTCGAAACAATCACCTATGTGCAAGGCCGGCTTAGCCGAACAAGTAGCACAATAGTACCTCGACTCTCTCCTTCTTCAATCTTTACTTCTTCCTGTCTCATCTCGCCTAATAATATGTAGAAGGCCGTTGAGCCTTTCTGCTGTTCCAGAAATCGCAGGAGCCTTGGGATTAGCGTCTCGAAAATCTCCAATCAATTGACCTACCAAGTGACGTATTAATTGTAAATGGGATAACTTTTTTATATTCTATGTCTTGTGATGTTCTTAATATAATAGATAGGAATTTATCACTGAAACTTCCAATCCCCAAAAAAATAATTTTCGCCACCATTTTTGAGACTTTCTCATGAAACAGTACGTGCCTGTGTACTGATCTGCTTTATCTACCCCATCCATATATTTATTATAATTTATAACCACGTCTGGCTTTACAATATGTGTTCTTCCTTCTTTGCGCGATCTTTTAGTAACGGTTGTCGAAGATGAGGTAGCAGAGGTGCTGAGCATGGTTACAATACGCTTGTCTCTCCAAGCCAATAATAGTAAAATGTTCCGTCTGTATGCAACGATTTCATTTTTTGCAATCTTTGGATTTTTTATTTCACGTGGAATAAATTTCCTATTCGTCTGGATAGTTCCAGTTAGATATAGTTGTAAGACTATTCTGGTGCTTATTGGCAGATCTGGTCTAACTAATTTCTCCGTAGTAAAACTGCCATAATATGGTAGGTAGTGTGGTTGGTTTCTGTGGGTTGTAACTCCGCTCCGGGTACAATATTTTCACGACATTTACTATCAATGTAATCTAAAAAAGTTGCTAATTTTTTGCGTCCTTGTCGCCTTGTTGCTACAATATTTTCATTTGTGTGCAGCATCCAAAATACTTGCAAGAATCGATCTCACCTGAATATTTCGGCACAGTATGGGATCCTACATTTCTTGTCAGTGGTCCAATAATCTTTCAAGCTCGGAAGTGGCATTGTCCCCATAAGCAATATTATGCCGAGAAATGCTCGGTTTTTCTAGATGTTTTCCTTGTATCATATGATTTGCGTACCGATTAGTCTCCTCAATGATTTTTCTGATCAACTCGTCGGTAAAGAACGAGTCGAAGAAATCTAATGGTTCTGTGTGAGTTGAATTTAGTTGTGAACCAGGGGTTCTACGAGGGTGGTCCCAGAAGTACCTGGCTCAACAAGGAAACCGTAAAAATTTTGGAAAAAATTATATTTATTTTTCAACATAATCTCCTTTCAGCTCTATACACTTTTCCCAGCGATGTTCAATAAGTTCGATACCCTTTTTATAATAAGAATTGTCAAGCTCCTCAAAATAGCCATTAACTGCCGACATCACCTCTTCATCGTTGGAAAATCTTTGACCAGCGAGACATTTTTTCAAGTCTGGGAACAGAAAATAATCCGAGGGAGCTAAATCTGGCGAATAGGGTGCACGAGGTAGCAATTCAAACTTTAATTCATTAATTTTGGCCATTGCAATAACGGATGTGTGAGCTGGTGCATTGTCTTGATGAAACAACACTTTCTTCCTAGCCAAATGCGGCCGTTTTTGCTTGATTTCTTTGCTCAAACGTTGCAATAAGTTCGCATAATACTCGCCGTTGATAGTTTTTCCTTTTTGAAGGTAGTCAATAAAAATTATCCCACGCGCATCCCAAAAAACCGACGCCATGACCTTGCCTGCAGATGGAACGGTCTTTGCCTTCTTTGGAGTCGGTTCTCCTTTTTCAGTCCATTGTTTTGATTGTTCTTTTGTTTCGGGTGTGAAGTGGTGGACCCATGTTTCATCCATGGTTATGAAACGGCGCAAAAATTCGGCTTTATTTTTGCGAAACATTGCCAAACACTCGTTGGAAACATCTTCACGAATCTGTTTTTGTTCCATTGTGAGCAAACGCGGCACCCATCTTGCGCACAGCTTTCTCATGTCCAAATTTTCAGTTAATATGCGATGCACTGCACTTTTTGAAATGCCTACTATGTCTGCTAGCTCGCGCACTTTCAGTCGACGATCATCCAGTACCGCTTTGTGGATTTTCTTCAACATTTCTAGAGTCGTCACCTCATTTGGTCGACCACTGCGATGCTCGTCTTGGCAGCTCGTACGGCCTCGTTTAAACTCTGCTACCCAATATTTTACTGTTGCAAACGAAGGAGCAGTCTCACCCAGAGTAGAATCTAGTTCAGCTTTTATATTGGTTGGGCTGAGGCCTTTCAAATAAAAGTATTGTATCACATAACGATGACCAATTTTTTCCATGTTTATAAATTCACTGAAAACGTTCAGTATTGATGGCTGTCAAACAAATACTAAACATCATGGCGTCTTCAAACTTGAGACATATGCTTTATAGATTGGGTACTTTCTAATACAGTGGTATTTTTTTAGCAACTACCGCCAGCTCTAGGTTAGGCCAGGTACTTCTGGGACCACCCTCGTAGAACTAACTTGTATTTTTTGTGGAACGATGTCGTGATTTGTGACATTCGTCCATTCGTTACCACTACTGCTATCACTTTCCTGAATATTCATTTCTTTGTCACTACTACTATCACTGGCCATATTGAAACGCCTGAGTGCATTCCTTGTTGCAAGGATTTCACTTCCACTCGATAAAGCAATGTCGCCATCTTCTGTGTTGTCAGATTCAAATTGGAACTCATCACTACTGTCATTATTGAACGAATCGTCTCTGGATCTTTTAGCCATCGTGTGTAGGATGTTATAAGATGTAAAATATGTGAAAAAATATGTGAAAAAGTATAAAATGTATGAAAACTTTGCTGGTTTCTCTGGTAGTGACACTGAAAGACTGACACGGCAGACTGAATTCGCATTGTAAGTTTACACTATACGGAAGATAAAATCTTATCGATACAAAGACTATAGGCCGACACTCGTCCGCAAAGGGATACCCATGCGTATTTTATCATACGCCAACATCAATTTATCACACGATAAACATACGCTAGTCGCAGCGCGAGAATTGGGCGGCTATTTGCCAACACTCGTCCGCAAAGGATTAAACTATAATTAACAAGACTCTAACTGATTATTCGCTGTTTCTCTAACACTGTGTACTGGCTTGCTGATTGTCTTAGACTAACTCGCCGCTCGCTTTCGACTCGTTTTTTATACATCCATAATATTCCATATCCATAATCTTTCTTCTGATCCTTTACTGGCTCCACAATGGTAAACTTCGTAAAGGCGTCTACCACTACGAGCAGGTATTTGTTTCCCTTGCGACTCGTTTCGAAGGGTCCTACGTGGTCTATTATGTTCAGTTTACATTGCTTTTTGCCCGTGCTGTGCTTATAATACGCACAGTTTAACACTAGAACTACCGATGTTAAATATATACCTAGTTTTACCGCACCCGTCAAATTGACGGATTTTTGATTACGGCTTTCATTGTAACTTTTGACTCAGTTTAAGTAAATAAAAGAATACAATTTAGCAATAACAATATTGAATATAATAATTCTTAATTATTAATAAAAAAATACAAACAAAAACTGTTTCTATTTGAATTGATATTATCGCAAATTTGACATGTATGAAATAACTATGGGGCACATATTTTACATGTACATGTTATCTTAGATGAACACTTGCCACAAACATATTTGTTGCATTGCAAGTATAAATCGCTCTGTTTTTGTTGCACAATCGAATTTGGCAAGATTGCACTTTTCGCCAAGAACTTTATCACATTAGAAGTACAACTGGTAATTATTTCGTCCTGAATACATTTACCAGTTAGAGCGTTCAGATTGAGAGCTCTGTGGGCTCCTCCGAAGGTAATGTTCGTCCGAAATAACCTCGAGACTCTAACTCGAGACTAACGGCGTTATAACGGTTTCCGAACACTTTGGATCATTCAATACAAATGTCTGGAAGTGATGTAATTAATGTAAATATGTATTGATGTCCATCGTTGCATAGATGATACATAAATTATTATAAACTTTGAAACTGCTAAAGCCATCATTTTGACGGGTCTTGGTATAAATAGGTATAGGTCATATTGATTATGGAAATTAAAGTCGGTGAGGGGAAATTGAATAGTAATAATTAACTGTTCTTATATTTTATTAAAAGTCGTAATAAAATTCTAAAACAATTATATAAATTATATCAAATTTTTAAGCATGAAATTTGAAAACCGTCAAAATGACGGTCTTGGTAGTTCTAGTGTTAAACATGCTTTCACATATTTATCCACGAAGCGTCGCATATTGGCAAACCAATAATTTCGCTGAATCCGTTCCAACGTCTTCTCTGAACTTAAATGTCCAGCTCCATCATGGCATAGCCTGCAAATCTGCAATCTCGCGTTCCTCGGGACAACCCATGCTATCTTATTATTAGGCAAACATCAATATAATTTACCTCGTTTCAACACGTATTCTTTGAAATAGTGTTTCACTTCTGGAGACTTCTCATTGTTGGCGAGAATCGTCCGGATGCGCGACAATTGCTCGTTTTGCATTTATGTAGCGACGATCCATTCGGCCTCCGTGATGTCCACATAGGCGACATCGAAGGTGGTCGGCTGCGGGTTTCGGCTAAGGGCATCCACGTGTGCTATCTTCGTCTCTGGCCGATACATGATTTTAAACGTGTATTCTTGAACTTCCAGCCACTATCGTCCTATGCGCGGCAATAAATCTTTCTTCGAAAAGATTGTCCGTAATGCGTTGTAGTTGCTCACTACTGTAAACTCGATCCCCAGCAGGTAAACTCTGAAGTGTCGCAATGCAAAAACAACAGCCATCGTTTCGAGCTCGTAGGAATGACAGCATCTTTGATCAGCTGTCGTCTGCTTGCTGAAATATGCCATTTGCCCATCTTCCTGTTGTTGCAGCAGCATTGCACCAACTCCGATCGAACTGGCATCCGTATGCAACTCTGTGGGTCCAGCTGGATCAAAAATACGCAGTACAGGTCGCGTGGTCAATTTCTCCTTTACCAGGCGGAAGGCTGGTGTAACGAATGCTGTTTTCGCGACGGAATTTTCGGCGACAGGGACTTGGTAATAGCTTGACGCTAGATCTAGTTCCGTAAAATATCGATTGCCCCCTAGCCTATCAATCTGTCTCATCGATGAGCGGCAAATGATATTTGTCCTTTACGGTTATCGCATTTTATCGCGTTTTTTTCCGCACGAGCGTGATTAGACTCGCGTATGGTGAATCGGATTCCCTTATGATTCCATTCCGTAATAGGTCGGCGATAATTTCGCGAACGACTTTCTTTTCCGGTTCGGCGAGACGGTAGGGATTATACGCGATTGGTTCGTCCGTCATGCATCTTATTTCCATCGATACGGTATTCGTCTTTCCGAGGTCTCGCATCGAACTCTTCGATTAACGTGACGCATAATCTCCTCTCTTCACTTCCGACGTTTCCCATATTCAATTTGGGGGTTACTTCGATGGTATAAATATCCATCTTGCAGTTCTTCAAGACGTTGAACGTAAGGCGATTTCCCCGTTTCAACATCAAAACGTGTTCTTGCTGCAGGAAATCCCTCCCGATTATCGCGTTGTGTATCATATACTCGTCGGGAACAACGAAGGACTTTACGTTCGCGACCACGTTCTGTATTTGCACCGTAACCGGTGCAATTCTGTTAATAACTACCGATTGACCCGCGAATCCCATTAGTACCGTGTCATCCACCGATTCCGTTTTAATACTTCATTTCTTAATGATACTGGAATGGATCAATGTACATGCGCTTCCCGTATCCACCAAACTTTCTACTTTACTCGTATGTCCATTAACACGTATGCCCATTTGGAAGATATTGGTTTTACTTTTGAAATTTTGCGTGACATTTACCTCTTTCTTCGGGCAGTTCTCCCGGCGGTGGCCGTACTTAGCGCAGTCCGCGCACTGCAACTTCGGTCTCCTGCAATCTTTGGCCACATGGCCCGCCTTGCCGCAATTGTAACACCGGATCCGCGGCTGCTCCTTTTCCGTCGGCTTCGTCGTCCGCTCCGCCTGTCTGGGTCCGTTTTTCCGGGCATTTTCCCTATCGCGCAAATGGACGCGTATAGCTCGTTAGGATCCGCGTATCTGGCGGATCTTACCGTCCGGGCAAGTGCCTCGTCGGGGATCCCGAAGATAACCATGTCGACGATTTTCTCGTCGCTCAGTTGAATGTCTAGTCGCTGAATAAGATTTAATTTTTGGAAACAATAATCGCCTAGCGATTGTCTGGGCTTCGCCTAGTATAGATCTGTCTTTCATCGTGCGCCGTGTTATACCACTGGCGGGCATGACCCTTCAGTCTGGTCGCGATCATTCGCATGACACCGGCATCGTCCCAGCCATATCGCGCTGCTAACTCGTCTACATGTCGGACCCACGTTTCAATCGCAATGTCCTCTTTTGCGGGGTCGTAAATCGAGATTAGACACTCGTCGCCAGGGCGTATGCGTCCAGGCGACGTTACGCGGTTGGAGGTGGCGTCGGTGATTGTGCTGTTTCTATGGTCGCGTCGTTCGTCGCTCCGTCGGCTGCGCGACCTGTCTCGCGAATTCCTCGAGCAACGCCTCCAGTTTTCTTAGACGCGCTTCGACGGAAGTGGTCCTCCGGTCATCTCGGGCCATGCTTTCACGGCTCAGCGATGCACGATCCATTGTAACACGTGATAGTAGTCCACACAATATGTTTTATTATTCACTAAACTGTGTCTTTTTATACACTAACCTATATCTTAACGTACACTAAACTATGTCTTATTATACACTAAATTATCAATATGTTATAGTTAATTATAATTGTAGGTCTATCCTACACTTTGAGAGGCACTTCTGATTTGTAAGTAAAGTTCGTAAGAAATATACTAGGTGTATATTTGGTGGTTCGTAGAAGAATGCCTTCTTAGGCCACTCGTATTAGCCTCGAGGACACCCCCGACGCCATAGCCCATCCAAATGTTTAGGCAAGGCCCCAGATAGGGTTGGCCCTCCTCGGCCGCTCGTGCACCCTGACTCGATATTCTTACACTAAGCTGAGACTAACTAAGCTAAGCTGAGAATTGGCTAAGAACGCAGGCTGAGCCTGGACCACGAAAGTAGTTGCGATAAGAATATCTTATTGCGCATCGGAAATAAACATACCGAGTTTCAAAACGCCGGGTCGCCGTAGCAGCGCCGCTCGAGTGGACGCATCAAATCGCCCGGGCGCCGTAGCGCCGCCGCTCGAGTGCAAACGGATAATATTCCACTTACTATGTGTTAGGTCTTGCTCGTGGTTTATCGACTCGGGTGAGCGATATTTCGAGCCTTGCCGATTTTTGCACTTGCGTGTGCCTACTAACTTCAAATTCGGAGGACCACTCCAGACTAGGTTTTGGAGACTGAATGGTTGACTCAAGGTACTTTATTTCTGTAGGATACAATCTTAGCTTCTAATTGACTATGTGTCGCTAAGGATTGCACGATGTCTAGTCTCTAACATCTCAAGCTATTCTAGCTATCCGAACTAAAGATGCAAAACACTACAACTCTTAACTAAGTCGTTGTGGGGGTTGCGACACGCAGAAACGGCTGAATTATGCTATTGGACAAACATGTGAAACAAAGAGTGGCCGCCCCCAATTCCGTGGGCCTCTAACGACGACCGTAGTCAGCAATAATCTTGAGAGACAATTCAGCTCCCAAATACATGTGGGGAATGAGACAATTGAGTGCGCGAGTGTGTGTGTGTGTGTGTGTAGAGGGATGAGTGAATGTGTGGATGGGAGAGGCAAGCAAATGAAGAGCGGTGAGGCACGGTGCGAAAAATTACACATTTGGGGGCTCGTTCCGGATAAATAGGGAGAATCGACAAGGTCTAACGACAAGTACAATACAAAGTCGTAAAGTCAGTTAAAAGTGTCGTGCGAGGAAAGTCGACCGTGTGCGAGACTGCAGATTGTATAAAAGTGAAACAGTGTAAATGGTGGAATCGTCACGAGGAAAGTCAGGAAAGTGAACGCGAAGAATTGAACGAAACGATTGCCGATCGACGAAAGCCGGCGGAAAAGATATAGCGGTCGCGAAAGTCGTAAACTACACGCACGAACAGATTGACGCTATGAAAGTGGCGGGATTAAGGTAGGCAGCAAAGAAGCTAAAGTTACCCAGTGACGGTAGGAAGGAAACGTTGAGAAAGCGCTTGAAGAAGGCGAAGACCCTTCGAAGTTGCACAAGTTCATATATGGAAAGCGATCACCTTCGAGAGAGAAGTCAAATCGTGGGACGATCTAAAGCGTAGCTCATCAATTAAGAAGTTTGAAACCGAGATAAATCCGGCAACGATTCAACCGAACGAAAGTAGTCGTAAATATATTTATAGTATACTTATTCGGACGAGCACGAATACCGAATATGTCCGAATAAAGACGAATGCGATAGTTTCGGGCACATACTTTAATTGACTAACATTACTGTAAGCCGGATAAGTTGGTCAGATAGAAAGGCATCTATTATATTAATTGTATTCACGCCTCGCCACCGATAAAATCGCGCGATAATGGTTACACGATTCGGCAACGCGATAACAAAACCGGAAGGAAAGTTTTCGGCGAACATTGAAATCGAGCGCATATGCCCGACGAGGTTATTTTAGGTAGAGAGCTGATCAAAGAGCTGGACGTTCATATAGACAAGAGGAGACAGGTAGGAGGTTAAGTAATAACAACAGCTGTAGCAGAAGCGATGAAACAATGAAGACAAAAGACAAATCGACGAACGACAGAGTCGACGGTATCATCAGCATGATGAAAATAGACTACGTAGAAACCGTCGAAATCGACGCGAGACCTCCATATAAGACGCGCATACAAAAACTAATACGGAACTACGAACCGAACGTTAACGGACGGACGCACGTACGGAAACTAAGATTACATTGTTCAAGGGAGAAAAAGATAGTAACGCAGCAGCTAGATGAATGGTCGAAGGAAGCAGATTAAACGCGAAGATCGTGAGAGATCGGTTTCCAATGTCGAAACGGGTTTTTTCACGTGAACATAGCGGAGGATAGTCGGAAATTCACCTCGTTTGTCACCCCGGATGGACAATTTGAATTCCTTCTACCAGTTTTCTGCGATTCATCGACGAGGTCTTTGGCGACCTAGTAAGAAGGAAAATAGTGTTAACGTACATGGACGACCTGATTATCCCAGGCACCGAAGTTAGAGGAAACATTGCGGCTCGGAACGGATTCTTACAAAAAAATATAGAGTTTTTAGGGCACGCGGTACAGGATGGAAATATTTCTCCATCACCGACAAAAATAAAAGCAGTACAGGGATTTCCGGAACCGAGCAGTAGAAAACATGTACAGAGTTTTTTAGGCCTCACAGGTTACTTCCGTAAATTTATCGAGAATTATGCCAGAATAGCTAGATCTCTATCAGATGTGTTAAAGTCGAATAAAGTTTTCCTGTTTGGCACAGCCGAAAGAAAGTCGTTTACAGAGTTGAAGTATCTTTTATCTAAGGAACCGGTGCTTCGTATTTACAATCCAGAAGCGATCACGGAACTACATACGGACGCAAGTATAGAGAGATTCGGCGCTGTGTTATTACAAAAGTACGACAACGAAAAACATTATCACCCGGTGTATTACATGAGTCGCAAAACATCAGAGGCCGAACGAAAGTATCATTCTTACGAACTGGAGATCTCAGCAATAATTAAAGCCGTTCAAAAGTTCAGGGTTTATCTGCTAGGTGTTAAATTTAAATTGGTTACGGATTGTCAAGCATTTCAGAAAACGCTTAAAAAGAAAGATTTGTCACCGAAAGTTGCGAGATGGGCACTGTCGTTGGAGGAATTTGAATTGGAAGTTGAGCACCGCGCGGGAGAAAAACTGAAAGACGCGGACGCGCTCAGTCGTTTTCCGGTTATGCGTGTCGAGGATGCGTTATTGCGGAACATTAGAAAAAAACAAGAGGAGGAGGAAAGATTGCGCGTTATACGGCGTGTGTTAGAAAGCGAGCCGTACGAAGATTATCTCATAGAAAATAACATTTTAATGAAACGCGTATTAGATAAAAATGTAATCGTCCTACCTACAAGTATGCAGACTAGTATGATTAAAAGGATTCACGAGAATGGGTACTTCGCAGTACGTGAAGTAGTTGAAAGGATGAAGGAGCAATTTTATGTACCGAATTTAAAGGAGAAAATAGAAAAGGTTATCAGTTGTTGTATACCGTGTATACAACATTAGCTGAGCGTAAACAGGGGAAAAGAGAAGGCTACTTACAACCAATACCGAAGGGGGACCGACCTCTTGAAACTTACCACATAGATCATTTCGGGCCGATGTCGGCGACGACTAAAATGTATAAACATATTCTAGTTATAGTAGACGGATTTTCCAAATTTGTTTGGTTGTACCCTACGAAATCGACCACGACGAAAGAAGTGTTAGATAAACTAGCGATACAGCAGAAAGCGTTCGGCAATCCGACACGGATAATCACCGACAGAGGGACGACCTTTACCGCGATAGATTTCCAGGAATATTGCGCGACGACGGAGAGAATCGAACATATTTTAATAACTACGGGCGTTCCCCGAGGAATTAACCGCATCATTATTTCAGTACTAACTAAATTGTCAATGAACGCACGGGGGATTAATAGCACATACCAGTAGTATAGATGCGTCGCCGTTCGAGATGATGTTCGACGCGAAAATGAAACAGCGTGACGATATTACCCTTTTACAATTAATACAGAGGGAAGCAATAGCTCAATTTGCGGAGGATCGCGTGGAATTAACAAAAACAGCGAAGGAAAGTTTGTTAAAGGTTCAAGAAGAAAATAGATGTAATTATAATCGTAGTTGTAAGAAAGCGCGTGTGTACGAGAAAGGTGACCTAGTTGCGATAACTTTGGACTGAAGATTCATAAGAAATTCTTAGGACCCTACAAAGTGACTAGATTTAAGGGACGGAATCGGTATGAAGTGATTAGTGTCGGTGGCAGACTATATGAAGCCATACAAAGAGTTCTCTTCGGAGACCGAAGACTTTGCAGGTATGGCCGAGTATGGGGAATGAGACAATTGAGTGCGCGAGTGTGCGTGTGGATGGGAGAGGCAAATAAATGAAGAGCGGCGAGGCGCGAGGCATTTTGGAAAGAAGGTGCGAGAAATCAGTTCGCGTTCAGCCTCGAGATAAGCAGATCCCACATACATGTGGCAACGAAAGGTATAAATCGATTAAAGAGTCTGCTAGCACAATGAGCAGAGTAAGGCCAAATTCTAAGAATCGTAAAACTACGAATGCCATGGTTTCAAAAGATTATCGATGCTCCGAAACGAAGTAAACTAAGAATTATTTACAAATGGGCAAAAGCCCCTAATAAATAACGCCACGTTGGGTGACACAATCAAGGCTAACATCAATGCCCATCTCGCGACCCTGGGAGAGAGATCTTTTTCATACAACGTCTTTTGCACTGCTTCGCAATCGGTAATTATCTTAAAATCTAATCACAATAAATACACACGAAATTTTTGTACCGTTCTTACTACAGCTAATAATTCTAACTCGTACGAACTATATTTTCTTTCTGCAACAGGATGAAACTTTTTGTCTCCGTCGTTCATTTGCAACAGGACCGCACCATATACATTACAACTAGCATCTATATGTAATTCGGTAATAGCCTGCGGTTGAAAAATGTGCAACATCGGTTCATGCAATAACGCCGTTTTTAATCTAACAAACGCCCGTCTTTGGTCTTCACCGAATTGAAATTTAACCCTATCTTTCAAAAGGTCCGACAGTGGGTACGCTATACTGGCGTAGTTTTTTATGAATTTAAAATATTGAATTGAAAATATCCTGTGAGTCCAAGAAAACTTTGTACATCTTTCTTTTTCGTAGCGCTTTAATTTTATTCGGCGATGGACCGACTTGTCCGTCTTAATCGCGTCCTAAAAATTCTACTTGTGGCTGAAGAAACTTACATTTTTTTCAATTTATACGTAAACCGTTCTTTTCCGCGATTTTCAAGGTTATCTTCAATTTTTCGTACGCGTCTTCTACGTCGGTACCAAGCACTATCAAGTCATCTAGGTAAATTTTAACTATCTTAACACGTTGACTGCCGCGAGGGCCACCGGTGACCAGCGACGCGATCAAAAGTGAAAATACATAATTAGGGTAAACATCGATACTTATAAATTTTTAAATAATACCATTGTTTCTGTAATGGTTTGAATTTTATTAATATAAGGAAAATATACATACTATTTGTGCACATAACGATGAGTCACGTTGAAACACGGCAGGCAAAGAAAAGGTGAACCAGAACAGTCGGCACAATATGTCGCCACTTTTTTAGCGCAATTCTTTGCTCTCATTCTTCCTAGCTGTTTTCAGTTTTTTCGTAGCACACTTTGCAAAATCACCTTATATTTCGCATACTTCCCGTTTTTTCTGTACGTAATTGCTTGGTGAAATGCAATTTTTATCATCAGGACATTTCACTAAATACATCGCTAACTTCATCCTAAGATCGGAGGTTGAAATATTTTTTCGAGTTGCTTGTTTGTATAACACAACTGTGTGAAATTTACAACACAACTGTCCAGTAAAAGCTCTATTGCCAATTTTCTATACCACTTTATAGTTTTTTGCAATGGTGAACTATAAGCAGTCGTTTGATCGGACAAATCAACTGAAGATTTCCATAAATTATAATCTACTACCACTTTTGGTTTCTCATATGAACAAGATCTTTTCGGTACACTTACCATTTCGGCAGAATGTTTTGTAGATAGCATCAACGCATCTCTTTTATCTTTCCACTTTAAGACTGTTACACCTTTTTCATTTTCTCTTTCCACGTTTCAATTTTTGGCACACTACTTCCTTTGGATTGCCTTGCCGATTTTTCCGCAGCGTACCCACTAAATGCGTGTTCGTTGAAATTAATTTTTCTGCCAGGTCTACACTTGTGTAATAATCATCTGTACAGATCGTATGGCCTTTGCCCAAAATATCTTTACAAAGAGACATCACAGTCTCAGATGATTTATCTCCAGATGTTCGATTTGCATTTTTGTCTTTGCCCGTGTAGATTTGAAATGAATGAGTGTACCCTGGCCCACTACATAATTTAAAAATTTGTACACCATATCTATGACACTTTTATTTATATATTGACGAAATACTATCGAAACGGCACTAATGACTCATCCACGCACAGTATTTCATCTGGATAATAATATTTTTTTTAATTACTGTTTAGATAATTGATGATAGAAATAATTTTAGGTAATCTATTATTAGAATTACTTTCTTCATTATTATTAAAGTGGACAAATCGCAAAAGTAATTCGAATCGATTCCTTGACATGACTGTCGCGAACTATCACGCGGAACGCTGTCGAACTCGGTGATTTGATTACAGTCCGAGGTTGTAAATCTTGGATTTACGCGATTGATCGCGACGCTGTCCGTTAACGCTAATATTGGACAACTGGTTTTCTAAAATATTACATGCTTCCAGGAAACGGTGGAAGCAGAGCTGAAACGATGCTCTCTTTATATTGATATTCGTTGTCTCTCTTCGCGTCGTTGAGAGACTTCAAACTGCGTTCTCCTTAACGATTTTAGTCTATAAAAATGGACTGACTCGATAGCTTCGTCTTCGAATGCCTATTAACAACCAACCAACTAACTTTGGCTCGAGCCCTCTCCTCTTTTCGCGTCGCTCATCTGTTCGAACGTCGTACCTGCATTCCTGTTCCCTTGCGACGGAACAATGGCTGTAAGTGGAAATAGCAGATTAAATCCTTTATCATTACTCCAATATAGCTTAATTTTTGATAATCGCACCAATCCCATCCATATAATGAGACCAAAGAAACGTTTGATTTCGTTAGAATTTCTTTCATGCCACTGATCTAGACGATACGATTACTGTTCTGATTTTCTTTGCGAAGCATAGATGTTCGTTTGATTTGCGATCATTCCGAATATTTCATTCGTGACAAAAAGAAAATAAAAACTATGCGG
Source organism: Xylocopa violacea (assembly GCA_963969225.1). NCBI lineage: Eukaryota > Metazoa > Arthropoda > Insecta > Hymenoptera > Apidae > Xylocopa > Xylocopa violacea. The sequence goes on along the minus strand of CAXAJV010000016.1, from coordinate 14,512,343 downwards.
TACTGTACAATCAAAAATCTCCGATTGGCACTTATTGATTCCGGTTCAATTCGAAAATGGGATCCTGGTTTGATTACGCAAAGGAATACGCCAATTCGTATCAAACTCCTCTTGTATGTCATCTTCAACTTGAGTTTCACTGTCCGATTCAATTCGGTACCGACGTACTGTGGAAGCTCTTATCATATCAGATAAACTACTCGATGAACTTTCTTCGCTATGTGATAGCAATCGATGTCGTTTCGAGGGTCTTTGTAAAACTGCACTGCCGGATGAAGAACTTAACTCATAATCTTCAGTTGAAGTCATATTTGTAAGGGCTAATTAAAAAATTGATCGAAAGCAAAAACTTATGTAAAGTGACAGAGTACAACAAATGCATTTACTTACCTGCTTGTAGCTGTTTAGCAACTAAAGCGTAACAGTTTGGAACAACTGATAATCACAAAATCACCGGTGACCCCCACCACGAAAAATGCATAAAACACGTTTATTCAACGCGCCTTATCTGCTACAAATAATATTTCAACATAATATGCATCGCGTAATGAAAAATTCGTGTTGGCGCCTTGGGCCAAGCGTCACGCAAAATTCGCGCTCCAGTCAACGTGTTAAGCTTAACTATATATAATTTATATAAATATATATAATTTAAACAAATGACGATACTTATCATTTTTTATTATTATCATCGTTGATGTAGTGGTATGAGGAAATGAATGCAGTATAAAACATCTGAAAATTGTTTTATTTATACATGAAATATATTTTTTTATAATATAGTTTTTTTAAATATAGTTTATTATGCGCGCACGTTCCGATGTGTCGTAACGAAGCATTCTAAACAAAGAATGAGTGAACCATCACAGTCTTCACAATATGTCGACTTTTTTGCTACAGTTTTTTGCAATTATTCTTCCCAGCTTCTTTGAATTTTTTTGGTAACAAATTTTGCAAAATCGTCGCACTGTTCGAGCTTTTCCCGGCGTTGCTTTTAATTCATGACGTGGTTTTCTCTGCAAGCTTTCACGCGGAGAAATGGAAACTTCAACTTCATCGTCACACAACATCAACCACATCGTTTGTTAAATACATTGCAACTTTCATTCTGAAATCGGGAATTTGAATATTTTTGCGTGTGACCTGTTTGAATAATACCATGGCATTTACCATACATGTATTCAATAACAGTTCTATTGCTAATTTTCTATACCACTTTAAAGTTTTACGTAGTGGTGAACTATAAGCTATCATTTGGTCTGATAAATTGACTGATGATTTTCCTAGATTATAGTCTACAATCATTTTCAGTTTTTCACATGAATAAAATTTCTTATGTACAGTAGTCATTTCTGCCGAATGTTTCGTTGAAAGCATCAATACGTCTCTCTTGTCTTTTCATTTTAAAATTGTTATGCCCGATTTATTTTCGCGAGAAATGAATTCTCCACGTTTTAATTTTTTGGATACTACTTCTACTGAATTTTCACGTCGATTTTTCCGTAGGGTACCCACTAAATGTGTATTCTTTGCGATTAATTGTTCTGCCAGATCAACACTCGTGCACCAGTTGTCTGTGCAAACAGTATGTCCTTTACCCAATATATTTTTGCAAAGAGTCATTACAATCTCTGACGTTACGGTTCCTGCTGTTTTATCTCTATTTTTTTCTTTTCCAGTGTATATTTGAAAAGAATAAGTGTATCCTGCACCACAGCATAATTTAAAAATTTTAATTCCATATCGATGCCGTTTTTGTTTCAAATATTGTCGAAACATTATGCGGCCTCGGAAGGGCACCAATGATTCGTCTACGCATAATATTTCATCTGGATTGTAGTATTCTTTGAAACTTCTGTTTAATATGTCGATAATGTGAGTAATTTTGGATAATCTATTACTAGGATCGTTTTCTTCGTTATTACTAAAATGAATGAATCGTAACAGTAATTCAAATGGATTTCTCGACATCACTGTTATAACTTGGGAATGCCTGGTGATATTCTTCATTTCTACTCCAATACAGGTGGAATTTTGGGTAAACGTACCGAAGCTCTGGTCGACACCCTGTTGGTGGGGCTGAACGCCTGGATTTAATTATACTGTTGTATAAGAAGAACGTGAGAGGGTAGCAAGGAAAAAGAGAGGGGAAGAACATTTCGTCCTGGGCCTGCGAGTGGACTCATCCCTGCCTTAGACGCTGGGATGGTAGGGATAGGTCCGAATTTCTATTATATAGAAACGGAGTAGGACATGGAGTGCTCGCGGGAAACTGACGAGTGTGCTGTCCCCCTAGTGGCGAAGACCGCCACAGTACTAATCCCATCCAAATGATTAAGCCAAAAAATCTTTTTATTTCATTTGGATTTGTTTCAATCCATTTATCAAGACATCGTGATCGCTGTTCTGATACTATTTTCGCAGCATATATATTTGTTTGGTTTGCAATAATTTCAAATATTTCATTCGAAACAAAAAGGCAATAAAAACTATGCGGTTCAGTATAATCAAAAATTTCAGAATGATGTGTATTGATTCCCGATGAATTAGAAAATATAATCTTTGATTGATTACACGAAGGAAGATTATTACCGTCATCTTCAAATTCACTTTCACTATCTGATTCAATTCGACGGCGACGTATTGAAGATGGTATCATCAAATCAGACAAACTGCTCGAGGAACTTTCCTCACTGTCTGACAACACTCGGCATCGTTTGGAAGGACTTGGTACAAATATATCGTCAGTTGAACTGCTTGAAGCAGAATCTTCATTTGAAATCATAATTTTATGGGCTAACTAAAAAATTAAATAAAATATACGAAATGCAAAATTCTTATCTGATTGTTAACACTCTCGAAAAGAATAAAATCGTGAAACTATTTCTCAACAACGCGAAGAAACAATATGAGATAATTGACGATTGCATATGTTCGATCGTCAATTTTTGAGATATTCTTAAAAGTCGCTCGAAATCGCACTCTAGCGCCACGGGGTTCACCGGTGAACCCGTCGCACTTAACATGCCAAACATGGTTATACACTGTAACTTATCTATTGCAGATAATATTTCGATATTATATGTAGCGCACAATAGAAAATTCATCGTGGCGCCACGGACAATTCCGGTAAAATTGGCGTGGCATTCAACGTGTTAACTATCTTTTTGTTTAACTGACGATAATCGATACATACTCGATACGAACCATCTTTTTCGTTATTATACCTTCTTTGAGACATTTTTTTATTTGCGAATCTAATATCTCTTTCTCTTTTAACGCTAAACGCCTAGGTCGCAGTCTAACGGAATTTTGATCGATAACTGTAATTCGCGTTTCAATCGCTGTCTTAACATCTTTGACCGGTTCATACTTTTGTATAAGGTTTTATAATTTATCTTTATACCGTTCATCAGCAACGTCCGGTTCGTTTTGTTCTACACAATTAATACTCGCTAAGTTACCAATCTGCACGGTTTCTAGTTGTTTCTTCGTGTCACTGGTGCCTCCGACTCCTCCGGCATCATCGTTCTGTCTTCCGTTCTTCGATACCACTTTTCTAATCACAACTTCACCTTGGTTTATGTACACTTCGACACCTTTTAAAAAGTACTGTCCTAATATTATTTCAGCCGACATAGCCTCGTTAGAGCCCACGAACATTTCCACATCGAAACAGTCATGGTTTACGCGCACCTTCGTTGTGCGCTTTTCGAAACCGGTAAAAATTCGCGAAGTCAACTGTAGGGTTGGATTACCGATTCTACAATGCGTATCCTTCCGCATTAAACTTACTTCGCTCTCCGTGTCCACCAAAGTATGACACTCAATCTGTCCTTCACACTTTTTACACGGCTAACACCGTCTTCTTTAGGTTTCGATTTCACCCGTGTTCGGCAGTCTTTTACCAGATGTCCGAATTCGTCACACGCAAAACATTTGGCTCCATTTTCCCTATTTACATAGTTGTTCACTTCGTGCTCCCTTGAACGACAGGAAAAGCAATGCTTCGTCTTCTCTAATTTTGCTTCCCGCACTGGCTGCTGCCGTGCCTTCCTGTTTTCGCCATCATCTTCTCTTCTTTCCCAGGGTCTTTTATACTCAACTTTTCTCGCTTTCCTCCTTTCGCACAATTTCAGTCTTCTTCTCAATTCGTGTAGAGTACGCGACTCGTACGACATACCTTTGTTTGCTTTCCTCTCCTGTACACCGTTTATAATATGCTCTATCAACGCTTCATCTTCTATGTAACTCTGACTAGCGATTTCTTGCATGGCACCTACGTATTGTCGCACACTTTCATTCGGATGCTTCTTCCACTTACGTAATTGTTCATGTAATAGCGCACTGCTTATTTCAGTCTTGAGTTCACGCAACAACTTTCTTTTCAGGATACTCCACGACACGACTCCCTTTTCATATGTAATGAATTGCTTTGCTGACCCTTGTAGCATTCTCTTTCCATATAACAGCTTTTAAAGATAATTCCATTCTAGCAAGGTGCTTAGCTCTTTGAAGTCACTGATCCATTTCTTGATTGGTAGTTTATCATCGCCTGTGAAATATGGGATACTGTTATCAACATCCTTTATTGTGAATTTAATCGTTTCTCTAGTCGTCTTCACGATCTCTTTCATCTTCCGATTTTCAATCACTTTCGCCATCCTCGTCCGCTTCGCTGGCCTCTGCTTCCCCTTGTTCCTCAACTTCCTCTTCTGTATCAATGTTCTCTTCTTTCTCATTATTTCTGTGTTTCTTCAATCTTTGATTCTTTCTCTTCTCTATTCCCTGTGTTTTCCATGTTTAATTCTTTCAGTTTTTCCCGCAATTCTTTTACTTTTACCGCGTTGATCATTTCTTCGGTCAAATGACATTTTTCAGTTGTTATTCTCTGTATTTCTACACTGTTATCCATTTTTACTACTTCTGCTACTGAACTTGCCAACAACGAACACAACTTTATTGCTGTTCCACGAATGATTACAACTGACAGTTAGGGGCCCACTTACTCTCTTCACCCAACTTCAATTCACTCGCGAACTGCCTACTTGGTCACTTTTGGTCGTACTACTTGATTAAACACCAATCCGTCGTTCTCATCTACAGTACTCGATATCCCGGACGAGCCTCCAAATGTAGAATTTCATTGTGTGTAAATGAGACGGAACTTACGACTGCTCATTAACACCTTTACTCGTACGTCCCCTCGCTCAGCTCGAGCCCTCTTCTTCTCCTTCTCCGAGCTCTTCTTCTGTACGAAGTCACCCCCACATTTATATTGTTGGATTCCGCGTAAATGGAATTATAACTCCTCAATCTTGGTTTAGAAATGATTATTTAAATTAAAAAAACAAAACATTTCGGAGTGTTGTTCTATTAATTTCTTCGTCGTGAACGCGACTTATTACAACGCGAGTTAGAACTGACACGGCGGGAAAGAGACATCCATGGACAGTAATGCGAGCCTCCGGTCAACGACGAGTCTTAGAATTCGATTTTGGACCTTCTGAGTGAATTTTCAGGCACCGAACGTTTCGATATATGGAAACAGCAAGTGGGGCAATTAAGGACCATGTATCAACTAGATGATAGCAGCACGGTAACGGTGGCACTGAAGTGGTTTTACTTGTAGCAATGCGTAACCTAAAGTAAAGAAAAACAAATATATATATTTAGAAAGTATATAAAGGTATGAAACGAAAGCTAAACTGCGACTTCTCGCGAGTCTACAAAAAACGCAACTGTGCTTCTCCTCTCTTCTTCAAACAGGAGAACGTTATCGAACAGCTGACGATCGTTTTCCGCTCGACGCCCGTCTTCGCGTACCGCATCGAGCGACTCTACTTTATCGACTATACGACTATACTTTCGGCCATCCTGACCTACGATTGCCCTCAATCGTCATCATATAAACTTACAACCTAACGCAAAGTATAGGATAAAGTATAAATTAACGCAAAGTGTAATATAAAGTAACGTACAATACAAAGATATATAAATAGAATAAATAGTTTACGGTAATAAACAGTAATATAAATGCTGTAGAAGATGGTACGATAAAACTTATATTGTCTAGCCTTTATCACTATCTGGTTTCACCCATGGAAAATATACCTTCCAAAGTAATTTGAGTCATCTGATGTTCTTCCGGATCATAAATAACATATCTATTTTCATCGAGTACTTTTTTTAACGACGTACGGACCCCTAAATTTCGGCAGCAATTTTTTATTAATTCCCGCCGTAACATCTACGTTTTTTACCATTACATAGTCGCCTGCGTTATATTGTATCGGTAGTTTGTGTCGGTAGTTTGTCGTAACATTTTTTATTATATGCGTTCGTTGCTTGGATTTTCGCAACAGCATTCTCTCTAGTCGTAACTAATTCGCGATCATTGACATTTCCTTCGTTCAAAACTTTACGCAAATCGTTGCGCACCGTACCTATTTGATTAATTCCAAATAATAACTGACTCGGCGTGTTCCCCGTAGACCGATTTATAGTATTATTAACACTAGAAAGACTGAAACTTAGTATATACCTATATTGCCCCAAAGCAGTCAAAATGACTGCATTGTGAAAGAATAACTAATGTGTAAAGAAATTTGTTTAAAATTAATTTTTAATATTTCTTATACTATTTACAGTCATATAGCAAGTTATTAGTAAGTATTAACAATAAAAGAAATTTACTTCACTTGGAAAAAAAATAATTTATGCATTATTTGTACATTTTAAGCAAATGTAAGTTGAAATCTTTTTATGTGTACATCTTCCGCAAACATACTTTTGACATTTTTCACATATATTATTTGTTTTGTTATTGTTGACAAAATTTTCGTTTGTTAGAATATGTTGTATTTGATGTTTGTGGATCTTCATTTTCTGACGACTTTTTCTGTCTTGCAGCTCTGTAATCGGTGGAAAGCTGTTCTGCTAATTGGAACAAGAACTGTTTTCGTTGTATTTGTATTCTTGTCGCTTCTTTGTAAAGGATCCAAGCATTTATAGCAGCCAAATCTAAAATATTGAAAAATACTTGGAGGGGCCATCTACGAGAACTCGATTTTACGGTATATTTTCTTGCCATTTGATCCGTCATATCAACTCCAAATTTTACTTCTATCAATTTTAGAACAGCTACTCTTTTATTCGGTTTGCTTTTATATATTGTAAGGACAGAATTTTCCGATTTATATAAGAGAGTGGAAAAACGAGGCATGTTATCCTTCGTTTGTTTGGCTACTTTGGGTAGTTCTCTTTTATTTCCTCTAATAGTTCCAACTAGTGTCGTTTTTTTGGTCAATAATTTCGTCGCGAGTGACATGCTAGTGAAGAAGTCGTATCGGTCGTGATATTTCTTCCACAGTTTGTGTATGGCTCGACCAGTTTCAGAACAACGTGTTCACTGAGAAGCATTGACGATGGTCGTTGTTCGTCTTTCCCCAAGTAAACAGAACCATTCAAAATGTACTTGCTACTAACATCTGATGCAAGCCAGAATTTGATGCCAAATTTGTTGGGTTTATTAGGCATATACTGTATAAACTTGCACCTGGCTTTTGTTGGAAATAGTTGCTCGTCAACTGTTATATTTTGCCCTGGTTGATAGCAAGCTTGACTATTTTCAATAAACTTGTCCCATATTTCCGAAACCAAGGCAAATTTATTTGTTTGGAGGCATCTACTTCTTTCGGTTCTTTTGTCAAAACGAATAAATCGTAGGATTTGCTTGAACTTATCTCTGGACATAGTTCTTCTAAAAAATTCGGGGCCCCACTTTGCTGACCATAAATAGCTCAGTTTTTAATTTTTTGCCTCGTAGGCCCCACGAGCATATAAAATCCGAATAAATGCACGTATTTCCGGTAATGTTGCTGTCCAATCGTACCCCAAAATTCGGCGGCCTTCTTCTTCTGTGCACTTTTTTATATGTTCGATAATATAGTTATTTATTATCAATGAGAATGCACTGACAAGATTATCTGCCATAATGTTCCTTTTTGCGTAGCCTGTTGGCCCTTTCACACCCTTAAAAACACAAGTAGATGGTGACCTTCCAGGAATACCACCTTCGGTAAATTTTATCCACAAAGTACCATCGGCAGCTGTTTCGGTCTCTTGAAAGACGTTTTCAGTTTCTTCATCAGAGTCGGAACTACTTAGCACCCTACACCTTCTCCTGGGCACATTGATGACACTTTCATTTTCATTGTTGGTGATCGCCTCTTCATCGCTATCTTCAGCATCAGATGTCTCACTTTGAATATAATCCGATTCATCTTCAGATGATAGTTCCCAATTTGTTGCATCTCTCTGACTCTATATCGGAACACTCTTCACCTATGTTCCTTATCTTTTCCAATAATTCTTTTCTATTCGACATTTCTTTCATGAATTTAGGGCGCAAAAGAAATCAACTGAATAACGTGTTAGACCGACTGTCCAAAGTCAAAACGTGCGCAGCTCGCGGTCCTCCCACTCTATCAAAGTGCATCGATTGCAGTAAGTGATCCTACAGTGAAATAATCAATGATCCTCCTTCAGTGATCACAATCAGTGATCCTCCTTCCCCTCTGAACTACGTTATCGCGCATTCAAGGGGAATGAGGTGCGTGGGCAGGCCTGGCATAAAGATTCGAATAACAAGTCACGTACAAGTGACGGTAATCAAAAAATATATAAACTGTTATGCGAATTCGGAGCCGATCTGATCATATAAGAAATTTACTCAATTTAATAATAAAAGTCATTTGATTATTTAAAATTTCCCAAGTAGTCAAAATGACTGCTTTTGGGCAATACAGGTATAACATATATATATATACCGGAAATGAAAGAGGGGGGGAGGCAACTACAATGATTAATAAACGCATTTATATGTTGTACAAAAAGTCACAAAATTCTAAGAAGCTGTGTCATTATATACACAATTGTTTTTCTAATTGAAATCGAAAAACAGTCAAAATGACTGCCTTAGGCAATCTAGTGTTAAAAGCGTATTCGAAGTTAATTTGGCTAACATTGGTGTGAGAGAACGATTTTTATCCGTTCGATTTGGCCGCTTGCACGTGGCGTTGCCGTCGCGATTAATACGTGCTGGATACTTAACTCTGACAAAAATTCCTTAAATTTATTCGAGGTAAAAGCGTTGCCTTGGTCAAAAACAATTTTGTGCGGTTTACTATACGCAAAACAATACGTTCGTAAATGTTGTATCGCTTCTTCCGCATTGGTACTCACGGTCGGGTAAAATCTTACAAATTTTGTGAACGCGTCAATTATTTCAATATATATGTTTCAATATTCCCTGATGTCGATTTCTTCATGGTTCTTCCTAATTACATTTTCCTTCATTGAAGATGGAACACAAAATAAGCGGTTGTTGTTAACCTCACGATAAATCAATCCGTTGTTTAATTCGTAAAATTTATTTTCCGAGTTTTGTAATTCTTCTCGTAATGTTTTTAATCGCGGATCTTGATTTTGTAAAATCGAAAGGTTTTGTTTTTTCTCCCGGTCGATGTTCTAAAGTATACTGATAATTACGTAAAATTAGCGACCATCGCAAAATCCGTGGGTTTATTTCTTTTCGCTCCAGAGTCAGTTTCAGGCTATTACAATCTGTCAGACTCTCAAACGGTATGCCTTGCAAATATATTCGAAAACGCTCCAACGCATAAACCACAGCAAGTGCCTCCAATTCAAAACTGTGATATTTACTTTCGGCCTGAGTGGTTCTTCTACTAAAATAACAGATAGGATGGAATTTGCCGCCCGTCTGCCTCTGTAGCAAAACCGATTCGAATCCGTGTGAACTTGCGTCACAATGCAGTTCAGTTTCCGCCTGTGGAGAGTAAACGGCTAATACGGGTTCTGACATTAATCATTTTTTTCAAATGTTCGAAACAAATCAATAGCTCGTCTTCCCATCGGAATTTGGCTTTCGATTTTAATAAGTCGTACAGCGGCCTTGCTATTTACACAAATTTTTTTGCAAACTTCCTAAAATAAGGAATCAAGCCCAAGAAAGTAATTTCTGGGAATAGGATAATCGTAAACGGCCTTTAGATTTTCTTCACTGGGTCTAATGCCTTGTGAATTTATTCGATAGCCTAGGTAAACTATTTCCGTAAGCAGAAAAGCGCACTTTGACAATTTCTAACTAATACGTGAAAAACTTCTGCTAATATTTTTAAATTTTCGCAAGCGGTCTCGGTGGCAATTAAAATATCATCCAAATATATCAAAAATTTTTGCTGATCTAATAATTGTCGAAATGCGAAAAAATTTATAAATCTCATAAAAAACGATGGAGCGTTTGATAGACCAAAACGACATACGTAAATATTCGAATTGCCCCATAAAACATGTAAATGCTGTATATTTAATTGAATTTTCTTTCATAAAGACATGGTGGAACGCATCTTTCAAATCTAATCGAGTAAAATACGACTTGTTTCTCAATTGATCAATTCGATCATCTATCCGAGGAATAGGGAAATTATCGCGTAAGGTTAACTTATTTAAATTTCTATATAGTCTACGGCCATTTTGTATTGCCCATTTTTCTTTCTTATCAACACGATCGGGCTACAGTAATGCGAAGTACTCGGACGGATAATTCCTCGACTTAGTAAATCTTGAATGATTTGCGTGACTGCGTTCTTTTCGCAATACGATAAACGTCGGGGATTGTAGTAAACGGATTGGTGATTAGGTTTCAAAATTAATTCCATTTCTAGTTTCACATCTAGGAGTTCCGGTCTATTCGGCTTTACGTAATGCTCGTCAGCAATTTGACATACTTTTTCCTGACATCGTTGTTCGCTTGATCCTCTACCACATCTATCTTCATGATTTCCGCTATTGAACTAGGGCGAATAATTATCGTCTTTCCGATCGTTACATCCAAGTTGACATTATTAATAAAATCACGACCTAATAAATAATCGTAATTAAGTGTCCGATCCGGAATCACGTAAAAGTCAAGCATTGCCTCGCAATCTTGCGTTTTCTGCGTCAATCGGCCTAATATTTCTATCGCACTTCTATTCACCCCTTCAAATCAAATTGTACGGTCGTAATTATTCAATTTTATATTCGCGGGAACTAATTTTTGACAAAAACGGGAAAAAAGGACACTGGACTTCCAGTATCGATAACTGCTTCAATCTTACCTATATCTAATGTTAAGTCGATAGTGTAACACGGGTTTATCTCGCTCGCCCTTCGCCCTTCGCCCTTCCCTCGACGCTCCCGGTCGCTGCGGACAAAACTGTATCCGATGCTCGAGTCAATCCACGGCTCCTTTTTGGCTTCGGACAGACGTTGGCCAGATGTCCTATCTCGTTGCAGTTGAAGCAAGACGATGGTCCAACATGTCCCGGCGTCGCGTACGTCCTCGCCGTTGGGCTGCTCGCGCCGAAATTTCCTTTATTTTCAAGAAATACTCGTACACCGACTCGTCCCGCTGCATCCTTCTAGTGTGCAACATTTCATGTAATTGCAACAAGCGGCTTTTCAGTCGTGCCCACGAGGAAAGCCCCTGCTCTGAAACATTCCCTCGCGAACAAAAGTTGTTGCAGGTCGGACCACGCAAATAAAATCGCAAAAATAGGCGCATCGAGTCTTCGATATCTCGAAAGTTCGGCGTAAATCGAGGTGTCACTTGTTGGCCAGTGTCCTCCCCTCGAACAGATCGCATCGTCACATTCCTCTTCGAAACAGCCACTGCCGCGTTAGCCTCTTTTAACATTAGATTTACCGGCTATTTAAGTGTACCTATTTTTCTACTAAGACCAGTTAGAATGACTGGTCTTTGGAAAAAGTGATTAGAGTGTGTTTCCAGTCTTTATTTACTTTTAAAAAATGACAAAAAAAGTTGAATAATATTAATTGTAATATAAAGAAAGATTTATAGACATTATCAATTAATCAAACGCTTTATTTTTTTCTTTATTTTTTGTTTTTTGCATATTTTGCAAATAATTGTGATCTTATTATTATTGTAATATCCTATTTGACACCATTTACGTACAGGAACGGTGTCACTTGAACTTGGTATATTAGCTTCTTGTGGGTTTTCCCTTGAAGTCTGATATTCAGAAGCAAGTTCTTCAGCTAGATGAAACAAAAAGTCTTTCCTTGATATATTTTCAGCTGTCGTGGTTTTTATACAATATCCAGCAATTTATTCCAGTTAAATCTAAAACATTGAAAAAAGCTTGAAGTGGCCACCTTCTGGAAACTGATTTGACAGTATACTTTCGTGCCATTTGGTCAGTGACATCGATGCCAAATTTGGTGTTATTATAAAAAGACACAGTTTCGGATAATCTCTTGTTAATTTTATCAATTTTTACGTGTTTGTGTTTTGTACTTAGTATAAGTACCTTCTTATTCGGTTTACTCTTGTAAACTGTAAGTGTACATCCATTTGATTCGTACAGCAATGTTGAGAAACGGACCATGCTATCTTTCTTCTGTTTGCAAGATTTCGGGAGCTCCCTCTTGTTTGCACGTATTGTTCCAAGCAATGTAGTATTTTTTGATAGTAATTTTAACGTCAGAGGAAAACTGATGAAGAAATTGTCCGTTGTTATTGTTCTACCTTTCATAGTATATAGTTCTACAAGTTTCGGTACAACAAATTCACTTCGTGGATTTGATGAATCTCGAGCCTCATCTTTTCCCAAATAAGGAAAGCCATTTGTTACATATTTAGTTTCAACGTCAGACACCAGCCAAAATTTTATGCCAAGTTTCTGAGATTTGTTTGGCATATATTGTGAGAACCTGCATCTGGCCTTTGTTGGAAAGAGTTGCTCATCCACCGTAATATAAGCTCCTGGTTTGAAGCAATTTTGGCTACTTTCAATAAATTTGTTCCAAACTGTTGAAACTAAAGCGAATTTGTCTCTTTGTAAACGTTGACTCTCGGTAAAATCACATCTACTCATAGTTTTGGGAAAAAATTTTGGTCTCCACTTGTTATTCCATAAATATTCAAGTCTCAAAGTGTTTCCTCCGAACGCCCCACGTGCGTACAATATCGCAATAAACGCCTTCAATTTTGCTTGTGTAAGTATCCATTTTCCCCCAAAACTCGGGAAGTTTCTAACTCTGTACAAATTCTTACATGTTCTAAAATATGGTTGTCAATTAGTAATAAAAATGCGCTACTTAGCTCCCCCTTCATAATATTTCTTTTTGCATGTGCTGTAGGCCCTGAACTGGTAATCTTCCAGCAACACCTCCTCCTTCAATTTTTTTCCAAATAGTTCCATCTGAAGCAATTTCAGTTTGCTGATCTTGTATTTCACTTTCATCTTCATCTTCAGAACAGGAAGGCAATCGCATACAAGTTCTTGTACGTTTATTAAGAATGTTTTCGTAATCACTGTCGCTTGCCTCATCTCTATTGCCTTATCAGAAATTTCGTTATCACTACTCTCGATAATAATGCTGTTATCGTTACTGCCGTGTGGATCACTTTGGTTCTCCAATAATTCGCCTTCGCTATCATATAGTTCATCATTTTCGACATCCGAACATTCCAAATACGCAGAAGGTTTTATTCGTTTTGCCATTTTCAGGGCTGGCGATAACTAAAAAAATAAGTTGAAACTAATAGTAGGATAGTATCTCTCTCTGTATTTAGTTTTCTTGCTGAAGAATCTATTTTTGAATATTTCACATTCCACATAAATTTTCTTACCAATGTCGCAACAAAATTTCGCAGCCGATGCCTCAAAATTCAACGAACGAATGAAAATATATTACTTTGTACACTGTACACTGAAAGGTGTAGGAACTCGCTAACTTTTGCTAAACAAAATTTATTACCGATGCGATAATGATTTTTACTAGAAGAACACACACACGATTACGCTCGCAACAATTACTTGTAACTATGGCTGATCGCGACTCTGCTGACGTGATTCTGCTCTCTTTTTGTGTAAACTATGTTTCCCGTGGAACCCGCGATGTTGTATATATACAACGTTAGGATCCCACTGAAAAAATGGGGGTGAAGTCACCCGAATGACACCTTCCCCTGGCAAGGGCGGATTTCCCCAAGAATCAGCAGTGAACACTTGAGAGGGCCAGTGCTAGGAATTTACGCGCCACAACTCGATCAACTCGCCCAAAAGCGAGTCGCACTTGCAGATAGCCAAGTGTCCGGGACCCAAGGAGAACCTTATGTGCGGCCCAAAACCCTGAGTAAATATACAATTCCAAGGTCCGCTACCGTACTGCATCAGAATCACGATTTTCCCGGAATCATATATTCTGTCCCGAAAAAACGTTGCAGTACTTATCAAGTGTTTTAGCTGTATAAATATCAATAACAAAAAATATATTTGTTACGAATACATATAAAATAATATAAAGTTCATAAAACTGATTCTTTAATTATGACTACAAAAGACATGATATCATTTCGGAAAGAAAATGTTACACGCAGTAGGAATTTTGAATTGAAATTGCAAAACCAGTAATTTTGACTGGTCTGGTAAAATAGCGTTAAATCTGACAATGCCGACAGATCCGCCGTTCAATTTCTTCCTTTTGCCCATCCGAATCGACGTTTAAAACACCCGCGATCCCGATTAACTCGCGCAAGCTAAACGAAGCCATAACCGACGAGACTCTGCTTTCCATTTCCGTCTCACTTTGAAACACGAAACCGGAGAAACTTCTTAGGCGTTTCCGCGAATCGGCTGAGTTGTACTTCTGCCAAGGTTTTCGTACACGTTCGGGATATCTTTCAGGAACATGGCGGTCACAATTCACGTTACACAACCTAATATAACTGACACAATTATACCGATCGTTCAGATAGTTCTATCCCACTTCTGAAGCTGTAGCAAGGCGTAACATAAAGAAATGCAAAAATAAAGAAAAACGAATATATATGTAGGATATTTATTATTTTAAAATTAGATACAAGGAGGTTAAGAACGTCTTTATAACTATATGTTTACTCAATAACGCACGATGAACAACTGACTCGATTTGTTTAAAAACATTCACTTGAAAGACTCATTCACATGCACATTCACTCTCGCTCACATTCTAGAATATTCCATAACATAAAAATTGAAACTCTTAAATTATTGATTAACAAACAAGGATAATAAGTTATTAAACAAGGATATTTAAGATTATTATCTTTCATTCGGCCGTCCTGCATGGACATTCGTCCTGAATGTCTTCATTGACGTCATCTTCAGACGAATTATCATTGGCTTCGTCAATCCATAGTTTCATAAATTCGGCTGATGTAAATGTTTGTGGAGGTCCTTCTCCTTCACCCACCTTCTGAACTAAATATCGTTGATTACGAAGAACTCGAATTATTTCATATGGTCCAAAATATTTGTGAGCTACTTTTAAATTAAGGACCTGTTGCATACGTTTAATAGCTACTAGGTCTCCTTCTCGAGAAATTCTAGCTTTCCGTCTAGTTTTGTCAAAAGTTCGCCTGTTTTCTTGTTGGATCTTAAATATATTTTTGTTTGCTTGAAATCGTAATTCGTCTCGTTCATCTTGAAAAGATGCGATCCTTTCTTTTTCAAGTAAATCTCGAATGTCTGGATAATCTTTGAGTCGTGGATGCGTCCCGAATAGAAGATGAAATGATGATGTGCCAATGCTTCGATGTATTGTTGAATTCAAACACTGTTGATCTACTTTTAAATATTTATACCATTCGCAGTGTTTGGGTACAGCTAACTTTGTTAACAATGCAATTAACGTTCTATTAAGACGCTCGACTTGACCATTAGCTCTAGGAATTCTTGTTGTAATTAAAGTATGCTCTATAATTTCTTCTTGACAATACTGTTTAAAATCGTTTGCAGTGAAAGCCTTTCCTCTATCAGAAATTCTTCGACGCGGATTACAGAAAATAGTTGATTGTTTCTTCAGACGTGATAAAACGTAGATTTCGTAGCGTAAAGCCATGTAAATTTTGTAAAAGCATCTATTACTGCAAATATATACTTATACGTTTTCTTCGTTGAAGGTAGTGGTCCAAGATGATCAATATGAAATGTATCAAAAGGAACACTCCCCTTCTCGATTGGATTTAAATGACACTCTTGTTTCCCTTGCTTCTTTTCAACTAAGATGCACGCAACGCAATTTCTCACAACTTTTTCAACTCGTTGTCGAAGATTTGGGATCCAATAATCTTTACGTATAATAGCTTCACTCTTGACCACAGAAAAATGTCCTCGTTCATGAGCTCGCTTTATTATTTGCATTTGCATTTGACGCGGCACCACAAGTCGAATGTCTCCTTCAGACTCTTTGTACAAAAGATTTCCTCGAATGATATAATCTTTCGTCTTGTTTTGAAGTACTAAATCTTGAAGTTTCTTTATACTTTCATCTTTTTCCTGTGCCCTCCGCAAACGCGCTGTAAGACTTGTAACAGATTCGTCGATTAAGAAATTCATAGGTAGGGGATTTCGACTTAACGCGTTAACATGTAACATATTCTTTCCTGGTGATGCTGTATCCGGTAGTTGAAGTCTTCTAACAATAATGCCCATCGCGCGACTCGCACACAAAGATCTTTCTTATTCATTGTAAGAGTAAAAGTGCGACAATCAGTGACAATAACAAACGAAATTCCTAACAAATAAACACGAAATTTCTTTAACGCTTTAACTACTGCTAAAATCTCTAACTCGTAACTACTATATTTTGCTTCAGCAGGAGTTGTCTTACCGCTAGAACAATATATTGGATGAAAATATCGATCTTCGTTATTTCTTTGAAATAAAATTGCTCCATAACCTAAAGCAGAAGCATCTGTATGCAACTCTGTTTCCGCTCCGACTCGATACAGGTTTAATATTGGTTTTTCACTTAGTATAACTTTTAATTGCATAAACGCTTCTTTTTCAATCGGTCCAAAACAGAATTTAACATTCGCTCGCAAAAGATTTGACAACGGTCGCGCAATTACAGAGTATCTATGAATAAATTTACGAAAATACCCAGTCAAACCAAGAAAACTTTGTACTTGTTTAACATTTGTCGGTTCTGGAAATCGTCGGGCTGCATCAGTTTTACGATCCGAAGGACGAACACGACCATTATTGATTACATGTCCGAGAAATTCAACTGTAGTTTGCAGAAAACAACATTTTTTCCAATTAATTATTAAATTAGCTTCGCTTGCTGTTATTAAAACCTTTTCAAGATTTTTGATTCCACTCTCAATATCATCCGATGGAATAATTAAATCATCCATATAAGTTAAAACTATTCTCTTTCGAATAAGCTCTCTAAATACAGTATTTATAAATCTTTGACAGACTGCCGGTGAGTTACAAAGACCAAAAGGAACTCGTAAGAATTCGTAATGACCATCTGTTACAATAAATGCTGTATACTTTCGACTTGATTCATCCATTCGTACATGAAAGAAACCATTTTTCAAATCGAGAGTACTAAAAATACGCGCGCTTTGTAACGAATCTAATTGATCTTCGATTAATGGTAACGGATACCTATCTTTGATAATTTTCTTATTTATTTGACGATAATCTACACATAATCTAAATGAATCATCTTTCTTTCGGACAAGAACAACTGGACTCGCATAATCAGTAGTTGATACTTGAGCGACTCCATCCGCAATCCATTGTTCGATTTGTGCATTAACAACTTCTTTCTGTGACGGTGATAAACGTCTCGCAGATTGATAAACTGGCTCTTCGTCTTTTAATACTAATTTCATTGTAATTTCAGATTCATAGGTTTTGTTCGGCTTATAATTACTAACAAGGTTTTTAATCGTCTCCCGCTGATTAGGATCTAATACATGAGACACGTAAATATGATTTGCGTCTAATACTTTATCATCTATTATATCTATTTTAAATATTTCCGGTACAATATTTTCGTCTTCCGCAGTTTTGCTCATTTTTTCTGATAATGGACGAATGCTCACTTTGCTACCTTTAAGACTAACATCTGTTACACTTAAGAAATTTGTTCCTATTCAGAATTTATACTGAAGCATAGTAACAGAGACTACCTGTACGCAAATAGGATATGAGTATCCTTCTATAGTAATTTCTGCTTGAAATTCTCCTAATGTCGTGTTATTCTTTGAACCTATACTGTTGAAATGTAATTCACTGCGTCGTAATTGCGGAGAACCAAGTTTAATATATTCATCAGCGCGAATCAAACTAATATCACTTCCTGAATCTATCGATGCTTCGATCTCATGTCCATTAAGCAAAACATTTTTAAGATACTTTCGACTCGATGATACTCTAAATGTCGCGCAACTTTCTTTACTCGCTTCATACTTCCTAGAACATTTCGACGCAATATGACCACGTTCTTGGCAAATAAAGCATTTCACACCACGATCTTTCGTTGGACAATTTATGTTAATATGATCGCGCCCACCACAATTATAACATCGAACAACATTAGTTGTAGATTCTTTTTTCTTACCAACACTGGCCATCTCTTTTCGTTCACTCTTAACGAAACTATTTCCACGCTTCTCAAATTTCATTAAACTCTGTACACCTCGATCTCGAAAGGTTACCTTCTCGAACGCCTCCGAAAGTTGATCAATTGTTGTAAATCGTTGAATACGCGCCTGGTTTTGAAGTATTTCATCAGGGATGCCGTCAATTACATATTCAAGCATTTCGTCATCGTTGATCGGTACTCGATTTCCTAAAATGATCTTCTCGTGCAAATATTCGTGGAATGTTTCATTCTTTTTCCATAATCGCTCTTCAAATTTCTTTCTCGTTTCAATCTTGCTTCGACGATGATAGAACATTGTTCTTAATTCTTCCAATAATTGATTAAGTGGCATGGTGATTTAACTTGGTTTAGAATGAAACCATTGAAGTGCCTTTCCTTTAAGTCGCATACCGATAAGTATTCGTGCAACATCATCTTCCAATTTATACGTTGTCTTCAGTAACTTAATTTGCTTCTCCCAAATTTCGTAGTCATCAGATTTACCGTCAAAATTACTAAGTAAATCTTTGTTCGTGTTTGTTTCAATTGGGATGAAAGGTTGCATCCGACTCCTTTGTTTGATGTCAAGAAATTGTCACCGTCACTGCCAACATCCAATTGCTCGCCTTCAAGATTACGCGTCGATTTTCTCTGCATTTCACGCATTATCTCTACTTCACGTCTTAAAAGTTGAATCTCGCGCTTTGCAAGTTCCCGTTCCTTACGTAATATATCTATGCTTCTAGTATCAAGCCCCTCGATCGGTGGAGTTGGTGGTCTTGGCGTATTGGCGCTAGGCACCACGTTTACGCCTGAATCTTCGCTTGCGACCACTCCTGCACTTTTGCTCGCTAGTTCATCCATCCAGGTTCCAGTTGGGTCAGTCATCATAAGTCTATTAATCAAATCGTGTTTTACTCCAACTGCACTTAAACCTTTAGCTTTTAAAATGTCTTTCAACTGCGCTACTATGAATTCACACGGATTCCTATTTGTATTCATTACACGTCTTCTACACGATACACACGATATTACGATTTAATCGTCTTCACAATTTAAACAGTCTACACAATTCACTTTTATTATCACACTACTTGTTCTCCTTGTTCGCTCTATCCCGGACGAGCCCCCAAAATTGTAGGATATTTATTATTTTAAAATTAGATACAAGGAGGTTAAGAACGTCTTTATAACTATATGTTTACTCAATAACGCACGATGAACAACTGACTCGATTTGTTTAAAAACATTCACTTGAAAGACTCATTCACATGCACATTCACTCTCGCTCACATTCTAGAATATTCCATAACATAAAAATTGAAACTCTTAAATTATTGATTAACAAACAAGGATAACAAATTATTAAACAAGGATATCTAAGATTATTATCCTTCATATATATTTAGAACGACTTCTCGCGAGTCTACATAAAACGCAACTGTGCTTCTCCTCTCTTCTTCAAAAAAGAGAACGTTGTCGAACAGCCAACGATCATTTTCCACTCGACGCCCGTCTTCGACTATACGACTGTAATTAGTATCGAATGGCATCGACTGAGCGCGTCTACGTGTATCATTTTACTTCCGCTTCGATGCTTGATTTTGTAATCGTAGTTTTGTAAAAACATCGCCTAACGAGAAATTCGCGGGTTAACATTCTGCTTGTTCAAGGTTAGTCCAAAACGGTCGCAATCCGTAATTATTTTAAAAGCTATCCCTGACAGATACACGACCGACGGAACAACAATAACATGGGGTCTTCGAAGTCCTCGTTTATTACACGTTCAGGACTAAAAGGCTATATTTGAGATTAAGACGTTTTAACACGTTAAACGCCACGCCGGTTTCATGTGCCGTTCCGAACGTGGTGCACCATTACGGCCCTCTTGAAAAACGCGGAAAGGGGCACAAATTTATTTTATCGGTAGTTGATGGTTTCACAAAATTTATAAAATTATACTAACAGATTATTTTCGAATATACGGTAAACCTAAAAGAATTATTAATGACCGAGGCACTAGCTACGAGCAAATGGGCAAGTGTGTTGTAATCGCGTCTTAACGTCAATGTCGTCAGAATTAGTAGACACCCGGCAAATGCGATCGAGTTTTAAGATTGATGGAGAAAGGAGAGTCAACGGGATAAAGTTCTTCCCGATTATTATTGGGAGTTGACTAGCGGGGAACCATAAATTACAACCTAAGACAGCTTTAGAGTCGTATTTGGAAAACGACACGGATTTTCCCTCAATACGCAGGAAAGCAGCCGAAAACATTGCCAGATGCCAACGGAACAATAAACAGGCGTACTATCGAGCCAGGGGTAAATAAAAAACTCATACCAAAATTTAAAGGACCTTATGCAGTTAAAAATGTATTAGATTTCGATAGATACGTAGTTACCGATGTAACGCATGTAACGCACTTATAATTTTTCAAGTTTACACATGAAGTTTGTGTTTCTTCTCATTTGATGTGAATAGCATGCATGATATCTTCTACTTTTACATTTATTAATTGGTGAAATTGGAATCAATAGGTGGTGCTTTAAATTTCCGGAAAGTCTGTGAAGTGGATCATGACGACAATCAGTCGATGTTGTTGGATTTTCAAAATTCTCTTCGGTGTCTGTGTCCTGTATTCAATATCTTGATTATGCAGAAGAAAATCTCGAAATCGCAGAGATTCACTACAATTTATATTCATATGTTGATAAATTCTAAAGGCATTGAACAAACTGCAGTTAAAAGAATATAGTGTAACTTGTTTAGATCACTTTATTGTCTTTCCGTATATGGAGTAATAGCTAAGATATTGATCAGTCCAATCCACTTCTTTCATATACTGATTATAATCACTGCACCACGTTGGTGTCCACCAGACGTGTTAATATCTGTAGCATATATGGTCTAAATCTACATTTTTGCACGTCTCCGTACAGATATTTGTCTGAACTAGTCAAAAAGCTATTTTGAAAGTTTCACCTGTTGGAATTTTCTTATTTCTAAGATTATTATACCGATCTCTTACATGAGTTAATTTGATATCTTTCTAACCTTTTAGACATCTTAGTGTGCGTTTTAGTTCTTGCCACAATTCTTTATTATTTTTGTTCGTGTATCTACTTAAAATATTTACCGCGGTACATAAATTCGGTTGTGTAGACTCCACTATATACATTAAACATTCAATCATATTCCGACATGGTGCTTCAAATTTTTCATCTGAATTTAAAGTTATATAATCTAATTTACTTGGGGGAGGCGTACTTACAGGTTTACAATCTTGAGTATCAAATTTCTTTAACCCTTTGCGGTCGGCGGTTTTTTCGGCCGAGGTGTCGGGCGCCTTACATATTTTAATTTTATATTTTAATTTCTGCAAACTTAATTTCTGTATTTTTCTTTGGTATGGTAATTTAAAAAACATTGACCAAGATGCATTCTTGGTTTTTTTGGACATGTATCACAGTAGTAAGTGGTCTCGTGTCTTCCACCTGGTTTGTTTCGGATGGAACAAACTTTGCAATCACTTTTTCTACCACAAAGCATTACGTGAAGTTTTCCATTGAGCCGAATCTCATCCGAGTTGGAGGTCGATGTTGAAGGTCGTCGTTGCTGCCGAAAATCTCCTTTCAACTGCTTCACTAAGATTTTTCGGAATTGTAAGTGGTTAAGTGGTCGCTCTTTTCTCTGCTTTTTGACTAATTTGTAGAGAATATAGGAATTGATTAAGGAAATTTCTAATCCCCAAAAAAATAATTTGCGCCATCACTTCAATGATTTACGCATAAAGCAGTAGGTCGAGGCATACTGATCCGCCAGGTCAACGCCGCCCATGAATTTTATATAATTTACGACAACATCGGGCTTTCTAACAACAGTTTGAACACCATACTCATCGCCGCATTATGAAAATTTGTGAATAGCGTAACAATTCGCTTATCTTTCCACGCAACAACAAAATTATCAAGTTTGCGGTAAGCTACCATCGATTTTTCTTTTGAATGTTGTCTTTTTCTAATTGCATCTGGCAACTGTTTTCTATTGGGCATGATTGTCCCAGTCAAATGACACTTCAGTTTACGTAATTCGATTGCCAAGATGTAGCTGGTGTAATACCGGCCGGTAAACATGTGATGTCCCTGCGCACTTATCCGATCTTATCAATGATTGTGTTGTCAGACTGCCATAGTACGGTAGAATTCCGCAAATATATCCCGTACCAGAATCTGCCAATGTGTAAATGCGAATGCCCCATTTGGTCGGTTACTTTGGATTATACGTAATAAATGAAACCCGTAAACTCTTGAATTTATGTAATCAAGGTAGCCAGTTATCAGTTGCAAACGTGTTCTGGTGCTGCTACCTTGCGCTAAAACTATCTCTGCATGTAGCATCTAAAAAAATTGGGTAAACCGCTCTCTCGAAAATGTATTCGGGTAAAATGGTATATGATTCGTAGGGTCTTTTGTCCAATATTCCTTCAGATTGGCCGCTGTTTTTGTCCCCATATTTACTATAACTGTGATAAACGCCAAAAATTCTGCATTCGTGAGATTATACTACGTGCGCTAAATTGATCGCGAGGATAACGCTGTTTCCTCTAACTTTCTTGCAGCATAGCGGTTTGTGTCTGCTACTACCTGATCCACTAGCTCGTCGATAAAAAATAACTTGAAAAATCAAGAGGCTCTACAACACTCGAGGGTACCTGTGGCCCTGCAGGTCTTCCACCGGGAATGAAATTTATCCTAGGTGGTATTTCTGTAGACTCGTCACAAAGTGTCCATTCCGATTGATCAAAGGGGTGTGAGGCATCACTGTCATCTTCAGATTCGCTGTCATATTGCTTTCATATTCTTCATCGTTAATCTCTCGATCAATGCGATCGATTTCGTCCCGGAGTATTTCAAAACAAAATTCATCTTCGCTAGAACTGATTTCGCTCTTAATATCCATTTTTGTCGGGGTTCGAACAAAATCACTTTATACAAATTTTCCTGATACTTCCGCCACGATCGTAGAGTCTCAACTGACTTCGGAGACATTTTCTTAGAAGAATTCATTTTTCATACTTGATACGAAAGAATATAAACAGCTAAGGACCCTTTAAAAGAACCAATGCTGCGTTCCTATCGTTTGGAGGTAACGTAATCAAACATAAACACCGATTGGCGCCTTTCGCCATCCGACCTATCCGACTGAGAGTCGCCTTCCGACCGGAAAGGATTAAAACTACATCAATCGAAAGGACATGATCTGCTGTTTCAATCGTCGTGGTCTTCCCTTTGGATCGCGATCCACGGTTTGATCTTGTCGGCTGCAACGACCGTTCGTAGTCGTTTCGAGCTTTCCCTCAGATCTTTCACGTCGTACCGATCGTTAGGCAGCACCACTCTGATCCGAAACGGTCCTTTGTATTTCGGTAGCAACTTGCGACTACCTCTTGTCGAGGGTTCACTGGTCACCTGTATCAGCACCAATTCGTTCACGGTATACTTCCGAGCTTCTTTTCGCGTTCGCGACCGCTATCGTCCTTGTATCACACCCGATTAATGCCTTCATCGGTGTTGTATTGATGCTCTTGCAGGAAATAATCTGTCTCGGAACTGGGTCCACAAAATAGATAGGATATAGTGTGCTAACTTCAAAAAGACTTTATTAACCATTTGCAAACGGGGGCGCTCGACGGGCGAGCGTCGCTGTGGACGACAGTTATTGGAGCACGCAGTAAAGAAAATGTTCACGTCGCACGTTTGCGTTATAAAATCTAAAGCCTTATTCAAATAACATTTTTATAAAATCCAATAAAATCATAAAGAAACAAATTTAGTCGTCTTTACATAGGAGATGTTTTATATTCGTGCTTTGTGTGATATAGTTCGAAACAATCACCTATGTGCAAGGCCGGCTTAGCCGAACAAGTAGCACAATAGTACCTCGACTCTCTCCTTCTTCAATCTTTACTTCTTTCTGTCTCACATTTTCAGAGCCACAGTCTTAGAAGAATTCATTTTTCATACTTGATATGAAAGAATATAAACAGCTAAGGAACCTTTAAAAGAACCACGGCTGCGTTCCTATCGTTTGGAGGTAACGTAATCTAACATAAACACCGATTGGCGCCTCTCACTCGCCATCCGACCTATCGCGCGAAACGCCGTGGCGACTGAGAGTCGCCTTCCGACCGCAAAGGGTTAATACTGTTTGTATGTAAGCACTTTGATCTAACGTTATTTTATCATCATTTCTTTCTACTTTAATTCCAAAGAAATACCTTTTTTCCTTTAAATTAGTCATGTGAAACTTATTCATTAAATAACTTTTAAAATTTCCCATTGGTTCACTACAGGTTGTAGCAATCACAAGATCATCAATATATAAATCAGCATATATATTTTTAGATATATTTTCATTTTTCAACATATTGATGCAACGATCTACAGCTGTGTTTTTAAAATCCTCGCTTGTTTTAAACCAATGTGCTTGCTTTCGACTAATCTTGTTTTTAATCCCTTGAGATACTCTAGCAGTGTTCTATTCAAAAATGCAGACTTAATAAAATCAAAATAGAAGGTTTGAGTTTGGATGAGTCGCAAAAGAAAAAGAACTTCTATGTTCATAAAAACGTAGGTTTATTTCGAAAAGTAGAGAAATAAAAAAGAACAAGGACAATTTAATGTTTTCTTCCTGATACTTGCCATCTTTTCTCTGTTACTATATTTCCTATTTCGAAGAAAATATTGCTCGTAGTGATTACTTTTAAAACTGATCCAAGGTGAGCGACATTAATTCTGGATCTGACAGGAGACTTATTGGGTTGGTAATAAAGTAATTTTGATTTGCACAAGTATATAGTTCTAATATGATTTTATACCAAATCGATTCCCTTTCGGCGGAATGTATTGCTTGAAAAATAGGTGGCCTTTGTACATTAACAAACTTTTATCAGTGCAAAGTTCTTGATAGGGATGAAGTGCGTCATTGATTGATTTTCACAGCATGTTGATTATGTCTTTTATTTTACTTAGCCGATCATCAGTGCGCCCAAGTTCATATGTAAAATGTATCATCATTTGTAACAAAAGATAGCGATCTCTAGCCATTATTTTACAAAAAATATTGCTCGGTAAATATTTATCTTTACTCTAGTACTCTTGTAATGTTAGTTTTTTGTTACGTGTCATCAGTAATGATAAAGCGAAGAAACAGTACAGTTCGTTTATTGCTGTTTTTTCTTGGGTATCCGTGTTGTTATTACTTTTCTGAGCTCAATAGTAATTTGTTTCATCTGCAATATATTCTACGAATTCTTGAGAAATGCGGCCTTAACTGTTCCTGTAAATGTAATCTACAGCGTTTGACATCCTATGCACTTCTCACCGGCCACTCGGTTGCAGATCTTAGAATATATACGCTTTTCTTATGCTCCAATAAAATTGTACGCTTTCTGTTATCATACGGTAATCAAATTTGATAAAATCTTTTATTTTCATGATATTAGTGCTAAGCAATATTTATTTTATCTATTACAATCGTTTTCAGTTTAAGATTTATATTGAAGCTCATAGGTAGGAAGGAAAAAGAGAGGGGAAGAACGTTTCGTCCTGGGCCTGCTAGTGGACTCATCCCTGCCTTAGACGCTGGGATGGTAGGGATAGGTCCGAATTTCTATTATATAGAAACGGAGTAGGACATGGAGTTTTCACGGAAAACTGACGAGTGTGCTGTCCCCCTAGTGGCGAACTCCGCCACAATATCATATATCATAATCCATATTTTGTAAAAGTATGATACCGCTCAAAACAGTCACCTTTGTGTAGTGGAATATTGCAAAATTTACATATAAAACATGGTCTACTACAAACTCTGCATTGTTTTTGGGGTTTTACACTCCGACCGTTGGTCACATTATGATTCGTTTAGTCCATTTCTTTGTCTTTCTAAAAATGGAATAATAGGATAAATATTGGTCTGCGCGGTTTACACCCTTCATATATTAGTTGTAATCGATTATTGAAGCAGGCTTCTGCGTTCGGGTATTTCCTCTTTGACTTCTGCTTTCAGGTTCCGTTAATTCTGCGGAATGTATTGTTGAGATAATATTTACATATCTTTTGCCATTGTTTCACACTTATAATAAAATATGGTGATTTCTACGAAATTCATGCTGGCCTCTTGAAAGTTTTATAAAACCTCTAGTTCTCTGAATTGTTCCACACACTTGCACTTTATTTTTCAAAAGAATTTTAGCCATATTATAGCAGCATACACGCGAAAGTTACATACGTATCCTCAAGTACGAGCTTTATTATATTCCGTATTTTGTGGGATTATATGTTTTTATCGAAAGCCTACCTCTCCACGGAATTATAGACTCATCCAAAGACAATTGTTGGGATGATTCATATACATCATTAAATTTCTGCTTTAAGTAATCAATGACAGTCTGGATGTTAGGAAGCCTATGCGAATTGTGAGAAATGTCCTCATTGTTACAGAAATGCAAGCTCTGAAATATTTATAGAAATCTGTTCCTGCTCATTACTTGCACGAAAAATGGAGTGACTATGGTCGGGTCAGTGGACCAGTAATCGTAGGGGACGTCCTTCTTTACTTGTCCCATTAAAATTAGTAGGCCTAAAAATTTCTTCATTTCGGGTGTCGTTATATCTGCTCACTTTTTCGTTTTTTATAATGGTATCTACTGGATTCCCTCACCAAGTGCTCAAAATTCATTTCCAATGAATAAAGTTACTATATCCATTAAACTTTCTGGCGAACTTGGCATAATTTTTACACCAGGGCTGCCTTTGAAAGTTTTCAACATTATCGCATTGTCTTTTGTCGATCATGTACCATCGTTGTCATCAACGGTATTTATATTATCGTCTTCTGAATCACTGTATCTTAGTGGTAATTACAGAACGTCGCTTTCGAATCATTATATCACTACCAGCACTTTCGTCATCACTATCACTTGTTGAATAGCTGTCAAACTCACCACTACCATTTTTATCGCTCATCGTGAACGCTAAGTTTTCAAAGTGGTATAAAAGTGGGGGTTTACAGACGAAATCAAGCAATACCTCAATGCCAAATAACAAATGTTTGTTGGTTGGCATCGCAACCGATTAATCGGCTACCGGTTGGTAAACTGTTAAGAATTGTACTTTAAACCGACTTATTCTTAATTCTTGTAAAAAAAACGTATATGAAATGTTTCATTGTCGAATGGATTCGATAGGATTTTTGGAATGAAATAGTAAACGATCGTTTTGATGCCTGAAGTATATATTACGTAATGCAGTTTGATGTCGTAATAGCAAAGAGTAGTTTTAATATGTGATTAATTCAATATGTCAATAAAAGCAACAAAAAATGTTCTGTCGATAACAATGAATTTATTATCGACTACAGATTGTCACGAACTATCACGCGGAACGTTTTGTCGAACTCGGTGATGCGATTCCTCTCCGCGGTTGTAAATCTCGGATTTACGCGATTGATCGCGACGCTGTCGGCCAAATTAATATTGGACTATCTAGTCTTTGGATATATGCACGCGTGTTTTCTTCGCGTCGTTGAAAAGAACAGCCTTTTGTTCTCCTTAACGATTTTAGTCTATAAAAATGGACCGACTCGATAGTATCGTCTTCGAATGCCTATTAAAAACCAACTAACTATAACGCTCGTCTCCTCTTTTCGCGTCGCTCAACTGTTCGAACACCGCACCTGCATTCCTGTTCCCTCGCGACGGAACACAGCTGGCACTTGCATACACATCATATGAATGTCGGATATATCCGGCGTTCGGGGCGAAAGGGTTAACTTTATCCGCAATCAATGCATGGAAGACTCCCCTGTACACGGCGTTTCAACTTTTCTCACTGTCTGGCAAAACCATATTTCTTTCCCTTTTCTGTCTATTTACTATGGCTTCCTTAACTTTAGACCCTATTTGTCGTTCCATTATTATCTCTATCAGTTCTTGTATCATTTCATCGTCCGTCTTTTGTTTTATTCTGTCTATCTCACTCTATTTCTTTTTGGTAGCTCGTGGCTGGGAACATGTTTGCGTGACCTTTATTGGTATCTTCATTTGATTCGTTATATCGTCTATTTCCATTTTCTGCGCTTCTGTAGTCCTTTCCGTTATTCATTTTTATGTATTTCTCTGGTTAGTCTCTCTGGTTCGTGTTCTTGTTAACTTTTGCTATATCTGTTTCCATTTTCGTCCTTCGTATATCTTCTGTATATCTCTCCATCTCTCGTCTCTCTCAGTACTTCGTATCGATTTCGTTGGATGATTTTATCTCTATGGATCTGTTCTCTCTTCGGGTTGTATTTCTTTAGTTTTTCTATTTCCTTTTGCAGGGGGAGTTCTCTTCTTTCCCAGTACTCAATTCTGTTTCTGTCTTCTTTGGGATGGGAAACTTCCATAGTTTTTAACTGATCCTGTTTTTTCCTTTTCTACTTCATCTTGGCATTCGTCTTTTAGATTTTTTGTTATTGTTTTCCGTGCTTCTCTGTATGATATATTTCTGCGTATCATTAGTTTTTTCGTTACCTCTTTTTGATATACTGAACATTCTCTCGCCACACTAGTGTGCTTACCCTTGCACTCTCCGTGATATTTTTCTGTGCAGATAAAGCATCTTATCTCCTTATTTCTGCAATTAGCTTGTACATGTCCGTATCTTAGACATAAGTAGTATTATTTGTATGTATTTGACTTTCGCTCGGAGTTAGCCGTAACCTATTAACACCATACCTACCGACATTTCAAGTATACTTATTCCTATCGTGAGCGATCAAATGACCGCTTAAAAAAAAAAAAAAACATATATCCTAATATAGAATGAGATTTTAGCCAATTGGATATTAAACAAAATATCCCATTCTATTTAAGAATGTTTTATTTATATTTATTCGTTTTCAGCGCATTTTTTACAAATTACAGAATTTTCTATTGCACATTTTCCATATACGTATTTTTTGCATTTTATACATGTTATGTTAGTCTTATTGATTTTACAATATCTTATTTGACAAGATTTCTGTCTAGATGAATCTATTCCGTCTAGTTGTATTTGTTCTTGTTTTTTGATGAACATTCTTTACTTAGCTGTCGCTTTTTCTGATATTCGGTCCCAGACTCTTCTGTCAATTGAAATAAAGATTCTCGCGTTGAAATTTCTTCACCCGTCGTTTCTTTATATAATATCCAAGCATTTATCCCGGCTAAATCTAAGATATTGAAAAATATCTGTAGAGGCCATCTTTGAGATTTTGATTTTACACTATATTTTCTGGCCATTTGATCGGTTACATCTACACCGAATTTTGTGTTATTGTAAAATCTAATTGTCTCTGGTACACGGACATCACTTTTTTCGATTTGAATGGATGAATGCATTGAACTAAGTATCAATACTTTTTATTAGATATAACTTTGTAAATTGTAAGAGTAAAATTGTTTGATTTATATAATATTGTTGAGAAGCGTGTCATACTATTCTTTGCCTGTTATTTTTTCGGACGGTTCCAACAAGCGTAGTTTTTTTGCTAAAAGTCTATTCGCTAATGATACGCTTGTAAACAAATGTCAGTTGTTATATTTCTCCCATGGCCCCTACATGGTTCTGCTAATTTCAAAGCTACAAACTCCCTAAGTGGGACCGATGATTTTCTCCCTTCATCTTTTCCCAAATATGGAAAGCCGTTTATTATATGCTTATTGCTTACATTGGAAGCCAACCAGAATTTTGTGCCAAATTTGTCCGGTTTATTGGGCATGTATTGAGTAAATTTACAACGCGCTTTTGTTGGAAGCAAATGTTTTGATTGTTCTCAACGAACTTGTGCCAGCTACGACTCCACAGCCACGCAATTGTTTAAAGATTCCAAGAATCCTAAAAATCTCTCCGAATCTTACAATAAGTTGCCATGGTCCGGCGAGGACCTGGTCGCTGTATGTCCACACTTGGCGACCAGATTCAACCGCTATCCTAACTCCGACATCCGTTCATTTAGTGTCTTTTCCTAGGAACCCTTAGAATCTTTCAATTGTTTTTCAAATTCCCGTCGTGACTGAGCGTCGCCTAGTCGTTTCACTCGTCAAGGACCTATTTCAGTTCCCTTGCGTTTTTCCAAGAACGTTTGCTTTCCTCGTTCGCGCATTTATCTCTTTTCTTCAGAGCTTTTCCTTCTCTTCTCATACGCGTTTTTAAGGAGCGACATTTTTGCCCTCGCGTCAGTCGAGTTGAGTTGAGTCAGACAGTTCGGTTAGAACAGTTGAGCTCAGTTAGACAGTCAGTCAGTTAGTTGAGTTATGCGCAGCTAGTCAGAGCGGTCAGTCGACTAGCGCAGTGAAAGAGTTCGTAGCTGCAGCACCGCTTCCCCAAGTTTCACTAGCACAAACATTGTAATTGTTATCACTACTTGTTAGGTCTTGTTCGTGGTTTATCGACTCGGGTGAGCGATACTTCGAGCCTTGCCGATTTTTGCACTTGCGTGCCTACTAATTTCAAACTCGAAGAACCACTCCAGACTAGGTTCTGGAGACTGAATGGTTGACTCAAGGTACTTTATTCCTGTAGGATACAATCTTAGCTTCTAATTGACTATGTGTCGCTAAGGATTGCACGATGTCTAGTCTCTAACGTCTCAAGCTATTCTAACTATCCGAACTAAAGATATCAAACCACTACAACTCTTAACTAAGTCGTTCGTGGGGGTTGAGACACGCGGATAGGGCAAAGTCAAACTCCGAATTAGTGGCGAGGGAAACGGCCGAATTACGCTATTGGACAAACATGTGAAACACAAAGTGGCCGCCTCCACTTCCGTGGGCCTTTAACAACGACCGTAATCAGTAATAACCTTGAGAGACACTTCAGCTTCCAAATACATGTGGCAACGAAAGGTATAAATCAACTATATTTTGTTTAGTGTATCCTGTCGGTCCTGATAGTTCTTTGAAAATATTATAAATAGGTGCTCTTCTGCGATTAGCCCTTTCTTTTATTTTTTGCTAAACAATTCCGCCTGTAGCAGTCTCAATCTCTTCTTCGTTTCCACTTTCAGAACTAACTATAAATCTCTTTCTCTTTTGTCCTCTTCGTATATTCAAAATATTCTCTTTGTCCGTATCACTGCCAAATAAGTTACAATCGTTTTCCACCGTATCATTATCGATATCAGAAATTTCCTGGTCATTTTCCGGACAATTCTCGTCGATATTATTTATTTTGTCTAATAAATTGATATTCTTCGAATGTCTTGACATTTTTGGGGCGAATATACAAATGACAAAGTAAAAACTAAAATATAAAAATGTAAATCAAACAGGGCAAAAACATTGAGAACATAAATACAAAAAGTCAAATGTAAATCGTACTTTGGGAATGGTATGTGGTGAACAGAATATTAAAGTCGTTTTCGTAACAAATAGTTTAATCAACAAAAAGGCAGAGTATATAATCTATAAGTAAAACGTGTGTATCTGACGCGCGGTAGGCATTAACTCTTTCCCTCGCTTCGCTTTCACTTTCCACCCCCTCATTTCACTGTCGAAATGGAAGGGGGGAAATCGCGAAAGATGCGGTTCTTAACCCTCGAAGACGAGGAGAAAGTTTGGAGACGAGACATATGTTTATTGTCTCCGGTCTCTTCGCTTCGAGGGTCAAGTACGTCTTTCCGCCTTGCACCACGGGGTGCACCGCGACTACGGTGGTCGCCACAATACTACTAAATATTGTTGGGTGTAACGTCTCTCTGCCTTCACTGCGTTCTAATGATGGAACAGCGGCTATCCACCAGAACGTCTCGTACTACTAAAAGAAAGGGGGATAAAGGTTAAATCTTACTCCGTACAACTATTTATTTAACTAAATTCTATCTAACGATAATTACAAATGCTATAAACGCTTATTGCCATTGAATCTATGCTATTTATACTTCCTTATTCGGACTACTCGACCTACTCTCAGAGTCGCTCAGACGAGGAGCTGGGTAAAGCTCAGACCCGGAGGAGTGCCGATAGGGTGAGATCTGCCTAGACTTGCTCTCGTACCGCTATTTGTACTTTGGCGGGGAGTTGGTTGCGCATGCGCGTTGCCGCTGATATATTACTGCGCATGTGCACTTTACGAAAAAATATTATTAATTTAATTATTTTACGTAATTATTAACAATTTGATTATTTTTATATATTTTTATTTATTTATTTTTAAATATTTTATAATTATTTGGAGCGTTACACTAGCACTTATAACAAGTAATACATTCTATTATACACCATGGAATTTTGATACTCTGTGTTAGGATCGCAAAACGGTACTGTCGCACAAAGGATGGCTAGGAATCTTTTCCAATCGCGCGTTTATTTACATAGTGGATAAGATAATATAGGAGACGAAGGGAATGGACTTATAAAATAGTTGCAGGAATGCGTTTTCTCGAGAATACAGTTGTAAATAACGAATTGTTCAAATGGTCAAATGACCGTTCGTCTTAGATAGGCTGTGAAATTTTTTCAGGAAGTAAACAGTAAGAAAAGTTGCGAATGTTGATAAATGGGTTGTACGTATAAAAAAAGCCAATAAGTTACATAGCAATACAGTAACATTGTATACAAGAAATTCTAAACGCTCGTGATGGGTTTACGGGTAATTGTCTAGTTGGTAGTGAGTCACCTTCAAACTTGATCAGCATAGCCCTTGATTCTTCGCACGTAGCTTTCCCATCTTGCATCTTCTCTTTTTTTAATCTTTCCCTCGTGAATTTTCCTTGGTTCGGAATTACGCTTTCTTTTAGTTCTTCTATACTTCCTGCTCATTCGTGGATTGCGCCTCTTCTCGTCTTCTTTCTGTGTGGAATATTTGCATAATACCGCATACCTTCTCTTCTACTTTTAGTTATTATCTTGTTTGCATCTTCCATTCTGCTATAGGTGACTTCGACTCTGGAGGAACCCACTATCTTTATCCTTTCTGGTGTTATATCTAGATTATATATTATCTTATACATTTTTATCAAATTCATTTTCCTACTTTTACTAGTTAGGCTATATTTTAATGAAATTGTTATATCGTACTCTTTATTTGCGATCTCATGGTCATACGAGTATAGATCGTTCTTGCCTTCCTCCTCTACCTCGTTGTATAATTATGAATCTCTTCTACATTTTCACGCATTTTATTTTTCTCTATGCAGTCTCTTTTTATACTAATAGTTTATCACAATATTTTTCTCATCACTTATTGTTTGTTGCTATTACTATTAATGCTTTTCTTTCATCTTTCCATTCTTTTCTATTTTTCTTACCATACCTCAGTCTTTTAGTTTATACATTTTCAGTGAATGATGTCTTATAACTATAACTATATATCTTCATGTACAAACTGTAAACGCTGTACTCTTTCTCTCGTCGTCTCAGTTGTCTCAGACGAAATGCCACAATGTGGAGAAATGGATTGTTATTCTATATACTGATGCATATAAGAATGCTTTATTAAACTACAGTCGACTAAATTCTAACTATTACTATTCGCTATGTCTCTGATCGCTTTTTACTCCCTTGCTGTTCGCTCTCAACTGAACTCATCCACTCTCAAGATTCACCCTGTTTCTCACACATTTCCCATGCATCCATTCCTCAAACGGTCGCGCGAACGTCCATGCAATCCTCATCATCCTCGGTCACACTCTTCTCTCGCGCCTTAGCCACTCGAACTCTCACGCACGCAATCACTCTATTTATTTTCTTTCAAACATTCTGTCGTCTAAAACTTTTCACACTCCACATATACTAGTAAAATGAAATATATTGACCATATTTGACCTTGTATGACCTTCAACGATTGCTTGTTGAAGTTGTCTCAACACCGGCTATCATATCGCGATAAAAAAAACATTATTTCATCTAAAAAAATAGACATGACCTTCGAATCTCCTCTATGGAGATAATCCTCCTCTTCATATTATTACTTTTTTCATATTATTACAAATAACGGCAATATTCAAGGTGGATATAGTTATTGCCCCATCCTGTATATAAATCTATTTTATCTAGCTTTAGACTTTAGACTGTATAAAACCGTAACAAACTGTAAAATACTATAGAAAATTATACAATGTATTTTTAGACTTAACTCTATACTTAATTTATTTTTTATTCTAGCATAAGACCTTTTGACTCCCTGTTGCAAGTCCTTTGGTTTGATTTCAATAAAGCATTTCCTTTTTAGATATTTTTTTTTGTTTTTCTCAGGAATGCCGCAATGTTGTCTCCGCCTATAAGTTTTTTCACCTATTTTCCTCTTGTTCCTCCTTTTCTTTCTATCTTTTCCGTTCGTTTCATTCTTGCCGTTAGGTATTTCGGACATGTGTATACTATGTGATTTATGTCTTCATCTTCCAGCCTACACTCATATGTGGGGGGTGCAGTCAGGTTTTTCCTCCACATCGAGTATGCTAAGTTATAATGGTCTGATATTATTCTTGACATGGCTGTTGTTGCACTTCTGTTAAGTCCTTTCAGTTTTTCGAAGCATGGTTTCCTTTTCCCTTGGTTGTGCTCCATTTCAAAGTAGTTTTTCCCTTTCTATTATGATCGTTCCTACATTTTCATTTTTATTTTCTCCCATATTTTTTCTTTATCGTTCGTATTTATTATCCGTAGCTAGTATTTTTTAGTTCTTGCCTGGGGGCAGGGTTGTTCCTTTTTTTGCCGCTGCATCTGCCTTTTGGTTCCCTGTTATTCCTTCGTGTTCCGGTATCCATATTATGATCAACCTTGTATTGTTTTATCCTTTTTTGTTTCCATTTCCTTGTGCTCTTCCGCAAGCTTTTTCCATTCTTTCTAATTTGTTTTTTATTTCTTCGATCCACAGGTTGATTCGTTTTGTTACCTGATTTTGTTTTTCATTTCTTATTTGCTGTATGTTTCTTATCACGCTTTTCGAATCTGAAAAGATTACAACGTTACTTTTCCTATCTTCCATTATATACTTCTCTGCTGCATTCAGGGCCTCGCTAATAGCTATTGTTTCTGTAGTAAAAATTGCTCTTCCATCTTGTGTTTGAGGTATCCGTATAAATCTCCATCGTGTTTTCTTCTTTAGACTTTTTATTAGTGTGTTATTATCTATATTTATTACCTTCCTTATCGCCGCGCTTGCAGTATTTATTTTTATTATTTCTTCCGTGTTCTCTTGCATATTATCTATTGGTTCTTGTGTTTCTATTTCTTATTGCTGTAACATTTGGTTTTGTTTGTTGTATATCACTTAACGTCCATTTCTTTGTTTTTTCCCATTCTTTGTAAAGCGCGTCTTGATATTGAGGTCTATCATTTATTGGCTTTTCGTTATACTTATCTAGTATTTCCATCGGTTGGCTTCGATCTTTGGTCTGACTGACTGTTTAACTAGTACCTTCATTGTCAGTAATCTAGCTCTATGTTCCGTGTCTAATATCCCTGCTTCTGTGTTTATAATATTAGTTGGAGTTGAAATTCTATATCCCATTGCTATTCTAGTTCCGGCCTGGTGTAATTTTTCTGATTTGCTTATTTCTATCTGATGTGTTACAGAGGAATATTCCATATTCCAGCACCGATCTCTCTGTATTTGGTTCTGTCCCTCTTTTGATTTGAATTATATATTTTATTATGTCTAACCTTTTTTTCGCTTTATTTATTATGTCATTTGTATGTTGTATGTCTCCTATAGTTTTTTTTTATTTCCTTTTACATTTTGTCCTTTCGTAAAGATTACTATGTCGTCCGTGCATTGAAGTATTTGTACTTTTGTTACTTTTAAAACAAATTTTGTAGTAAATTCAAGTTCTTATTTCTTAATTTATTATATAATCTCCATCATTATCAAGGACAGTTTGCCATCTTTCTTCCAAATTTTTAATCCCCCTCTTATAGAAAGTCAGGGTTCGCGGAGCAAAATATGACAGAAGTGAATATTTTACTTCTTAAATAATGCGTCATAAATCTGAAAAGATGATAGTCAGAGGGAGCAATATATCCGGTGAGTACGGGAAGTACGGTAAAACTTCCCATTGCAATTCTTTGATTTTTTCCTGAGTGAGTTTCGCTGTATGGGGCCGGGCATTGTCAGTTTGCAGTATTACATCTTTTCTGTGAACTAAATATATCTTTTTCTTCAATAGTTCTGAATACACCCGTTGTAATTCCTGTTTCTCCAGGTTTCAACAACTCAAGGTGAATTATGCCACTACAGTCCCACCAAATGCACAGTAACACTTTTTTAAGTGATAAGCTAGGTTTAGGGGTGATTCTTAAGTAATTTTGCTGCTTGACTTTCCATTATTTATATTTTTCCCATCTATTTTTGTCCCTTCTTTTTAATTTTGTCGTGAAGTTTTTAGATTGTCTAAAGGTTACCACTTCGGTACGGCGCCCATCGGCCACGAAACCTTGCCCAGAGCCGGCCCTCACCATCCGCACGCTGCCTCGTGCATCGACAGTGAATCCGTCTTGCTCTTTTACAGATCTGTGACGAGGAAAGCTTTGAAGCACTGAAAGCTTGTTTTACATTACAGGCAAGACATTACTTGTAATGTAAATCAGGAGAGCGTATGCTTTTATTACGATATTTCTAAATGTTGACAATTGTATTTTGATAAATGAAAAATTAGAAAATTTAACTTAAAATTATTGTTTTATTTTATTTATATCGTAAGTCTTTGAATATTACAATAAATGTTATTGTTTGGTGTGATACATTTCAAAGCATAACACACAATACATCTTCTCTCAGTGGATTTTCCCTTTTTGTTTTATCACTACTGTACAGCGCTGGAAAATGTCTTTCCTTGAAACGCGAAAGATATGCTGACGGAGTACCAGAGTTGTATTCCCGCGATTCCGAGTATTTCCTTAAAAGTTCTGTTATCAACGCTAAATGATATTCAGACATTGATATATTCTTTTTCGTATTAAATTTATATAAACAATACGCATTCCATATTGAAATGTCTAGTAAATGAAAAAAGAATTTCTTGTACCATTTCAGCGTTTTTCTTACTAATGATTGCGTCGCTTTTGTCAACTGTCGACCCATCGATTTGCTATAATCTATAACGCATGAAGGCTTTTGAATATTTTCACCCGTTTGGTAATTTTTCTTTTGACAATCTTTATATTCTGCTGAATGGCTAGTGGACAACATCCAAACTTCGCGTTTGTCTTGCCATTTCAGTGCGAGCAGATTTCCTGATGATCTAAAACTAAAATCTCCTTTCTGTAATTTTTCTGGCATTTTTGGCATACCTCCACGTCACTTTTTCACCGTCCCACATGCGTTTGTTGCAAAGCTGTGCAAATATTCGAACAGAGCAGGACTCGAATACCAGTTATCTACGAATAGTCGATGACCCTTTCCTAAATAAGGTTGCATCAATGTTGCAACAATATTGCCAGTTTTACCTAATTTTTCAGAAAATGCTTGCACCTCGGAAGTTGAGCCGGTGTAAACAATTAGATCTAAAACGAATCCTGTTGAACAATCGCACAATACGAATGATTTTATCCCAAACCTATTTCTCTTGGATGGTATATATTGTTTGAAAAATAATCGTCCCTTAAAAAGTAACAGACTCTCGTCGATGCATAAATTCCTAAATGGAGAAAATGATGTTTTAAATATTTCGCGCAGTTTATCAAAAGGGCCCCGAATTTTTGCCGGTCGATCTTCTGACCTTTCAGATTTTTTGTCGCTAAAGCAAAGCATCTTTAGCAATACTGTATATCTATCTCGCGACATATGTTTGTTAAATATATCGGTTCTAAGCACATCATTAGTACTCCAATATTCTTTGATAGATAATTTTTTCATACGTGACATTAT
Source organism: Xylocopa violacea (assembly GCA_963969225.1). Classification (NCBI taxonomy): domain Eukaryota; kingdom Metazoa; phylum Arthropoda; class Insecta; order Hymenoptera; family Apidae; genus Xylocopa; species Xylocopa violacea. Next base: position 14,473,932 of record CAXAJV010000016.1, on the reverse strand, counting down.
AAGCGTTAACGCAAGAAAAGTAAACAATTCATTTATGGTTGTATCTGACCAATTTTTCAACGAAGAAGGTATATCGTTATTTGCTGCTGTGTGTCGATAGTAACTATTTGTCGTATCTACAATATCTCCTACTAAATTCTCCGAAAAAATAATATTTGGAAATAATCCAAAACATTAGATGAGTCATTAATATTTTCGGCTTTAATACCACAATCTTCATCAACAAACGTGTATATGTGTGGATTCAAGTTTGCACGCGACCACGTATTTAGTTCTTCTTTGTTTTTTGCAGTTAATTCTTCTGCTTCTGAGTCCGACGACAGAATTATTGCCCTCCTTCTATTTGAATTAACATCTATGCGTTTAAAAACGATACTGTCTTCACTTGATGCATCAGAATCCATTATGGGTCTAAGAAATATAAAAATTAAGATGTAACATAAAAAAAAAAAAATCGAAAAATCTCGGAAATATGTGTATTATATTATTTCTTACATGAATTAAAAGCGTACTATAATAACTCGTATTGTGCACTTGTAAAAATGTCACGCGTCAACACCGCGAGGTGTTGCGCGGTGAACTGAGCGCAACTACTACACACCGAATTAACTTTATACAGCAGTTTATACGAGAAAACCTTGTCTTTCAAGGTGATACTCCGGAGATCTGTGCGTTGATTATGTAATAATATAATATGTCTATTTCTGACTTGTACAGGATTCCGTAGAGTGTCTATGTCTAGGCGGGTCGACGACTTCTGACTTTGCAAAAAGTTTTTGACTCGCAGGTAAATGCGACTGGCGTTACAGTGGGGGTGGCGGTAGCTAAACGAAGGTTTTTCTAATTACTGATTGATCGAGGCGTTCGTGGTAGAAGTGTCTTTTCGCGCCTCTGCCACGGATGAGGCGGGGTGGCAACAAACCCTTGCAGGCTCTAGTGCCCGACCGTCACCCGAGCATCTCCACAGCTGTAAGTAATTCGGCACGTTTTGGTAATCAAGTCGTAAAAATTGTGCCGAACAATAACCGTGGAGCGCTCCTCGAAGCCTTACCAACAATGGTATTTTTTTTCTTTAGATAAAGAGAGTGCCGTCCTCGCGGAGACGACGGCACTGCTGCTGAATAAATACATATACATACAGTACCATCCTGATACGCAATATTTCGAAGTAACGTATTAGACACTCGGCTGTGCACGTTCATCTGTGGCTGTCGACTACAGTCGACGCTCGTACCGAAGTGGTTAAGTACTTACTACTTTTTCGATTTCATTTTTGTTTTCTTTTATATTTATTATTCCTTGTAAAGATTACTATATCATATGCGTATCAGAGTGCTTTTATATACGTTGTATAATATTGGACTGAAGATTGCCCCCTGTGGCAATTTTTTTTTTAATTTTTCAGAATTTCGATTCGTAGTTCATGGTTTACGTTGTCGTAGGCTTCCTTTATGTCTATGAATGCCGCCGTTGTGTCTTCATATAATCTAAAGCCTTGTCTTATATATGTTGTAAGGTATGCTAGGTTGTCTATCGTACCTTTTTTCTTTCTAAATCTATTTTGATTGTCGTCAGGCCCAGGACGAAACGTTCTTCCCTCTCACACACATTCACACAGCGACACGAAGCAACGCGCCTCAGTGTTATTGCTTCTTTCCATTCTGATGGGATGTTTACCTTTTTCCATACCTCGTTGTATATCTCTAGGAGGTCTGAATTTTTTGTTAAATTGGTCTTCTGTTCTCTGCTCCGGGTTGGTTCGAGCTTCCTCTTCTATTTGGTCTTCTGTGTCATTATTCCTTTCTGTTTCGTTCCTCCTCTGGTGGTCATGGATGCTTAATAGTTTTTCTATTTGTTGTATCTATAGTGTTCTTCTCTCTTGCACATTTATTGTTGTTTCTTGCCCGTTTGCGGATCCATTCTTTAGTGTTCTTACTTTATTCCACATCTTCGTTACTTTGCTTTTCATATTTATTGATTCCGTGAATTCTCTCCATGCGTTTTTTTTTTTTTTTTAATTGTTTATTGTCTGCCTCATTTTTTTACAAGCTTCCTTCTATACTTGCCTTTTCTTTTCATTTGGGTTTTTAATGAATTCCCTTGCGGCCCTCTTTCTTTCTCTTCTTATATTTTCACATTCCTTGTCCCACCACATGTTCTGAGTTTTTGTGGTTTTCTATAATTGTTTGTACCTTTTCCTTTTTAATTTTTTGGTTTGTCTGTTGCTTCTTCCACTGCGATGGTAATTCTGTTGACTGGTTTCCTTAGTTTTCCTTCTGTTGTTTCTATTCTTTGCTTTCCTTTATTTTTCTTTTCTATTTCTTCCAATTGTTGGTATTTATATTTGTTCCAGTCTATTTTGCTGGGAGTTGAATTTTCTTGCCGTATTAATTTTTATATTTATCCTGTCTGGTTCTCTTTTTATTTCTATTGTTTTTATTTGATGGTCTGATCCAGTGTTTCCCCTTCTTCCTTGATTGTGGCGTAGGTGGCTGTTTTATAGGCGGCTAGTATTAAATCTATATTTGAAGGCTCATATCTTCCTGATGCTGGTCTTGACGTTGTATGCGTGTTGAGTATGTCCAGTGGGTGGTTCAGTACTGCTTCTATCAAATTTATTCCAATCTGATCGTTCTTCTTGCAGTTCCAGTTCTTGTGTGTCGCATTAAAATCTCCTAGTATTATTGTTTCTTTGTTTGGTCTTCTTTTGTTCATTAGCTTTTCCCATTTTTCTTTGTTTATGCTTTTATCGGGTTGTCTGTTTGTCAGTATCAAGTCTAGTTGTTCTTCTTTCATAGTCATTATTATCTTTTTACTATTTCGATTTCCTTTTTTATTATCATTAGAAGGCCTCCTCCTTTCTTCTTCTGGACAGCTCCCTTCATAATCTTTCCTAATTATTTAGGAATTAATTATTTTAAAAGTTTATAGTATCCTCTTTTTTCGATCAAATTTCCGTTATGGTCATTATATCTACTTCTTCAATGTAATTTCTTATTTCATTTCTTTTGTTTTTTACACTTCTAGTAAACAAAGCTAGTTTCATTTCTTTCTTTTCCATGATTGTACTTTTTGGATTCGTCTTTTGTGTAGTTTCTTTTTTTTCTTCTCCTTTCCCCTCCTTTTTTAAAATGTTTTACTAGGACTCGTTTATTACTTCATCTTTCATCTGTTTCGTCTCTTCTTCCTTATCGTCACCGCTGTTTTCTTCCGATTCCTGTTCTTGTCTCTTATTTCCTTCTTCCTGTTTCTTTGGTGATCTTAGTTCTTATAGCTTTTTCTCGAGCTCTCTCCATCTTTGCCCCTCTGCCTTCTCCCTCCTTACCTTCCTTTTAACTTTTTCTGTAACAGTTGCCTTAAATTCTTCGCTATAAGTGGCATTCCAATCCTCGTCCAGGCTTGTCTTGTCTTTTTATTATTGCATCCTTGACCTTAGCACCCATTTGTTTGTCCATGGTCAGGTCCACTAATTCTTTCATCATTTCCTCTTCTTTCTTTTCCTTTATTCTGTCTATTTCTCATCTGTTTAATTTTCTTTATCTTGTTTGCCATGATTTAGCTTCCATTTATTTTGCGTGTTCTGCTGGTGGAAATCTGTATCTGTGTCCATTGCTGGTGTCATTGTCTGCATTACTGTAGCTTTCGTGTCCTGTTTTTTCCTTTGTGTCCTTTAATGCCTCGTATCTATTCGTGTTCCTTCCTTCTCTGTATCCCCGTTGGTAGTGCTGTCTGTCCTCATGTTCGTTCTCTTTGTTCCTTCTTAGTGGTGGGAAGTCTTTGTTATTAAATCTCGAATTTTGGTATTCTTCCTCTTCCGATATGTCCTCTCCCATTGCATTTCTCAGGGATTCTTTTGCTTCCTTGTAACTTATTATCTTCTTAATCATAGATTCTCTCTGGTATATAGTTTATTTAGTTTATTTAAACTGTACTAGTTAACACTATACACACTTATTCTAGTTTTAACCCTTTGCACTCGATGAGTTTCTCAGTCGCAGATCATGTTTTCTATTACTAATTATCCCTTATCATTTAATCTATTACTAATCTCATTTTTCAACAGTCGATAATCAATTTCATCTTCACTCGAATTAGTTTCACCCTCCAAATTCATTTTTGTGGGGCTTCAAAACTTAAAATCATGAAAAACTCGAGTTGCTGCATGAAACACCATGGCGACTGAGAGTCGCCTTTCGAGCGCAAAGAGTTAACTGTTATTTTTAGCTTAGTCTATGTTATAAGGGTTCATAAGTCACTTATTTTTATTTTGCTTATAATTTTTAGTCTTTATTTGCTATTTAAGTCACTTTTTAACTTTTTATAAACTATAAACACACTTTTTAACAAATATCTTATTTGCCTTACGGACGCACTGCAAAACACGTCCTCCGCTCACGGCGTTTCTACTCGACTCCAAGTGAAATGTAACCCTTTAACAATTATAATATCTCCTTTGTAAACTCCTCTAGTGGAAAATTATCTGGTCCCATACTTGCGTGTTTATCATTACCCATCAGAAATGTTCGTTCGCCGTGTAAAATCGTGTTTTTTATTAAATTTAAGCCGGTTCCCGTAGCGAGAAGGAATCGCCCGGTTGTCTCGATCTTTAAAAACGATTCGTACGTGATCTTGCGCTTGTAATTTGGGGTAATTCAGGTCTTCCTCTGATTTATTCGCGGCGGCGGTGTTCGAGGCGTTAATTAAAAATGTTGACACTGATTCGTCGCATAGTGCCCTATCATGCCGCATCCTAGACATTTTATTGGTGGCAGTGGATTAAGCAAAGTACTGCCCTTTGGTGCGCATCGCCGGTCTATTGACGCGTCGGTTTCAGGAATCTCGTTCCCACATTTCGGCTTCTAAGGCGTAGCCTTGTGCCCCGTGGTGGGCCGTGGATGTTCGTTCCGAATCGCGTACCTATATTCGTTAAGTTGCTGCCTAAATCGGTGAGTGTAACTCGTCATAATTTCCGTTCTACCCTGATTTCGTATAATTTATCGCACGCGGTGCCTGGTGTAACAGTAGGAAACAAGTACGTTCACAGTGCGTCGTATAACTCTTCGAAGGAGTTGATTTGCAACTGTCCAATACTTCTTTCGACCTGGTCTGTAATTTTGGTTACGACAATCTTATCAAGCAAGTTCTTTGCACTTTTCAGTTCTTCTTTTACGTTCCGGATCCGCTTCTCCCGACCTCGGCAAGTCGGAGCTGGTGGTTTTGCCGTGCGTGAGTATGTTCTTGAGGGCTTTGTGGACCGCTTGCACTTCCTGTCTCCGCTTGTCGTTTTCGCACCTCAGTATTGTGGGATCAGAAGATTTTGCCGAAGAACTGCAAGTGTAATTGTAGAAACTGAATTTATTAGGTTAAATAGCTGATGCGTACCACGCTGATGTTCTTTTTCAACTCTGCCTATCGCTGCGCACACACATCCTTTATATATATTCAATCATCGAACATTCTACATTCTTTTCCATTCATTCCCTTCTTTTTCACTCATACTCTTTTGCACAAACTTTGGAATATTCTCTAATACTGAATATTCGAGAATATTCTAAATTACATTTTATTCCTTCATGCACAAAGCCACGCATTGCAAAATCATTCACACCCTACAGTATCTTAAGGCTTTCGTTCAACCTCTCTCGTTGAAAAGTCGGACTTTGAATTGAGTCTGTTAATACTTTGATGGCTTCTTCGATGGAATTTATGGTGTCATTGGTGTCGATGATGGTGGGAAGATTCTGATATTCAGAAAAAGCCAGCGCCTTACCCTGTTTTTTCCTCGGTCCAATTTATCTACTGTGGCAACCTTCCAGATAAGAGTATCTCTTGGTTTCAGCGAATTCCGTGGATCGTGGTTGTCCAAGTTTTCCGGTTGTCCCCTTGTGGTACTCTGGCAGGATCATTCTTGGTAAAACTGATCTTCGCTTTATTTTTGAATTTGGCTCTATATATATATGGTCGGTTTTGGGGTGGTGGTGTATCTTACAGGTAATCACGAATTAAGATTTGATCCTAATCGACTTGGTGCTGGTGCGACAAGGGCTGGTGGCATCCAGATATCTGGTCACGTCCATCCCTTAATTATGTATCACATTGGGGCTTTTTCAATGAAATTCACGGTTTAGTTTAAATTATATATGTGTAGCGAAGAAATGAACGGAACTTGTCGACTTCGGTGAGACTTTACGTACAGTATTATCGTGGGAGCTAATAGACTTCGGCGAGATTTCACGTACATTATTATCGTAGGAATTAGCGGAACTTGAAGAGGTACGGTCTCGAGGTGTACCCTCGATATCTGTACTGTTAATTCACGGTTCGGTCGAGTTAACACTAGAACTACCGATGTTAAATATATACCTAGTTTTACCGCACCCGTCAAATTGACGGATTTTTTATTACGGCTTTCATTGTAACTTTTGACTCAGTTTAAGTAAATAAAAGAATACAATTTAGCAATAACAATATTGAATATAATAATTCATTAATTATTAATAAAAAAATACAAACAAAAACTGTTTCTATTTGAATTGATATTATCGCAAATTTGACATGTATGAAATAACTATGGGGCACATATTTTACATGTACATGTTATCTTAGATGAACACTTGCCACAAACATATTTGTTGCATTGCAAGTATAAATCGCTCTGTTTTTGTTGCACAATCGAATTTGGCAAGATTGCACTTTTCGCCAAGAACTTTATCACATTAGAAGTACAACTGGTAATTATTTCGTCCTGAATACATTTACCAGTTAGAGCGTTCAGATTGAGAGCTCTGTGGGCTCCTCCGAAGGTAATGTTCGTCCGAAATAACCTCGAGACTCTAACTCGAGACTAACGGCGTTATAACGGTTTCCGAACACTTTGGATCATTCAATACAAATGTCTGGAAGCGATGTAATTAATGTAAATATGTATTGATGTCCATCGTTGCATAGATGATACATAAATTATTATAAACTTTGAAACTGCTAAAGCCGTCATACTGATTATGGAAATTAAAGTCGGTGAGGGGAAATTGAATAGTAATAATTAACTGTTCTTATATTTTATTAAAAGTCGTAATCAAATTCTAGAACAATTATATAAATTATATCAAATTTTTAAGCATGAAATTTGAAAACCGTCAAAATGACGGTCTTGGTAGTTCTAGTGTTAATTATTTTTGCGACCGCACGAGCTTGCCGGACCCGAAAAAGGACATCGCAAATGTACACTGCCTTCGGGAATGTCATCCTGGTAATAATACCTTCTTTTATGTCTTAAAAGTTAATTGCTCGGATTGAGATCTCAGAATTAGTTCGCGGAGGAAGTTTATATTTTTATATCCTTCCAGATAATGTTTTTGTTACGGAATGATATATCTGCATCCTCACAAAATCAGTGAGAGAAAGTCGAAAGTTTAATTGTCCTTAGAGACTTACCACTTTAGAGTGGTAACCGTAATGTCGTTGTAAGAGCGTTTTCCTCGATTAAATTAATCTCGGCGCCTATGTGGATCATCGTTACGATTAGTCCGATGAACGTTTCCGGATCTATTATGACGGTGGGTAGACTCGTTTTTCTCGTGAGGTTTCCGCTTCGGATTCCTCCGGTTTCGCGTTTCGTGTCGCGGCGTATCGGGAGGCCGATCGCGTTTCCCTACAACCCGATTGTTAGTTCTTACAATAACGACAAAATTTCTCGAATCTACCTGGGGTGGTAAATTGACCACGCGAGGGTTCTCCGTTATTTGGGATAGATTTCTCGAGAGTTATCGCTAGTGTCTCGGATTGTTGCACTTATTGTAAGTCGGGGTTGATCTCCGCTCTGGTAAATATAATTTCCTGACAGGGTCGCGGGTCGAAGAATCTTTTTCTGTCTAACTCGTGTCACCGGTAATCCTTCCAATGAAATCAAGGATGCGTTCACGAATTGGATTATTCCAATGTTAAACATGTTCGTATTATTTTGCATCTTCTTTTCGTCATTTTTCAATATTAGTCTTCCCTTTCTTCGTCTCAACTGTTTCTTGTAAATATTACAGTTTCATATTTTTCGTTCTATTTTTACAATGTATTGACAACCTTTTATTTAGTCGCTTATCTCCGGAACCATTGGAGCTCCAAGTAGACTTTTATTTGAACTTGTTCACCGCGACTACCAGATATATAACATACGTATCTTAATGCGTGTAGCATTATCAGTAACTCATATTTTTTGTTTCATAAATCACTTTGGAAAACCAACATCTTTCTAATATTTAGTTAATTTTGAAACAAAATTATCCTTGTGACTATAGACAGAAAAATGAACAAAAAAGTAATATAAGGATGAGTCTTTCTTTTTGATACATACCTTTGTGACCGCAATATCACATTCTTAACCTCACTTTCAAATGGAGGGTGTGCTGACTCGATTAACCCATTTGCATCACGACTCTACTTAAGGTGTCGTGTTCAGGCATCAGTGGCGTTCAACTGACGATTGATCCATATCATCGCACGTGGTCGGTTGCAAGTACAGTACATGACACCAAAAATGTTCGTGGAGTTTATTTAACATATACTTTTTTAAACAATTTATACACAGTGTTACATTGTAAACATTGCATTTTACATTTTTTTTTTATGAAAAAGGAAAAAAATAAAAATTATTTTATTTAGAAGAATAAAAAAATTATTTCTCGTGGAATTCTTTAAAGTGATAGTGTACATAATGCTACATCGCAGATGTGGCATTTAAAAATTGTTTCTCTTCGAAGAGATTTAGATAAGCATGCAACGCATCGCTTTGATGTTCTGTTTCTCTTTGCTAGAGTTGCAAAGGTATCCGCATAGGAAAATGCCTACCAGTATATCGCGTTATCGAATCATTGATCGATGCCTCACTTGCTTTTAAATTTGATAAATATTTGTCAATAATCTCTTCGGCTAATTTTTGTTTATAAACATGAAAAGCTTGATCTTTTTTATTTGTTTTTAAAAATTACACAACTGGTTAGTAACATCATGAAGTAAAAAAATATTTTTTGTAGGCCTTTTTACATTTTCGCCATCGTCAACTCCACCCATATACTGATTGTAATCTATTATTACTGTTGGTTTTAAGCTTTTTGTCCGATACATCGGTTTGTTTTCCCCGTTTCGGCAAAATCTCAGCCATGCATAGTTGTTAGTAAAACGACATCTTTTTTATCCCTCCACTTTATCGCCGCCATATCTCTTGTAAAAAATGTTACAAATTATTTTATACTTGACCAAGACTGACAGTGGATTGTGCACAATGAAAAAATGGTATTCAACTTGATGCGCTCTGTTTGCCTGCTACTTATATAATTCTCGATATAAGGTCGATGAACTATACCAATTATTAATAAACAAAGAATATCCTTTTCCTATTCTTCACAACATTTCTGTTAGCAGATCCAGTATTAGTTTTACCTCTCCCTACATATATATTAAAATTGTGTATGTATCTCGATTTCGAATTACACGATTTGTAAAACTTAATACCAAATCTCGCTCGTTTTGTTCTAATAAATTATATATAGTGTAAACGGCTTCTACATTGCATTAGTTTTTATTTGGTACGAATTTTTATCAGTGCGTCATTAGAATTATCATTACTGGAGAAATGTAAATTTCTAGCGATAGAGACAAATCGGTTACGGCACATAATATTCTTAGTATATGGAGTTTCTATGCTTTTATCTGTGGTCCAATAACTCTGAATAGTGGGCTTAGAAACTAAATTCATTAAAATGTTTACCGCAACAAATATTTTTAGTTCATCGTCCGCAAGAGGTATAAAATCTGCGTCGGTTGCGCCATATTTATTTGTCTCTGTAATTATTTTTGTAACTAATTCTTTGTTAAAAAATAATTGAAAAACTTCCCTTTTCGACTGATTTTGCGTATTTACAGTTGCATCAGCCACACTTGAAAAATCATGCATACAATGAAATTCATTTATAAAACTGCCGCATTGATCAACTTCGCTGTCATCATTTGATGAAATGCGACAGATACGTTTTCGAGTATGTCCTATTTCTATGTTTGAACCTGAATCGTTAAGATGGTCAAAATCCATTGGGGCAACTAAATTTTAGTTCGAATTATGAAATTAGATTTAACTATAGATTGACAACACTTACTCGTAACGACAGTTAAAAAGATTTTCATAACAAAAGTAAAACTTGTTTAGAATATAATGAACTGATGTAGGAGAGATGCTCGCAAAAGGGATCAGACGTGATCTGTAGCATCTGAAGATTATTTAGCAACTGGTAGTGAAAGACAGTCGCGGTTCGCGAAATATTCCGCGCTTGGATGAAAATGGGTTAAGCGGAAGACGAATAAATTGCGACAATTTTCAACACCAATGATTTCTGTTGGTAGAATTAATTTTTTCTTTTCTCTATAGATGTCTCTCCCAGATCGTTTCGGCGTTACGATCTTCGGTTACATAACCTTTTTCCTCACTCGAATTACTGTGTTACGAAATAAATCTCGAATCTAAAGCGAAAGGTCGTGTCATCTGTAGATGAGAAATGCAAAGCCTTAATTTTGTATACTTAGAACGCTGCTGTTAGTTGGTTCTCTTGATAATTAATATATTGGAAGCAGGGAACTGTAATTTCAGTTACATGACATTGGAGATCAAATGTTGATTCCGTGGACTGTAATCTCAGTCATGAGACGGCAGACGGAAAACTAAGATCACAGTCCGGAAAAGCAACCGTTCAAAGCGGAGGAGTACTAGTGTAGAACCTTCACATCGACAACATTTGTAAATTATCAAGTTATCAATTACCAATGCTAGCACACCAAAAAAACCGAAGTTGTCCGTTACACGTTCAAAAACGTGGAAATTACAGCCACATGTAATGTGTTAAAAGATAAAAACGCATTAGTTAACGGATAAATGTAACTATATGATAAGGATGATTATAATAATTATTTAGCTTCAGAAAAATATATAATACTTAAAATTGAATATACTTATTCTTGAATTGATGCTTCTGAAATTTCTGCAATCACTATGCGAGTAGACGTGCCCGTCACCATCGGTTGCTAATCTCGAAATGAAACTAAGAAAAGTGATTCCATATAGAATCCATTCAAACTACATATTAGACGCAGCAGGAAGCTAAATACAGCAGAAACACGACTTCTTGATAATTGGTATCACTGCAAAAATCAAGTCATAAGAAAGGGATGATGAAGAATTGGTTGGTTTGCTACCAACCATGCGACCTAGTATTACAGGCTGCTGATAAGTTGAATTTTTTCGGGAATATCCACCACCCCGAATGAACGTGTCGCTCCTTTTCTATTCCATTTATATTTTGTGAATTGTGAGATGATATTACAAGGTAACTGTTCTGTTAGACCAGTTGATACTCTGTTCGGACCGACGACGAAATTAGACCAGTTAAGCAGAAGTTATTTTTCACGAGCACGATGAAGAAGGTAAGCCTCGAGTACCGAGAAGTCTCGATGTAGAAGACTCGAATAACGGCCACAGCAAGTAGTACTTACAGTTTGAGGAGCACTTCAGCGTTAGTGATCAAGTGGTAACAGAAATGGAGGAAAAGGAAAATGGCATCAAAGCTTATTTCTGCTGTGAAAATTAAAGAGAATTCTAAGCTGGCTAACAGTTACTGTATTAGCCACGAGCCAGCAGTTGTCGCGTGCAACGCTATCTATGCATACTGCGTTAGTCAAGAGAACTGCTCTCGTATTAACTGGAACACGCTTTGAAGATTGTTCGCAGTTGCACGATCATTCTCGTAAACGAACACCGTACCGAAGAATTTTTGAAGAGCGAAATTTATGAAAGAAAACATCGTAGGCAGCCATTTCTTCTTTGATCTCGGAATCAGCTGGCTGCAGTATATTGATTGCAGCACTCGGATATGAGCCATTCAAATATATTCAACGATAAAGTAAAGCAACGAACAGAGGCAACCAATTTATCGTCATTTGGGCACCGTCGGAATAATCTGCGTCCATTAAATGCATACTGTTTAAACTGAAGAACTGGTTAGATTATTTGATTCTGTAGGTAGTCGTTGGGACTCGTAAACACGGCTGTCGATTAATTTTATTATTATTATAACTTTCGTTTTCATTAGATAATGAAAGCTTATCAGTATGGCAACGAGCACATCTCTACTGCAAGGAGCATGACCTGTTTGAAGTTACAGCGTTCTGTCTTTACAAATACATTTATTTCTGACGAAACAAACGATTTTGTGATTCCAGAGCGATACGATTTATTTTTAAAGATATGCATATAAATTGATTTATTGCTTTGAGAGAATGCATATACGTTAATAATGCACTTTTGCTAAGCACTCTGTAATTACAAATCACAAAACCGTAGAGCATAAACAGAGTTATTAATTTTTAATTGAAAGATTTTAGTTTAATTCTAATTATTTTTATTATAACTTTCAGGCTTCAGGCTTTCAGACGACCGATCTTTTGTTTATTTACACGCAGTGTTGATCGAGTTTTACAGACACTTTAAGTGCCTAAAAAATACTATAAGTTCAAAAATGTGATCTGTTATACGATATCTCAGAGGAAACTTTACACTTACTGCATAACATATTTTCTATCGTAAACTGATCGACAATGAGTACGCTTTTCGAGACAGCCGATCCAAATAAAATATTTTTCTCCAATTTATATTTGTTTCTATATACACACTTTCGATCCATCAATGATATTAGTGGAAACCAGGAATAGTCAAGTTAGTGAAAACCGAAAGTCAAGGAATCGTCAAATGTTTGGGTTATAACTTTATTATAACAACTTTTCCACTGTTTTAACACGTTGACTACCAATTGCAAGATAATTCGTTGTTTGCGTCCTTGGCTAGGACGCCAGCTATGATTTATCTCGTATTGCGTTTACTTGTCATATTCGTGCAGCTACGATTAAATTTGTAGCACATCGGTGTAAATATAAAGAGATATTCCCTTCCGGGAAGGGAATAAAAAATCAATGCCGGCTTATATGAACAGAAAATTGATTAAAAGTGAACAGGACATATAATCATACAAAATTTATTTTTAAGTGTTTGTGCACCATAATTAGAGCTTTTAGCAATATAATATGATCAAATTAAATTGATTTCTTAGGATACCGGAATCCTGAAAATTATCACCGAAAATGATCAACCGAAAATAGTTTTATTAGTCCTGTGGCGGTCTTCGCCACTAGGGGGTCAGCACACTCGTCAGTTTTCCGTGAAAACTCCATGTCCTACTCCGTTTTTATATAATAGAAATTCGGACCTATCCCTACCATCCCAGCGTCTAAGCCAGGGATGAGTCCACTAGCAGACCCAGGACGAAACGTTCTTCCCTCTCTCAGCGACAATAATTGAAGCCAGGCGTTCAGCCCCACCAACACGGTGGAGACGCTTCAGTCCTTATTTACCTCTTTTTTTATTAATACTTTGCCGGCCGCTTATTTCTCGCATCGCCTTTACATTGCCCACGGTGACATTTACGCTATCCGTCGTACATGGGGTATGGTTATTATTAAAAATGGCACTAAAATTAGTGTCACATCAACTTCATTCACCGAACATTCTAGATTCTTTTCTCTTGTTTTCAAAGCACTCTCATACACGCTCATTCGCACACACATTCTGCCTTTTACACAAAGTTTCGAATATTCTCGAATAATCAATATTCGAGAATATTGGTTTCATATAATCAACCGTTGTTGACGTTTGCGATGGACCTTCGTGATCACCTACTCGATTTACAATATATCTATTATTACGCGTTGCTTTTGTTACAATATAAGGTCGAAAATATTTTGTCGCAAACTTTAATCCTGGACCTTTTTTGTGTTCGCTTAATAGCAACCAAATCGCCTTCTCGATAGATTCTCGCGTCTATTCTTTGCCTGTTATATGCTTTTCTGTTTTCCGTTTGTATCGTAGCGATACTTTCTTTCGCACGATCTCTTAATTCATCTCGGTTACATTTAAACATCTCAGCCCATTCTCGCTCTAACATTTCTCTAATTTGTGGATCATCTTTGAAACGTGCTCGCGTTCCGAACAGTAATTCAAAAGGTGTAGTACCGATGCACTTCGGTGCACTGTTATTTCCGGATTGGATAATTTTGTTAAAAGTGGAATCAATATGCGATTCACGCGTACTACTTGGCCGTTAGACCTTGGCGTGCCAGCTGTTGTAAGGGAATGGTGAATATTTTCCTCTATACAATAATCTGAAAATTCTTTAAAAGTAAACGCAGTACCTCGATCAGAGATAATACGTCGCGGGTTTCCAAAAATCGCAGCTTGCTTCCGAAGTTTTGCTACTACTTCTGCGGTACTCGTGCTTTTGGTCGCATACAACCACGCAAACTTTGAAAACGCATCAACAATTACAAGTATATGTTTATAACTCTTTTTAGTTGGCGGTAGCGGCCCTAAATGATCTATATGAAATGTATCAAGTGGTATTTCACCTTTATCTATGGGATTCAAGTATCCTTCCTGTCTACCTTGCTTCTTATCTCCTAATATACATGCGACGCAATTTCTAACAACATTTTCTATTTTCGACTTCATGTTTGTTATCCAATAGTCTTTTTTAACAAGTGCTTCGGTTTTACCTACGGAAAAATGACCCTTTTCGTGCGCATGTCTAATTATCTGTAATGACATTTGTTTCGGAACTACTAACTTTAAATTGTTATCTACCTCTTTGAAAAGTAAGCCGCCTCGAATTTCGTAACCGTTAATTTTATTCTGTTCCGCAAGTTTCACAATTTTCAACAAATCGGTATCATGCTGCTGTGCCTGTTTCAACCGCATTGTTAATCCGTCTTTTAATTCCTCGATAAGCATACACGAAGGTAATGGCTGACGACTCAGAGCATCTGGACAATGGTGTAGTCAAATTCTTCTAAAAGGAGAGCCCATCTGGCCACGCGTACGCACAAGTCCCGTTTTCTCATTGTCAGCATAAAAGCGCGACAATCAGTTACAATTTTGAACGCTATTCCTAAAAGATATACTCGAAACTTTTTAAGAGCTTTAACCATTGCAAGGACTTCTAACTCATAACTAGTATAATTTTTCTCAGCGGGCGTAGTTGTGCCACTAGCATAATAAATAGGGTGTAACGCGTTATCTTTACTGCTTTTTTGTAATAAAATCGCCCCATACCCGTACATGCACGCATCCGTATGTAATTGGGTTTCGGAACCCACTCGATATAAATCTAGTACAGATGAAGGCATTTTTCTGTTCTTCACCGAACTCGAATTTTACATCAGCTTTCAATAAATTTGACAATGGTCTCGCTCTAAGTGAATAATGCGGAATGAATTTTCTAAAGTATCCACTTAGTCCGAGGAAACTTTGTAGCTGCCGCGTATTTTTTGGTTCTGGAAATCGTTTGGCCGCTTCCGTCTTATGTATGGATGGACGTTGTTGTCCGTTTTCTATAACGTGTCCTAGAAATTCAACTCTACTTTGTAATAAACTATATTTTTTCCAATTTATTTGCAGCCCTGCTTCACTGGCTGTATTTAAAACTATTTCGAGATTTTTTAAACCTATCTCATAATCAACTGATGGTATGATTAGATCATCCAAGTATGTCAATACTACTTTTTCACGGATTAAATCCGTGATAAAGACCAAAGGGCACTCTAAGAAACTCATAATGTCCGTCAGGAACTATGAACGCGGTATATTTTCTGCTTTTTTCTTCTATTGGAACATGGAAGAAACCGTTTCTCAAATCAAGAGTACTATAATAATTGGCACCTTGCAACGAATCTATTTGATCTTCTATAAGCGGAAGGGGATAGCGATCTTTAATAATCTTTTTATTTGACTACCAAGAAGACTTTCTTTAGTGAAAAAGAAGTGACTACTAAGAAAACTAGAACGCCGAGTTCGCCCGAGGACACAACTTCGATTGATTCCAGAGATATAGATGACAAAGACAAGGACAGTTTAATTCGTTTTGCGAGATATTCTTTGGCTGAACAGATACGAATAGCGCGGGTCATATGCGATAACTATGGATCGCCGGTATACGTTTTTGACAGAACGGGGATATTTGAAGGAGCGCAAGAATATACATATCGAAATTATAGGTTTTTAAAATCGGAGGGAAGGTACGGTGTTTTAAGCTTAGCTGCCCAAGATTCGCTTAGTGTGGAGGAGTATTGTGCTTATGCTCCTAGTTCTGAAAACTTGCGTATAGAAGCGGACGGTGTACAATGCCTTCATCAATTCATTCCTGTATTTGCGTATTTACGTATTACGTATTAAGTTTCATCTTTCAGCACAATTGACATTTTAACATCAACCTCCTTGGTTTTCGCAGGTTTATAATTCTCGATCAGATCTTTAACTACTTCTCGATGTTCGACTTTCTGTACATGTGAAATATCTACTTTCTCGATTTCCTCAGCTATATCTATTTTATAAATTTCAGGGAGATTGGAATCATTACTAGATGCTCGACTAACTTTAAATGGAAGAATAGTGATGCTACCGTTTCTAACATTAAGTTCAACTGTACAAAGAAAATCAATTCCGATAATTAATTTCTGATTCATAAGTGTATCTGAAACTAGGCGTATAAGAATTACATAAGGATTATCATCTACGGTTAAACTTTTACATTACAACTTTATACATTTTTTCCGTGATTCTTGTGATACGACGCAACTCACTAGGGCACTTTGACGCAATATGTCCTCGCTCGTTGCATTTAAAACACTTTACACCTTCGTTCTTTGGACATCTGTCACTCATGTGTTCCGGTGATCCACAAACGTAGCAATAGAAACGCTTCCCGATCCTCTCGGTCTTTCCAATCGTTGCTGGTCGGTGATATCTCTCGCTTCCTTGTCTCGTGCCCCTCATTGTATTGGTTTGGCTCCTGTCACGTAGATTTATCTTCGCAAATGCTTCAAGAAGGTCCGCCTTTGTAGAGAATCGGTGAATTCGCGCCTGGTCTCTTAAATTCACATCCGGTATGCCATTGATAAGGTAATCTAACATTTCATCTTCGGGTATTGGCACCTTGTTACCCATAATTATTTTGTCGTGTACATACTCGTGAAAAGTTTCATTTTTTCTCCATATTCGTTCTTCAAACGCTCTTCGTACCACAATCTTATTCTGTCGACGGTGATACGTCGACAGAAGCTCTCTAAGCTCCACTAACAGATCTTCAACCGGCATTTCAATGTGCTCAGGTCTTGGATAGAACCATTCGAGAGCTTTTCCTTTGAGCCGCATACAAATTAACATTCTCATTTGCTCATTATCTAACCTGTACTTGGTTCTTATTATCCTTAGTTGCTTCTCCCAATTCTCGTATTCATACCCATATCACCTTTGTAATTGTTAAATAACTCTGTGACTGTTGTAAGATTACCTCTTTGTCCTACTTCGGTATAAATTGATGATCTTGTGTCACTTTCCACTTGCTGCCGTCGATTATTTATGCTTAACCCACGAAGACTTCGCATCAATTCTAACTCCCGTCGGACTAGTTCTAATTCTTGCTTGGCCAATTCTTCGTCTCGTCTGTCGCTTTGTTCAGATGGTCCCCACCTTGAGTTGCCGCTTCAGCAATCGTTGCGTCCGAAACGAATGCGTTGTTGGTACCCCGCTCTTACCCCCGCTCTTGCACCTGATGGATCTACTTCCATTAATCGTTGAATGAGCTCTGCTTTATTTCCTGTGGTACTACATCTCCTAACTTCCTTAATTTCTCTTTCATCTCAGCTACTGTCACGTCACTAGGATGATTCATTTTTACTACCTCTTTAACACTTAATCGACACTTCAACACTTTAAAACTCTTTTTAAACTTAAATAATTCATACCACTTCTAATTCACAACTAGAGCAGATTGTTGTCAATCCCGGCTGAGCCCCCAAAATTGTAGGAATTATTTAAGAAAGTACACTTTTATTACTTCATTCGGATACAAATTGACTCTGACTCGGTACTTCGCACACACCCACGCTTTTATACCTTTCATTCACCGAACATTCACAAAGCACTCTCATACTCGCTCATTTGCACACACATTCTGCCTTTTACACAAAGTTTCGAATATTCTCGAATAATCAATATTCGAGAATATTCCCGATTACTTTTTATTTTTCACACATACTAAGATATACACAATAAAATCATTCACACACTCATTTTTACATTTCTCGTTCCCCACAATATTTTATTCTTGTATGGTAAATTTCGAAACATTTTCCTGCATGCAAAGGTACTTTACATGATGAACACATGTACGAGGTGGAACTTCTTTTTTTTTGAGGTAGAACAAACATGGCAAGCCCTTCGCGGGTTTTCAATTCTTCCCTTGCCAATAATTCTTATTATGGTCTGTTGTCTCATATCCGCAGAAAGCCTGTCCAATGGATCATGTCTCGGCGATCTAATGTTGCATTGAACATGTGATCCTGACTATGGCATCGCTTCATTTACTCCAATCCATGAACATGCGACATCCATTAAAAATGTTTTAAACCTGATATGATCTCCGGAACTTTTTACATAAACATGATACGCATTAAATAATGCGCAGTTTATTAGATATAGAACTGTCTTCTTTGTCCATTTTTTGCACTTCAGTAAAACCTTTCATAAATTTGTTGTACTCCCGCCAACACTTCTTCCTCGGCTCGGTCTTCCGTAGCTCGAGGCTTTGGAGGAGTATTTGCGCTGTCTCTCCTGACGCTGTGGCTTAACTCGAGGTGGTCTCTGTTGAGCAAGTTTTCCACGCTCTTCTACAGCCATTATGTTATATTCAGCCATACACCTTGCATCGCACAAATTAGCTTCATACTCTTCTTTTGTATTCGTTTACTTATACATTCGACCATACTCGCTGAATGAATTGTGGAAATCATAGTTATCAATTTTTTAGATGAATTCCATATTTGTATCAAGATATTTTTTTTCTACGAAATGCCATAGGCGTATCTTTCAAAGCATTAGTTTTCAAACAATTTGGCACGCCTCTGTTTTTTCTTATTCTACCACAGATGTTTGTTTTACGTTTGAGTAATTCCTCTGCGACCTTCACATTATTATAATAATTATCCATATATACATCATGCCAAAGATCTAAATATGGCGATAGTACGGAAAATATTGTTGTAATTAGGGACTATCCTTCTGCACAATATATTTCTAAGTTACATATATAGCCGGATGACCCCTCGCACACCATTCGCACCAAAATACCGTACTTTATCATTTTTCCAGGGTTATACGTACGAAAGGACAGTCTTCCCCTCCATGGAATGATACTTTCATCCAATGATAATTCCTTCTCAGGCTTGGTTGAGAATTGATTCTCCTCCTAGTATTTCCGAAAATTGGTGAATATAATCCTGGATGCGTCGACCAGTAATCGTCCCTATCTGGTTTTTTCGCTATTCCCATTATGATAAGTAGTCTGAAAAATGTTTTCATTTCAGCAATAGTAGTGTTAGTAGTCCAACCTTTATTCTTCGTTGATTCATTCACGTTATTATTCTTCTGTTGAAAATGATATAAGTTCGTTTCTCTGGTAAATAAATGAAATAAGTCATCATCAAGAAACAGTTCCACACTTGACATTATTATGTCCGGTGGGCATGGTGTTTGCAGTCCTGACTCTTCCAGACACCTACGGAGATCAGGTTCAAAATCAATTTCTGACCAATCGTTTGATAAAAAAATCTCTTCCTCACTATCGGAGTCACTGATTACTGTCTTCCATTATTTATAAATCGTAGTATTATCATCCACATCCAAGAACTCATCGGCATATATTTCTTCACTGCATGACATTTTGAAGGATATTTTATAGCAGTAAATCTAAACTTTCAATATGCGAAGGCTGTGAAAGACTATCCGAGACTAACAGAATATTGTAAATCCGGCCCCGGGAGGGGGCTCGAGCATGCTTCCACGCCATAAAGGCAAATGCAAAAAATAATACCCATTACCCCACTCCCCCGGCTAGTCCTTACCGAGAGAGCGGGGCAGGGAGAAACCAGCACCGCCATGCACCAGCGCCCGGTGAACTTATCCGTTCTCTTTGTACATCGTGTTATTTATTCAACACTTTAGCGTAGGGAGAAGACCCAGTCCTGACTCATCGTCGGCTGTAAGGATTTTGATCTTCAAAAGCATTTGATTGTTCGAATAAATTTTATTGATTACCCAAACCTGTCCCAACTGCGTTCGATATTTTGTTTCGCAGTGGCCCGCCTTTTGCTTCACCCACACAGCCCTCTCTGCGGGGTTACTAGACAGCGGGAACCACGAGTAGGAGTTCACAGATTTCCTATCTGCTATCCTAATGGTTCGCATAATGGCGCCATCGCAACAGAATATTCTGAACCCGGCCCCGGGAAGGGACACGAGTCTGCTACCTCGCCTTAAGGGCATACGCAGCACGCCATCGCAACAGTGGGGATGCTCCCCGACGCCATCTTAAACCCTTGTAGAAACCATAGCTTCTCCCGCCATTCAAAGATGATATTATTCTGAACCCGGCTCCGTGCCCGGGAGCGGGCACGAGTCGACTTGCCAACGTGAACCAGTCCTCTGGAACGGGAGAGGGAAAACCCAGCAGCGCCGCGGCGATCGTTTTCCCGCGGTGTGGACCCTTCAGTTACCCCGACGCTCGACCGAGACTAAATCTCGTTCGGCCGCAGGGGCATCTGCGGGGAACCTCGGGGAGGCGGGCCCACCGCATGCTCGCGTGCATGCTCGCCCTGATCCTGTAGGGAGAAACACACATAATTAGTACATTATTTAGGATTCGCGGAGGAGGAGGAGGGCTCGACGGAGAAAGTTAGCTGCGAAGATGTGCAGCGCTGCTCCGCCTTGCCCCGGCGCTCCGACAACGCCGGGGTGAGCCGTCCCCAAGATCGAGGGAGGGTATATTTCGAACTGGGATGGAGCAAGCCTACTCCAGGAAACCTTTCAGCCAGAGCGATTCTCTGCTGAAGTCGACGAGCGTGGAGAAGGCCTCTGGTGACGACACTAGGTACGGTGCCGCCTTCGGCCATCTCCACTCACTCGCAGGAACGAAAGTCCGCAGAGCTTCCCTCTGCGGTTCGAAGATAGGACACTCCAAGAGGAAGTGGCCTACCGTGTCCACCGCCGCACTACCGCAGACGCACGTCGCATCATCGGCAACGGCATACGTCAAGAGACGAGCCATGAAGTTGCCGTGACCCGACAGCACCTGCGTGGTGTAGTGATTCGGCTTCAGCCAGCCGGCAGCCAACCTCTCCCGGACGTCCTTGAAGAAGGCGAATGTTGTGCGGCCCTTGGGGGAAGATGTCCACAAGGCTTGCCACATATTCGTCGCCTCATCCTTAACGCGTTGTTTTCCGTCATCCGCTTCGGTTGGGATGACGGCGTTCCCTAACCTGGCGTCCTTTCCTCTACGAAGATTGTAGAGAGCCCTATTTTGCTGGACGACGATATCGATAGGAGCCGCGCCGGCCACCACGCACGCACTTTCCCACGATATCCGGCGATACGCGCCGGTAACCGCGATCAAAGCGCGGCGCTGCGCGGACCTGAGCACCTTCCACTCCCTCTCCGAGCACAGGTCGGCCCATCCCGCTGAGGCGTATGCCACTTTCGGGACGAATGCTCCCCTGTATATCCCGGCTAGGGAGTCGAAGCGAAGCCCCCAACTACACCTCGCCAGCCTACCTAATCTCGCGAACAGCGACCCGACCTTGTCGCTTATTTTTTGGCAAAGCGTTCGGACGCGCATTCCTTTATCGAACGTGACGCCAAGGTACTTAACCGCGGGTCTAAATTTTATCTTCGCGTCTCCTATACGGATGGTCGGTGGCCTACCGGCAAGTCGGCTTTCGAAGGCCGAACGGCCTTGCGTTTTCTATCGGGGCGGGCGCCTCCTCTTCGACCTAAGGGTTGCCGCTCGATCCAGCCACTCTTGAGGACAATTGCCTCCGTCTCTGTGGCCGAGATTTCGAGTTTGGCCGAACTACACCAGCTAAGAATTTGATTCGCGACCTGTTGACCTTGGGTCTCGAGGTCGCGCCTACTATTCCCGCTTACTAGGACGAGGAGATCGTCCGCGTAAGCGATAAACCTATTCTCGACTGTGATTTGAAGTGACCGCAGGAGATCGTCGAACATGAGGTTCCAGCAGGCGGGACCGAGTACGGAGCCTTGCGGACACCCCCTCGTCGCCTGCTTCGAAACCTGTTCGGAAGCTATCGATCACTCCGAAAACATTCCGAGGGCAGTCTCGCTCTTTGAGGGAATTCAAAACTAAGGGCCACCAGACGTTGTCGAAGGCCCCGGAGATGTCGAAGAGCATTGCCGCCACGTATCGATCCTTCGAGGCATCGACCAGGCGGCGCAACTCCACGATAGCGTCCTCCGTCGACTTTCCGGGCGTAAACCCGAATTGCCGGTCGGACATTTTTCCAGGCGCCAACGACGTCTGGTAGAGGCGCTTCTTAAGAAGCTTTTCGAAAAGTTTGCCTATAACCGAGAGGAGGCAGATCGGACGGTAGGATTTTCGATCCTTCTCGTCCTTCCCTTCCTTAAGAAGTACTCGTAGAGAGCCCTCCTTCCAGACGAAGGGAAAGACGCCCCATTGAAGGCATCCATTAAAAAGCCGTGTAATTTGGCCGGGAATGATTCTAGCCGCGATTTTCAGCGCACGGACCTCGACGTGGTCCGGCCCTGGGGCTTTATTATTTTTGAATGTTCGAACGGTACCCACGACCTCTGCCTCCGTGATGGGGGCAGCGTCGGGAGTACCGGGCGCGATGCGTGCGCCTTCCCTAATGACACGTTGATCCGGCGTGTCTTCTTCTTCCCGGTCGTCGGGGACGTGTGCCCTCAGGAGCAAGCTGACTGTTTCGTGGCAATTCGATGTGATTTCACCACCACGCCAGAGAGTGTTGAGAACTCTCTCAACTCGGAGTTTCTTCGCCTGGTACTTGTATACGGTGCTCCAGGACCCCGAGTTCCCCTCCGACGTTACAAATCGTCACCAGCTTTCGAGCTTTGTCCGCTTCACCTTTCTACTGTATTCCCGCAAGGAGGAACGGTACTTTAGTAGCTTAGCCCTTCTTTTTTGTAAGTTCGAGTTTTGGACTTTCTAAAAACTCTTTTGGGTGGCATCGACGCGGCACAGCCATCAGCAATGACGCCTGTGAACGTTTCTGCCATCTTTTCGACTTCTTCCACAGAGTCGAGCCGAAGGGCCTCGAGCCTCGATCTAGATAGATCGGCTAGGCGAGCGCAGTAGCGCTCCCAATCGGCCCGGCGAGTGTCGAACCGAGTGCTCGCGCCACCCCGACCCGCCGCTTTGGCTCTCGGTACCCTCAGCCCGATATCTATGGCGTTGTGATCGCTGTTGGCCCAACCGCACCTTAACTTCCAGCCCCTGATGGATGGCGACGCTAGGGTTACATCGATGAAAGACTCACCCCTCGTCGACCAATAGGTGGGCGGCTGCCGAGCGTCATTCACAACTTCCATGCCAAACGATCGGATGAGCGTCTCGAACATCGCTCCTCTTTCGTCTGTACTCTGTGGACCCCAGAGTGACGACCGAGCGTTGGCATCTACCGACACTATGAGTCTCTTCCCCCTCAGAGACTGAAACACCATCTCGAGGTGCCTGAGGTGCTCCTCGATTTCGTCGCTATACTGAAAATAGCATGATGCGACGTATACTGAGAAGCCGGGCGCCAGCACTTCTGCACACACACAGTGTTCGGTGCTTAGCTGCGAGACAAAAATCATCTCGAAGCGAGGGTTGCAAACGGCAACCGCAGCCCATGGGAGTTGTGAACTGACGGCCGCCACCCTCGCCCCGATCCCTAGTCCACTAACGGTGTGGCTCGTGCCAGAAGAACTGACGTATGGTTCCTGCAATAGCAGGACGTCTAAGTGCTTCGAGGCTACAAGCTGACGCCTCCTAGTATCCTAATACCCGTGGTCTCGATTACGGACGGTGACGCCGTCGTCGACGTCGGTACGGTCGCGGACGCGGCCGCGGTCGCGGACGGAGGGTTCGCGGAGCTATCGCTTGATTTTATTTCTGTTCCTATTACAGACTCAGCCGGAGATACCGGATCCGACCTGAGTCTCGCGTCGCACTTCGTAATGCGGATCTGGACAGCGCGAAGGCTGATACCTGGAGGCCGCGCCAGAGTCGTGTGAGCAGAATCACACCCGGTCGCGGCTTGGCGATGATGCCGAAGGGCGGCCGTCATCGAGCGCGTTACCGGGCGGCTTCGTTGCTCGCCAATGGGGCTAACACCTAGGGGCGAGGTCACGGGCCGAAGGTTGTTCGCCCGCCTTGACCTATTCATCGCCACGATGACTCCTCCCGGTCCTGCCCTCAGCCGGAGATCCGAATGGAGGGCTATTTTACCTCCGGAATATTTAGGACCAAGCGAAGCCATCATGAAATTGCGTGAAAGGGGGATGTTGCTTCATACGTGGAGTGAAGGTGGGGTCGTCACTCCCCATCGGCGCGCATCACACGCCGCTCTGCCTCTTGGTGCTTTCTCACGTATAGGGAAGGTGGGGTCGTTACTCCCCAACAGCGCGCACCGGCGCTGCCCTGCCGGGTCCTGCCCTGCCGGGATTCAAAGATGATATTATTGTAAACCCGGCCCCGGGAGAGGGCTCGAGTGTGCTTCCACGCCACGAAGGTAAACGCAACAAAAACAAAACCCATACCCCACTCCCCCGGCTAGCCACTACCGAGGGAGCGGGCAGGGAGAAACCAGCACCGCCATGCACCACTCTTACTTTTCGTCATTTAAGTTCCTGCTGCGAACTTATCCGTACTCTTTGTACATTGTGTTATCTTTCAACACTTTTTGCGTAGGGAGAAGACCCAGTCCTGACTCGTCGTCGGCTGCAAGGAATTTTGGTCTACAAACGCACCAAAGGTCAGGGTTAACTTTGTTGATTTCCCAAACCCGACAAATTACGTTCGATTGTATGTATGTTCGAATTCGCAGTGGCAGCCCTTTGCTTCGCCCACACAGCCCAGTCTGTGGGGTTACTGGCGGCGGGAACCACGAGAAGGTGGCTGCTTGCTAACTATGGCTCGTAGGAGTTCACAGATTGTGATCCTTCCGATCTGCTATCCTAGGGGTTCGCATCATGACGTAAGCAACGAGGGGGGTGCTCCCCTACGCCATCTTAAATCCCAGTGGAGCCATAGCTTCTCCCGCCATCCTCGAGAGAGAGACTGAAGTCCGCTCATCGGTCTCTGGCCTCGTTGGCGCGACAAATTTGCGAGGCCTTCCGATTGGCGAGTTCCTTTTTTCTCCTCGCCAGTCGTCTATTTTTCTTATTCTAATGTCACCGCCTTTTTAAGGAAGCGCGGTGGTATTCCTGGCGGGAGCTGGCTTTTGCAATGCATATTTGGGTAGCTCGGCCGCGGACGGTGGACCCTTCGGAAATCCTCAGTTTATGGCGTCCGCATGTGCCATCGAGGCCGTTGGAGAAAGTTAATTATCGTACAACCGGAAAATATTAAAAGCTTAAAACGGTTCCTCAAAAATGGCTTGTTTGTCGCGCATACCATAAACCGTGCTAGCCGTGTGTAGCGAAGGTCTTCTTTTGTGCTTCGCTGCTAGCCACTACATGTTATATATTTTGTTGTTTATCATGGTTATTTTTGTTTCTAGAGGAACTTCCATGTTTTTATCACTCTAGTTTATACGAAGATCTCCCCGACTGATGGACAAGTTCCGTTTGGTTAATCTTACTAGGCCAGTTTTAATAATTTCCAGGTCAATAGGCAGAAGACCGCTAATGACTTGCACCGCCGCAGTCGATGTAGTTCTGCATGCTTTGATAAGCAGTATTAACATTGCTCTTTGCATGGATATAAGCTGTCTTTTAACAGTGTCCATGCCTGCTCTACCGTACCAAACAGCTTTGTAGAGAATGCTCAAAATGGGTCTTTGAATGCACCGTTACTCTCTCGCATGTCATTTTAATGACATGACATATTACATTTTGGCAGCAATTGTGACGCCCAAGTACTTATAAGTTGTTATGAACTTAACAAGTTTGTTATAGACTTGTATTCTTGGAGGTCTTTCTTCGTCTAGTAGTCCTCTAAAATTTTTAGCTTATTATTTTGGCACCAGCTTTGAAATAGGTTCACTGCCTGGTTTCCATTTGTTTCTAATTCAACTCGTGAGTTTCCTTGGATTAGAAATATCACGTCATCTGCGTAGGCAATAACTTGTGTATTATTTTCGAGGCACCAGTTCCATGCTGCAGGCCCGAAAATGGAACTCTGCGGACATCCACGTTCTGCCCTACAGACAATTTTTTGGTATTTATTTTCTATGTATATTTTCCTTCCAGAAAAATAGCTGTGTACTATTTAGATTAGTGTCGAACTGCATTCAGCCTTAATTAGTCTGTTTTTTATTACTGTCCACCATAAATTATCGAAAGCTCCAATGATGTCCATAAAGATTGCGATCACACATCTCTTGCTAGAGTATTTCTTGATATCATTGAACACGAGGAACGCGTCCTCCGTTCCTAGCCCTTTTTTAACACTATTCCTACCGATACTTCACGTATACCTATTCCTACCGCAGCCGGTCAAATGACCGGTCTTTCACAACTTATATTTTTCAATATTGAATGCAGACTAATAGCCAGCTTACCAGTATAAAAATATATTTTCTTTTATTCAAGAGTACATAATCTACATTTTATTCTTTTTCGTCGCATTTTTTACAAATGGTCTTATTATCTTTACAATACCTTATCTGACATGTTTTCCGTTCACGGGAACCTGTACTTGTACTTGCGATGGGTATTGGTTGATTTTCTTTGCCGAGCTCTTGTTGGTATTCGATGGCAAGTACTTCTGCCAATTGGAATAGAAACACCCATGCATTTATCCCGGTTAAATCCAAGATATTAAAAAATACTTGCAAAGGCCATCTCCGAGATTTATATTTTACCGAATAATTTCTGGCCATTTGGTCGGTCACATCTATGCCAAATTTGGTGCTATTATACAATTGAATTGTCTCCGGTGTTCGGGTGTGTAAATTGTCAACATACAATTATTTGAGCGATAGAGTTTGGTTGAGAAAAGTGCCATGTCGTCGTTTTTCAGTTTTGCCAGTCTTGGTAGCTCTTTTCTATTTGCTTTTTTTGCTAAAAGTTTTGTTGCTAAAGGTAGGCTTGTAAAAAAGTTGTCCGTGGTTATATTTCTTCCACATCCTACATACGGTTCTGCTAATTTCATAGTGACAAACTCTCCAAGAGGAACTGAGGGTTCTCTACTTTCTTCTTTTCCCAAATATGGTAAAGCCGTTTATAATATATTTGCAACGTACATCGGATGCTAACCAAAATTTGATACCAAATTTGTCCGGTTTATTGGGCATGTATTGAGTGAATCTACACCTTGCTTTCGTTGGAAACAATTGTTCGTCAATAGTAATATATGGTCCTGGTTTATAACAATTTTGACTGTTGTCGATAAACTTGTACCAAACTTCGGAAATCATAGCGAATTTATCGGTTTGTAACCGTTGGCTTCGTTGATTTCTGTCGTCAAATCGAATAGATCTCATAATCTCCGTAGTCATGTCTACTCATAGTATTTGAGAAAAAAGGCTATATCTATATTCTTAGCCTCATATGCGCCGCGTGCATATAGAATTACAAAAAATGCATATAACTTTGCAGTAGACAGTTCCCATTTATATCCCAACACTCTAAATGCCTCTGCCTCTGTGCACTTTCTTATAAGTTCGATTATATTCTTATCAATTATCACAGAAAATGCCGTCCTAACTTCGCCTTTCATAATATTACGTTTACATTGTACCCAGTCGGGCCTGATGTTTCCCTAAAAATATTATGACCAGGTGCTCGTCCAGTTTCGTCCATCGCAATTTCGCTTGCCTCTTCCTCATTCTCACTATCGGAACTAACTAAAAATCTCCTTCTCTTTCGTCGTCTACGTTCGTTCGTAGATCATAATTTTCCGTATTGTCATTTTCCATATCCAGAATTTCCTGATCATCTTCAGAACATTCTGCATCGATATCATTTATTCTCTCTAATAATACATTCGCACTCCTCAAACGTCTTGACATTTTGGGGTAAATATTCAACGGAGAAAATAAAAACTAAAATATGAAAATGTAAATCAAAATAGATAAAAAAAAGAATAAAAGATAAAATGTGAAACTTACTGCGACTATTGTTAGTCTTGTTCACTATTTTGAAAATTGCACTTATAACACGTAATACGATATAAAATGTTAAAAAATAATAATAAAAGACTGCCAAGTATGCTCTTTGTGACTTTCACGTTTCGATGCACTCTGTTCGTGTCGCAAGACTATACTAATTTGAATTCATGAGAAGACGTCTATACATTTCCTTCGGTTACAAGTTTATTTATTTTACGTCATAGTAGATAAGATGACGTAAGAACATTCGAGGATCTGGACCGTATCGGATATCAATCAAACAAATAAACACCGCTAACCCGATAGTCGAGCGAGAACTGTAAACACTTGGAAGTGCCGTGAACCATTTTCTGGAAGGCACTTCTCAGATAAAATTGTGCCGCAACTACATTACCTTTCGTTTGTAACGACTTTATAGTTTTGGCATTGAATCTTAGAGAGAAACTATTACAAAAATGTATAAATCGTACTACCGATCAAATGACCGGTCGTGGTAGGTAAGACAGACTACAAATTTTTCTCAGAAAATGCACAATAAAAAAATAAGTGAATATTGAAAAATGTATCATACATACATATGAGGAAAAGTCGTAAAGTTTAAAGGCGATTCACTTACGTTGAATGTAGGAAATTCCAATTGAAAATTTAAAAACGGTCACTTTACCGGTCCTGGTAGGAATAGTGTTAAAGCCGAATTGTCGTTCACTGGCCAAGTTCTTTTCGTTATGTACATATTGTATGCGGTCTATTATTATTCGTTCGAATACTTTACTGGTTACTGATAGTAAAGAAATTCACTTCTTTCACTTTTGGTAGAATTATTAGATTTGCCTTCTCCCATGCAGATGGAAACTTTTCTGCCCCAAGGTATTTATTAAATAGGAACTGTAATATTCCACTTCTGGTTTTGCCCAAATTTTTGATGATTTCGGGCGGGAAGAGATTCCTGCCCGGAGCCTTGCTATTTTTTGTTTTCTTTAATGCTTCGTAAATTTCAAAAGCTTCAATGTTAGGTTCCATATTGTAGTTCTCGTATAAGTCCTATTTTGCATTCGTATTTCTTTATGGTAGTCGGTTCGGATTGTACGTCGTCTCGTGGGAACAATTTCTTGCATAGAGTAAGAATTGATTCTTCCCACGTGTTTGTCATTTGTCCGTTCGGCAGCCTTAAACTTCCAACGTTTTGAGTTTTGTACAGTTTGTCCTTAATTATTTTATGCGCTGTCCCCCAAGGAACTTTGTTTTCTTCTTCAAAAACACCGAAGGCCTTTCACGTTTGTGGCTTAAAGTGTCTCTGCCTCAGTTAAGGTGTACAATCAATAAAAATATTGGCAATCTCAATAGACGATTGTAAGGCTATTAACGGCCCCTCTACTACCTATCATAATAGGTAAAATTGTGACACCTTTACATGAATATTTCTTTTTAATCTCTTCTTTGCAGTTGGAGTACTTACAGATTTTTCATCAAATGCGTTTTGGGAGTAGCCTTTATTTTCAAAGCGGACAGTAACGTCGACGATGAAAACCTGGTCCTTCTTTTTAATTATAAGGTCCGGTTTATAAAGGCTACCTGCAGCATTGATTGTAGGTTCGACAGAAACTTGATTTTTGTGCGCAAATTTGTTGGCAAGAAGATTTTTTATTTCGTCATGTTTTTTTATTCTGAGGCCTTTAGTGTATGTACACAGACATTAGGACGTGGCCCAAGGCATCTCCGGTTGGCTGTGACAGTGCCTGGTGTTCATGCGTAGTGGTTCGCGATGGTTCGATCTAAAAGCCAGGAATTGCCGCTTGGATCTTTTATGAATTCATGTACACCTAGACCTTGACTTTGAAGTTGACTCCATTCTTTCGACGTTTCCTGTTTCAGCCGTGTTCTAGCGCTTTCGATCTCTTTCACTGAAGTTGGCCAATTTATTCTGAGCGAGTTTGCGATTTGTTTTAATTCTTTTTGTACTATCATTTATTAAACTAGTAACTGCGATATCAGTAGAAGATTTCATTTTAATGGGGTTTTTTAACATTGATAAATTTATAATGTGCTCGAACCGTGGTAAACCCAGAGCAGCGTTAATTTTAGGCGTGTAGAATGTAAGATTTCCTTTATCTGCTGTCTAAATCCACTATCGAAAAGTTTCAAGACGCATTCGTTGGGAGGACTAACGAGTAAACGATATATTAGTGGTGGTAAAATATACTTTACGACAAGGTTAATTTTTTGGGATGGTTTTAAGGCAAGTTTTCTTACTCGATATTTGAAGATATCTTGTGTACAGGTAACCCTCCTATAACACGGTAGTTAGGTTCCTAGAAAATGCCGTGTTGTGTGGGACCGTGTTGCACGAGACCCAGAGCTAGTACAAAAAGGGGGGTTACGTTCCAAAAACTTATTAAAAACAAATATTTTTTTTAATTCGACATAAACAACTTAATTTTTATTAAAAATATAAATGTATGTACAACACGAAGTAAAAAAAAAAATATTTTAATCTAACGCAACCATAATTTAATGAATTTATTTGTCGTCACTGCTCAGTATAATCAACCGAGAACGTTTTTTCGGTGGAACGATATCGCCTTCACTTTCAGAACTTTTTTCTCTATTTCAAGTTTTTGTATGTTTTCCCCTGTTAAAAAAATCTGTAATCGAACTTTGCTTGCTGGTTCTTACTAGGTCATTGTGAATTTCGCGGTATGGAGCTAAACAGTTTTGCAGCTCCCTTTTGAATTTTCGACTTCTTTCCGTGGAAGGGTCTGTATTCAAGAAAAATGACTCGAGATTTTCCGCTAAGCATAGGCCTTCTTGTATTTTTTTTAATGTTAAATTCTTAACTGCACAATCTTCATCAGAGCTAGCGTCCTCAAAATAGATTTGATTTGCATCTAGGGATGCCATTTCCATCAAATCCGCTTCGTCAACTTCTTCTTCCACTAATAAATCTTGAATGTCTTTGGTAGCCATATCCACAAAACCTTGATTGATTTAGCGACTTCTAATATGGCACCAATTTCATTTTCTGATGTTTCACGCATGTTTTCTGTTTCAACTGAAGAGGGCCATATCTTTTTCCAACACGCATTTAAGGTTGATGTTTTTATTTCTTTCAGCGACAGATATGATTTCGATACAGTGCTTGATTGAAAATTTCTTCCAAGCTTCCATTACGCTAATTGATTTCGAATCGGTTGTGTCTAAAATCCACTGTAAGGATCTTCTTATATAATACGTTTTAAAGGTATAAATAATACTTTGATCCAATGGTTGGAGCAACGAAGTAGTGTTAGGTGCTAGGAACACTATTCTGACGTTGGGATGTGTCAAATCTTGTGGGTGGCATGGAGCAC
Source organism: Xylocopa violacea (assembly GCA_963969225.1). Taxonomy (NCBI): domain Eukaryota; kingdom Metazoa; phylum Arthropoda; class Insecta; order Hymenoptera; family Apidae; genus Xylocopa; species Xylocopa violacea. Next base: position 14,442,298 of record CAXAJV010000016.1, on the reverse strand, counting down.
TAACAGTCTAACAGTAATACCGCCTTGAAGCTCAAATTTTTCTGCCTTAAATAACGCTCAACACTTGGCACAAAACAATTTGAAAACCAATCTTTAAATAAATTTCCTGTTACCCAAGCTATTGAATTTGCTTTCCAGTATACCGGCAAGGTGTTTTTATTTACGTTTTTCAGTGCACGAGGATTCAAAGATCTATAAACTAGCAAGGGTTTTGTCATGAAGTCCCCCGATGCATTACTGCACAAAAGGAGCGTTAGACGATCTTTGGACACCTTAAATCCGGGTGCAGTTTTTTCTTTTTTCGAGATAAAGGTTTTACTGGGCATTTTTTCCTACCAAAACCCAGTTTCGTCGGCATTGAAAACCTGATCCGCTGTGTATCCTTGCACGACTATAATGTTTTGAATTTTTTCTGGATACGTCCTAGCAGCTTCATGATCAGCCGACGCAGACTCTCCTTGGATTCTTATGCTACGAATTGCAAAACGCTTTTTGAATTTTTCAAACCAACCTTTACTCGCCACAAAATCTGGGTTGACAGAGATTAATGGAATTCTTTTTTTACAGCAATCATCAATCCAAATGCTGAGTGCCTTTTTCCATTTTCTCAATTTTTGGCGCTCTGGGGCGAGCTGCTGAACGTTTTGCGGATGTCGAAGATCCTGCGGCAACTGCACTTCTGATTTCTTTTTCATTTTTCTTGATGGTCCTGACTGTTGCTTCATTCAAATTAAGGCTTTTCCCAATGTGGGATGCTTTTCCTCCTTTCAATAAACGATCCAAGATTTGTATCTTTATTTCTAAAGATGAAAAAATTGTTCTTTAACACACCGTGGCTCGACGTAGACTACCGACTAGCAGCGTGAGACGCTTTTGTTTTCAGGCCACGGAGATGAAAGTAAATAACATAGGTAAAACCACACGGAAAACTGACTGACTGACACCTCGAGGAAAACACACACGCATCTTAAACTAGAACTATTTTAGGCGTTGCCTAATTATTAAGCAGCAATTGTGTGTTCCCACCCTAACTGGGTGTACCCCAATGTCCTACGGGGGACACAGGCAATTTGGAAGTGACATCGTGCACGTGGCTCGCAAAGCCGCGTCGGCCACTTGATCCGGTCATAAATTAGTCTAAGGTCAAGACCCCGCGGAAAACTCTTATAACTAAACAGTCTCCGTTGGTGACCGTCTCAAGTGCTGGTTCATGCCTTGGGATACCTAACGCTAGAACTACCGATGTTAAATATATACCTAGTTTTACCGCACCCGTCAAATTGACGGATTTTTTATTATGGCTTTCATTGTAACTTTTGACTCAGTTTAAGTAAATAAAAGAATACAATTTAGCAATAACAATATTGAATATAATAATTCATTAATTATTAATAAAAAAATACAAACAAAAACTGTTTCTATTTGAATTGATATTATCGCAAATTTGACATGTATGAAATAAGTATGGGGCACATATTTTACATGTACATGTTATCTTAGATGAACACTTACCACAAACATATTTGTTGCATTGCAAGTATAAATCGCTCTGTTTTTGTTGCACAATCGAATTTGGCAAGATTGCACTTTTCGCCAAGAACTTTATCACATTAGAAGTACAACTGGTAATTATTTCGTCCTGAATACATTTACCAGTTAGAGCGTTCAGATTGAGAGCTCTGTGGGCTCCTCCGAAGGTAATGTTCGTCCGAAATAACCTCGAGACTCTAACTCGAGACTAACGGCGTTATAACGGTTTCCGAACACTTTGGATCATTCAATACAAATGTCTGGAAGCGATGTAATTAATGTAAATATGTATTGATGTCCATCGTTGCATAGATGATACATAAATTATTATAAACTTTGAAACTGCTAAAGCCGTCATACTGATTATGGAAATTAAAGTCGGTGAGGGGAAATTGAATAGTAATAATTAACTGTTCTTATATTTTATTAAAAGTCGTAATCAAATTCTAGAACAATTATATAAATTATATCAAATTTTTAAGCATGAAATTTGAAAACCGTCAAAATGACGGTCTTGGTAGTTCTAGTGCTAATACATACGCATCAGGCCTATCGCCTCGTGCGTGCCTATACGTATAATAAAGCTTTGGCTTGTAGCGACCAGCGTGCGTGCGAGCCGCAACGAGCGGATTCCTTTGTACATATATTAATCCGGTCGCAACCATGCTTTCCCAAATAAGAATCTTCCGATATCGCAATCATCGTCCTAATCCTCGTCCTTTGCGTCACCACCGATTTGTCGAGCACACGTCCTGTTGCGATAATTATTGGGAAATTCCCTGCTCCCACTCCTCGTTCCCACTATTCGTCTCCAGCATTATTCACGTACCGCGTCCCACCATCTCCCACAGGCTACACGTACGGTTAAGGACCTACATACATTTCCGCAACGCTGTATCTTTAGGACAGCAAGCCTCGCCGCGGCTGTAGAAGTACATACAGTGTTGTTGTATGTACAAAGGATTTGCAGTTTTCTCATCACGTTATAGCGAAACCGTGTTATAAGATACCGTGTTATAGGAGGGTTACCTGTATCTGCTTACGGAATTAGATCAGCACAAGTTTTTGGAGAGGGAGTCACTGATGTTCAATAATAAGTAATCACAAGTTTTTGAGACGTTTATTTTGATACGTATCACTCTGACCTTCTCTGTTAATATCTAGCCTTGACAAATTTTGTCTTGGCTTATAAATGTTTTTTTTCACCCGTTCGTGTCTTTTACCGAAAACTAGTTTTCATCATTACGTGCTGAACATTTTCTCGGTTACAATATTCCGCGAAGGCGTGTGACGTGAATGTCGAACCGCACTCGAGTCCATTTTCGGGTAAGGGTAATCTATAAAATTTACCCTACGAGGAGTCAGGAAGGGTCTTCTCCCTACGTAAAAGTGTTGAAGAGATAACAGAATGTACCAAAACGGATAAACTAGCTTACCCTGTCGTGCGGCTTGCTGCCGACAGGAGTTTAAATGACGGAACAGTGGTGGTTGGCGGTGCTGGTTTCTCCACGCCCGCTCCCCCGGTATGGGCTTGGCCGGGGGAGTTCGGTGATGGGTGTTTTTATTGTTGCGTTTGCCGTTTGACGCGGAAGCACACTCGAGCCCCCTCCCGGGGCCGAGTTTACAATACTCTGAATGTCGAACCGCGGTCGACTTTGTTGCATAAAGCCAGACGAACTTAGAAAATGCGTCTATTGTTACAAGAACATGTTTATAATTCTTTTTTGTGGAAGGAATTGGCCCTAAATGATCTATATGGTATGTGCAAAGAGGCATGTCGCCCTTATCAATCGAATGCAACAAACCTTCCTGTTTCCCTTGTTTTCTTTCGGCAAGGATACAATCAATACAATTATTTAATACCTTTTCGATTTTTGATCTAAGGCTTGGGAACCAATAATCGCGTTTCAATAACATTTCCGTTTTACTAACCGAGAAATGTCCTCTATTATGCACTCGTCTAATTATCTGTGTTTGCATTGTTTACGACATAGCCGGTTATTTGTTTAAACATTGTCTTTAACTTTTCCCACGCACACAACACTTCCCCATTCACATGAAATTGTGCATTCGTTTTCAACAGGTTCGTCAATGGTCGCGCAATTATGGAATAGTATGGAATAAATTTGCGGAAATAGCCGGTTAATCCTAAGAAACTTTGGACATTCTTGATATTTCGCGGTGGTGGAAAATGTCTCATTGTTTCAATTATATGTTCCAGAAACTCTACTCGAGCCCGCAAGAAGCAACATTTTTTCCAATTAATTTTCAACCCGTACTGAGCCGACGTATGCAAAACCCTCTTCAACTTTTCTATTCCGCCATCGTAATCTGCTGATGGTATTATTAGATCATCCATATACGTCGAAACGGTTTTGGATGCTATAAGATCTCGGAATACGGCGTTTACAAATTTTTGTACGCAGTATATTTCCGGCTGTTACGATTCACTGTAACATGAAGAAATCCATTTTCAAGGTCTAACGTACTAAACACTTTGGCCCCTTGCAACAAATCTAATTGATCTTCAATTAACGGAAGAGGATAACGATCTCTAACTATCTTTTTATTTAATTGCCGATAATCGACACATAATCTCTTACTTCCGTCCTTTTTCTCGACTAAAACCACTGGACTAGCATACTCGGATAGGGGCGGCTGCACAATTCCGTCATCGAGCCATTGACGAATCTGTTTGTTTACTTCCTCTTTCTCGACCTGCGATAAACTTCTCGCGCGCTGGTATACCGGCTGTTCGTCTTTAAGAACGATATTCATTTCGTAACCTGTGTCACGCGTTTTTACCGGATTATAATTTTCAATTAAATTTTCTACGACACGCCGGTGCTCTATATTCGGAATGTTTGTTATGTCCACTTCATTCACCTCGTATTGGCACTCTATCTGCAAAATTTCACTCGTTTCGCACTCCGCAAAATTTTCCCGTTTATAAACAGAAATCTTACCATCCTTAATGACAACATCTACTGCTTGCAAGAAATCGGCACCTACAATTAATTCGACGCATAGGAGGTGAACCTATTTGAAAATATTTGTCCGCCCGCATAAGACATATGTCGCTCCCGGTATCTATCAATGCGGTTATCGCGTGACCATTTATCGTTAAATCTTTACGATACTTGCCGCTCGCAGAGGACCGAGAAATGTTGTAGTTTTCCTTGGATTGCGTTCGCTTTTTCGGACACTCGGACGCCATGTGACCATATTCTCTGCACCCAAAACACTTGACGCCCAAACTTTTTGTCGGGCAATTCACAGTGAGGTGCTCCTTTGACCCACAGCTGTGGCATCGTCTCCAGGCGACCTGCTGCCAAAAACCTTTGCCGCGCTTCACCACTTCTCCAGCTTTCCTCGCTGCGCCGCTGCATGCCTTCTCCATCACGTCGTACATCGACAATTTTCGGCTTGCCCCCCATGATGTCACTTTCTCGAATGCTTCAAGGAGTTCAGTTTTGGACGTAAAATTTTGTATGCGTGCCTGATTTCGCAGATTTATGTCTGGGATACCATCCACGATATAGTCAATTAACTCGTCCTCGACTATCGGTACACGATTACTCATAATCACCTTATCGTGCACGTATTCTCATGGAAGGTTTCGTTTCTTCCCCAAACTGTTGCTTCGAACGTCTTGCGTAATGATATTTTGTTTTGTCGATGGTTAAATATGTCCCTCAGCTCACTCAAAAGGGATTCCAGCCACTCGAGCGCTTTTCCTTTCAGTCACAAGTTTTAGCTGTTTCTCCCAATTTTCATAATCGCCCATGTCACCTTTGTAGGTGCTCAATAGTTACCTTGTAGTGACCTTGAGTCAACGCGTTACGCTGGTAGGCATCCATCAGTCTGGCTACAAGTTCCACTTTTAACCCGGTAGTTTTTTCACCTAAACTCTGCAATCTTTTCTTTAACTCCGCTACCTTTAAACTGTTTAATTCCACTGAACTCATTGGATCATCATTGAAATCTGTCGCAATCACAGTCTGCGTACACTTGTAGTTCTTTCGCACAGTCCCCACTATTTCACCTCTTCCAGTCACAATACTCGACTTATCCCGACTCTCCGTTTCTACATTCGCTCTCGATACTAATATCATTCATACACTCTCAATCCCCGATCACGGATATTCACACAGACACACACACACTTTTATCTCGCACAAAGATGCTCTCGTTCCTCGAAACCGTGCGCTCTTCTAAGATTCAAACTGTGACCCAAGTCCCAAACACTCGATATTTATTTTACGCATATCATTCACTCATCGCACATTCACAGTAATGTAGCGTGATTTTCCGAGGTTCGCTTACCTGGGGCCTAACGGTCGTGGCCGTTTGGGCCGCGGGACCCAGGTTCCCGGTAATTCTCGGTTTATAGCGTCCGGATATGCTATCGAGGATGTTGATTAAAGTTTATTACTTCTATTGCTTCATAAAAATATTAAAAGCTAAAACTTTAAATTATCCTGCACACCATAAACCGCGTTAACTATTTCTGCAACGAATATTACTTATTGTTACTGCTGCTAGACGCTACATCACCCCCCTTTCAGTGTAAACGTTATATTTACAATTTGTTAGTGGTTGTTGCGCTTATGATTAATCTTAAACTACTATGTACAAATTATAAACTACTTATCTATTTACATTAAAGTACTAATGACTAACTTGCAAGCGATCGGGGAATCTTACGCGTCTGCCTGTTCGCGTTCTTGTCGATTCTCTCGTGAGCAAGTCGGATCTTCGGATTGTAAATCCTTAGGTGTAACGTGAACGGTTGGTTTTAACGCGAATGGTTTTAGTCTATCTATTGATATTGTACATAAGTTTTATCGGATCCCGATATGACAGGGAATGGTCCTTCGTACGGGAGGTGCAGTGGTGTTTTCACGCATTCAACCCGTACGAAAACGTGCAAAGCTGATGCTAAGTTTTTGAAAACGAGTATTTTCTTGTCCCCGTGGCGTGAGCCGGGAACTGGCCGTAGCGCGTGGAAATGTATCCGAAATTGTTTGACGATATCCACTGGTTCAGCGATCGATCGCGTCGTATTGGAAAAAAATTCAACCGGTAGGAGAAGGTTTTCGCCGTAAACTAACTCTAGGAACACTATAGGTAATGCGTCGGTCCATAATTCGTCTGCATGGCATTTAATCGCGGCTTTTAGTTGCCTACGAAGACGTTCGACTATACCATTCGCGGCTGGATGGTAAGCTGTGGTGCGAATATGGTTTGTACCTAACAGTGTAAGTCAAGCGGTTAAAAAGATTTGACTCGAACTGACTTCGGGCCAACGTGTGAAGCGATCTATGCATGTCAAACAATACCTATTCCCCACGTGATATCGGTAGTGGGCCCACTATGTCGAGGTGTACGTGTTCAAACATAGAGGACGGTAGCTTAAAATTACCGGTGGAGCTGTTATAACGTGTCTAGTTATTTTCGCTTTTTGACATTCGATACAGTTTCGTGCCCACGCACAACAATCTTTGTTTTTAACTAATTTTGCAGTCGTTTTGATTCTTGGGTGTGACAGGAAATATCACAGTAAACATCTGTATCGTCGTACTTTATGCGTTTCAGATTCAATGAGGTTCCAGACGCGGTATGGAGTCTTTTTAACTCCTCGTCGTTCGCTTGGGACTCTGACTCTGCGAGGTCCTATTCTCGAAAGTGCGTCTGCTGCCTCATTGTCCCTTCCACCAATGCGTCGAATGTCTGTCGTGAATTGTCCGATAAAGTCTAGATACCTGAATTGTCTCGGAGTATTCTTTTCTGGTTTCTGTTGGAAAACGTGCTACCTTCCGCTGCGTGCCGAAACTGTTTGATAGCTGCGTAAATTGCTAACACCGGATGCAGTGCACCGTCACCGCGTTATCGCGTTGCAATAGTCTCGCGCCGTACCCATATATACACGCGTCCGTGTGTAATTCTGTTTCGGCGCCTACTTTATACATTTTTTTGTTCCTGTTTGCTTCTGAATTCAAACTTAACGTATGTCCTCAACAGATCGGTTAACGATCTCTTAACATTTGTCGGTTTTGGACAAATCGCATGACGGATATACACTACCCTTTTCGATTATATGTCCCAGGTAAACTCGCGGTCGAATAATCTTTTGAGAGGACTATAAGGTCGTCCATATAAACTAATACCCGTTTCGCTGCTATCTGATCTCTGAATATGTAATTGATAAACTTTTGGAAAATCGCTGGGGAGTTGCACAACCCGAAGGGGACTTTTAAGAATTCATATTGCCCGTCGGGCACTACGAAGGACGTTTCAAAAATATAAGGTGGTAAAAACCGTCGCGCTCTGTACGAGATCCAATTGATCCTCTATAAGGAGTAAGAGGTAACGGTTTTTTTACTTAATGACCATTCTTCTTTTTAACGCTAATCATTCCTTGATTCGCGTCTGCACTATTTCCCTATCCACCTGCGACAATCTTCTGACTCTTTGATACACCGGTTCGTCATCTTTCAAAACGATTCTCATCTTTAGTTCCGTTTCACCGCGGCTCTACAAACGGTATCGGTGATATACGATGCATCTATTTCGTTTGCTTCGTGGATGGCGCTTATCGCTAAGATGTCCGATAATAAATATCCGCGGCGACGAATCAAGTGGTACGACGTGCAGCGTTATAAAATGCGAATCGCCATCAACGAAAAATCGCTACTCGTATCTATTAACGCCGTTATAATGTGTCCTGCTATATTTACCTTTTTACAATATTTTCCTCGAGGAAGAGTTTCGACTTCTTTCTCTGCATTCGGTTTCTCTGCACAATTCGACGCGATGTGTCCGTGCTTGTTACATCTGAAGCATTTCAAACCTTTACTTTTTGTCGGGCAACTGGCACTGATCTGATCCGGCAGTCCGCAATTAAAACAATATTTCACTTCGGAACTCGCATGGCGCACTAGTTTCTTCGTTCTTTCTTCCGGTCGCTTCGCCTTCGTCTTTCTCTTGTTCTTCATCTCTTCGTAGACGTGTAACTTCTTCGTGAGTTCAGCAATGCTCGTGGATCTGTACAGCATTACTTTGTTCAACTCTTCGTCGCGGATTCCATTGATTATATACTGCATTACGGAATCGATTTCCACGTCCGCGACAACTCTTGATGTACTTTACTTGACTACTGACCTTGCTTCCAAATTCCTTCATCAAGGCGTTCTTCAAGGTTTTCCAGCTTTTACAGAATTTCTCATATCGGACAAATAATGTTGCCGAACCTTGTAGAAGTCGTTTGGCATACAAAGTTTAATGTTTCTTCAACGTCTTTGAAGCTAGACACGAACTCCACGCACCTCGTCTTGATCTGCAATCGTCACCAGCTTCGTCGTTCTTTCCTTCGCGTTCGTCTTCTAGCGTCAAGGCTATTTGTAATTGTCTTTACCTTCCGCTTTCTTAACTCCTTACGCAGCTCTACCAGTTTCATCTTCGACACGTCGTGTTCGTCATATCGATGCTCGGCGTTAGTGCGTTCTTCTTGTTCGGCGTCACACATCGTTGCGGTTTTGGTCACTTTTGCTTAAAATATATTTCCAATCGTGTATTACTTACTATTTATTTAGATTAAAAATAACAATAAAGAAGGCAAAAAAAAAGTTTAATATAAACTAGAAAGAAATCGAAAAGGTTGAATATAAATTATAGGTAAAATAATGAAATGGAATAGATTAAAAAAAAATACAAGCCGAAGCATCATACGTCTATCGCGTCTTACGTCCTTTTTACAACTCCTGTCGCCGTCAACGTTTTAAACAAAAGCGCGTCGACGATCGCCCCCTTCCCAATGGCGTAGCGATTAAGAGTTCTAGAATAACCCGCACACTACAATAATGTTTTTACAAATACGTCTTTAACAACGTAACTCGTATCGAAAAGAACTACCTTAGTTGGAACTATTTGTACGAACTAGAAGAAATTACCGAAACCTGCGAAACAAAAGAAAGGCAAAATCAAATAACTGTATTCTGACAAGAGAGTTTTCTTACCGTTCCGCGGCGCAGCCACGGGTCTCAACAAACGTTACACCTTTTTCTATTTTTGTTCATTTTACATTCAAGGACACTTTCATTTCTTTCCATTATTTTGTGAAATTCATTAACTCTCCGCAGCTGGCTGGCAAATTGTACTAAGCGCATCTAGAGATTATTTCGACGATTATATTGCATGGACCCGAAACGTGAATTTCTAAAGGGCAAAGCCAGATCTAGTGGGCATCGACAAGGTCAGGTCTTGGGACATGGCCACTCTTCACTTTCCACCTCCACCGACATCACTTATTCCACGTGGACCGCATTTCGGACGTTTTTCAGGAATTCATCGCGGAGTCAATTGAATAGTACGGCCTTAAACGTGAACATTGACATCGATGTCACACACACGTTTAACGTACCACATTCGCACTAGAGAAACAGCATATTTTAAGGGGTACACTAGCGGTCGTAAAAACGTAATCGAACAGTGAACGCGATCTTTGTAGAAGCCGTATACGCTCCAGAGTAGATTCGCGCATGACAGTCATTCGAAGCATCGTACAATTTCACGGAGAAAACGTCATAATTTCCTGTGGACCGATTACGGAAAATTATTTTTCCTCCAACCGCAACAGTACACTATATTATCACACACCACGATCTCTAGAGGGACTACGGAGGGATTATGTTCTAGCAAATCCACAGTCCCACGGAGACACTTCATGAGCTTCAGTGGACACCCTATAGGAAAACATCAGTTTCCTCCGATCACAACATTACATCAATTTGGAATTCGATCAAACAGGTCACTTCCCTAAAACATTAAAATCAGGGAATCTACCTGAATACAACCCTATAACTCCTATGTCTGTAAAAGGATATAGAATCGTGGGCAACAAGAAGTCGAGTCGAAGACTGGACTGAGATTTACAAAACCTCTGTTGACCCATCTGTAAAAAGTGCGACGACGAATAAATTTTATTGGAATTTTACTAACGATATCTATGCAAATTACTGTAGTAAAATGTAATTTTTCAATTTTTAATCTTCTTTCTAAGAATGTGTATGCTTAAAATCCAAAAAAAGTAAACGTTTTTTAATTATTATTTTGTACATGACAATTATTTTGTGTTTTACTGCCCATACTAAAATCTGTGTTATTTACAGTTACCTGGAAAAAAATATAACGTTTATTTCAAAAGCGGTCATTTGACTTTGGCCTAGTTTTGAAATTAGTCGGCACATCTAGTGCAAAATTTGGCAAGACTCGAATTATTTCACAAGCCCATAAACCACGAGCAAAACCTAACATTGATCCTTCGAGCCTGATTCAACAGAAGCGATATCGTGGGATCCTTCTGCGATAATCTCGAATGACCGCTTTGTAACTAAACAGACAGAGAGGCAAATATAGGCCTTTTCGCTGGCACATGCGCGTCCCATTTGATACGACGGGCTGATCGGCTTAGTTCTAAAACTATCCGTTTGTCGGATATATCAGCCAAAATCTCTCGTGCAAAGAGGCGAGTGTCTGCTGACAACCAGCATGCAGAAGTCCGCAATTCTAAATTGGCATTAGAGAGAAGGCCATCATTATCAAGGAACGGGTTCAACGCTACCGACGAACTAGATTTGCTAATCGATTTTTTCCCCGAGAGTGCCCGTATTTCGAGGGATGATTGAATCTAAAAACTTCAAATCAAATGCCTCGCAAGCACTACTAGAGACGGCTAGGTGCGTCGCGATCTCGCGTTTGTCTTTCGGTACTTCCACCGCGGTTGGTTCTGAAGACGGCCATTCGCCATGCCCACCAGATATCACTGCTCTTCAATGTGGTGACGTCAACGCCTCGAGACACGAGATCCACGGGGTTGTCGCCAGTCTTCATCGAAAGCCGTGAGTCGAATCGGTACAATAATATTCACGTGTGAGTTTCAAACGCAGAGCCTCTTTAGCCTTGAATTCTAAGAGAGGGAGGGATACGGTTTTTAGTGACGCTATCCATGTCCACGAAGTACCCATGAATTTCGATCTCCTGCGGATTAAACGACAGTGCCCTACGCGGGATTACTACCGAAGCCACCCTACGTTCGATTTCCAGAGATGCTGCATTATTAATTTTGCCCGAACTGATTATCAACCCAAGGAGACCGAGCGGATCAAATATTGTTTGCGGTTATTTTACTCGAACGATGAATTTTGTGCGACAACGCACAATTCATCTAATTCTCTGGATACCAGGATTTCTAATCTAGCTTGTATCGCGTCGCGGTCACCGGTGAGCGCTCTACCCTCGTTGCTCGCTCATTTTCGCAATGGGATGCCGGCCCTACCTAATATTTCGCTCAGCGAGTTTCTAATTTCAATGATCTCTTTACTTGCAAGCGTACGTTTTCGCTCGGACGCCAAAGTATTCGTTGACGAAATCGTTGCTGCTCTTCTCGCACGCGAACGTGTCCGCTGATAGGACGCAGCGATATCCCCGAAATCGAATTAAGATACTAACTTAATTGCTCCGGACCGGCAAGCTCACGTGCTGAGCGTCGTTTAAGGAGGTGCCAGAGGTGGTTTTAGCGGACCTATCAAATACCACACGAAGTTTGGTGGTAGTACGCGGGTTTATTCAGCGATTCGTCGAAGCGAGTTTTGGTCATACGACCGAGCGATTCGTACTCGCGCATGAAATCTACGTATCGACTGCGTAGCGCAGAATCCCTTCTAAATTTTAACCCTTGCTAACTTCCAATTGAAACTACCACCGAGAACCCATCCGAGACGCGTTTTCTGCCATACTAAATTTCCCGGACCTACCCTATGCTGGTAAATTTCCACACACCGACCTGATCTGCAATCGAATGGAGTTCTTCGCCCTGCCTAGGCCGCCAACAACTATTTCCGCGGCCGCGCTTCGAAGACCCACATCTAATAATGCGCGACAATTGTGTGCACCCTTACCTGATACTATCGGTCGCTAGAACTATCGCGGTTGATAGCACCGTGCCTGCCAACGTGGTGTTTTCCGAATTAGACACGCATGATTGTACTATGTGAGAGGTGGTTGGCTTGGCGATGCAAAACGGAGTGATGTTTGCTTCCATACTTCCTACACTTTCCACGGGTACAGTTTTTCACGCTACGCCCTGGCGCAGCTACTTAATCTTTTCGTGTGTTTCCGAAAAAGGTAATGCTAGCAACTTGGTACAATGTTGCAACGCGTGCTCAGCAAACATTTCTCAGCAATTATTCTCTACGATTGTTTTTTCGTCTTTCGTTATGCGTGACATATTGTGCGTATTGTCCCTTTTGTTCCAAAAACTTCGCAAACTCGTCTAAAGTTAATCTCCATGACGCGCCTTTGCCACTCATACATACTGCCTAGTCACTACTCAACACTAATCAATGCCTCCCAACATTCGGATGCCTCTTCAATATCGACTCTAACTCGCGAACATTATTTATGGTAGCGTTCGCTAATTCAGTAAACGCGGGGCACAAAGGCTTTCGAATCGGAGCCATATCCAACAAAGCCTTGACACGATGGTCAACCAGAATTTTAGGATTTTCGTACCGTTCCCTCAAACGTTCCTACGCGAGCTTATAATTCGCAGCCGCGACACTGGGCCCGTCAAAGATGACGTGAGATAATTAAAACGGTCGATATCCATCAACTGTTCTGAATTATGAACGAAGGAAGTGAATGATAAATTCACCATTGAATGTCGGTAACTTGATCACTGGTGAAAGCGACGTCAGACGAGAATCCGATTCCGGCGATGACTGCTGAAATTTGTGGACTTCGAGCGCTAATCAACCGTTTCTCGACGTAGGAGAGAACATGAAAATAAGTGTCTTCGAACACTTGGTTCCTAACACTATAGCCTTGATTTGCATCAAATCTATCGTACAAACCTTCATTGGTTCGTACGCGTTTTTCGTAAGCTAATACGTCAACCTCGACGACTACCGTTTCTACGAATTTCTTGAATATCGTCAATTTTGACTCAGCCGACCCGCGCTCCGCTACGAAGGCTTTCAATTGCGATTCACTACTTCGCTATACTATTCCGAAAGCTCCTTCTAGATGTATGGTCGGAGCCTCCGTTGCCGATGTCCTCGTTGCCAGTGCCGTTGCTCTGGTCCGATCACTGTCTCGTCCAGGGTGGTGCGAATCCAATCAAGATGCGTGCAGCCGCCTTCCTCAATCATGGGTCGATGTATGGCTGCGCTGCTCTGCGGCAAGTTCAGCTTCCTTCTTCAGGACTTCTGGTGAATCCGTTGAATGAAACGTTGTTAACGTTTAGAGACGTCAAAGAAACAATTCCTTTTTTCACTGGGGATGATGAAATATCGATCCCGCTGGAGATAGGAAAATACCGATGCAGTCTGGTCGCTGTTTCATGCTTTACGTGCCAAAGATATGGTCATTTTGCATCGAAATACGTAGCGAAAGCGCCAATGAAAGAAAACCGAGAAGGAAGTGTTTGCAGCGTCCAAGGGGATAACGGCATTGATAGACACAGGTAGCGATTTAAGTTTAATCCGTGCAGAGCAATATTACGTACAGGTAGGCGCGACGCGTCTCAACGAAAACACCGTAAACTTCCGTGGTTTTGGTGCGAAGATCGAAATTGACGGTAAGATCTACTCTATACATTGTTGCCGTACGGAATGTTAATCGGCACAGAGTTTTGAAAATGAGGATTATAGCGAATCTACCGTTCCAGAAGTTTTTCATATTAGACGGTGCGAGGACAATAACGAATTAGACCTTTCCGATATTGGCAACAGCGATCACAAATACACACCCAATAAAATTCAAGACGTACGATATTAAAATGAACATCGTGCTGACTCCTTCTGAGAAAGAAGAAGTGAACGCACAAATAGATGAATGGTTAAAGGATAAAATTATCCAACGGTCGCAATCAGATTGCGCGAGACCCGTCGTTTTGGTCAAGAAAAAAAAAACGGAACCACACGATACTGTATAGATTACAGAAGACTAAATGAAAAAATAGTAAAAGACAATTTTTAGTACATTAGATTTGAAAAATGGATTCTTTCACGTGGAAATGGAGAAAAATTCGAGAAAGTACACCGCATTCGTGACACCAGATGGGCAGTACGAATTTTTACGTGTTTCAAAGATATATTAATGTGATAACCCAGGAATTAATTGCGAAAGGATTAGTACTAATTTATATGGACGATCTAGTTGTGCCTTCTCGCGATTGCACGGACGGTCTTTGTAATTTAGAAATAGTTTTAAAAACTGTCAAAAGTGTCTACATTATAGAAAATGGGACGATCCGACCGTCGGATCACAAGACGAATGCAGTTACGAAATTTCCAAAGCCGTCGAATGTCAAGGGCGTGCAAAGTTTTCTAGGGTTGACGGGATATTTTCGAAAGTTTATTCCACGGTATTTAATTATATAGCACGTCCCTTAACGTATCTATTAAGAAAATAACATATCGTTTCATTTCTCAACCCGTATTAAATCCGTATAAAATCTGTATAATGCAAAAGCTGAAACTCAACTGCACTCAACTGACGCGTCTAGTTTTGGGTAAAGTTTCGGAAAAATAACCCCAACGAGCTCGAAGTATTAGCAATAAGCGCATCAAGGCGGTTAGAAAATTTAGGGTCTATTTATTAGGCGTACCCTTTAGAATAATGGCTTTGCTTTTGGAGGAATTCGAGTATATTGTAGAACACCGACCGGGTAAGAGTATGTGCCACGTGGATGCGTTAAGCCGTTATCCAACCGCAATGTTTATCGCGAGATTAGAGAATCACTCGAGACTTTGTCGAGTATTAAGAGAGCGCAAAGTGAAGACAGCGAAGTAAAAGAAACGACAAGTCGTCGGATTCGTGTTAACTTGTGTTGCGTGACACTTTAGGGTCGTTAAGACCGATTGGTTGGAAAATTGTGCAGTGTATTGAGAAGGGAACCTTGCCTCTGGATACGTATCACATCGACGAAAAAGGGGTACCGCCAGATTTTTGTGATAATCGATGGATTTAGAAAATTCACTACGGAAATATTCGGTTCGTCCGAGACGTGTTATTACGGACAGAGGGACTGCGTTCACCTCGCATAGTTTGAAAAATTATTGCAAAGAAAATATTCACCACAGCTGCACCTCGAGGAAATGGATGGAAAGTGGAAAGGGTGAATAGAACGATCATCCCTCTATTAACCAAATTGGCAATGTCCAAGCCAAAGATTTGGTATAGACATTTGGACATAGCACAGAAATACTTGAATTCTATGCCTAGTAGAAGCACAGGAGCAGCCCTGTTCAAGATCCTTTTTGGGACTTCGATGAAGATGAAAGAGGATTCGGAAATTCGACAAATAATCGAAGAAGAATGGTCAGAAACGAAATTCGCAGGGAGGCTGGAAGAGAATATATTGAAAATTCAAGCCGCCAACAGGAAGAACTTGAACAAGAAGCGTAAAGAGGCGATAAAGTAATAGGGTAGGTGATCTGGTTGCAATCAGACGCGCGGAAAATTCAGCGCCAAGTTCCTCGGGCCATACATTGTTCAGAATGTCTTGCGTAACGATCGATACTTGGTGGAAAAGGACGGAGAAAAAGGGGCGCAACGGACTTCAAGATCGGCGGCACTGGACTATTTAGTTTTAAGAAACTCTTGTATGCTCGACGCATTTCTCCTCGCGATCGTCAGTCAGTCGAGAAAAAGCGTGCATGCGAGGTCCTTTCTTTTTTAAATATATATTACTATCTTTCGTTCCCACGTACACTCCTTCCCATTACCTCCCACATTTGTGATGTTTACTGCTTGTGTATTTTTTCCTGTTTTATTACCTGTTCGAATGTTTGTTTCAGGTTATTTGTTTCGCACGTTTGAGGTTACATCTTGGAGGAGCCGATGGACCGGTACTGTTAGTTTTGCTAGTTTTTATTTCGAAAGTGATCCAGGTTATGGTCGCTACTTGTTTCTGCGTCGTGAACTTTCCAGTTAATTACATGTTTATACAAGAAGAAAGTTGCGAGTGTTATATCTATGTTCGTTCGACATGTCCTTGTCGGTGCGTTTAATATGTATTCCTAATTGTTCACTTCTATCGTCGGAAAGTTTACTATGCCAAACCGGGGATTTAGCGTTCGCGTCTAGGCATATTATTATGTTTTGACCTTTTAATGCTGTTATTATCATATCGAGATGCTGTAGATAAGGTTCAATGCCTTCGCAGAATTGAAAATAGCTGCTAATTACGTAGAACTTTAGGCACCCTCTTACAATTTCGGCGCAAATGAAGTGCATGTTTGAGAATTGTTCTATTTTTAATGCGGTGTAATTCTGGTTGGTTATAACTATCGCGGCTTTAATCGAGTTCTTTGAGGTAATGCTGGAGAAACGCTTTGTATCAGAAAGGACTGTGAGGTTACCGTTGAAAGACGATACCGTTCATCGTTGAAAGAGTGAGGTTCCTGAATGGAGAGTATCTCGATGCGTTTGTCCTTTAGGAGACATCGCATTTCGTCCAGCACTGCTTTTGAATTTTGCCCATACTAACTTCCTTGGATGTCTCTAGTACTATATTGCAGCTGTCCTTGTTGTTTTTCTTTCTGATTTTGAACGCTATCATTAAAGTTTTGGTCGATAATAGCCTGTAATGTCTCCTCGTCATTTTTTCTTCCTGGAGCTCCGTATATTATAACGCGTGGAGTCTTCTTGGCGGACAACGACGGACGTCGACAACGAGGCCTGCTGTTTTAAGCTTCTCGTTCGAGATCAGGGAATGTACGTTGCTGAGCTTGGCTGTTTCATGGCGCGATTATGGCGCTTCCTTGAATTCGTCTGACATTCTTAACCTGTCTGAAGGTTGTCTTCTTTCGTGTCCTTTGGTCGTACGAGCACGACATTGGCTGGATTCTGTCTGAGATTTCAGGGTCCTGTCGCTTTAGATTTTATTCCGAGTCGGGTTGCGCTGCTGTCGTGGCTTTCTTACCCGTTTCCGCGAATTCTTTCCTTTGTTCCTTGTTTTCGGTTCTCAGTTTCGGTTCTAGCTTCTCTTCAAATCTGCTGTTCATTAGCAAGGACACGTCTCTCAAAGTAGGAACGTAGACGCGAAATCCTTTGCAATTTTTCATGTGACCGACTAGAGAGTCTTTTACCGCCTTCTTCCTTCTGAACTTTTCCTCGGCAGGGATATGGAGAAACATGGTTTCTTATTAACGACTGACTATTTAGGCACGCTGCCACAAAAACGATGCAAGGACGAGCATTGCGCCTTGTTAGGCCATGCACCTTCTTTGGGAAGCGTTATGTGTCTCCCACAAATTTCTAAGGTGTTTACATCTACCGCCGTGTCCACCGCTTCAACCCACAAAAATAGAGGTAAATCGGGCCGTGAATATATCATTGACCTTGCAGCCTAAACTATGCTGCGAGTTTCACGTACCGCGATACCGTTTTGTTCGAACGTATAAGGAACGTTTATCGTGTCGTTGTGAATTCCTTTAATGCTTTCATTAAATTGATTCCTAATTCTCGATCGCACCTCTGTTTTTTCCCAAATAAAATGAATTTGCTTGAATTCCGAAAAATCATCCCTAAAAATATCGCGAACCGTCGTGGCACGTTCAACTTTCCGATGAAAACTTAGCAGTTGCTGTTTTCCGCAGAAAACATCGCTGCAATCGTCGGAATGGCATATTTACATATGTCCATATATTTAATAATATTTTTAGTAACATGTGTATATACATAGACATAATGTTGTCTAATCTGTTGCGCACTGATCTCCTCAGCCATCGATCTGCCTGTTAATGTGGACGTAATACGTGCTTACAGCATTGATTTTGGAACTTCGCTTGATAACTGTTTTAGTTTCGACGAATTATCGTATTAGCAATAAATCCGCTTTACCTGCTTTCAGAAACTTTCTTAACTCAACGTTATAGTTACTTGAATCTGCACTTTTCAAGAAGAGTGCACACAATTTTTGTATAATGTAAAAGAGGTGAAGCCGAATAAAGAAACAGTCGTTATTAAGTGGTTATTCTCCGTTTCATTAAAAATATTAAACCTTTGCGCTTGTTCGCGCCGGAATAGGCAGACCACCCATCCTAGTCCAGTTGTAAATAATTCTTAGTTTACTTCGGTACCTGAGAGTGACCTTCGGTTTAGGGGCGGCCACTTAGTCTCGTGTAATTTGTCCAATCGCGTAATTCGCCCGTTTCTCTCCGAACCACTAGTTCGGAATGTTGTGCTTGTCAACGACATAGTTAACAGTTTTAGTTTTTCCGGATAGTTTAAACGGAACTTCTCTTCGAGTTTAGTTCATTAGTCGACACACCGCTATGTAAAATCAAACAGCGCTCAAGAGGCAACCCTCGCACGCCACTGTGTTTCATACGGCACCGTTATGCAAAGGGTTAACAATTTAATTGCCAACTATTGAGGCTAATTTGGGAATGGTACGTGGTGAATTGAATGTTGAACTCGTTTTGTGTAACAGATAATTTAATCAACGAAAAACAAAGGATATAACCTATGAGTAGAGCGTGTATGTCTAATGCTCGCTAGATGTTAACTTGTACTGAGGAAAGCTCGGCAAGGGCCTCTTTCCCTCGCTTCGCTTTCCCTTTCCACCCCCTTATTTCACTGTCGAAATGGAGGAGAGAAATCGCGAAAAATGCGGCTCTTAACCCTCGAAGACGAGGAGAAAGTTTGGGGACGAAACACGTGTTTATTGTCTCCGGTCTCCTCGCTTCGAGGGTCAAGTATGCCCTTCCGCCTTGCACCACAGGGTGCACCGCGACTACGGTGGTCGCCACACTAATATCGATCATTGGTTCGACTATCACTTTCCACCGTGGAAACTCACCGGCGTGGGCGATTTACGATGTAAACGAAACATCGGAATATCATTTCACCAAGACACGGCTTACGCAGAATTTTAATTTGCTTAATTTTAATTTGCTGAATGCTGAAAAGCATTCGATGAAATGATAAAGGTGGTGTCTCGTCGATATTGGGTCAATTTCTATAACCACGCTTTAACCGCAAGGAGAGCGAAGGACATTGAATTGTAATTAGTGAGAAGCTTCGCTTGGATATTGAATTGTAATTAGTGAATGCCCGTCGATGCGCGTTCGCGGTGCAAGGGCGATTATTCTCTCTGAGAACGCCGTAGTGACAACGCGAACACGTATTTTTGCATTTAGCAAAGAATAAAGTAAAGCATTTCGCTTACGCTGATACTTTTGCTAAACTGGTATGAATCGGTGCACTGTTTTGAGAAAATGGTTACTTTAGACCAGCGGTAGTCAACTTGGTCTCTACCGTCTACCAGCGGGCGTTCCAGCTTTAATGGACATTTTTTTTTTAAATATTGTTGTTGTAACTCTGCTTTATAAATTTTATAAAATAAAGTTACTTCCCTACTTTATAAATCACCATTACCGTGGAATCGGTGGGCGGTTAAAAAATTTTACTACTAACGGAGATACAAAAGTGAGCGGTAGGTATAAAAAGGTTGACTACCCCTGTTTTGCACCCCCGATTGCAAACCGTTCGACTACGGCTGTCGGCTTGTGGAGCACGCGTAGCCCCAAGAACGTTGAAAAACAAAGGAGCATCGCTGCAGGGATGGGTATTGTCCCATGTTGGGCCCTGTGCCCTCTCTGGGGGGCTTTATCTCCTACATTACATTTTCATTTTTTCCAGAAATCGTTGTTATACCTGTCTTCTCATGATTTGTTGAATACTACATAGAAGTTATTAAGTTTGCAACGGGGAAGGTTCTTCCTCCGTTTGACATTTTTTTTTTCTGCATTAGCGAGAAAGCCAGTAGAAGCATCTTTTGCAGCTTCAAATACTGGTGCTCGTTTTTCTTCGTGGGATAACATGTTTCATCGACAACATTGAAAACTAATCCAGGAGGAGAGTTTGTGGGACTTTGTCCACAGACTATAGTCGTTAGCGCGCTCTCGTTTGGTACAGGAAATGAAATGCACGAATTTCGTCCGGATCACATTGCTTCCGGAACAGGTAGTTTTTGCTGCAGAAGTCGTTGTAGTCGTACGTTTGCAGATGATACAATTTTTCCTTTATTTTTTAGAATTGTGCGCATTATTGATGTAGACAGATTTAATATTTATTAAATCTTGTACGCCCGAAACAATAATTCTTAATAAAGTCTTGTTACGTAACGACAAATTGTTCGGAATACAAATATTGAACATATTTGGCAACATTTAAAAAGATTTCTAACAAAACAATATTCGTAATACGACAACCGAAGAACCATTTTCAGCTCGAATCACGGGACAATATCGCATTGTTAAATCAATGTTGAATAAACTTATCTATAAGATATCGTAGAAGCTAAGGGATGCATTAATTTTACGTATACTAATAAATGACTGAATAATTTTGCGATCTTTATTTTATTTTGCGATCCTTGAAATAGAATTTTTTCTTATTACTTGCTTAAGTCGGTTGCTTCTTAATTGTTTTATTCGAAAACTGCTATATATTATATTATAGTGAAGCAAAATTAATAAATGTTCACTAAAAATAAATTTTACTTTTTCAAAAATACTTTTTCATTTGTAGAACTACAAGTTTGTATATGATTTGTTTAGTACTTATTTTTAAGAATTAAAAATTCGATATTTTTCGGACTAACTATAGTTGGCTAATAAGCCAGCTACAAGTCTGATATAAAAATTTCGAAACAAAACGTTCAACTAAAATTTGAACAATGCTTCAATGTTTCGGTCAGTTTACTATAGTAAGAATGGATATCACGAGTCGAAAACTAGTATTAAAGTGGTTACAGTCTTAAACATACACTGGGTGAAAGTAATACGCATATTAATATAGAAGAATTTTACGAATCTCTCTTTAAATTGAATAAAGTGTCCGAGATTGCTACAATCGCTAAAGCGATATATTTAGAAAAGTCAGATAACCTGATTACAGCGTGAGAAACATTAAAAGATTTATTTACATTAGAAACGCGTTCGTCATATGGTTGGATGGCATTGAGCGAGACAAGTATGAGGATTTTATTGTTGGGAAGATCCGGAAATTGCTGCTAAACGAACGTTGGAGATTCAGGATCACACGATAAAGGACGAATTGTTGTATAAAATGGAACTAATGTTGCTCGAATCAGTGAGTAGAAGTACCGATCTGTCGAAGTGGGAAATTGCACTGCAAATGTGTGAACGCGTAAGTACATTTTCCGTTTACATATATATTTAAATATTAATATTATTGTTATCATCATATTTTACAACCAACAGTACGGTCACGCATAATGTTTCGGCCAATAATATGATAGAGCTGTGGCCGAGATCTTATTTTTCTATTCTATTCTTCTATCCTACGTTTATGTGCAACATTTTACTTATCAGGCTCCATAAATATTTTGAAACTGATATTGTGACGAAGTTGTTGTAAGTAACAAATGAAATATAATTTGCAAAAACAATTTTGTTATAAATTGATATGCCTTTTGACGAAAGGCTGATGCGAATTCGCGGATAAATAGTCTACGAAATACTGTAAGTTATTCATTGCCAGTCCTTTGCTTCTATTCGATGATATTTTTACCAAACATTACTTATGATTGGTCTACGGAAGATCCGTGTAAAATTATGTACAGCTTCTGTAACAACTCATTCTAGTGGGTAACAGGCGAAAAGATGCACGATTCAACATTTATATTTTACTCTTTTACGTTGATATTTTAATATCGCTGAATTCCGGGGTAGCTTGAATTGATCTGAAGTTTTTAAGTTAAAAGAAGATCTATTCGTACAACGTTGACGTTGATAGACAGAAATAAAAGTTGCGCGTGTTAGAGAATTGCAATCAAAATGGGAAGAGAGTCTCAGATGACCTTAGCCCCGCATGATGAATCATCCTTGATAGATTTGGTTTTGACGCCATATGGATTTGCTACGCATCTTTATCCGTCTCGAACTCTGGTTGTCCAACAATATCGAACAATTTACATACACCTTAACAGCATTGGTACAATATTGCTTTACGTTTAAATGTAAATTCAACTAAATAAAAAATGCGTTTTGCACTAACGAAATGATAATTATAAACACGATACAGTTTGGTATCCGGCTTTGAACGTCACAGAGTGTTTACGATTCCAACAGTCGGTGCGGATAATAGTACCCGATAATAGTGCAACGTATTTGTTGTTACGTATAATTTATGACATTTACTGAAACTGTAGACTGGTCGTTAATAATATCGACTACTGTGTCTCGCCTGGGTCTCAACGCTCACTGAAATCGATCCCCCCGTTCGACATTACGCGAATCATCTGCGGAGTCATTCCTCCCCTACACCACACCCTAACAAACAGGAACGGCAAAGAATTTTCCACTCTGCCGTTCAATATCGCCAGATATTGAAACCATGTCCCTGATGCGCAGAACTTGTTCTCCGTATGTCGGACCTTCTGCTCCTCCACCGATTGCACGATGATAGTAAACTTCGCAAAAACGTTTCTTTCCGTTTTTGCGACGAATTCGAATGTTCCGACCGCTCGACCATCACTAATAATAAAGAAGGTCCTTCTTTGTGCGTGGTGGGATTTTTCCGGTATTATACACTATGAATTGCTTGAACCTGGTCAGACCGTTACAGCGACAGTATACTGTGAACAACTCGAGCGAATGAAACAAGAGCTCATGAGAAAACGATCTGTTTTGGTCAATAAGAGGAAACGGATCCTTCAACACGATAACGCGAGGCCTCGTGCTGTAAAAATAACATAGGAGAAGATAAGGGAGCTTAGATTAATCTCGCGTTGTCAGATTATCACCTTTTTAGATCGTTAGAGCATACATAAAGAGGTAAAAAATTTGATAATGTAGGAGAAGTACGCGCTTGTTAAAGTTTTTTAATGAAAAATCGATGGACTTTTTTAAAAAGGGAATTGAACAACTGCCTTTACGGTGGCAAAAAGTGATAGAAAATGACGGACATTACTTTGTTAATTAGTATTTCAGATTTTTCTAATAAATAAATCTTCTGGATCGTAAATACGAAGTACCGGTTCCTTAGATAAAAGATACTTCAACTCTGTAAACGACTTTCTTTCGGCTGTGCCAAACAGAAAAACTTTATTCGACTTTAACACATCTGATAGAGATCTAGCTATTCTGGCATAATTCTCGATAAATTTACGGAAGTAACCTGCGAGGCCTAAAAAACTCTGTACATGTTTTCTACTGCTCGGTTCCGGAAATCCCTGTACTGCTTTTATTTTTGTCGGTGATGGAGAAATATTTCCATCCTGTACCGCGTGCCCTAAAAACTCTATATTTTTTTGTAAGAATCCGTTCCGAGCCGCAATGTTTCCTCTAACTTCGGTGCCTGGGATAATCAGGTCGTCCATGTACGTTAACACTATTTTCCTTCTTACTAGGTCGCCAAAGACCTCGTCGATGAATCGCAGAAAACTGGTAGAAGGAATTCAAATTGTCCACCCGGGGTGACAAACGAGGTGAATTTCCGACTATCCTCCGCTATGTTCACGTGAAAAAAACCCGTTTCAACGACATCGGAAACCGATTTCTCACGATCTTCGCGTTTAATCTGCTTCCTTCGACCACTCATTTAGCTGCTGTGTCACTATCTATCTTTTTCTCCCTTGAACAATGTAATCTTAGTTTCCGTACGTGCGTCCGTCCGTTAACGTTCGGTTCGTAGTTCCGTATTAGTTTTTGTATGCGCGTCTTATATGGAGGTCTCGCGTCGATTTCGACGGTTTCTACGTAGTCTATTTTCATCATGCTGATGATACCGTCGACTCTGTCGTTCGTCGATTTGTCTTTTGTCTTCATTGTTTCATCGCTTCTGCTACAGCTGTTGTTATTACCTAACCTCCTACCTGTCTCCTCTTATCTATATGAACGTCCAGCTCTTTGATCAGCTCTCTACTTAAAATAACCTCGTCGGGCATATCCGCTCGATTTCAATGTTCGCCGAAAACTTTCCTTCCGGTTTTGTTATCGCGTTGCCGAATCGTGTAACCATTATCGCGCGATTTCAAATTCAATGCCTTTCCATCTGTTCCCCACGATCGTATACCACTTCGCGATAAATGGGAACGGATTGATGGAGTTTCCTTAGTTAGTAAAACTCAACAATACTTTATTCGAAGAGTCCCTTCTTTCGTGGCCCGCTGATTGGTTAAACATTAGTTGTTAGCTATCCGTTTTCCCAATCAGCGGCTTTTTGGGTGTCACCCACTACCCTTCCATGCGCCCTAAGCGCGCCTTTGCCTGGTAAGGATGGGGTGATGCCCAAGCCGTCTTGAGGACTTGGGTGTTTCCGTGACAAGGTCACGGTGTTCGTCCAAGTCAGCGTGTAGTCCGAAAACCGTACATGTGTTGCTGATGGCCCATCGGAAACATCGCGTTTATGGTACGTCAAGTGGCTATTGAGGGTAAAACTTAAAAACTTTAGCTTCTTTGCTGCCTACCTTAATCCCGCCACTTTTATAGCGTCAATCTGTTCGTGCGTGTAGATTACGACTTTCGCGACCGCTATATCTTTTCCGCCGGCTTTCGTCGATCGACAATCGTTTCGTTCAATTCTTCGCGTTCACTTTCCTGACTTTCCTCGTGACGATTTCACCATTTACACTGTTTCACTTTTATACAATCTGCACTCTCGCACACGGTCGACTTTCCTCGCACGATACTTTTAACTGACTTTACGACTTTGTATTGTACTTGTTGTTAGACCTTGTCGATTCTCCCTATTTATCCGTGTTAGTTTTTCTTTCATAAATCAAAGTCAAAAATTTAATCTTTTACTATTGATAAACGGAGATGCCGTTTCTCTCACTGTTTATGTGAGTTAGGTGATAACACACCCCTATTAGATGAGGTCATCGATGCCTGATGTCACCGGCTCTACGTGCTCGGTTGTTTCAGTCTCTTCGAAACGTTAGAAACGAGAAGTCACTTCCAGTGCGTGTATAATAAAAATTATTAAACAATAAAAACTAAAGTAGTTTGATCAAAACCCATTTCCCAACAATCCGCCTATGACTCGGGTTTTCTCAATGGATAAATTATGGTTAATTTAGTCCCTTGCAGTTTTTTAAGTTATCGAACGTCAGACGATTCAGACGATTTCCCCGTTTCAATATGGAGATGCGTCCATATTGCAATAAATAGTCTTCCAAGAAATGCTTTGTTTGCAACGATCTTTTGTTTTTTTACCGTGACGGGTGCAATTCCGTTAATAACTACGGATTGACCCGCGATCACACTGAATCATACTGTTCTCGAGACTCACTGTTCTCTTTTAATTTTTCTTGTAGGAGTCACCCGTATTCACATGATTGAAATTTTTTAAGCGAATTTTAGACGATTTTTGAGACGATTTTTGAGTAAGCTGCGTACGCCGCGACAACGTATTCGGATAGGACTATAAAATCGCTCGCCCTTCGAGCGTACTCGAATATACCCGAAGCGCGATTGGTTAAGGCCTGCTTCGAAAATGAGTATAAATTGACAGGAAAAAAAAACAAGACAAGTCAGGGTGTGTAGACAGGAAATCTCTGCAACCGCTATCGAGTTAACATCAGAGGAAGCTCCGAAAACATCCAAGCATCGAAACATCGTAACATCGAAACCACCTAACAAGCCACCAGAACCGCCCTCCCCCCCCCCCCCCAACAATTCAAACGGACAGAAATAACTTTACAAATTCCTCTCGAAGACAAGAGCAAAACCTCCACCGGAAGAGCCGTCAGACAGGATGGCGACTCGTACATAATCCGAACGAGGAAACGCTCCGCCTCGCTCTCAACATGGAGTTGGAACGCGCTCCAAATATCCCAACTAATAACTCTTTTTAAATACTCTCTAAATACTTCGAAAAGAAAGACTTCCAATCCTCCTCCTCCCAGGAAAAACCCACCACTACCACTTCTCCAGCACACCGGCTCCTACTCGCATCGCTCGCCCTCCACCAATATATATATCCATTATATATATCCACACAAATTAAGGACTTCGTCAATCTAACAAAGTCACTCTAACAGACATTTGGGGACGACTTCCAAATCAAATTTTTGGGAAACCAAATCAAAATTAACTTTACTTCTACCCAAAACTTAAAACTTTATTCAGGCAATTTTGCTCTGAATCCAAAATCCAATTTCATTCCTATTCCCTGGCAACTGAGAAAACCATATCCCTCGTCCTTAAAAGCCTCCCCAAAATAAAAGACAGCGAAATCCTTGACAAATTGAAATCCCACGGACTCACCCCGTTAACATCTGACCAAAGATTGCGTCAAAACTCCAGACACCCTTGCTATCTGTTTCAACTGCAAAGAAGATCACCCAGCAAATTACAGCCAATATCCTGCTCTCTTAGCCTACCTGGCCAAAAGAGAAACAAAAACCTAACTTAAACCAAAAATACTACCTAACCTCCACTTCCAGGCCCTCAAGAATGACTCTCACACCAATCGCACTCCTTAGGTTTCCCCTAAGTTCTGGGATACACGCGCGCCAACAATAAACTGCAATCGTTGCGAAATGGCAATTCTTAAAATTAATATTTCCACTATACTATCGGCCTTCCGAGAAGAATGTCTATTTGACTAGTACCCTTTGATTATCAATCATTAAATAATAAATTTGGTCATAATTTTAATAAATTTAATAAATATTTTAATTACAGATGTTATTATTACGCGCTAACTATTTCTCCGCAATCTGATTTATTATGGCACTATTTAGCTTTGTGTTTTCTTATATTAGTTTCTCACGCGAGACACTTCGAAAACATTAAACCTAGCAAAAATTCTAGCAAAAAATAGTGAAAACGTTTAAAGACGTAACGGAATTTCCGTATCTTCGGACGTTTTTAACTTTCTACAACCAATATTTGCGATAAAAAAATTTGAAAAATTTTTGAACACGTACGTACATACCCGAACCATTTCCTATCTAATACGTAGGTAAAATAGTATACATATAACCACTTACATATGTATAATTTAATATAGAGTTTTCTTTTGAATAGTTCAGTTAGAATAGTCTCGAATGTTCAACATTAATGAAACAATTAACTGTTAAAGAATCATTTATAAATAATAATATTGGCAGACATTGATTCATAATGTGACGTAAAGTTTTCTAACGTGTAATTTGTCTACATTACACGTTACTTGGGCCAGCGTTCTTTTTCTGATCTTTTTCTGATCATACTTTCGCAAGAATTTCCTACTCCTTTTGCCTTTATGCCTTAGTTAGGATGTGTTATTGTTTCTTCCGCATATCTTTATGTATTATTTCCTATAGTTGAAAGAAGTAGAATTTTACCTGTTTTATACAACGGATATATCTCTCCGTGTCGTTTACTTTTTACATTTGGCGATATTATATACAGAACGCTAACGTAATAACGCTTTCAAGATAATTTTTATCTCAAGTTCTATTTGCAGTTGAAGATTTACAATGCTTTTATTAACAGTGTGGATGATTTCGCGCGTCATCAGTGTAGCCAAGCAAATAACTTAGTTATTATTATTTAACTTAGTAGTTATTTAATCATATTTAATGTAGAGTTTACCGAATGCGCAAATCTATAGACTTGACATAGAATATACAACTACAAACTTCTGTTGGATAATGAATAATTTCAATCGTAAAACATATTGTAACACACAGAAACTCACAGAAAAGAATGTTTCTCGCAAGCATTTTAAAACGGGTCGGGTGGGTGGGGTTGTCTTGGCTGGTATTCCACTGTAGCCGGCTGTCCTTCACGAGAAGCTGGTGGAAAGAGTGAAGCGAGGGGAGTAGTAATCGTCAAACGGACGCAATAACTATGACGCAATTCGATGCTACATTATACAGTATATTGTATTATATGTAGATAAAGACACTATGGAAGGGTCGAGTATTGGTATCTTTTATGCAGGTTTAATGAACATTTTCTTTTACATAACTCTTTCTAGGTAATGAAAAGGCAAGTTTAACTGCGATAGGGCTGTTTGAGTGTTTCTAAAAATATTCCTACTTGTTTTCTAAAGGGAGCACGTTATTCATGTTTCACTAATTTCTGCCCGGTACACGATAATTAGTTCCATTTCGAAAAATTTTTTTGTGATGTACGGAAACATATCTAAAGTTGTATATAAGAGAGATCCTCTTAAATGAGAATCGTCCTGTGAAACTTTTTCATAACTCTACTAGTGGACTCATCATCGGTGCGGCTACCTAGCAGACCCTTCCTTAGACGCTGAGATGTTAGTGACGGGTGTCGGCGGACCGCCACACGGACACGTTTTGTAGCTGAATGGTTATGTAGTTGAAAATATTATAATACATTCGGGTAAAACTGCACTATCTCCTCTCAGATTTTCATGATTTTTTAATACCTCATAGAAACGAACATTTTGAACAACTTTTTCCTATATGCGTGTAACCCAAGGCGGTCTCTCTTCGGTTTTTCAGGTATTCGCGAACATTAATTAATTCGATTTGTCAGTAATAAATTACTTACTGTGTTTGATTGTTTATCAATTTTGCACAACATTCATCCGAGATAGTTGACACAGCCAATGGAAAATTTACTTATCAATTTTGTTTAAATGTAACTATTAACCAGGTGTATAGTTTGTAAATTCTAAAGGTCGACTGTATTCCGTATGTATTGTCTCGCATAAATAATTGTTCATATATTTTTATGTTTAGTGCAATTAAATGTTAAATTAGTGCCATGGAGCGATTAAAATAATGTTCGCATGTCCATTAAAATGGTATACCGCTTGAATTTGATATACGTTCATATGGAACATTTTTCTAACAGGAAATTTGTATAAAGCAAATGCAGCTTATTCTCAAGCTCAGTCTGCATATCCGGCGTATATAAATATGCTCTACAACTGGGATACCATAGTCAAGCAGCCGTGGGATATACTCATTGGGTTCTTAACGTGATCTTAAATTGTAACGTAAAAATGGACGCTTTATATATATATATACATATATATATATATATATATATATATATATGTAATAGAAAATATGCACGCTATACTCGTTGCAACTGACGCTATGATACGGTACATAGGTAAGTTAGAAATTACTAGGAACGACAGGAAGAAATATTTCGTATTTCTTCTTAATACTGTAATACTATAAATAGACAATTTTACTATAGCTTGATATGTTTGCGGTAATGTATTCTATACTTTTTTTCCACGTCTTATCCCTTGGGAAGTAACTAACTCGGAAATGTCTGGAGATGGAAACAATAATTAAATGCTTTGTAACGTGTTAACCATAACCGTGTTATTTAAAACACTTGCGCATAAAATAAAACAAACTGAATTATTTAAAACAGCTATTTTTGAGATTAAACGTTTTTTAGTTTCAGTAGTTACCGTTTGCGGACCTTGACCATTTTAATTAAATTTCAAACTTTCGACGTCCTCAATAGCCGAACCGTGTCATAAACGACACGATATTTTGTTGCATGTTCAACCCTCTGACAATATTGACAACGGAACATAAACTCGTTAAAACTCATCCTGTCCCAAATATCTTAACCATAGTTGCCAAATTCCAATTCTTCTAGCTTCCTGTACCTGCTTACTCATTCTGTCTTCTGCCCTTTGCCTGTCCGTTAACCTCCGAAGAACCAGCAGTCTAATCATCGCGTTAGAATCTAGGCCTTACAACCCCAGAAAGTGAACCACGAACGATAATTACGCACGGCGAGACGCGACAGAGCTACTACAATAAGCGATTGAACTTGTAAAGATGTCCACCCGAGGAGAAAAAATATTCCATCGCGTAACAGCGTACTCTCTGCTATTTCAAACGTTTCTCACAAAAATGGAAGAATTCTGGTGCCTTACCTTGTAACGTACTTATACACAACTCTCTTATCTATATCATTATTATTACTTTTCTTCCTTAAGATTTTTGGTACTTTTTCACCCCTTCTCTCCCATATTCTTTCATTCCTGTATTCTTTTTCTCGTTACTTCGCATCTTTTAATTATATGCTCGTTTTAAGTTCAGCGCGTACGAGTTTATAGCTTGTTTTTACTTCAAATTGCTTAACCTAATATCTATAATATCTAGAATATTTAGGGCGATGCAATGATAAGCACAGTGAAGTTGTGAGATTGAGTGTTTCGACAAGTTGAACGGGGTATTATCTTTTTGATTCTGTTTTGATTTTGCTTAAATAGAAAAAGGTGAAGCTGCGACGAACGAATCCATCGTGTTATGTTCGTGGTACGCTCAAAATTGCTATTCTGTTAAGACATTAACCTTTAAGACCCTAATCTCTCTATTTAGAAAAATACGGGGACCCATCTTGGCTTTACCTGTTAGGAGCCATTTTACCCACTTGTAAATTTATTAATAATTCCATTCGATTCGGAGCAGCGATAACTTTTTGCTCTGCTTTGTCATGCTAGCAGACTGTTCGTCGTTATTTCATACTTTTCTCTTAAGGTTATTGCCGACTACGGTCGTTATTTGAGCCCCACGGAATTTTCCGCGTGCGTCTCTCAAGGGTAAACTGGGTACTTGAGAGTGCGTGTTCGGTATGAGGGCAGCCACTTAGTTGTAACGTTGTTTGTCTAATAGCATAATTTGCCCGTTTCGTTCACCATTAGTTTGTAGCAGTTTCATACTATTTTCTTCTATTCGCGTGTCTCAATTCCCACAACGACTTAGGTAAAAGTTGTAATATTTTCTCATTTTTAGAGCAATAGTCGGTCAAGGCGTGAATAAATAATTAATCTGAATATCGTATCTTTGTCTTAGTTTTTGTCCTTCCTGCACAAGGAAGGTGGTCTCTCGAGTCTTAGAGTTTAGTTAATTAGTCGGCACACCGTTGTGCAAAATCGGCCAAGCTCGAACCATCGGCACATTACAAATCGATAACCTCCACGAGCAATACCGGAATCCCTTCCTCTCAATTTCCATCCTTGCTTTTCCAATATTTTTCATTCAACCCTATATCTCCCTTACTTGTCTTTACCGCTGATTATATACTCTACCTTATGATTAAAAGGTTAAAGGCTCTCAGCATCTTCCGTGCCTCTATTTCTTCCCATGTTATGACATATCGTCTTCAACTCCTTCTTCTTTATCATTATCACTTTCTCGTCCTTCCAAGTTTTGCTTCCAACTTTGTAATATACCTCTGTCACGGATTCGTCTTTCAAAACAGTTTCAAAATATCAAAATATTTGAAATTTTATTTACTTATTTGTAATCATCTGTATTTGGATTGCCCATATATCGTTTGTGTTGTATCAATTTTTACGTATTACAGAATATCATCTGAATGATTGTTACGCCCAAAATGCATACGGATTACTATTAGAAAGGCAGAAATTGTACATACCGGCTGCAGAACAATTTGTCGCCGGTTTATGTAACAGTAAATATCAACTATAATTCTGAATGTCATTTGGCGTTAGCTTCGTTCAGAGGTAATCGAATTATAAATATACATATACATATCATATGTATTTGTTATTATTTATATCGAAAGTTCTTTCAAATCGTATATATAATATTTGGTTACATTTATTTTTTGAAGCGCTTGGAAAACACAAAACTACCTACTTAAAAGCTCCTACTTGGAGTTTTATCTGTATTTTAAAACCTACGAAGTCAGCATTTTAACGACAATGCACGGATTAATGTAATCAATTTTTTTATTAGTCCACTGGTTCTCCTTTTTTTTATTTGTCCCCGATGATCGACTAATTCATTACGAATAACGAAATGACTTTCCATTAGCGCAATTGTGTTTATCCATTTCGGAGATCAAGTAGCACTCGACGTGCAGATAGAAACGAGAGTTTCTTATATTTTGTTTTTTATACTTTTTTATACTTATATGTATAAAAGTGTGAGCAGTATAACCGGTCGCAATGCAGGGAATAGCCAAATTATAATCCAGTACAAGTGGTATTAATTAATCAACGTGTTAATTCAAATTCTGAGTACACAATTAAGATCGAGTTACGGTAGCCGAGTATGCCATACTGTGTAACAGATAGTTAACTTACTTAAAGTTGTACCATTTTTTAAACTTTACTTTTAAATGCTTTCTTTCTTGTTGTTGCTCGAGCGTTCGTATTCAGCAGAATGCAAAATGTTTCTGTGGCCAGTTTGAAGGCATATTTCTTTCTTCTCATACTTTTTAATAATATATTGTTTTAATTAATTTAACTTCAAACTTTTACCCTTTTTTCCCCCGAAACTTTCCCCACATTCCTCAATGAAAATTACATTATTACATCGAGATACTGGTATTTCGTTCTTCTTGCCCGAAATTTCAGAATGTTTTACTTTTTGAGCAAACTTTGTGCGCTAATCGGTAACGTAGTTTTAATACCACCATTTTAACCACAATATTGTTGAATTTTTCAAGCTGATCACTATAATAATAGTGCACAAACACTTTTCTTATCCTCAAATTCGTATATTTATTGTACTGATATACTGTTAAGGAAAACAGTTTTTATTATTGTTTACCATTTGTTTATATGAATTTGTTACAAAAAACGAGGCAAAATTGAACTTACCAGAAAATAGCTGTTCATTTTCATAAGAACGAAAATTGGACATTTATAATCCGAGGAGAAATCTGCTAAAAAAATTATCTGACTGCAAATAATAAAAATAACAATCGTTTGTCATCAGTTTCATATTGCTGACGAAATTGACGTCTAACGCCGTTATTAATGGCGTTGCTTTCTTATACGCTCTAGAGAGAACGTTAATTTAATATGTACCATTCGGTAGCTTACACGAATGTTATACTTTGTAGCAACCTTGAAGAATCCCGTGAAGATCACGTTGAAATTATTAACTAGATTCCATATTTTTTGTTACATATTTTTATAGAACCATTTTCATCAACGTAATTGCCTACGCATTATTTTACAATCGTTGTTAAATTGTAAAAAATTTAACATTATATATATATGTAATGTTCAACAAAATGACCTCTTGGCGATGTATATTAAGTTGCGTTTAATACATTATCTATTGTATAAATAATAATACATTATAATAGATTTAGTTTGTAATAAGAGAATTGGATTCCATTAAAAAAATTTAGATGCAACATTTGCAGGTCTCTCCGAGGTCGTCGAATTTTATATAATTCATCACTATTACGTTCTATTCCCTTTGATTGATATTCAATTTTGGTGCAGGTGAATTGAAAAGAGTATTTGGGCCCGGTGACAGTCTTCAAGGATATGATAAAACAGTATAGTTCGCGTTGCAATTCAAAAATTGCTGTCAAAGTTTGAAGGAAAAATTCACATTATTTGTTTGGCTTTCAGGTGTTCAGTCTCACCGAACAATTCAGTCCTTTTTTTCCCATGCACATCTGTTAGACAACTATTCACAGTGGCAATAGCATTCAAGAAGCCATTACTTTCGAGTCAAGATTTAGCTCTTATTCTGTACTATATATGCTTGCTTTCTACATTTTCACTTTCAAATCTTTCATTACGTTCTTGTATTGTTCAAGTTAAGGCGCTTCTTGGATTTATTACTTGCTACGGTCGAAGGTTGGGACACGCGGAAATCACGTGCGCGTCACCCGAGGGCACTCTCGGTACTTGCGGGTGACCGATGGTTTGGGGCGGACATTTTCAACGTTTCTTTCTCTCACCAACTTCGTAAAATTGCGATACACGAATCCGCTTGTCCTCATGTTAAAACACATCCACTATACACTTTCATTTTCTTCCATTCAAACAGATAAAGCATCACGCGTCAGAACTTGTAAATACTGTATATAGAATAAACTGTTCATTCGTAATACACAACCAACTATTCACCTAAATCCAACTCGCTGCAGAACATTAAGTTGTTCGCAGCCGTGCCGTGCGATTATTCGTATAACAGTTCGAGAAACAACATATTCGGTCGGTACATTTAGAACGTTTTGATCGAAGATACCTTAATTAATCCTTAATACCTTAATTAATCCTTAATACCTTAAATAAAACTTGAAAACAAATGTCTCGGACAAGTATCGAGTCAGTTGTTATGTACAAAATTCTGCTCAAACTGGAAAGTGGTTTGCTTTCTCATGCGGAGGTATTCAGCGATTGGTCACAAATCGTTTATATCGATTAACAATGAAAAAGACATTTTTTTTTTTCTATCTAAAAGATGTCTAAAAGTACATTAACAATACTTTTCTTAACAACATTTCTCTACTAATTACTTTTATTTCTATACTATTTCTCTACTATTCGACAGGGCATCTAATTAATTTTTATCGACTCAAATGCATTAAACGTATATAATTAATTTGATATAAAATTTATTTTACTTCCAGCTGATTTGTACGAAGAAACGTACACCACGTATGAATCGACGTTGCATTCTTTTGCAAGTACCGAAATGAAAAAGGCTTGCACGCTCTGTGCAATGGCTGCGATAGCGTATACTTTTCAAAGAGTGGACGATGCAAAGACTTCGCTCTTTCAGTGTATGCAAATACAACCGCCGGTTATAGTAGGTCATCTGGCAGCTGCATCATTAGGAATATTACACGTAGATGTTAATTTAATTACATTAGTATTAAATGAATTGAAGTTGTACAAAGATCATCCTGAATATGGTCATCATGTTGTAAATCTATCTGCCTATTTTTACTTAGTTCAGAACGATATTAAAGGGACTATAATTGTTCTTTCTAAAGGAATTTTTATGCATCCTGGTAAGTAGTTTTATACCTTTTAATTAACAAAGTTACCCATATATTATAAATTGCTTGCCAACTTAAAAAATTTTTATTTCGGACGTCAACGCTTTGCCTCTTTCATATAATATATAATCTCCAAATATAATAAAATAAAGTGTAGTAATAGAACTGTGACAATGAAAACTACTAAATACGCCAAAGAAGACAACAGAGGGCAAATAAGTCAGCCGATTAATTGCTTTGAAATGCACACCCGTATATGCAAGTAGGAATAATCGACGCAGCTGCAACGAAAGTGATCGGACAGCGGAACACAATGAAAACGCAAGAATCTCGCGGATCACTAACCATTCGTCAACAAGTGTTCGTCTAACAGTGCAAGAAAGTGCGTTGCGGACAATGCCCTAGTAAATGCCCTTGCGATAACAAGAACACGAATAGAAACGCAACAACACGAACACGTAGCGGTACGCGCGTGAACTCTTAAATAAACATACTACGAATCTAGACATCAGTTCCACTCCGTCAGAGCGCAATGTAGAGCAATCTGCATACGTTTCAGGAGTAAAAAGCTATGTTAACAAGAATAGATGTGTAAACAATTTGAACAACAGAGGTTATACCTACAAATATGTATAATGAATCGGAATCGGATAAAGTGTTAAGACATAACAAGAAATCTGAAAGAAGTTAAAGTAAGATTTTTGCATGCATCAAATAATTTTTCGATTAAATTAGTATGGAAAAGATTACTCGTGTAAGACACTCCTAAACGTTTGGATGGGTCATGGCGTCGGAGGTGTCCTCGAAGCTAATACGAGTGGCCTAAGAAGGTATTCTTTCTTCTACGAACCTCCGGTTTACAAACAAGTCCGAATAAACGCGCTTATAGCTATCATACTCTTAGTATATTGCTTACGCTCATTTTCTTACACTCGGTAGACTTAAAGGGGAGAACTAATAACATTAGTAATAGCATGTACACATGAATTCTATTGCCAGAGAAAAAGATGACGCACCAACTAACACTGCACTGTGTGTGCCTTATGCGAGGGAGAGCACTCAGCCAATTGCAAAGGCTGCTCGATCTACAAAGAAAACGGAAAAAGGTTTACAACGAAGGCAGCCTGGGGATGACGCGTTTTGTCCCTAATAATGGAGATCCTGGGGTCTCTAAGGTCCCTTCCGGTTGGCGATCAATCGCTAAAAGACAAATAGAGAAGTCGGCACAAATCGTGGGTCACGCAAAGGTCAGAGGTTCAGAAAAAAAAGATCGGTTCTCGCTAAACCTCGCAGGAAGTAATTTGGCATAAATATTTACGTTACTTCATACAAACAATTGACTATCTATCAAATGTTTAGCTGACCAACTTGCGTAACATTCCACATATGGCAATGCGTCTACCTAACAGATACACATCGTACGGATTTTTTAGGCTGCAACGCAAAAGCCAGGTCAACTTGATTAAAAAATCAACAACTCAACTCACATCGCGATGTTAGTTTAGTTTAAAGTCACATTAAAATTTTATTAATCACTCGACAAAGTTACGAAGAATTAAAAAAATATCTTAATTAAACAAACAGAATGACCTGCTGGCAATTATCGTATGTGAATTGTAGTTAGAAAATTACAACATGGGATACCAAATAGCCTAGTGGAAGAGCATACGGACAAAAACACGGCTTTTGTTGTAAAAAAACGATATTAAACACCATTGTAAAATGGCGAAATACGCAACCAAACAGTTACGATCGAAAATCGATATGTTAATTAAACTGTTTCCGCGATATATAGGGTGTTATAGAGAAACCGTTCAATATTTATTACGGTATATAGAATACATGGTGCGAAAAAAACATTTTTCTTTGCCAGTGTCACGATTTATTAACAATACTTCTGGCCTATTGATATTTACAGAGGATTTTTCACGTGTCTTCTTCTTAAAGAATCGCAAGCTCTCGCGAAAATTCCACATCTCTGACATAAATTATTTAACAAACATCCCCGAATATATTGATCGAACACCGTGCTCTCTCGCATTACGCGTAAAATAAGATGGAGCATACCTCACAAATGATTCACATCTTGACCTATGTTTACTTTGGCTTTTCTATTCGGTACAGTGTGCTCTAAATATCGAACAGTATTTTGCTTTTTCATTTTGTACACCCTCTATATTATTCGGTGAAATATAAAATTACACAGGACAACTTGAACGCCTTTTTCTCTCGACGCTGAGCAACAGATTTATAGCCAACTGTTCTAGTTTCAACCGAAAAAAACGCATAACGAAGGTAAAATATCCGGGGAATGTATAGATACTGCAGTCAACAATACCGAAGTTTACACCTATGGAAATAACAAACGATCGTTACACCACCAAACATAGGAGAGCTTTATTGCTAAAAAGAGAGAAAGAAATGAATGAAGAAGCGAGAAAAGCACTGTAGGAACTGGAGCAATATTAATTTACAAGCTAGGCCTAAAGTAACAGAGTATTCGCTATGGAAAGTTACGCACCGTTTGAAACAATCTCGCCTCCGATCAGGGAACGGAATGGAAATTGAGCAAGATGTACAGAGAAAAATGCTCTAGCTTTTACAGAACATGTAAAAAATGTTTTCATTCCACATCCAGGAGTGTATCTAAGATACCCTAACACCCTTATCAATGAGCAATTGAAAGCTCTGTTTATAAGGGTCTTCTCAACCAAACGAAATTATAATGGTAATACAATAATACAAGTAGCCCAAATAATACTAGCACCGAAACATGGCAAAGAACTGAACGAAAATAGTATACGCTAGACTTAAGCTCTATAAGTAATGTTATGCACAGTATAGAAAATTTAAACTAAATCGGATAATATTCGTAGAGATTGCGAAACCATTTACCCATGAAACACCTTTGGTAGCTCCAAATATTCCAGTTGATGCAGAAACATAGTGCCGGAAAGTTCAGTGCGCGCCGTGAGTAATAATTATCAAACTGTATATCGACGATGAGTTCGAGCAATTGTGAAACGGAAACGTGCGAAAGAGAATTAAATAAATTTAACGAGGAGAGAAGAGAAGAAAAGATTATCGTTTAGCTATGAAACTTCGCGTTTGCGCAAACTTCGAGATGCAATGATTTTGTAAAGCATGTGCACCCTAAATTGAATGTATAGTCGAAGACACGCCTGTCTTCACGAATTGCGTCGAACGCAAAACGATCGTCGGCTGTTCAACGACGTTCTGCTGTTTGCAGAACGGAGAAGAAGAGCAGTTGCATTTTAGTTAGATTCGCGAGAAATCGCAGTTCCTTAGTTTTGATTGTTATACCTTATGTACCTTCTAAAATATATATCTTTTTTTATCTTTATTATTTTGTATTTCTCATATTACGCCTTACTACAAATGAAACGTCTGACGTTTGCAAAAGAATACATTAATAAAGATTACTCTTTCTGAATACCGGCGACGTTATGGAAACTTGCTTTTTATAGATGGTATTTTAGATAAATATAAATATTATATCAAA
Source organism: Xylocopa violacea (assembly GCA_963969225.1). Classification (NCBI taxonomy): domain Eukaryota; kingdom Metazoa; phylum Arthropoda; class Insecta; order Hymenoptera; family Apidae; genus Xylocopa; species Xylocopa violacea. Next base: position 14,403,478 of record CAXAJV010000016.1, on the reverse strand, counting down.
CAACAGGATAATGATATCCTAAGCACACGGTGAGTGAATGAAGAATGAAGAATTTTCAAATATCGAAAGAAATTGTTGTCGAAAACTAGTACAAAGCGTATCACAATAGCATGCTACAGCTATTATTGAAGCCGAAGGAAGTCCAACCTAAATAATGAGAACTGCCAAATCATTTTCACTGTCATACCTGTCAGGCAGATCGGTCTTTCAAATAAGGTGTAATATATATATTGTGTAATATAAAGAATAAAGAGCCTCTCTGTTAGAACCGATTTTATACACCGTATATTCATATAGGACGGTGATACCAACCACTGACCGTATTCACGGTACAGACCGTATCCGATGAGAGCCATGAAAGAGCCACTGAGCGGTTGCTGGGCAACTTGACTTGAATCGAACAATGGTGCGATAAAAGGCGAGTTAAGGAAAAACCTATAAACTAATTATTATAACTGCCAGCAATGACGAAACATAGAGATATTCCAAGGATTTCGGTCGAAAAATTCCAAGACCTACCGTAACAAACAAATGAATCACGATCCGGATGTGCAGTATTCAGTAAAAGAAAAAATTGAAAGATTCACCACCAAGTGTATCAACAGAGAAATAAGGAAGTAAGACAGTTCATCCGGACTGTCGAGCAACAATAACCTTTGAAAATTTTTAACGTTGCTGAATGAGGAAGTAGTGCTTATGTCCCGTCGAAACTATAGGAAACCTGCAGTAGATCTTTAGCAAATAACAATATAAATCCGATATGTCAGTTTTTAAATTATTTATTCTAGAATTTTTATCCATAATGTATATATTGTTACAGATCGTATATCTCAGGCGAAGCTGCGACGAATGAATATTTAAAACGAAAAATCGAAATGTAAATCAATCGATTTCCCATCTTAAGTATTATTGTATAACAAGTATTGTATAAATTCGTATAATAATACAGATTATGATGTTTTACTTATTCGAATGTCTTGTTACAAATCAATGTTACGCGATATCGTGTGTTGTTTAATTATTTTTTAAAAAGTGTATATTTAAAAAGCAATCAGATACATTAAGAGGATGCGTGAGCTATGTACAATAATATAAAAGAAAACTATAAGTATACAATGAAAGGATTGGCGCAGGTGAACAAGGGAGAACAATTATTATCAAGTGCTATTAAAAGATAATAAAATGTATTTCTATGTTTCACTTTTATCGCTGCTCTAATCGTTTGTCGATAATTAGCTATAATTAGTTATAATTAGCTATTAATCGCTAAAATTGATAATTGAACCCATAAAATGATATATAAATATAATAATAACAACTTTCATCATTGTTATTCGGAACAAAGGTTTTCAATAAGTTATTCTAATCACCATTGTTACCGTAAGAATAGTTATTTCGGTGCTATTTTAAGCATTGGTTAAAGGCTACTGCGACTTTTGATGTTGTTATCAGAATTGCGTTGTGTGTAACAAAAATATTATCCCGTTTGTCGACTTCCACGATGTCGTGTTCTATCGACAATCCGTTAGAGACTAATTCATTTCGGTTCGAGACTAATGAACGAGAAATTGTTCATTTCATAATTTTTCTACAAGCTAGCCATGAGTCGAGAAATGATTTGTCTGGTAGGTTTGGGGAAGTAATTTTACATTTTCAGATCAGTGGAGATCTGTTAAGAAAAAAGTGGTTTCAAGATCAAATATGTATATTATCCCTCTGTGGTCGGCAGATTACGCTGGTGGGACTACCAGCAAGTAGGTTGACGTTACTTTGACGTTACTTTTCCGTACGGGATTTGAAATCAATTTATGGGTGTTAAATCACACAGAATTTGTTGATACTCATTTCTTATGTTTAATACTACTTATAGTGCATAAAAACATAAAATTTTCGTTCCTGTAATTTTTCAAAGTGATATTTTGCAAAACCCTCACCGATATGAATTGTAACTAAACTGCTCCATTTCTAGGTATTACAAATTTTTGCCAATATACAATACTTTTTGACCATAAAATATGCGTATAATTAGCTATTTTTCCAAAATTTCGAAATATTCGTAACGAAAGAAGAAAACCTATCTTCAGCCTCAATTTCTAACAGAACAGCTCATTTGCGACTTATCTTTTTCCTTTCGGAACTTTTGTACTCTCAAACTAACGACAAGTTTCTTTACGAACTTTTTACCTCTTACGACTCATAGGTGTGTGTCACTTCATGACGAGAACCGAATTGACGACAAATTATTTCTTGACACGTGCAATTATTTTACAGCTCACTGTTCGAAAATAAAAGTGTACTTTACATACGTTTTAAAAGTATTATTTTACATTTAACCTGTGTATATTTTAATTTTTGTTCACAGGTGATGTGAAATATTGGATTAGATTAGTCAGAATCTTATTTGAAACAGATATAAAAATGTTTAACACGTGTGCTCAAAAGGTATTGTTTCTTAACAGAAATATCGCTATTGAAAACGTTGCACACGTTGCGTGCGGGTTATCCTTAACTTCTTCAATGCCCTCGAGTATTAGATCTGTGCAAAAACTTTTGTTCGCGTATCCAGCGAATATTGAAAGTTGGGCTACATTCATAGCAACACTTTTACCAAGGTTTGTAAACAAATTTTTTACTTTTTTATTTCTTAAGCCGCATAGCATTCTATACAATAAATATATTAAATTCTAACAATTTTTTATACATACGGCGCAAAATTATTACTATTTATTAAACATTATACAATACTATGCGTACTTGCAATGTGTCCCAGGTCTTAACAGGTAACGGGTAAGCTGTGAATCTTAACTTGTCGTTCCAAGTAACATTTTCCTTTGCTAACATTTCCGATTTGGCTTCGTTTTTCAATTATTCAGATGTTATGCGCCATCGGAAGATATTACGCCGGCCGTAATATAACGTCCTTCCGCCGCTGAGAAGATCGTTCGCTGCGCTTAGACAGTGGAAGAACGGTTTCCACCGGAACGATTCGCAATTATTTTAATTAACGGGATAGGTTCGTGTGAGTAGTTAAATATTGAAATTCACAGGTCTAAATATCTTTCTCTTTAAATTTAACAATCGATTTATTCAACGAAAATGCTAAGAACTAACAATGCTTACAAACGATAATTAATCACATGGATTGGTCGGATCTTTTACAATATCGAACCAACCGCTACTTTCTTCTTTTCCTCCTTTCTGTTTTTCTTTCTCCCCTAGGGATTCTAACGCTATTTCGTAAGACTTAGTAGAATGTAATCTGAAGAATTTGTATCTTAACGTTTCGCCAGCATAGCAGTTAGCTTCGTCAGCTACATACGGTATTCCGTTTCGGTTTCGGATCAACCGAGCGGTTAGAACATTTTAAATGTCGTTTGATCAATCAACAAATGGGATGAGGGTAATAATCAGTTCTTACCAATGTTGTAACTGTATTCAGTAGTATTGATGTTATCGGGATGTAATTTTTTACTTTTGCTATTAATTTCGTACACGACCTAATCTGGAGCACCTCTCATGTTCGTTCGAGTCGTATCTTGCTCTAGAAATCTGCTGAAGACAGTGTGGCCAAAGATGGTCCTATCGGTGGAATTCTGTCATTGGAAATAAGGAAGGAAAGCCATGGTAGGTGTAGTTCGGGGTATAGTTTGTTCTCCCTTTGATCTTGGATAATTTTTTTATTACTTTGCTGGGGTTCAAGTCATTGTTGACTAGAGGTAGCGTGGAATGTTATTAAATGTCACGGATCGGTAGAAGATTCGGTTAGATCGAACTCTTTCCGCGTTAACTCTAATCGGCCTTTTTAAGAAACACGCGTTAAACCGCAGATTGTGTTCACGTTCTGTATCTTTCGGTGGTGTCACCTCGCACGCTACACCATCCTCCATTAAATATATGTTTTCCGTGTTTCTACGATTATTTCAAATTCATCGAATATTACTCATAAATAATTACTCAAATAAACATTTCATTATTAATAAATCAGATATACACCGTATATCCGCGATATCCAATCCTACATGTTTATCACTTACTGGATCGGGCGTGATTCGAGTTTGAATTTTAATATCAAATTTCTTCATTACCGCGTTCACTCATCGAGGGACGCAAAATTAGTTAAAGATATCATACCTTGATAATTACTTGGAATCACAACATATTTTCCTCACCGATTTCGATGAATCTGGGGACACGTTGTCAGCGACATGATTCTAAACGATTATTTCTTGTACACGAAAGCGTCTATTTGTCTTTCTAGTTTTCGGGATATTTACAAATAAAAGTAAAACTACCGATACTAAGAACTCTGCCTACAACTTGGTTTTGCTTGGTTTTGTTAGATTTGATGCGTCATCATATTGGTTGTAGGCTACTTCACGGCTCTTGTTTCAATTGCAAATAGAAAAAACTTACGATTCGATAATAAAATTTGATCTTGAAATTCAAGGCGAAGGTCGGATATTGTGGCAAGTTTTTCAAACAAATCTCCACCGATCTAGGAACGTAGAATCGCGCTACAATGGTTTCGACATATCCTCGAAACACCTTCTATAATTGCTCACAAAAGTATTCTCGTCCAATGAAATACCTACGTTGTTAATTATAATGTTTGGAACAATGTATCTGTTTAAAGATAGAACAGACAGTACAGGATCGGGGATATATAAAATTGAAAAATAATTGTCCTTTTTGAATTATTCTCGAACTTTATCGATAAAATTTTTAGTCGTTAAATCGTTGTTGATACATATTATTTCAAATATTTCGGTTTATGAAGCGTATTTGTTTTGTTAAAAATTGGAATTTTACTTTTAAATATTTACCTGCACCCCTATATCTCTCCCTGTATTTCATTTCGTGCCAAACGCGTTCTTAATGTCGTCATGTCGACCTTTTATCGCTGTCGGGAGTCCTTCCGTATAATTTCCTTCCGTAAGCTTAGGAAGAGTGTCTTGAAGTTCTTCCCGAAAGTCGTGTATCGGTCTAACCCCGTTGTTACGTGCACACGTTGGACCGACCTATTGCACGTCTATTATCGCACGACTATTGAGAGATCGGAAAAATGACATTTCGGAGAACATTTAGAAAATGGATAATTTCACCTTTATGAGAGATGCTTCTAGAGATACTCCACTATTCTTAATTATTTTCTAAATGTTACACAACCTGTACATTTATTATTATCTGTACATTATTTTTCTCATTCAGAACTGTTCACGATACGGTGCGCAACCTCGCCACCTCGTTGTATAGCCGCCGTCACTGTATAATAAGGTTAGGACAAAATATGAAACATTAATAATTAAACGTTTCATGTTCCAGAATATTTTTCCATTTTTCCAAAAGTACAAGCATTTTTTTGCTCTTTTACTTATTCGAATTTATCATTATTTTACATATTTGTGGAGCTCTGTGGAGAAATTTCTTAGGCGATTTTCACATTAAAATTCAATTGCGAAGTTGTTGCAACATTTATTGCGCGAAGCGTATTAAAATTCCGTTTTCCGTTTAAAACATTTTTTCTCATCATATTTAGTATACATAGTATTCTTATTGTTACTACAACTATAACATTACGTATTACGTATATCTCGAGGATAGAGATGTAAAATAGCATATTTTACGTAGGCGTTCATTGCGCTACCTGCTGTTTTATTGTCGAGTATAGCTGTACTCGACTCTCCCCTGTGCAGCAGCGGGATCTCTTATTATTCGTACCGTGTTGCAAGGAAACCGCGTTGTGGGAAGGTTATTAGCGTATTGGATATCCTGATATCCGTGAATGAAATACGTGAGGGTAGTTAGTGGGTAAAGATAGTATAGTAGTACAAAATGGCAAAATATTGTCGAACTTTTGTCAGTACTTTGCTTCATCGTGTCATGATCTTTGATCTAACTTATATTTTCTTATCTTGTTTACACATATTTTAGAAAATTTTTTAATTGTTCACAGATGTATAAATAAGAAGTACAATATCAATAGTGAATGGCTTTCAGGATTCATAACTATCACACAGCAAAATTACCGATCCACAAATCTAATGGCTAAATGGCTAAACGACAGTAAAATGAAATTGAAACATATCAATCAAAGAGAGAAGCTTTGATATTTTTATCTTAGACTAATAAAAGATTAATAAAAGCAGGTAAAAATGTTTAGTCTATACAATTTTCATTATACATTACACGTACTTCACTATATTTTATAATTAAGGTAATTGAGCTGGAAATTGTTGTAGCATTATTTTTTTCTGTTCTTTGAATTATTATTGTACAGTCAAAAATAAAGACCCTTTACTCTTTCTTCTTTTTCTCTTCTCATTCTTATGGCTTTTTTTACCAGCTGGATATACATTTTTATCTAGAACGCGCGATAATTTATGTCGGGATATGTATGCGACATATATATGCGAAATGAAAATATGGATGCCAATTATACATGCCTAACTATTGGAGCGACTGTAGAGAACGTACCGAAAAACAATGCACAAACTTTGTGTAACACAGTATAACAGATTGTAATTTTTACTGGCTTTATTTGTTTTCCAGCGCTTCCATTTGTTTATTTTACTTACATAGAGCGAAGAGACAAACAAAGATATTTCATTTGATCTTACGATGGTCAAATATTTCCAAATATAATTAATGAAATTATAGTTTGAAATGTCAGCTTGCTTAACCCGTTAACGCTAAAAAATAATAAATAATGTAATTTTATTAAATTCATATTAATAAATTCTAGCCTGAAATAACACATGTTTTGAGTATAAAAGCAAAAAATAAATTGTAATTTACATCAAGCTTAATAAAATTCAAATTACAATTACAAAGAACAAATTACATTAACTTTACTCGTTCGGTCCAATATAGGCCGATTGCTCCAATGTGTACGGTAGTCCGACCTTTGTATTCGTCGTAACTTTGATTGTTTCCTTCGATAATATTGTATGCGTACGATAGTACTAATTAAATCCATACTTGATCGAGAAAAGTCAACTAAATGTTTCATTAGTCTTGCTCGTGTATCCAAAATATTCTGTAACAACGTGCATAAAACATTTGAAATTTACTCTTAACCCGGTCCCGGGAGATGGCTCGAATCTGCTTCCACGCCATTACGGCAAACGCAAAATAAACCCAGCTCTACTCCCTCGGCTAGCCACTCTTCCGCGGACGGGCTGGAACATGCACCACGTTTCATCATTTTAATCAGTTCAATTTCTGTGTTATCCACTTTTTCTGTTATAAACACTTCAGCATTGGACAAGGCCCATTCCGCTGTATTATCTGGGCAAAAATCATGGATTACCCAAACCTGTTCCTCGGTTGGAGACCGAAGTACCACCATTCTTCACTTTCTTGTGAAAGTGTTTCATTATTTAAACTCAGAATTCTATAAATGGGAGTTAAGTCGTTAGAGAAGGAAACTTAACTCTCAATAAGGTTAATGATTCTTTATTCAGCTTTGCCTCTTTTATATTATACAAAAATTAAAGTGTGCACTCTTCTTGGGAGGTCGGTGACTATTGCTGGGATCTTATCGATTACCGATTGATCGAAAGGTAATAATTAAGGAGGGACGCGTATAAAGTGTCCAAAGGATTTTTCGGTCTAAAGATATCTATAGCGAGTGATTAAGGATTTGGCCCCTTACCGAACGAGACAACTTCCCTTCTCTCTCTCACTTATTGTGAGAACGAATAAGCTCAACGTTGCGTGTACGTTGTGTACTAGAAAACTGTTTATTTCACATAATTAACTATATTTAGCTTGTGAACTGTTTGACTGTCGCGATCTCTAATAACAAGTCCTTAAATTAGAATTATTTTGTCAATTACTTGAAGTAAGGAACGGAAAGGAAAATTATGAACTATTCACTTAACCATGATCTAAATTTAATAAAATTTCTATTGTTCTAATTATCTCAAGGCCTCTTTCGAGCTTTGCCTAAACATTCTAACAGGCTATGTCTTCGATGCTAATACGAACGATCTAAGGAGGCACTATCGTACGAACCCTCATGGTAAGAACAACTTGAGTAAAGCATTTTTAGAAACACGCTTACACGTACGAATTGAAATCATTATTAAAATATCGTCATTCAAACCATAATTTTAACTAACTATATAAAGGATAATTCAAATTTTTTAAACAGATTTTTCACTATATACATTTTATTCACTTATTTAGAGTAGAGGCAATATGAAAAGTATTCTTATTCTATCATATTTATTTTAAGATTTAAACATAAATTATGATAATTAGATCCAATTCTCTATCGTTTAATAATACAAAATGAAACATATTCGATTTAACCAAATTCACTCGTCACTTGGTCAAATCTGATATTGTTTGCTCAACGTAAAATATTCTTACTTTCAATCTCAAGTAAATATTACTTTCTCTACTCTTTATCTCAATCGAGAATACACTACAAGTTACAACCATATAATTATGATACAGGATGTTCGTGCAATTTTCACGCGCATACACACATCTGTTTCCAAAAACTTCACCTCTTCCTTACAAAGAAAGTTAATCTTTTTAAGTCGAAAGCAGTTAATGGATTTTTATTTGAAACGGATTGCAATTTGCAATCGATGCAATTATCAAATACGTTTCTACAACTTGTCCGCCATTTTGAAATGGTTTCATTTGGAAAACGTGGAGCAAAATGATAGCATAGCTGATATCGATAGAATACCTTGTATTATAAAATAAACAAAAAGTTACCTTCAATTCATGCGTATCTTATATCTATATATGTATTTCTAAAAATTGTTTCTCATACTAATAAATATAGATAAAATCCATGAAATTGTTTGCATAAATTGTTTCTGAATGGTGGTGTAAATGAGTGGTTCTAGAAGAAGATTGAAACACTAGTGATTACAACCCGTACAGAATAGCACAATTACAATAATTTCGTTAGTTATTTTGATATCAAATTTAATATTTAATTGAACAGAATATTTGAACAATTCTAAACCTTCTGAAGTAATTAAAATTAAAAATATTGTGCACTTGATTGCAAAAATTGTTAAATTGCTGAATACAAGCCATGAGGTAGAGCGCGTAATTTAAAAAAAAAACTCGATAAGCATAGGAAAAAGAGGCATATGAAAATATTGATGGGGATAATTGAAACAACGGCTATTCTTAATTGATAAATTCAAAGAACATTTACAATTTATTGGTGAACAAATGTAATGGAAGAAAAAGTGAAAGAATACTGTCTCTTCAACTCGCAAGGGCTCGATGCTATAATTGGATTCTTATTATTCCCTCTATCGATGAACGATCAATTAAATAAATATTCGATGCGGATTGCAAGCAAGAATTATGAAATTGGAAAAATAAATATTCAAGCGGCGAAAAAGATGTGTTGGTAGGTTTTGGGAAAGGGTAGAGATGGAATTGATGTATGCAGTAGAGATAGGTGGGATCGTTGAGGGAAGGGTTAAGGGAACACGTGGAGGAACAGGAACAAAATCACACTGATTTAACGAAGAATATTGTTTATTATAATCACGAGGCGAACCACACTTAACTTCACATATTAGTGGCGTGGCGGGGCTAGGGGGGTAATAGAAGTTTCGAAACAAAAGGAAGAACAAAGGAAAGTAGCGACCACGCTGAGTCATGCGACCAGTACGGACAGAAAAAATGACAACATGCAATATTAGGACACCGTGTTTTCGATGATTCTCGAATATTCCGCCCTCCTCGAAATGGTTGCTTCGATCCCTTGACGCTCGCGGTTTTATTACATTTTCTTAGGAGGTTACACGAAGATATAGGTGGGCACGGAATGTATAAAGAAAAGGGCAACAAAATACGGTGTGGGTAGTTGGGTAAATCTCACGTATTAATGGTTGCGCCGCCCGCCGTGCACCACTCCTGCTCTGTAACTTCTTGATTTAGATCGACAGGAAGGAAACGAAGTTACACAATTAGTTGGGTGTAGGGTTGCCGAGGAGAACCAAACGGCCAACCAATTTAAAATTTGTTATCTCTGTAAGAGGACTTGTAAAAGGACTTATTATAATTTTAGTAATACAAAAGTTTCAACCATGACGGAATGTGGCGGTGAAGAAATTTTCAATGAATTAGAAAGTGATAGTTTACCGGAAGATCTACCAAAGTAGTAAAAAAGAAATGTAGTAGAATCTGATAGTGAAAATGATTTTGAAGAAGAGTTGATTTTCATTTACGAAATAGTAGCCGGTGACATGCAATAGTTTCTGTGTAAAATTGCCGGTAAATTTTGTGTTCACTTTAATGTATTAACGCGATTTAAACCGTTAATACTGTAATAATACTAAACCGTCTCTTTCTTGCTTTTTAATAACCAAATAATTCCTTTCGTCTGTTATTATACTTTTTACCGAGTTTGTCACTTAAAATATGTGTGTCCATCGTACAAGTGAAAAGCAAAATGGACTGCAAGTCAAAGGGGTATTTCATTGTCCCCCAAGTGGACGTCTAGTTGTCGGCTCATCGCAGACTCCATCCAGTAGTTTCTAACTAAAATTGTACGTATTAACAATTATTTCAAAATTTATAGAAATAAGTATGCAGCATTCTACGACATAATTACAAGGCCAGCGAATAAACGCATAACAATACAATTGAATACAATTAAAATGAAAAATTAATAATTGTAATTGACGAAGTCATTTAACTGTAATTTAACACAACATTTTTTATGAACCCCTTGAATTTTTCCATTTGTTAGTAATATATAAAATTGTTATAAAATTTTAGTAGAACCATATCCACTTCGCTGAAGTACAATTTTATAATCGCACTATATTTAAAATTGCTCTATATTTTATAATAAATTATTCTAGGGTAAGACTATTGTATAAAATTTCCGCGGAACACCTTTAAAAATTGTAATTTGATTTTTTCAGTTCTGTCAATATTCTTACAATTGCAATTTTCTGATGTTTCAAAAAATTGTAAGGTTGTACAATAAAAGAATACGTACGAAGTAAGCAATAATATTGTGAATAAATGAAGAATAAAACCTACACCAATTTTCTTGCTTGTCGTATAATTTTGTAGTGGAATACATTAATATATATACATATATAAAATATTCTTAAATTTCTTATTTTATATACGTAATGTACATTTAATAATGGAGGTATTACCTTAATACTAAGATGTATATATATGTATGTATATTGAATTTCATGTAGTAAGCAGTGCAGCGCAGTCCATGGAAGCTGTGGAAGCTCCGTTTGCCTGGTATTTTCTAATGTATAAATAAGAAATACATGTTTTGCGATTTCAAGCGATTTTTATGATACAGTTTTTGAAGACTTTCCGGAAAAAATCGCCGAATGCAGAGAACATTCAATTTGAAATACCGAAATAAGACGGACAAATGTAAAAAAAAACATTTATTTCAGAATCATATTCACAAAAAATCACTATTACTATGTCTGATATCAATAATGTCTAAATTACTATTACTAATAATAATGTCCTTTTAATATCGCTTGAATCAGTTTAATATTGCTGGAAGTATTTGTTGTCATTGTTATTGAAATTAAGAAACAAATGTTAAATGTTAAAACTTTGCGATGTTTTTGCTAATAATATTTCGAAGTATTACGACAGTAACACGTTCAAGGAACGTGAGGAACAAGAAAAGGAACAAGAGGAACAAGAGGTGCAAGAAATATTACAATCTTATTTTGTAAAAATGGAAGTGAATTTATACGTGCATGGGTTTCTAACTATAAAACTTGGTCAAAACGCAATTGTTTATGTACATACACTGTTAATTAGTTTATGATAAACATGTAGTGTTCTGTAGTAAAAAGTAATAAGAGTAAATATGCAAATATACATTAATGAGACTACTGGGTAAAGAAAAAAAAGCCATGAGCAGGAAAATACAGAATTAGTGTAGTAAAAAAAAAAATTTTTATTTATTCTAATTGTGCAACGAGATTTGAAAACAGTTTTGCAGTTCCTTTATTTTATAAACATATACTTATTCCCACTTCTATACATTATCGACTTAGTCAATGCAGTATAAAAACTGATCGATAGAAAGTAGGCACCCTGCATAATCGTACATATAAATTCTTATTTTATGAAGTAAATATAAAACAAAAGTGATAAGAACTTTATTATATAAATAAATATATGCACATATGTTTGACATATACACAATAGAAGTAGTTTCAATGTAGATTCTAAGTAAAAAAATGTTGTAAAAAAAAAATATTCAAAGTTTTTCAATTTTTTTAGCCTACTGCAATGTATTTTTAGCTTTCGTACTATATCAATAACTATTACATTATTTACAACATAGTAATTGTATGAATATCACTATACGTGTGCAGCTGTGCAATGAAACACAATAAACCATATCGCGCAACCCGTAATTCCGAAGTTCACCGCTACGCGTCGGGCGAGGTCTACCGCTTCTCGAAAGCGAAATGGTGCCCTGTAGAGTATATAAGATACTGTAAAACGTTACAAAGGCATCGCTTCTCGGCCTGATGGCTAAGATCAAAGTGTAGTATCTGTTCTTATCAGCTTAATATCTGATACACTCCTCATTAGGAGTCAGAATATTAATCTGATTTTTGGAAAGAGGCGGATTGTTGGGGCTTGCTCCACCTCCGCCGCGAGTCGGCCCGGTATTGCAGTGCCTCCGGGAACGGCTCAATTAGCTCGCTTAACCATATTCTGGCTTCTACACTTTGATCTTCCATCATTTTAAAACAGTATTATTTTTTGTTCGTTTCGACTCGCTCGCCGGAGTGTCGCGTCTTCCGCGTCGCGTGTGCGGTGTTCGATCGGTGCGGTGGCAAGTGCGAGCGACTAGCTGGAGGTGCCCTGGTCATCGGGTAAGTCCACAGTGGGAGTAGGTGGAGGTCAACTCGTAGTTAGAGACAGAGCTCCCGAAACGGTGATAACCGTTCTCGGGTAGAGTGAGACGTCTAGCACGTGACGTCACTCCCCCTCCGTCGATACCATCGATAAGAGGGGCGTAGTAGTTTGATCGCGTAGAGTCAGCTTGCGTGTGTTATACACAGCTATATAGGTATAACCGATAGCTGTTGTTTTGTTATCACGACCTCCCCGACTTCAACTGTCGACGTTTGATCACGTACTCCTGTAAAATCGAACTTTAACGGTTTTACAGGTAGGCGCTGCGCAATAGCAGCTCTAGATTTTTCGAGTAAATTCTGGTTGTTTTATCAGAGATCGGGGTACACGGAGGCCCTTTACACCCCGTGTAACTCGATACGTTTTTGCTTCCAGAGCATCTCCAGGCCGTGCGGAACGACGGGAAAGATTTAACCGCGGGCGGTTGTCTGTCTCGTTCGCGAAGTACGGTTCGCTCGTGCGGTTGCCGTGTCCGGTCGGGCACCGTAATCGTCCGTTAATTTGTATTATTTATTTAATTTATTCGCGTTCGCGTTGTCCCTTGTCTTTTGTACATATAATTTATTTTTGTGTTTCGTCTTCTGTGTTTCCGCTCCGCTTCCGTCTGTGTTCCACTCCGGCGAGCGTTATTATTTTATCATTTTATTTATTTATTTTTATTGTTGACGAGTCGAGTAGTTGCGTTGCGACGCTATCTTAACGATGACGGGTAATAGCAGCCAAAATAGTACAATGAACACGAGCAATAATAACGTGGTAAAGCTGCTTTACCCGTTCCCTGCAGAATTTCCTTGCCCCTTCTGCTTTAACGGCAGAACGGTGTGCAAAAAGGGGGCGTGTGTGTATCTGAGGCACACGGATTTATTTAAACACCTCAAATTACACCACCCCAGTGCGATTAAGAGGTGGACGTGCGGAGTGTGCGGCTTCGCCGACGACAGCGCTTATGCGTTGAAGAAGGTGAAGTCGCACCACGCGACAAAGCACCCGTCCACTGGGGGTCCGTGTGCCTCCGTTACACACAACCCCCTTGCAGGGAGTGCCGCCCGCGCAACACTCGGCGATAGCGGTGCCGAGTCGCGACCCGTTGACGCGGTGGATTTCTCCACCGAGAGCGAGGTCTCCTTCCCGCCCTTGGGTGCTTCCCCGGTGACCTGTGGGGGCACCACCACCTGCGCCCCCACCACCACAACAAGGTCTGCTCCTTCAAATGTTTCCAGGGCAACGAGGACGGCTGCCTCCACCGCAGCCAGGACAACGTCATCGAGAGGGGCCTCCTCTACAACGTCAAGGAAAGGCACTGCTATCACCACGCAACCCCGGCGACGGGCCGGGCCACCCGCCGCCGCATCAACAACAACAACAACGACCACAACCACAACGACGACGGTGGGTTCAAGCACCGCTACCAGGAGCTCCGTTACCCTCGCGGCGTTCCTGCAGCGGAGCCGGCGCTCCTCCGCGGGCGAGGACGCCCCCAACAGAACGAGGACCAGCGGCGGGCCGGTGTCAATGGGGAGGATATCGGGGGGCAAGACCACCACGCCCCCCGCCCCCGCAAGGGGGAAGAAGAGTCCGGCGGCGTCCGCGTCGACCGCAAGGAAGGCGCGGGCGTCCACCGAGCCTCCCCAACCCGGCCCGCCCCGACGACCACCAGCCAGGCGGGTGACACCAGCCACGACCTTTGCAGAGGTCACCAGGGGCAGCCCGCCCGCAGTGGTCGGGGCGACGGCGGTGTCGCGGAATACGAGAGCGGCGTCTCTCCCGCCCGCGTCGACACGGGTGACACGGGCTGCAGTGAAGAGGATGGGGGGCGCGTCCACCACCTTAAGCGCCCCCCCAACGACACCGCCACTGCAGGGCCCACCACCTACGCCCTGCAGCGCCCCGGCCACCCTGACGACGACGACGGTGACGACCACGGCCCGTGGCTCGCCAATAATGACGGCGGCCGTCACACCATCTACGGCGGTCGCCGTCGCGGCGAGGACGCCGCCTGCCACGGGCCGCGCCTCCACCCTGCCGACCAGGACGACCCGGGCGACGTCCCTCCCGCCCGGGCCGTCCGCGAAGAGGCCTATCCGTGGACGCCTGTCCCCTCCGGGGGGCAGAGGGGGCACCCAGACCACCGGGGTGTCCCTCGTGGTGGAGGCGCGTGGGGAGGGGGCCGCGAAGAGAAGGTCGCTGCCTTCACCCAGGCCCCTCCCCACCATTGAGGAGTCATCGTCGTCGTCAGGAGACGACCAACCAGCGCCGGCGGCCGGGAACAAGGGGGGACCGGCAACCAGAAGGAGGAGGCGCTGCTACCCCAGCAGCAGCAGCAGCAGCAGCGGTAGCAGCAGTAACAGCAGCAGGAGGAGCAGCAGCAACAGCGCCGCGAGGGGACGGGGCAACACCACCAGAGCGGTGCGCAGGCGGTGGGTGGATCGCCGGCCTGCAACAACGTCATCTTCGGAGTCGTCGGGGGATGAGGGGGCCCCGAGGCAGCCGTCCCCACGGGTGGAGGGACCCACACCTTCCACCCGAAGGTCACCGAGGCACTCCCAGGAGGGGAGGGGCCTCGATTTTAATTTAATATTAAATAACCGTTTTAATGGTTTGACTGACCGAGCAACGAGCCCGGTCAATTTTAATAACTTAGATGTACCTGACTCCCCCGGGTCAAACCGGGGGTCTCTCTGTTGCAGGTGTGGAGGTGTACGGGACCCGCCCGCGTCAACATCCCGGGACAGCGTCGCGGTGGAGGCTTCGCTGAGGATGCCCCCGGCAAGCTTTAGGGAAAGCCACCCGGTGAGTGCGACGCGTGGGTGTCGTGCGGTACCTGGAAGCGGACGGACACCTGCAGCGACCGGGGGGCGGCGGCGGGGGATGGCGAACTCGGGCCTCCCCGCTGCAAGCGAGCGCAGGGGCGGGGCGCTTCAGCCCCGGGCCCCGCGGCAATCCAGGGTGCCCCATCCTCGAGGTGGAGGTCGCGACGCCGCGTCCGGCGCACCGCCAACCGAACGACCCCGAATTAGGGGACGCCGGGGGGTGGACGACGCCGCAAGGGCGCGGATAGTGGCCTTTGCTGAGGGGGTGGAGTCGCCCGTGCAACTGGAGGAACTTGCCGCGATGGTGGATGGGTTCCTCCAGGAGCGGAGGGCCGCGGGACCCGGGGCTGGCGACCGGAGTGCCGCCCCTAGCGGGGGTGCCGATCGGCGCCGGCCGGTCGCGGAGGGTGGGTTGCGTCACCCGATGGGAGCCGACTCGAGAGAGAACGATGGCTCTCCCAACGCTCCGTATCGCGTGAGGGAGGCTACTCGGATTCAACGCCTTTTCCGGGCGAACAGGAAGCGCGCGGTGCAGGAGATTCTCGCCGGAGAATCTCCTCATTGCAACGTGCCCCTGGACCGGGTCCAGGAGCACTTTTCCAACGTCTACTCGCTCCGAGTTCGCCCGAGTAGCCTCCCTCCTCTCTATCAGGAGGACCCGACTCCAGAGTCGAACGACGCCCTGGTTTCCCCCTTCTCGGAAGCCGAAGTCAGCCGTCGGTTAAAGCGGATGAAGCTTGCTTCGTCCGCCGGACCCGACGGTCTGACGTATGGTGACCTGAGGAGGGCGGATCCGGGAGCTGTCCTCTTAACGGCGGCGTTTAACACCTGTCGCCGGATGGAGAAGATACCGGATCGTTGGAAGAAGTCCAACACCATTCTTATTTATAAGAAGGGTGATCGTGATGACCTCTCGAATTGGAGGCCCATCGCTCTTGGTGACGCGACCCCGAAGCTCTTCGCGGCGGTTGTTGCCGACCGGCTCACCCGCTGGGCCGTATCCAACAAGCGGCTCAGCCAAGCACAGAAGGGCTTCTTGCCCTTCGAAGGCTGCTTGGAGCACAATTTTGTGCTTCAGCATGCCATGGCTGCCGCTCGCAAGCAGCGTAGGGAGGTGGTGGTGGCGTGGTTGGATCTGGCCAACGCTTTCGGTTCGGTTCCCCACGCCACCATCATCGACTCGCTATCCGGCGCCGGCGCTCCACGGCCGCTGATTAGTTTAGTCGCCAGCCTTTACGAGGGCGTGGCGACCAGGGTCCGTACCGCCGAAGGGTACACGTCCTGGATCCCCATGAAGTCGGGGGTGAGACAGGGCTGCCCACTTAGCCCGATCTTGTTCAACCTCTCCATTGAGGCCATGGTTCGCGGGGCCGTGGACTCGGTGGAAGGTGTGACGGTGAGCGGGCATAAGGTGACAGCTCTGGCGTACGCCGACGACGTGGCACTCGTCGCGTCATCTGCCGACGGCATGGGGAGGTTGCTGCAAGCAGCAGAGGGAACGGCTCGTGTGTTGGGCCTCTCCTTCAACCCCTCGAAGTGTGCAACACTGCACATTAGAGGGGACGGGAGAGTAGTTCGCACCGAGTTCCGTTTAGACGGGGGACTCGTTCCAGCTCTGGAGGACGGCCAGAGTTACGAGCACCTGGGAGTCCCGACCGGGGTTCGGATCGATCAAACCCCATACCCAACGATAGAGGCGCTATTAGTCGATCTCCGCGCAGTGGACGAGTCCTTGCTCGCACCCTGGCAAAAGATCGAGACCGTGGCGGCATTCTTGCTGCCGCGCCTCGATTTTGCGTTCAGGGCAGGTCAGGTGCGTAGAACCGCTTTAGCTGTCGCCGACAAGGTCGTGAAGCGCACGGTAAAGAGGTGGTTACACCTCCCGCAGCGTGCCAGTGCGGAGTTGGTTTATATCCCCCCCGCTTGGGGTGGGTGCGGCCTCCTCCCGCTGGTGGATCTGGCTGACGTGGCGTCGGTGTCGCACGCGTTCAGGATGCTGAATGCGGGTGACCCGGTCGTCGCGGATATTGCCAGGTCAGCGTTGTGTGACGCCGTGCGTGGAAAGATCGGTCGGACCCCTGGGAGCGGGGACCTTGCCGAATATCTCTCGGGCTCTTTGTCCGGTGAGATGGCGAGGCCGACGGCGGGCCGGGCTACGTTCTGGTCGCGGGTAAGGACCGTCGCCTTACGTTCTAGCGCGCGCCTGGGTCTTCGTTGGAGATGGGATGAGATTCGTGAGGAGCTCTCGATCGAGTGTCGCTCCCGGCAAGGACGATTAGTTGTGGTGCCGCCGGCTGCAAAAGGGCATTGCACGCGGAGGCTGAGAGCTTCAGTGGGGGAGTATTACATGGAAAGGCTTCTTCGGAAGCCGGACCAGGGGAAGGTGTTCGATGTAGCCTCCCGTTGTGCGGTTAGTAACCACTTTCTGCGCACGGGGGCGTTTGTCCGCTTCGCTGATTGGCGTTTTGTCCACCGCGCCCGCCTCGACGTGTTGCCGCTAAACGGCGCTCGTCGGTGGGGGGACGGTGACAAGCGTTGCCGGCGTTGCGGGCATGACTTCGAGGGCCTTCCCCATGTGCTCTCCCACTGTGGTCCTCACTCCGCAGCCCGGCAGCTGCGTCACGACAACGTCGTCCAGCGGCTCGTGAAGGCTGTCCGTCTTCCCGGTGAGCTCCGGGTCAACAAGCGGGTCCCGGGCGTCGACGGCGAGCTGGCAGCCCTGCGTCCCGACATTGTCGTGGAGCACGGGCTGTCGAAAAACATCGTCGTGGTCGACGTAGCCGTGCCTTTCGAGAATACTCTCGGCGCAATTGAGGAGGCAAGAGAGGGGAAGATACGCAAGTATCAACCCCTCGCCGAATCATTGCGTAGGCGCGGCTACCGAGTCCACGTAGATGCGTTCGTCGTCGGCGCTCTGGGCTCGTGGGACCCGGGGAACGAGTTCGTCCTGGACCTGCTGCGCGTCTCTCAGCGTTATGCAGCGCTGATGAGACGTCTCATGGTATCTGAGACAGTAGCCTGGTCCAGAGACATCTACGTGGAGCACGTAACCGGGGTACGTCAGTACCGGGCTCTACGGGGTGCACCCGAGGCGGAGTCGACGCCTGCGGCGCTGAGCGGGAGCAGTGGAGGCGCCCGCGCTCCTGGGGTGGTGCCGCCGGCGGATCCTTGAGCCTCCACACCTGCTGATCGAGGGGTTTCCAGAAGGCGGTGGATGTCCTGCAGCCTCCACAATATCAGATACAAGGAGAAAGATCAGTAACTATACCTATTTATTGCTCTAGCAGTGTTTTATGTTATTTTATATTATTTATTCTCTATTTGCCTATATAGTTTCTTTCTTTTACTGCTAGCAAATTACTTATTTATTAATTTTACTTTACTGACTAATTTTATTTTATTTTACTTATTTGTGTATTTATTTCGCATACCAGGTCCAGCACAATAAAGGGTGGGCTATTTTACTTACATGATTTTATCCTTTTACTCTATGATATGTTATTTTGAATTATTTTATATCTAACTCCAATAGCTTTTACTTCATTTTAACTACCTGACCCTACGGCTGATTCGGCGCATAGAGTGCCGACTGTTTACGAGAAACCTGATTAATATTACTTAAAATAGCCTAACCCTAATTTTATCTCGGTCTATTTTATTTTATTTTATCTCATGGTATCCTGTTTCTTTATGCATTTGACTCTACTGTATGGTAGCATAGTCCATTTTATGTACTTACTTACCTAATTATCTATCTTATACTATTTAAACTTATTGTATCCATTTAAATGGTTGGACTTCACTTATTTTATTTATTCTATTTTACCGATACCCTCGCAACACTTGTTGCTGCTGACCTGTAGCGAAATAACACAACTGAGACATTCCTCCGCCTACTCTAGTTTACTCTACCTTATTTATCTCATTTTACTGGATCTGATTTTATTTGATTTTATCTTGAACATTTGACTATTTTACCTTATGTTATCCAGTTTTACTTTTTCTTGTCTATTCACCTATTTATTCTGGCTTTTAAGGATTACATACCCCCTCGATCTGACTCGACTGACGAAGGGTGAAGGCGCTGGTCCGCACCTGGGAATCAAAGAATAAAAGTTATTCGTCCATTGTGTTATATATATGTTTGTTATATTATGGTTTATTTTATATTTCTACTTGTTGACGACTCATTAGTCGCAATATATTTATTTACTTATTTTTTATTGTATGGTTTATATTTATAACGTGTACTTTTACATTGTTAAAATGCAATATACATAAGCCATCGCGTGGGGCTACTCCCCCGCATAGTACTTATATTCTATATGTTATCTCGTTACACATCGTGCGGACTTCCCACGAAGTTGTTGTTAAAATATTGTATACCCCTGGGGCTTCGGCTCCAGGGGAACATTAATTGATTAATAAAGCGCTTTTATCTGTTCTTATCAGCTTAATATCTGATACACTCCTCATTAGGAGTCAGAATATTAATCTGATTTTTGGAAAGAGGCGGATTGTTGGGGCTTGCTCCACCTCCGCCGCGAGTCGGCCCGGTATTGCAGTGCCTCCGGGATCGGCTCAATTTGGGCTTTTTTAAACACACTTTGATCTTGCCATCACTATAAAGTTTTATTTATTTTTTGTGACTCGCCGGAGTGTCGTGTTTTTTCGCGTCGCGTGTGCGGTGTTCGAGCGGGTGCAGTGACAAGTGCGAGCGACGAGCTGGAGGTGCCCTGGTCATCGGGTAAGTCACGGTAGGAGTAGGTAGAGGTTGGAAAATTCGTAGTTAGAATTAGAGCTCCCGAAACGGTGAAAACCGTTCCCGGGTAGACACTCCCCCTCCGACGATACCATCGGCAAGAGGGGCGAGAAGTAGTTAGATCGCGGTAAATTCCGATTGTTTCATTTATACACAGCTACAGGCATAGCCCGTAGCTGCTGTTTGGTTGCCAACGACCTCCCCTACTTCTACCGCCGACGAATTTGGTCACGTACTCCTGTAAAATTGAACTTCGACAATTTTACAGGCAGGCGCTGCGTAATAGCAGCAGTAGATTAATCGAGTAAATTCTGTTTGCTTAATTAGAGATCGAGGTACACAGAGGCTCTTTACACCCCGTGTAACTCGATACATTTTTGCGCACCCAGTGCATCTCCAGGCCGTGCGGAACGACGGGCGAGAATTAACCGCGGGCGGTTGTCTCTCTCGATCGCGAAGTACGGTTCGCTCGCGCGGTCGCTGCGTCCGGTCGGGCACCGCTGAGTCGTCCGTTAGATTGTGATATTTATTTATATTTATATTCATATTCATATTTATATTTATACTTATATTTATTTTATTTAGTTTATTCAGAGTCCGTGCTGTTACGTTTATTTTATACACATAATTTACTTTTATTTTTATTTCTATTCTTCGTTGTGCGTGTTTATTTCTCGTTCCGTTTTGTGTTCCGCTCCGGCGAGCGTTATTATTATTACGTTGTTTCACTGCTTATTTCCTAATTTAGCACTTTATTCATTTGTTTCGTTCCTTCTTTTTATTTTTGTTTTCTGTTGACGAGTCGGGCCGTTGCGTTGCGACGCTTTCGGTTAAACGATAACGGGTGGCAGCAGCCAAACGAATACCATGGATACGAGTAATAACAACACCGTCGTGAGGCTGCTGTACCCGTTCCCTGCCGAGTTTCCGTGCCCGTTCTGCTTCAACGGCAGGACGGTGTGCAAGAAGGGGGCGTGCGTGTATCTGAGGCGCACGGACTTATTTAAACATCTGAAACTTCATCACCCCGGTGCGATCAAGCGGTGGTCCTGCGCCGAGTGCGGCTTCACCGACGACAGCGCGTACGCGCTGAAGAAGGTGAAGTCGCACCACGCGACCAGGCACCCGTCCGCCGGGGGTCCGTGTGCCCCCGTTACACGCAACCCCCTCGCAGGGAGCGTCGCCCGCGCAACGCCCGGCGACACCGGGGCCGAGACGCGACCCCGCGTGGAAGCGGTGGGGCTCTCCACCGGGAGCGAGGTCTCCCCTCCTCCCCTGGGGGCCTCCCCGGTGACCTTGGGGGGCACCACCACCTGTGCCCCCAGAAATGGACCAAAGACTGCTTCGTTAAATGTTTCCAGCGCCGCGAGGACGGCTGCCTCCACCGCTGCCAGGACGACGTCGGCGACGGGAGCGACGATGACGACGACGACCACCACCACCACCTCCCAACCCCGACGACGGGCCGGGCCGCCCACCGCCGCGCCCGGGAAAATACACCCAACCAAGACCATACCGGCGGCGGGGAGCAGCACCGCCACCAGGAGCCCCGTCACCCTCGCGGCGTTCCTGCAGCCGAGCCGGCGCTCGTCCGCGGGCGAGGACGCCCCGGCGGAGCGGAGGACCAGCGGCGGGCCGGCGTCAATGGGGAGGAGGTCGGGGGGCAACACCACCTCGCCCCCCGCGGCGGCGTCCGCGTCGACCGCGAGGAAGACGCGGGCGTCCACCGAGCCCCCCCAACCCGGCCCGCCCCGACGAGCACCCTCGCGGAGAGTGACCCCAGCCACCACCTTCGCGGAGGTCACCCGAGGCAGCCCGCCAGCGGTGGTCGGAGCGACGACGACGACGGTGCCGAGACGGACGAGAGCGGCGTCTCTCCCGCCCGCGCCGACACGGAGGACGCGGACGGCGACGAAGAGGACGGGGGGTGCGACCGCCACCTCCAGCACCCCCCCTGCGACACCGCCGCTGCAGAGCCCACCACCGACGCCCTGCAGCGCCCCGGCCACCCTGACGACGACGACGGTGACGACCACGGCCCGTGGCTCGCCCGTGATGACGGCGGTCGTCACCCCACCTCCGGCGGCCGCCGTCGCCGCGGGCCGCGCCTCCACCCCGCCGACCAGGACGACCCGGGCGACGTCCCTCCCGCCCGGGCCGCCCGCGAAGAGGCCAACGCGGGGACGCCTGTCCCCTCCGGGGGGCAGAGGGGACGCCCAGACCACCGGGGGGTCCCTCGTGGTGGGGGCGCGTGGGGAGGGGGCCGCGAAGAGAAGGAAGGTGCCTTCGCCCAGGCCCCTCCCCACCATCGAGGAGCCGTCACCGTCGTCGCCGTCGACACGCGAACGACCACCAGTGCAGTCGACCAGGAGAGGGACGCGCCGCCGCAACACCACCGGCAGCGGCGACAACGGCAGCAGCAGCAGCAGCAACGGCGGAAGCAGCAGGAGCAGCAGGAGCAGGAACAACGACGCCGCGGGGGGGCGGAGCAACGCGACGGGAGCGGCACGCAGGCGGTGGGCGGACCGCAGAACATCCACCTCGTCGTCTTCGGAGTCGTCGGGGGACGAGGGAGCCCGGAGGCAGCCGCCCTCGCGCGCGATGGAAGCAACACCAGCCACCCGAAGGTCACCGGGGCGCCCCCAGGGGGGGAGGGGCCTCGACTCCAATTTACTATCAACTAACCGCTTTAACATTCTGTCCGACCGGGCAACGAGCCCGGTCAATTTTAATAATATTAGTTTACCTGACTCCCCCGGGTCAAACCGGGGGCGTTTCTGTTGTAGGTGCGGGGGCGCACGGGACCCGCCCGCGTCAACACCCCGGGACAGCGTCGCGGCGGCGGCTTCGTCGGGGGAGTTCCCGGCGGGCTCTGCGGAAAGCCACCCGGTGAGTGCGACGCGTGGATGCCGTGCGGTACCTGGAGGCGGACGGATACCCGCAGCGACCGTGGTGCGGCGGCGGGGGACGGCGAACTCGAGCCTCCCCGCTGCGAGCGAGCGCAGGGGCGGGGCGCTTCAGCCCCGGGCCCCGCGGCAATCCAGGGTGCCCCATCCGCGAGGTGGAGGTCGCGATGCCGCGTGCGGCGCGCCGCCCGCCGGTAGACCCCGAACGAGGGGACGCCGGGGGGTGGACGACGCCGCGAGGGCGCGGATCGTGGCCTTCGCCGAGCGGGTGGAGTCGCCCGCGCAACTGGAGGAGCTTGCCGCGATGGTGGATGAGTTCCTTCAGGAGCGGAGGGCCGCGAGACCCGGGGCTGGCGACCGGAGTGCCGCCCCTAGCGGGGGTGCCGATCGGCGCCGGCCGGTCGCGGAGGGTGGGTTGCGTCACCCGATGGGAGCCGACTCGAGAGAGAACGATGGCTCTCCCAACGCTCCGTATCGCGTGAGGGAGGCTACTCGGATTCAACGCCTTTTCCGGGCGAACAGGAAGCGCGCGGTGCAGGAGATTCTCGCCGGAGAATCTCCTCATTGCAACGTGCCCCTGGACCGGGTCCAGGAGCACTTCACGAACATCTATTCGCTCCGAGTTCGCCCGAGTAGCCTCCCTCCTCTCTATCAGGAGGACCCGACTCCAGAGTCGAACGACGCCCTGGTTTCTCCCTTCTCGGAAGCCGAGGTCAGCCGTCGGCTAAAGCGGATGAAGCTCGCTTCGTCCGCCGGACCCGACGGCTTGACGTACGGCGACCTGAGGAGGGCGGATCCAGGTGCGGTCCTCTTAACGGCGACGTTCAACACCTGTCGCCGGATGGAGAAGATACCGGACCGTTGGAAGAAGTCCAACACCGTGCTTATCTATAAGAAAGGTGATCGTGATGACCTCTCGAATTGGAGGCCCATCGCTCTCGGTGACGCGACCCCGAAGCTCTTCGCGGCGGTCGTCGCCGATCGGCTCACCCGCTGGGCCGTGTCCAACAAGCGGCTCAGCCAAGCACAGAAGGGCTTCCTGCCCTTCGAAGGCTGCTTGGAGCACAATTTCGTGCTTCAGCACGCCATGGCTGCCGCTCGTAAGCAGCGCAGGGAGGTGGTGGTGGCGTGGTTGGATCTGGCCAACGCTTTCGGGTCGGTTCCCCACGCCACCATCATCGACTCGCTGTCCGACGCCGGCGCTCCGCGGTCGCTGATCAGCATCGTCGCCAGCCTTTACGAAGGCGTGGCGACCAGGGTCCGTACCGCCGAAGGGTACACGTCCTGGATCCCCATGAAGTCGGGGGTGAGACAGGGCTGCCCACTTAGCCCGATCTTATTCAACCTCTCCATCGAGGCCATGGTTCGCGGGGCCGTGGACTCGGCGGAGGGGGTGATGGTGAGCGGGCATAAGGTGACAGCTCTGGCGTACGCTGACGACGTGGCGCTCGTCGCGTCATCTACCGACGGCATGGGGAGGCTACTGCAAGCGGCAGAGGGAACGGCTCGGGCGCTGGGCCTCTCCTTCAACCCCTCGAAGTGTGCAACTCTGCACATCAGAGGGGACGGGAGAGTAGCCCGCACCGAGTTTCGTTTAGACGGGGGACTCGTTCCGGCTCTGGGGGACGGCCAGAGTTACGAGCACCTGGGAGTCCCGACGGGGGTTCGGATCGACCAAACCCCATATCCAACGATCGAGGCGCTTTTGACCGATTTGCGCGCGGTAGACGAGTCCTTGCTCGCACCCTGGCAAAAAATCGAGACCGTGGCAACGTTTCTGTTGCCGCGCCTCGATTTCGCGTTCAGGGCAGGGCACGTGCGTAGAACCGCTTTAGCTGTCGCCGACAAGGTCATGAAGCGCACGGTGAAGAGGTGGTTACACCTCCCGCAGCGTGCCAGCGCGGAGTTGGTTTTCATCCCCCCCGCATGGGGTGGGTGCGGCCTTCTCCCGCTGGTGGATCTGGCCGACGTGGCGTCCGTGTCGCACGCGTTCAGAATGCTGAACGCGGGCGACCCGGTCGTCGCGGACATCGCCAGGTCAGCGCTGCGCGACGCCGTGCGTGAAAAGATCGGTCGGACCCCTGGAAGCGGGGACCTTGCCGACTATCTCTCGGGCTCTTTGTCCGGCGAGATGGCGAGGCCGACGGCGGGCCGGGCTACGTTCTGGTCGCGAGCAAGGACCGTAGCTTTAAGATCCAGCACGCGCCTCGGCTTTCGTTGGAGGTGGGACGAGGTTCGTGAAGAACTCTCGATCGAGTGTCGCTCCCGGCAAGGACGAGTCGTTGTGGTGCCGCCAGCTGCGAAAGGGCAGTGCACGCGGAGGCTGAGGGCGGCAGTGGGGGAGGGCTACATGGAAAGGCTTCTACGGAAGCCGGACCAAGGGAAGGTCTTCGACGTAGCTTCCCGTTGCGCGGTTAGCAACCACTTTCTGCGCACGGGGGCGTTTGTCCGTTTCGCTGACTGGCGTTTCGTTCACCGCGCCCGCCTCGACGTGTTGCCGTTGAACGGTGCACGTCGGTGGGGGGACGGTGACAAGCGTTGCCGGCGATGCGGGCATGACTTCGAGGGCCTTCCCCATGTGCTCTCCCACTGCGGTCCTCACTCCGCAGCCCGGCAGCTGCGTCACGACAACATCGTCCAGCGGCTCGCGAAGGCTGTCCGTCTTCCCGGTGAGCTCCGGGTCAACAGGCGCGTCCCGGGCGTCGACGGCGAGCTGGCAGCCCTGCGTCCCGACATCGTCGTGGAGCACGGGCTGTCGAAAAACATCGTCGTGGTCGACGTAGCCGTGCCTTTCGAGAACACTCTCGACGCAATCGAGGAGGCGAGACAGGGGAAGATACGCAAGTATCAACCCCTCGCCGAATCGTTGCGTAGGCGCGGCTACCGAGTCCACGTCGATGCGTTCGTCGTCGGCGCCCTGGGCTCGTGGGACCCGGGGAACGAATTCGTCCTGGACCTGCTGCGCGTCTCTCGGCGCTACGCAGCGCTGATGAGGCGTCTCATGGTATCTGAGACGGTAGCCTGGTCCAGAGACATCTACGTGGAGCACGTAACCGGGGTACGTCAGTACCGGGCTCTGCGGGGGGCGCCCGCGGCGGAGTCGACGCCCGCGGCGCTGAGCGGGAGCAGTGGAGGCGCCCGCGTTCCTGGGGTGATGCCGCCGGCGGATCCCTGAACCTCCGCATCTACGTCAACTCAGCACGAGGCATTGACACGGGGTGGATGTCGTCAGCCTCCACGCAAAGTCTGAAACAGGATGGGGGGGGGGGGGGGCGTCCAGTTAGGCAGCCACATACTCACTTTGATTTTGCTGTTCATCTCGTTACTCGCCTATTTATCTCCTTCACTTTACTTTTCACTATCATATCCTACTTTACCCACTTGGCTGCCTGGCTGGACGCCCTCCTAAACCCTCAGCTACGTATTCACCTACCTCCAATTACGTATACAATGTCACCTTAACTGTTTAAGTGTGTGCTCGGAGTTAGATTACATACACGACATCCACCCCGGTCCAGGGGGCGCGTAGAATACTTATTGCTGTTATTTTAATTTAATTTATTCTCTGGTTTCACGTTAGTCTACCCTATTCTATCTCTACTCTCTTTCCTTTCTACTCCTTCCCTTCCCTTGCCACATGGCAGACATTTTACACGGTTATATTTAGTTCACTCTATTTTACGTCTACTCTCCTTCTTTCTTATCCCCTTCGTACATGATCGACACGTGATATTCTGTTTAATTTTGCTTACTCTAAAACTTCCTCCTTCCCGTTTAGCTATCGTATTCATCCTGCCCCCCCTGGCACAAGTCCTATTGTCATGTCTCAAGGGAATTACTTTAATGTTAGATGTAGGGGTGCCAGACCACAGTTATTTTTCTTTATTTCTTTACGTATCAAGTGACAAATTTTCTTTTCTTTTTTACATTACGATAATGCTCTGGCCACCTCGTAAGTTCTAGTACAATTAATCTTAAGTTCAACTGACCCGCCATGGGCAGTGGCAAAGTTCCTCTTAGTTCAATTTTATTTTCTGTTATTTGCGAGGATACTTATTTCGCGAGACCTACGAACATTGTTAATCGCTAAGGTGGCGGGTCTTACGACCCCACCAAGCGAACCTATAATATGTCTGTATTGTACACATGTATGCGGATACATACAATGTATTGCTGTGAATTTGTATACCCCTGGGGCCTCGGTCCCAGGGGAACATTAATTGATTAAATAAAGGGTTCTTATCTGTTCTTATCAGCTTAATATCTGATACACTCCTCATTAGGAGTCAGAATATTAATCTGATTTTTGGAAAGAGGCGGATTGTTGGGGCTTGCTCCACCTCCGCCGCGAGTCGGCCCGGTATTGCAGTGCCTCCGGGATCGGCTCAATTTGGGCTTTTTTAAACACACTTTGATCTTGCCATCACTATAAAGTTTTATTTATTTTTTGTGACTCGCCGGAGTGTCGTGTTTTTTCGCGTCGCGTGTGCGGTGTTCGAGCGGGTGCAGTGACAAGTGCGAGCGACGAGCTGGAGGTGCCCTGGTCATCGGGTAAGTCACGGTAGGAGTAGGTAGAGGTTGGAAAATTCGTAGTTAGAATTAGAGCTCCCGAAACGGTGAAAACCGTTCCCGGGTAGACACTCCCCCTCCGACGATACCATCGGCAAGAGGGGCGAGAAGTAGTTAGATCGCGGTAAATTCCGATTGTTTCATTTATACACAGCTACAGGCATAGCCCGTAGCTGCTGTTTGGTTGCCAACGACCTCCCCTACTTCTACCGCCGACGAATTTGGTCACGTACTCCTGTAAAATTGAACTTCGACAATTTTACAGGCAGGCGCTGCGTAATAGCAGCAGTAGATTAATCGAGTAAATTCTGTTTGCTTAATTAGAGATCGAGGTACACAGAGGCTCTTTACACCCCGTGTAACTCGATACATTTTTGCGCACCCAGTGCATCTCCAGGCCGTGCGGAACGACGGGCGAGAATTAACCGCGGGCGGTTGTCTCTCTCGATCGCGAAGTACGGTTCGCTCGCGCGGTCGCTGCGTCCGGTCGGGCACCGCTGAGTCGTCCGTTAGATTGTGATATTTATTTATATTTATATTCATATTCATATTTATATTTATACTTATATTTATTTTATTTAGTTTATTCAGAGTCCGTGCTGTTACGTTTATTTTATACACATAATTTACTTTTATTTTTATTTCTATTCTTCGTTGTGCGTGTTTATTTCTCGTTCCGTTTTGTGTTCCGCTCCGGCGAGCGTTATTATTATTACGTTGTTTCACTGCTTATTTCCTAATTTAGCACTTTATTCATTTGTTTCGTTCCTTCTTTTTATTTTTGTTTTCTGTTGACGAGTCGGGCCGTTGCGTTGCGACGCTTTCGGTTAAACGATAACGGGTGGCAGCAGCCAAACGAATACCATGGATACGAGTAATAACAACACCGTCGTGAGGCTGCTGTACCCGTTCCCTGCCGAGTTTCCGTGCCCGTTCTGCTTCAACGGCAGGACGGTGTGCAAGAAGGGGGCGTGCGTGTATCTGAGGCGCACGGACTTATTTAAACATCTGAAACTTCATCACCCCGGTGCGATCAAGCGGTGGTCCTGCGCCGAGTGCGGCTTCACCGACGACAGCGCGTACGCGCTGAAGAAGGTGAAGTCGCACCACGCGACCAGGCACCCGTCCGCCGGGGGTCCGTGTGCCCCCGTTACACGCAACCCCCTCGCAGGGAGCGTCGCCCGCGCAACGCCCGGCGACACCGGGGCCGAGACGCGACCCCGCGTGGAAGCGGTGGGGCTCTCCACCGGGAGCGAGGTCTCCCCTCCTCCCCTGGGGGCCTCCCCGGTGACCTTGGGGGGCACCACCACCTGTGCCCCCAGAAATGGACCAAAGACTGCTTCGTTAAATGTT
Organism: Xylocopa violacea; assembly: GCA_963969225.1. Lineage (NCBI taxonomy): Eukaryota > Metazoa > Arthropoda > Insecta > Hymenoptera > Apidae > Xylocopa > Xylocopa violacea. The sequence goes on along the minus strand of CAXAJV010000016.1, from coordinate 14,374,160 downwards.
TCCAGCGCCGCGAGGACGGCTGCCTCCACCGCTGCCAGGACGACGTCGGCGACGGGAGCGACGATGACGACGACGACCACCACCACCACCTCCCAACCCCGACGACGGGCCGGGCCGCCCACCGCCGCGCCCGGGAAAATACACCCAACCAAGACCATACCGGCGGCGGGGAGCAGCACCGCCACCAGGAGCCCCGTCACCCTCGCGGCGTTCCTGCAGCCGAGCCGGCGCTCGTCCGCGGGCGAGGACGCCCCGGCGGAGCGGAGGACCAGCGGCGGGCCGGCGTCAATGGGGAGGAGGTCGGGGGGCAACACCACCTCGCCCCCCGCGGCGGCGTCCGCGTCGACCGCGAGGAAGACGCGGGCGTCCACCGAGCCCCCCCAACCCGGCCCGCCCCGACGAGCACCCTCGCGGAGAGTGACCCCAGCCACCACCTTCGCGGAGGTCACCCGAGGCAGCCCGCCAGCGGTGGTCGGAGCGACGACGACGACGGTGCCGAGACGGACGAGAGCGGCGTCTCTCCCGCCCGCGCCGACACGGAGGACGCGGACGGCGACGAAGAGGACGGGGGGTGCGACCGCCACCTCCAGCACCCCCCCTGCGACACCGCCGCTGCAGAGCCCACCACCGACGCCCTGCAGCGCCCCGGCCACCCTGACGACGACGACGGTGACGACCACGGCCCGTGGCTCGCCCGTGATGACGGCGGTCGTCACCCCACCTCCGGCGGCCGCCGTCGCCGCGGGCCGCGCCTCCACCCCGCCGACCAGGACGACCCGGGCGACGTCCCTCCCGCCCGGGCCGCCCGCGAAGAGGCCAACGCGGGGACGCCTGTCCCCTCCGGGGGGCAGAGGGGACGCCCAGACCACCGGGGGGTCCCTCGTGGTGGGGGCGCGTGGGGAGGGGGCCGCGAAGAGAAGGAAGGTGCCTTCGCCCAGGCCCCTCCCCACCATCGAGGAGCCGTCACCGTCGTCGCCGTCGACACGCGAACGACCACCAGTGCAGTCGACCAGGAGAGGGACGCGCCGCCGCAACACCACCGGCAGCGGCGACAACGGCAGCAGCAGCAGCAGCAACGGCGGAAGCAGCAGGAGCAGCAGGAGCAGGAACAACGACGCCGCGGGGGGGCGGAGCAACGCGACGGGAGCGGCACGCAGGCGGTGGGCGGACCGCAGAACATCCACCTCGTCGTCTTCGGAGTCGTCGGGGGACGAGGGAGCCCGGAGGCAGCCGCCCTCGCGCGCGATGGAAGCAACACCAGCCACCCGAAGGTCACCGGGGCGCCCCCAGGGGGGGAGGGGCCTCGACTCCAATTTACTATCAACTAACCGCTTTAACATTCTGTCCGACCGGGCAACGAGCCCGGTCAATTTTAATAATATTAGTTTACCTGACTCCCCCGGGTCAAACCGGGGGCGTTTCTGTTGTAGGTGCGGGGGCGCACGGGACCCGCCCGCGTCAACACCCCGGGACAGCGTCGCGGCGGCGGCTTCGTCGGGGGAGTTCCCGGCGGGCTCTGCGGAAAGCCACCCGGTGAGTGCGACGCGTGGATGCCGTGCGGTACCTGGAGGCGGACGGATACCCGCAGCGACCGTGGTGCGGCGGCGGGGGACGGCGAACTCGAGCCTCCCCGCTGCGAGCGAGCGCAGGGGCGGGGCGCTTCAGCCCCGGGCCCCGCGGCAATCCAGGGTGCCCCATCCGCGAGGTGGAGGTCGCGATGCCGCGTGCGGCGCGCCGCCCGCCGGTAGACCCCGAACGAGGGGACGCCGGGGGGTGGACGACGCCGCGAGGGCGCGGATCGTGGCCTTCGCCGAGCGGGTGGAGTCGCCCGCGCAACTGGAGGAGCTTGCCGCGATGGTGGATGAGTTCCTTCAGGAGCGGAGGGCCGCGAGACCCGGGGCTGGCGACCGGAGTGCCGCCCCTAGCGGGGGTGCCGATCGGCGCCGGCCGGTCGCGGAGGGTGGGTTGCGTCACCCGATGGGAGCCGACTCGAGAGAGAACGATGGCTCTCCCAACGCTCCGTATCGCGTGAGGGAGGCTACTCGGATTCAACGCCTTTTCCGGGCGAACAGGAAGCGCGCGGTGCAGGAGATTCTCGCCGGAGAATCTCCTCATTGCAACGTGCCCCTGGACCGGGTCCAGGAGCACTTCACGAACATCTATTCGCTCCGAGTTCGCCCGAGTAGCCTCCCTCCTCTCTATCAGGAGGACCCGACTCCAGAGTCGAACGACGCCCTGGTTTCTCCCTTCTCGGAAGCCGAGGTCAGCCGTCGGCTAAAGCGGATGAAGCTCGCTTCGTCCGCCGGACCCGACGGCTTGACGTACGGCGACCTGAGGAGGGCGGATCCAGGTGCGGTCCTCTTAACGGCGACGTTCAACACCTGTCGCCGGATGGAGAAGATACCGGACCGTTGGAAGAAGTCCAACACCGTGCTTATCTATAAGAAATGTGATCGTGATGACCTCTCGAATTGGAGGCCCATCGCTCTCGGTGACGCGACCCCGAAGCTCTTCGCGGCGGTCGTCGCCGATCGGCTCACCCGCTGGGCCGTGTCCAACAAGCGGCTCAGCCAAGCACAGAAGGGCTTCCTGCCCTTCGAAGGCTGCTTGGAGCACAATTTCGTGCTTCAGCACGCCATGGCTGCCGCTCGTAAGCAGCGCAGGGAGGTGGTGGTGGCGTGGTTGGATCTGGCCAACGCTTTCGGGTCGGTTCCCCACGCCACCATCATCGACTCGCTGTCCGACGCCGGCGCTCCGCGGTCGCTGATCAGCATCGTCGCCAGCCTTTACGAAGGCGTGGCGACCAGGGTCCGTACCGCCGAAGGGTACACGTCCTGGATCCCCATGAAGTCGGGGGTGAGACAGGGCTGCCCACTTAGCCCGATCTTATTCAACCTCTCCATCGAGGCCATGGTTCGCGGGGCCGTGGACTCGGCGGAGGGGGTGATGGTGAGCGGGCATAAGGTGACAGCTCTGGCGTACGCTGACGACGTGGCGCTCGTCGCGTCATCTACCGACGGCATGGGGAGGCTACTGCAAGCGGCAGAGGGAACGGCTCGGGCGCTGGGCCTCTCCTTCAACCCCTCGAAGTGTGCAACTCTGCACATCAGAGGGGACGGGAGAGTAGCCCGCACCGAGTTTCGTTTAGACGGGGGACTCGTTCCGGCTCTGGGGGACGGCCAGAGTTACGAGCACCTGGGAGTCCCGACGGGGGTTCGGATCGACCAAACCCCATATCCAACGATCGAGGCGCTTTTGACCGATTTGCGCGCGGTAGACGAGTCCTTGCTCGCACCCTGGCAAAAAATCGAGACCGTGGCAACGTTTCTGTTGCCGCGCCTCGATTTCGCGTTCAGGGCAGGGCACGTGCGTAGAACCGCTTTAGCTGTCGCCGACAAGGTCATGAAGCGCACGGTGAAGAGGTGGTTACACCTCCCGCAGCGTGCCAGCGCGGAGTTGGTTTTCATCCCCCCCGCATGGGGTGGGTGCGGCCTTCTCCCGCTGGTGGATCTGGCCGACGTGGCGTCCGTGTCGCACGCGTTCAGAATGCTGAACGCGGGCGACCCGGTCGTCGCGGACATCGCCAGGTCAGCGCTGCGCGACGCCGTGCGTGAAAAGATCGGTCGGACCCCTGGAAGCGGGGACCTTGCCGACTATCTCTCGGGCTCTTTGTCCGGCGAGATGGCGAGGCCGACGGCGGGCCGGGCTACGTTCTGGTCGCGAGCAAGGACCGTAGCTTTAAGATCCAGCACGCGCCTCGGCTTTCGTTGGAGGTGGGACGAGGTTCGTGAAGAACTCTCGATCGAGTGTCGCTCCCGGCAAGGACGAGTCGTTGTGGTGCCGCCAGCTGCGAAAGGGCAGTGCACGCGGAGGCTGAGGGCGGCAGTGGGGGAGGGCTACATGGAAAGGCTTCTACGGAAGCCGGACCAAGGGAAGGTCTTCGACGTAGCTTCCCGTTGCGCGGTTAGCAACCACTTTCTGCGCACGGGGGCGTTTGTCCGTTTCGCTGACTGGCGTTTCGTTCACCGCGCCCGCCTCGACGTGTTGCCGTTGAACGGTGCACGTCGGTGGGGGGACGGTGACAAGCGTTGCCGGCGATGCGGGCATGACTTCGAGGGCCTTCCCCATGTGCTCTCCCACTGCGGTCCTCACTCCGCAGCCCGGCAGCTGCGTCACGACAACATCGTCCAGCGGCTCGCGAAGGCTGTCCGTCTTCCCGGTGAGCTCCGGGTCAACAGGCGCGTCCCGGGCGTTGACGGCGAGCTGGCAGCCCTGCGTCCCGACATCGTCGTGGAGCACGGGCTGTCGAAAAACATCGTCGTGGTCGACGTAGCCGTGCCCTTCGAGAACACTCTCGACGCAATCGAGGAGGCGAGACAGGGGAAGATACGCAAGTATCAACCCCTCGCCGAATCGTTGCGTAGGCGCGGCTACCGAGTCCACGTCGATGCGTTCGTCGTCGGCGCCCTGGGCTCGTGGGACCCGGGGAACGAGTTCGTCCTGGACCTGCTGCGCGTCTCTCGGCGCTACGCAGCGCTGATGAGGCGTCTCATGGTATCTGAGACGGTAGCCTGGTCCAGAGACATCTACGTGGAGCACGTAACCGGGGTACGTCAGTACCGGGCTCTGCGGGGGGCGCCCGCGGCGGGGTCGACGCCCGCGGCGCTGAGCGGGAGCAGTGGAGGCGCCCGCGTTCCTGGGGTGGTGCCGCCGGCGGATCCCTGAACCTCCGCATCTACGTCAACTCAGCACGAGGCATTGACACGGGGTGGATGTCGTCAGCCTCCACGCAAAGTCTGAAACAGGATGGGGGGGGGGGGGGCGTCCAGTTAGGCAGCCACATACTCACTTTGATTTTGCTGTTTATCTCGCTACTCGCCTATTTATCTCCTTCACTTTACTTTTCACTATCATATCCTACTTTACCCACTTGGCTGCCTATCTGGACGCCCTCCTAAACCCTCAGCTACGTATTCACCTACCTCCAATTACGTATACAATGTCACCTTAACTGCTCAAGTGTGTAGATTACATACACGACATCCACCCCGGTCCAGGGGGCGCGTAGAATACTTATTGCTGTTATTTTAATTTAATTTATTCTCTGGTTTCACGTTAGTCTACCCTATTCTATCTCTACTCTCTTCCCTTTCTACTCCTTCCCTTCCCTTGCCACATGGCAGACATTTTACACGGTTATATTTAGTTCACTCTATTTTACGTCTACTCTCCTTCTTTCTTATCCCTTTCGTACATGATCGACACGTGATATTCTGTTTAATTTTGCTTACTCTAAAACTTCCTCCTTCCCGTTTAGCTATCGTATTCATCCTGCCCCCCCTGGCACAAGTCCTATTGTCATGTCTCAAGGGAATTACTTTAATGTTAGATGTAGGGGTGCCAGACCACAGTTATTTTTCTTTATTTCTTTACGTATCAAGTGACAAATTTTCTTTTCTTTTCTATATTACGATAATGCTCTGGCCACCTCGTAAGGTCTAGTACAATAAATCCTAAGTTCAACTGACCCGCCATGGGCAGTGGCAAAGTTCCTCTTAGTTTAATTCTATTTTCTGTTATTTGCGAGGATACTTATTTCGCGAGACCTACGAACATTGTTAATCGCTAAGGTGGCGAGTCTTACGACCCCACCAAGCGAACCTATAATATGTCTGTATTGTACACATGTATGCGGATACATACAATGTATTGCTGTAAATTTGTATACCCCTGGGGCCTCGGTCCCAGGGGAACATTAATTGATTAAATAAAGGGTTCTTATCTGTTCTTATCAGCTTAATATCTGATACACTCCTCATTAGGAGTCAGAATATTAATCTGATTTTTGGAAAGAGGCGGATTGTTGGGGCTTGCTCCACCTCCGCCGCGAGTCGGCCCGGTATTGCAGTGCCTCCGGGATCGGCTCAATTTGGGCTTTTTTAAACACACTTTGATCTTGCCATCACTATAAAGTTTTATTTATTTTTTGTGACTCGCCGGAGTGTCGTGTTTTTTCGCGTCGCGTGTGCGGTGTTCGAGCGGGTGCAGTGACAAGTGCGAGCGACGAGCTGGAGGTGCCCTGGTCATCGGGTAAGTCACGGTAGGAGTAGGTAGAGGTTGGAAAATTCGTAGTTAGAATTAGAGCTCCCGAAACGGTGAAAACCGTTCCCGGGTAGACACTCCCCCTCCGACGATACCATCGGCAAGAGGGGCGAGAAGTAGTTAGATCGCGGTAAATTCCGATTGTTTCATTTATACACAGCTACAGGCATAGCCCGTAGCTGCTGTTTGGTTGCCAACGACCTCCCCTACTTCTACCGCCGACGAATTTGGTCACGTACTCCTGTAAAATTGAACTTCGACAATTTTACAGGCAGGCGCTGCGTAATAGCAGCAGTAGATTAATCGAGTAAATTCTGTTTGCTTAATTAGAGATCGAGGTACACAGAGGCTCTTTACACCCCGTGTAACTCGATACATTTTTGCGCACCCAGTGCATCTCCAGGCCGTGCGGAACGACGGGCGAGAATTAACCGCGGGCGGTTGTCTCTCTCGATCGCGAAGTACGGTTCGCTCGCGCGGTCGCTGCGTCCGGTCGGGCACCGCTGAGTCGTCCGTTAGATTGTGATATTTATTTATATTTATATTCATATTCATATTTATATTTATACTTATATTTATTTTATTTAGTTTATTCAGAGTCCGTGCTGTTACGTTTATTTTATACACATAATTTACTTTTATTTTTATTTCTATTCTTCGTTGTGCGTGTTTATTTCTCGTTCCGTTTTGTGTTCCGCTCCGGCGAGCGTTATTATTATTACGTTGTTTCACTGCTTATTTCCTAATTTAGCACTTTATTCATTTGTTTCGTTCCTTCTTTTTATTTTTGTTTTCTGTTGACGAGTCGGGCCGTTGCGTTGCGACGCTTTCGGTTAAACGATAACGGGTGGCAGCAGCCAAACGAATACCATGGATACGAGTAATAACAACACCGTCGTGAGGCTGCTGTACCCGTTCCCTGCCGAGTTTCCGTGCCCGTTCTGCTTCAACGGCAGGACGGTGTGCAAGAAGGGGGCGTGCGTGTATCTGAGGCGCACGGACTTATTTAAACATCTGAAACTTCATCACCCCGGTGCGATCAAGCGGTGGTCCTGCGCCGAGTGCGGCTTCACCGACGACAGCGCGTACGCGCTGAAGAAGGTGAAGTCGCACCACGCGACCAGGCACCCGTCCGCCGGGGGTCCGTGTGCCCCCGTTACACGCAACCCCCTCGCAGGGAGCGTCGCCCGCGCAACGCCCGGCGACACCGGGGCCGAGACGCGACCCCGCGTGGAAGCGGTGGGGCTCTCCACCGGGAGCGAGGTCTCCCCTCCTCCCCTGGGGGCCTCCCCGGTGACCTTGGGGGGCACCACCACCTGTGCCCCCAGAAATGGACCAAAGACTGCTTCGTTAAATGTTTCCAGCGCCGCGAGGACGGCTGCCTCCACCGCTGCCAGGACGACGTCGGCGACGGGAGCGACGATGACGACGACGACCACCACCACCACCTCCCAACCCCGACGACGGGCCGGGCCGCCCACCGCCGCGCCCGGGAAAATACACCCAACCAAGACCATACCGGCGGCGGGGAGCAGCACCGCCACCAGGAGCCCCGTCACCCTCGCGGCGTTCCTGCAGCCGAGCCGGCGCTCGTCCGCGGGCGAGGACGCCCCGGCGGAGCGGAGGACCAGCGGCGGGCCGGCGTCAATGGGGAGGAGGTCGGGGGGCAACACCACCTCGCCCCCCGCGGCGGCGTCCGCGTCGACCGCGAGGAAGACGCGGGCGTCCACCGAGCCCCCCCAACCCGGCCCGCCCCGACGAGCACCCTCGCGGAGAGTGACCCCAGCCACCACCTTCGCGGAGGTCACCCGAGGCAGCCCGCCAGCGGTGGTCGGAGCGACGACGACGACGGTGCCGAGACGGACGAGAGCGGCGTCTCTCCCGCCCGCGCCGACACGGAGGACGCGGACGGCGACGAAGAGGACGGGGGGTGCGACCGCCACCTCCAGCACCCCCCCTGCGACACCGCCGCTGCAGAGCCCACCACCGACGCCCTGCAGCGCCCCGGCCACCCTGACGACGACGACGGTGACGACCACGGCCCGTGGCTCGCCCGTGATGACGGCGGTCGTCACCCCACCTCCGGCGGCCGCCGTCGCCGCGGGCCGCGCCTCCACCCCGCCGACCAGGACGACCCGGGCGACGTCCCTCCCGCCCGGGCCGCCCGCGAAGAGGCCAACGCGGGGACGCCTGTCCCCTCCGGGGGGCAGAGGGGACGCCCAGACCACCGGGGGGTCCCTCGTGGTGGGGGCGCGTGGGGAGGGGGCCGCGAAGAGAAGGAAGGTGCCTTCGCCCAGGCCCCTCCCCACCATCGAGGAGCCGTCACCGTCGTCGCCGTCGACACGCGAACGACCACCAGTGCAGTCGACCAGGAGAGGGACGCGCCGCCGCAACACCACCGGCAGCGGCGACAACGGCAGCAGCAGCAGCAGCAACGGCGGAAGCAGCAGGAGCAGCAGGAGCAGGAACAACGACGCCGCGGGGGGGCGGAGCAACGCGACGGGAGCGGCACGCAGGCGGTGGGCGGACCGCAGAACATCCACCTCGTCGTCTTCGGAGTCGTCGGGGGACGAGGGAGCCCGGAGGCAGCCGCCCTCGCGCGCGATGGAAGCAACACCAGCCACCCGAAGGTCACCGGGGCGCCCCCAGGGGGGGAGGGGCCTCGACTCCAATTTACTATCAACTAACCGCTTTAACATTCTGTCCGACCGGGCAACGAGCCCGGTCAATTTTAATAATATTAGTTTACCTGACTCCCCCGGGTCAAACCGGGGGCGTTTCTGTTGTAGGTGCGGGGGCGCACGGGACCCGCCCGCGTCAACACCCCGGGACAGCGTCGCGGCGGCGGCTTCGTCGGGGGAGTTCCCGGCGGGCTCTGCGGAAAGCCACCCGGTGAGTGCGACGCGTGGATGCCGTGCGGTACCTGGAGGCGGACGGATACCCGCAGCGACCGTGGTGCGGCGGCGGGGGACGGCGAACTCGAGCCTCCCCGCTGCGAGCGAGCGCAGGGGCGGGGCGCTTCAGCCCCGGGCCCCGCGGCAATCCAGGGTGCCCCATCCGCGAGGTGGAGGTCGCGATGCCGCGTGCGGCGCGCCGCCCGCCGGTAGACCCCGAACGAGGGGACGCCGGGGGGTGGACGACGCCGCGAGGGCGCGGATCGTGGCCTTCGCCGAGCGGGTGGAGTCGCCCGCGCAACTGGAGGAGCTTGCCGCGATGGTGGATGAGTTCCTTCAGGAGCGGAGGGCCGCGAGACCCGGGGCTGGCGACCGGAGTGCCGCCCCTAGCGGGGGTGCCGATCGGCGCCGGCCGGTCGCGGAGGGTGGGTTGCGTCACCCGATGGGAGCCGACTCGAGAGAGAACGATGGCTCTCCCAACGCTCCGTATCGCGTGAGGGAGGCTACTCGGATTCAACGCCTTTTCCGGGCGAACAGGAAGCGCGCGGTGCAGGAGATTCTCGCCGGAGAATCTCCTCATTGCAACGTGCCCCTGGACCGGGTCCAGGAGCACTTCACGAACATCTATTCGCTCCGAGTTCGCCCGAGTAGCCTCCCTCCTCTCTATCAGGAGGACCCGACTCCAGAGTCGAACGACGCCCTGGTTTCTCCCTTCTCGGAAGCCGAGGTCAGCCGTCGGCTAAAGCGGATGAAGCTCGCTTCGTCCGCCGGACCCGACGGCTTGACGTACGGCGACCTGAGGAGGGCGGATCCAGGTGCGGTCCTCTTAACGGCGACGTTCAACACCTGTCGCCGGATGGAGAAGATACCGGACCGTTGGAAGAAGTCCAACACCGTGCTTATCTATAAGAAAGGTGATCGTGATGACCTCTCGAATTGGAGGCCCATCGCTCTCGGTGACGCGACCCCGAAGCTCTTCGCGGCGGTCGTCGCCGATCGGCTCACCCGCTGGGCCGTGTCCAACAAGCGGCTCAGCCAAGCACAGAAGGGCTTCCTGCCCTTCGAAGGCTGCTTGGAGCACAATTTCGTGCTTCAGCACGCCATGGCTGCCGCTCGTAAGCAGCGCAGGGAGGTGGTGGTGGCGTGGTTGGATCTGGCCAACGCTTTCGGGTCGGTTCCCCACGCCACCATCATCGACTCGCTGTCCGACGCCGGCGCTCCGCGGTCGCTGATCAGCATCGTCGCCAGCCTTTACGAAGGCGTGGCGACCAGGGTCCGTACCGCCGAAGGGTACACGTCCTGGATCCCCATGAAGTCGGGGGTGAGACAGGGCTGCCCACTTAGCCCGATCTTATTCAACCTCTCCATCGAGGCCATGGTTCGCGGGGCCGTGGACTCGGCGGAGGGGGTGATGGTGAGCGGGCATAAGGTGACAGCTCTGGCGTACGCTGACGACGTGGCGCTCGTCGCGTCATCTACCGACGGCATGGGGAGGCTACTGCAAGCGGCAGAGGGAACGGCTCGGGCGCTGGGCCTCTCCTTCAACCCCTCGAAGTGTGCAACTCTGCACATCAGAGGGGACGGGAGAGTAGCCCGCACCGAGTTTCGTTTAGACGGGGGACTCGTTCCGGCTCTGGGGGACGGCCAGAGTTACGAGCACCTGGGAGTCCCGACGGGGGTTCGGATCGACCAAACCCCATATCCAACGATCGAGGCGCTTTTGACCGATTTGCGCGCGGTAGACGAGTCCTTGCTCGCACCCTGGCAAAAAATCGAGACCGTGGCAACGTTTCTGTTGCCGCGCCTCGATTTCGCGTTCAGGGCAGGGCACGTGCGTAGAACCGCTTTAGCTGTCGCCGACAAGGTCATGAAGCGCACGGTGAAGAGGTGGTTACACCTCCCGCAGCGTGCCAGCGCGGAGTTGGTTTTCATCCCCCCCGCATGGGGTGGGTGCGGCCTTCTCCCGCTGGTGGATCTGGCCGACGTGGCGTCCGTGTCGCACGCGTTCAGAATGCTGAACGCGGGCGACCCGGTCGTCGCGGACATCGCCAGGTCAGCGCTGCGCGACGCCGTGCGTGAAAAGATCGGTCGGACCCCTGGAAGCGGGGACCTTGCCGACTATCTCTCGGGCTCTTTGTCCGGCGAGATGGCGAGGCCGACGGCGGGCCGGGCTACGTTCTGGTCGCGAGCAAGGACCGTAGCTTTAAGATCCAGCACGCGCCTCGGCTTTCGTTGGAGGTGGGACGAGGTTCGTGAAGAACTCTCGATCGAGTGTCGCTCCCGGCAAGGACGAGTCGTTGTGGTGCCGCCAGCTGCGAAAGGGCAGTGCACGCGGAGGCTGAGGGCGGCAGTGGGGGAGGGCTACATGGAAAGGCTTCTACGGAAGCCGGACCAAGGGAAGGTCTTCGACGTAGCTTCCCGTTGCGCGGTTAGCAACCACTTTCTGCGCACGGGGGCGTTTGTCCGTTTCGCTGACTGGCGTTTCGTTCACCGCGCCCGCCTCGACGTGTTGCCGTTGAACGGTGCACGTCGGTGGGGGGACGGTGACAAGCGTTGCCGGCGATGCGGGCATGACTTCGAGGGCCTTCCCCATGTGCTCTCCCACTGCGGTCCTCACTCCGCAGCCCGGCAGCTGCGTCACGACAACATCGTCCAGCGGCTCGCGAAGGCTGTCCGTCTTCCCGGTGAGCTCCGGGTCAACAGGCGCGTCCCGGGCGTTGACGGCGAGCTGGCAGCCCTGCGTCCCGACATCGTCGTGGAGCACGGGCTGTCGAAAAACATCGTCGTGGTCGACGTAGCCGTGCCCTTCGAGAACACTCTCGACGCAATCGAGGAGGCGAGACAGGGGAAGATACGCAAGTATCAACCCCTCGCCGAATCGTTGCGTAGGCGCGGCTACCGAGTCCACGTCGATGCGTTCGTCGTCGGCGCCCTGGGCTCGTGGGACCCGGGGAACGAGTTCGTCCTGGACCTGCTGCGCGTCTCTCGGCGCTACGCAGCGCTGATGAGGCGTCTCATGGTATCTGAGACGGTAGCCTGGTCCAGAGACATCTACGTGGAGCACGTAACCGGGGTACGTCAGTACCGGGCTCTGCGGGGGGCGCCCGCGGCGGGGTCGACGCCCGCGGCGCTGAGCGGGAGCAGTGGAGGCGCCCGCGTTCCTGGGGTGGTGCCGCCGGCGGATCCCTGAACCTCCGCATCTACGTCAACTCAGCACGAGGCATTGACACGGGGTGGATGTCGTCAGCCTCCACGCAAAGTCTGAAACAGGATGGGGGGGGGGGGGGGGCGTCCAGTTAGGCAGCCACATACTCACTTTGATTTTGCTGTTTATCTCGCTACTCGCCTATTTATCTCCTTCACTTTACTTTTCACTATCATATCCTACTTTACCCACTTGGCTGCCTATCTGGACGCCCTCCTAAACCCTCAGCTACGTATTCACCTACCTCCAATTACGTATACAATGTCACCTTAACTGCTCAAGTGTGTAGATTACATACACGACATCCACCCCGGTCCAGGGGGCGCGTAGAATACTTATTGCTGTTATTTTAATTTAATTTATTCTCTGGTTTCACGTTAGTCTACCCTATTCTATCTCTACTCTCTTCCCTTTCTACTCCTTCCCTTCCCTTGCCACATGGCAGACATTTTACACGGTTATATTTAGTTCACTCTATTTTACGTCTACTCTCCTTCTTTCTTATCCCTTTCGTACATGATCGACACGTGATATTCTGTTTAATTTTGCTTACTCTAAAACTTCCTCCTTCCCGTTTAGCTATCGTATTCATCCTGCCCCCCCTGGCACAAGTCCTATTGTCATGTCTCAAGGGAATTACTTTAATGTTAGATGTAGGGGTGCCAGACCACAGTTATTTTTCTTTATTTCTTTACGTATCAAGTGACAAATTTTCTTTTCTTTTCTATATTACGATAATGCTCTGGCCACCTCGTAAGGTCTAGTACAATAAATCCTAAGTTCAACTGACCCGCCATGGGCAGTGGCAAAGTTCCTCTTAGTTTAATTCTATTTTCTGTTATTTGCGAGGATACTTATTTCGCGAGACCTACGAACATTGTTAATCGCTAAGGTGGCGAGTCTTACGACCCCACCAAGCGAACCTATAATATGTCTGTATTGTACACATGTATGCGGATACATACAATGTATTGCTGTAAATTTGTATACCCCTGGGGCCTCGGTCCCAGGGGAACATTAATTGATTAAATAAAGGGTTCTTATCTGTTCTTATCAGCTTAATATCTGATACACTCCTCATTAGGAGTCAGAATATTAATCTGATTTTTGGAAAGAGGCGGATTGTTGGGGCTTGCTCCACCTCCGCCGCGAGTCGGCCCGGTATTGCAGTGCCTCCGGGATCGGCTCAATTTGGGCTTTTTTAAACACACTTTGATCTTGCCATCACTATAAAGTTTTATTTATTTTTTGTGACTCGCCGGAGTGTCGTGTTTTTTCGCGTCGCGTGTGCGGTGTTCGAGCGGGTGCAGTGACAAGTGCGAGCGACGAGCTGGAGGTGCCCTGGTCATCGGGTAAGTCACGGTAGGAGTAGGTAGAGGTTGGAAAATTCGTAGTTAGAATTAGAGCTCCCGAAACGGTGAAAACCGTTCCCGGGTAGACACTCCCCCTCCGACGATACCATCGGCAAGAGGGGCGAGAAGTAGTTAGATCGCGGTAAATTCCGATTGTTTCATTTATACACAGCTACAGGCATAGCCCGTAGCTGCTGTTTGGTTGCCAACGACCTCCCCTACTTCTACCGCCGACGAATTTGGTCACGTACTCCTGTAAAATTGAACTTCGACAATTTTACAGGCAGGCGCTGCGTAATAGCAGCAGTAGATTAATCGAGTAAATTCTGTTTGCTTAATTAGAGATCGAGGTACACAGAGGCTCTTTACACCCCGTGTAACTCGATACATTTTTGCGCACCCAGTGCATCTCCAGGCCGTGCGGAACGACGGGCGAGAATTAACCGCGGGCGGTTGTCTCTCTCGATCGCGAAGTACGGTTCGCTCGCGCGGTCGCTGCGTCCGGTCGGGCACCGCTGAGTCGTCCGTTAGATTGTGATATTTATTTATATTTATATTCATATTCATATTTATATTTATACTTATATTTATTTTATTTAGTTTATTCAGAGTCCGTGCTGTTACGTTTATTTTATACACATAATTTACTTTTATTTTTATTTCTATTCTTCGTTGTGCGTGTTTATTTCTCGTTCCGTTTTGTGTTCCGCTCCGGCGAGCGTTATTATTATTACGTTGTTTCACTGCTTATTTCCTAATTTAGCACTTTATTCATTTGTTTCGTTCCTTCTTTTTATTTTTGTTTTCTGTTGACGAGTCGGGCCGTTGCGTTGCGACGCTTTCGGTTAAACGATAACGGGTGGCAGCAGCCAAACGAATACCATGGATACGAGTAATAACAACACCGTCGTGAGGCTGCTGTACCCGTTCCCTGCCGAGTTTCCGTGCCCGTTCTGCTTCAACGGCAGGACGGTGTGCAAGAAGGGGGCGTGCGTGTATCTGAGGCACACGGACTTATTTAAACATCTGAAACTTCATCACCCCGGTGCGATCAAGCGGTGGTCCTGCGCCGAGTGCGGCTTCACCGACGACAGCGCGTACGCGCTGAAGAAGGTGAAGTCGCACCACGCGACCAGGCACCCGTCCGCCGGGGGTCCGTGTGCCCCCGTTACACGCAACCCCCTCGCAGGGAGCGTCGCCCGCGCAACGCCCGGCGACACCGGGGCCGAGACGCGACCCCGCGTGGAAGCGGTGGGGCTCTCCACCGGGAGCGAGGTCTCCCCTCCTCCCCTGGGGGCCTCCCCGGTGACCTTGGGGGGCACCACCACCTGTGCCCCCAGAAATGGACCAAAGACTGCTTCGTTAAATGTTTCCAGCGCCGCGAGGACGGCTGCCTCCACCGCTGCCAGGACGACGTCGGCGACGGGAGCGACGATGACGACGACGACCACCACCACCACCTCCCAACCCCGACGACGGGCCGGGCCGCCCACCGCCGCGCCCGGGAAAATACACCCAACCAAGACCATACCGGCGGCGGGGAGCAGCACCGCCACCAGGAGCCCCGTCACCCTCGCGGCGTTCCTGCAGCCGAGCCGGCGCTCGTCCGCGGGCGAGGACGCCCCGGCGGAGCGGAGGACCAGCGGCGGGCCGGCGTCAATGGGGAGGAGGTCGGGGGGCAACACCACCTCGCCCCCCGCGGCGGCGTCCGCGTCGACCGCGAGGAAGACGCGGGCGTCCACCGAGCCCCCCCAACCCGGCCCGCCCCGACGAGCACCCTCGCGGAGAGTGACCCCAGCCACCACCTTCGCGGAGGTCACCCGAGGCAGCCCGCCAGCGGTGGTCGGAGCGACGACGACGACGGTGCCGAGACGGACGAGAGCGGCGTCTCTCCCGCCCGCGCCGACACGGAGGACGCGGACGGCGACGAAGAGGACGGGGGGTGCGACCGCCACCTCCAGCACCCCCCCTGCGACACCGCCGCTGCAGAGCCCACCACCGACGCCCTGCAGCGCCCCGGCCACCCTGACGACGACGACGGTGACGACCACGGCCCGTGGCTCGCCCGTGATGACGGCGGTCGTCACCCCACCTCCGGCGGCCGCCGTCGCCGCGGGCCGCGCCTCCACCCCGCCGACCAGGACGACCCGGGCGACGTCCCTCCCGCCCGGGCCGCCCGCGAAGAGGCCAACGCGGGGACGCCTGTCCCCTCCGGGGGGCAGAGGGGACGCCCGGGCCACCGGGGGGTCCCTCGTGGTGGGGGCGCGTGGGGAGGGGGCCGCGAAGAGAAGGAAGGTGCCTTCGCCCAGGCCCCTCCCCACCATCGAGGAGCCGTCACCGTCGTCGCCGTCGGCACGCGAACGACCACCGGCGCCGTCGGCCGGGAGAGGGACGCGCCGCCGCAACACCACCGGCAGCGGCGACAGCAGCAGCAGCAACAGCGGAAGCAGCAGGAGCAGCAGGAGCAGGAACAACGACGCCGCGGGGGGGCGGAACAACACGGCGGGAGCGGCACGCAGGCGGTGGGCGGACCGCAGAACATCCACCTCGTCGTCTTCGGAGTCGTCGGGGGACGAGGGAGCCCGGAGGCAGCCGCCCTCGCGCGCGATGGAAGCAACACCAGCCACCCGAAGGTCACCGGGGCGCCCCCAGGGGGGGAGGGGCCTCGACTCCAATTTACTATCAACTAACCGCTTTAACATTCTGTCCGACCGGGCAACGAGCCCGGTCAATTTTAATAATATTAGTTTACCTGACTCCCCCGGGTCAAACCGGGGGCGTTTCTGTTGTAGGTGCGGGGGCGCACGGGACCCGCCCGCGTCAACACCCCGGGACAGCGTCGCGGCGGCGGCTTCGTCGGGGGAGTTCCCGGCGGGCTCTGCGGAAAGCCACCCGGTGAGTGCGACGCGTGGATGCCGTGCGGAACCTGGAGGCGGACGGATACCCGCAGCGAGCGTGGAGCGGCGGCGGGGGACGGCGAACTCGAGCCTCCCCGCTGCGAGCGAGCGCAGGGGCGGGGCGCTTCAGCCCCGGGCCCCGCGGCAATCCAGGGTGCCCCATCCGCGAGGCGGGGGTCGCGATGCCGCGTGCGGCGCGCCGCCCGCCGGTAGACCCCGAACGAGGGGACGCCGGGGGGTGGACGACGCCGCGAGGGCGCGGATCGTGGCCTTCGCCGAGCGGGTGGAGTCGCCCGCGCAACTGGAGGAGCTTGCCGCGATGGTGGATGAGTTCCTTCAGGAGCGGAGGGCCGCGAGACCCGGGGCTGGCGACCGGAGTGCCGCCCCTAGCGGGGGTGCCGATCGGCGCCGGCCGGTCGCGGAGGGTGGGTTGCGTCACCCGATGGGAGCCGACTCGAGAGAGAACGATGGCTCTCCCAACGCTCCGTATCGCGTGAGGGAGGCTACTCGGATTCAACGCCTTTTCCGGGCGAACAGGAAGCGCGCGGTGCAGGAGATTCTCGCCGGAGAATCTCCTCATTGCAACGTGCCCCTGGACCGGGTCCAGGAGCACTTCACCAACGTATATTCGCTCCGAGTTCGCCCGAGTAGCCTCCCTCCTCTCCATCAGGAGGACCCGACTCCAGAGTCGAACGACGCCCTGGTTTCTCCCTTCTCGGAAGCCGAGGTCAGCCGTCGGCTAAAGCGGATGAAGCTCGCTTCGTCCGCCGGACCCGACGGCTTGACGTACGGCGACCTGAGGAGGGCGGATCCAGGTGCGGTCCTCTTAACGGCGACGTTCAACACCTGTCGCCGGATGGAGAAGATACCGGACCGTTGGAAGAAGTCCAACACCGTACTTATTTATAAGAAAGGTGATCGTGATGACCTCTCGAATTGGAGGCCCATCGCTCTCGGTGACGCGACCCCGAAGCTCTTCGCGGCGGTCGTTGCCGATCGGCTCACCCGCTGGGCCGTGTCCAACAAGCGGCTCAGCCAAGCACAGAAGGGCTTCCTGCCCTTCGAAGGCTGCTTGGAGCACAATTTTGTGCTCCAGCACGCCATGGCTGCCGCTCGTAAGCAGCGCAGGGAGGTGGTGGTGGCGTGGTTGGATCTGGCCAACGCTTTCGGGTCGGTTCCCCACGCCACCATCATCGACTCGCTGTCCGACGCCGGCGCTCCGCGGTCGCTGATCAGCATCGTCGCCAGCCTTTACGAAGGCGTGGCGACCAGGGTCCGTACCGCCGAAGGGTACACGTCCTGGATCCCCATGAAGTCGGGGGTGAGACAGGGCTGCCCGCTTAGCCCGATCTTATTCAACCTCTCCATCGAGGCCATGGTTCGCGGGGCCGTGGACTCGGCGGAGGGGGTGATGGTGAACGGGCATAAGGTGACAGCCCTGGCGTACGCTGACGACGTGGCGCTCGTCGCGTCATCTACCGACGGCATGGGGAGGCTACTGCAAGCGGCAGAGGGAACGGCTCGGGCGCTGGGCCTCTCCTTCAACCCCTCGAAGTGTGCAACTCTGCACATCAGAGGGGACGGGAGAGTAGCCCGCACCGAGTTTCGTTTAGACGGGGGACTCGTTCCAGCTCTGGGGGACGGCCAGAGTTACGAGCACCTGGGAGTCCCGACGGGGGTTCGGATCGACCAAACCCCATATCCAACGATCGAGGCGCTTTTGACCGATTTGCGCGCGGTAGACGAGTCCTTGCTCGCACCCTGGCAAAAAATCGAGACCGTGGCAACGTTTCTGTTGCCGCGCCTCGATTTCGCGTTCAGGGCAGGGCACGTGCGTAGAACCGCTTTAGCTGTCGCCGACAAGGTCATGAAGCGCACGGTGAAGAGGTGGTTACACCTCCCGCAGCGTGCCAGCGCGGAGTTGGTTTTCATCCCCCCCGCATGGGGTGGGTGCGGCCTTCTCCCGCTGGTGGATCTGGCCGACGTGGCGTCCGTGTCGCACGCGTTCAGAATGCTGAACGCGGGCGACCCGGTCGTCGCGGACATCGCCAGGTCAGCGCTGCGCGACGCCGTGCGTGAAAAGATCGGTCGGACCCCTGGAAGCGGGGACCTTGCCGACTATCTCTCGGGCTCTTTGTCCGGCGAGATGGCGAGGCCGACGGCGGGCCGGGCTACGTTCTGGTCGCGAGCAAGGACCGTAGCTTTAAGATCCAGCACGCGCCTCGGTTTTCGTTGGAGGTGGGACGAGGTTCGTGAAGAACTCTCGATCGAGTGTCGCTCCCGGCAAGGACGAGTCGTTGTGGTGCCGCCAGCTGCGAAAGGGCAGTGCACGCGGAGGCTGAGGGCGGCAGTGGGGGAGGGCTACATGGAAAGGCTTTTACGGAAGCCGGACCAAGGGAAGGTCTTCGACGTAGCTTCCCGTTGCGCGGTTAGCAACCACTTTCTGCGCACGGGGGCGTTTGTCCGTTTCGCTGACTGGCGTTTCGTTCACCGCGCCCGCCTCGACGTGTTGCCGTTGAACGGTGCACGTCGGTGGGGGGACGGTGACAAGCGTTGCCGGCGATGCGGGCATGACTTCGAGGGCCTTCCCCATGTGCTCTCCCACTGCGGTCCTCACTCCGCAGCCCGGCAGCTGCGTCACGACAACATCGTCCAGCGGCTCGCGAAGGCTGTCCGTCTTCCCGGTGAGCTCCGGGTCAACAGGCGCGTCCCGGGCGTCGACGGCGAGCTGGCAGCCCTGCGTCCCGACATCGTCGTGGAGCACGGGCTGTCGAAAAACATCGTCGTGGTCGACGTAGCCGTGCCCTTCGAGAACACTCTCGACGCAATCGAGGAGGCGAGACAGGGGAAGATACGCAAGTATCAACCCCTCGCCGAATCGTTGCGTAGGCGCGGCTACCGAGTCCACGTCGATGCGTTCGTCGTCGGCGCCCTGGGCTCGTGGGACCCGGGGAACGAGTTCGTCCTGGACCTGCTGCGCGTCTCTCGGCGCTACGCAGCGCTGATGAGGCGTCTCATGGTATCTGAGACGGTAGCCTGGTCCAGAGACATCTACGTGGAGCACGTAACCGGGGTACGTCAGTACCGGGCTCTGCGGGGGGCGCCCGCGGCGGAGTCGACGCCTGCGGCGCTGAGCGGGAGCAGTGGAGGCGCCCGCGTTCCTGGGGTGGGGCCGCTGGCGGATCCCTGAGCCCCCGCACCTACATCTATTTAGCGCGAGACGTCGACACGGGGTGGATGTCGTCAGCCTCCACGCCAAGGGCGAAACGGACAAGGGAGGGTGTCTGGTTAGGCAGCCATATCTCAACCTTGTTATTACTGTTCGCGTCACTCCTTATCTATTTTGTTCTTACTTTACTTTACCTCATTTTACTTTATGTTACTTACTTGGCTGCCTACCCAGACACCCACCTAGGTGACCACTTACTTGGTGCTCACCTGGTCACCTACACAGCTTCCTGTCTATCTATTTGCCCTATACTATCATATCTGGCCTGCAACACATACGACATCCGCCCCGTGCCAGGGGGAGCCTAGGAAACCTACTGCACTCTATCCCACTCTAGTTTACTCTATTCTATCTTTACCCTCTTCCTTTCACAAGTTCTTCCACATGGCTTTATTTCAGTTTACTTTACGCTACCTCTACTCCCACTTCTCCTCTCTTTTGCGTGATGGACATTAAACACGATTTTATTTTATTTTGGTTTACCTTACTCTAACGATACTCTCTTTCCTCTACATGGCTGGCGTTGTACACGGTTTACTTTAGTCTACATTCTTATACCCCTACCCTCTTTATGTTCTACTCCTTTCTACTTCCCTCTTTTTGTTAAGCTATCCTACTCATCCTGGTCCCCCTGGCAGAAGTGTCAGTATCTAGTATCACGTCTCGTTAGGTTTACTTTAATAATGGACTGAAGGGTGCCAGACTGCGTTGATTGTTACAATAGACTGTATTGTATTTTATTTTATGTTATTCTCAACCAATTGTCAACTTCTTTTCTTTTTCGTTTCCTTCAACACGATTATGACGCTCTGGTCACCCCTTAATGCTTGTTAAGATATAGACTACATGATCAAGTGACCCACCAGGGGCCTTGACACAGCCTTGTATCCTAATCTATTCTCCTTATCATACTGCGATGATACTTACTCGACTAAACGAATGAATAGTGTTAATCTGTGAGGTGGCGGGTCCTGCGACCCCACCAAGTAGATTTATAGCGTTATTAATCTGCACACATGTAATGTATCACTAAGAATTTGTATACCCCTGGGGCCTCGGCCCTAGGGGAACATTAATTGATTAAATAAAGGTTTCTTATCTGTTCTTATCAGCTTAATATCTGATACACTCCTCATTAGGAGTCAGAATATTAATCTGATTTTTGGAAAGAGGCGGATTGTTGGGGCTTGCTCCACCTCCGCCGCGAGTCGGCCCGGTATTGCAGTGCCTCCGGGATCGGCTCAATTTGGGCTTTTTTAAACACACTTTGATCTTGCCATCACTATAAAGTTTTATTTATTTTTTGTGACTCGCCGGAGTGTCGTGTTTTTTCGCGTCGCGTGTGCGGTGTTCGAGCGGGTGCAGTGACAAGTGCGAGCGACGAGCTGGAGGTGCCCTGGTCATCGGGTAAGTCACGGTAGGAGTAGGTAGAGGTTGGAAAATTCGTAGTTAGAATTAGAGCTCCCGAAACGGTGAAAACCGTTCCCGGGTAGACACTCCCCCTCCGACGATACCATCGGCAAGAGGGGCGAGAAGTAGTTAGATCGCGGTAAATTCCGATTGTTTCATTTATACACAGCTACAGGCATAGCCCGTAGCTGCTGTTTGGTTGCCAACGACCTCCCCTACTTCTACCGCCGACGAATTTGGTCACGTACTCCTGTAAAATTGAACTTCGACAATTTTACAGGCAGGCGCTGCGTAATAGCAGCAGTAGATTAATCGAGTAAATTCTGTTTGCTTAATTAGAGATCGAGGTACACAGAGGCTCTTTACACCCCGTGTAACTCGATACATTTTTGCGCACCCAGTGCATCTCCAGGCCGTGCGGAACGACGGGCGAGAATTAACCGCGGGCGGTTGTCTCTCTCGATCGCGAAGTACGGTTCGCTCGCGCGGTCGCTGCGTCCGGTCGGGCACCGCTGAGTCGTCCGTTAGATTGTGATATTTATTTATATTTATATTCATATTCATATTTATATTTATACTTATATTTATTTTATTTAGTTTATTCAGAGTCCGTGCTGTTACGTTTATTTTATACACATAATTTACTTTTATTTTTATTTCTATTCTTCGTTGTGCGTGTTTATTTCTCGTTCCGTTTTGTGTTCCGCTCCGGCGAGCGTTATTATTATTACGTTGTTTCACTGCTTATTTCCTAATTTAGCACTTTATTCATTTGTTTCGTTCCTTCTTTTTATTTTTGTTTTCTGTTGACGAGTCGGGCCGTTGCGTTGCGACGCTTTCGGTTAAACGATAACGGGTGGCAGCAGCCAAACGAATACCATGGATACGAGTAATAACAACACCGTCGTGAGGCTGCTGTACCCGTTCCCTGCCGAGTTTCCGTGCCCGTTCTGCTTCAACGGCAGGACGGTGTGCAAGAAGGGGGCGTGCGTGTATCTGAGGCACACGGACTTATTTAAACATCTGAAACTTCATCACCCCGGTGCGATCAAGCGGTGGTCCTGCGCCGAGTGCGGCTTCACCGACGACAGCGCGTACGCGCTGAAGAAGGTGAAGTCGCACCACGCGACCAGGCACCCGTCCGCCGGGGGTCCGTGTGCCCCCGTTACACGCAACCCCCTCGCAGGGAGCGTCGCCCGCGCAACGCCCGGCGACACCGGGGCCGAGACGCGACCCCGCGTGGAAGCGGTGGGGCTCTCCACCGGGAGCGAGGTCTCCCCTCCTCCCCTGGGGGCCTCCCCGGTGACCTTGGGGGGCACCACCACCTGTGCCCCCAGAAATGGACCAAAGACTGCTTCGTTAAATGTTTCCAGCGCCGCGAGGACGGCTGCCTCCACCGCTGCCAGGACGACGTCGGCGACGGGAGCGACGATGACGACGACGACCACCACCACCACCTCCCAACCCCGACGACGGGCCGGGCCGCCCACCGCCGCGCCCGGGAAAATACACCCAACCAAGACCATACCGGCGGCGGGGAGCAGCACCGCCACCAGGAGCCCCGTCACCCTCGCGGCGTTCCTGCAGCCGAGCCGGCGCTCGTCCGCGGGCGAGGACGCCCCGGCGGAGCGGAGGACCAGCGGCGGGCCGGCGTCAATGGGGAGGAGGTCGGGGGGCAACACCACCTCGCCCCCCGCGGCGGCGTCCGCGTCGACCGCGAGGAAGACGCGGGCGTCCACCGAGCCCCCCCAACCCGGCCCGCCCCGACGAGCACCCTCGCGGAGAGTGACCCCAGCCACCACCTTCGCGGAGGTCACCCGAGGCAGCCCGCCAGCGGTGGTCGGAGCGACGACGACGACGGTGCCGAGACGGACGAGAGCGGCGTCTCTCCCGCCCGCGCCGACACGGCGGACGCGGACAGCGACGAAGAGGACGGGGGGTGCGACCGCCACCTCCAGCACCCCCCCTGCGACACCGCCGCTGCAGAGCCCACCACCGACGCCCTGCAGCGCCCCGGCCACCCTGACGACGACGACGGTGACGACCACGGCCCGTGGCTCGCCCGTGATGACGGCGGTCGTCACCCCACCTCCGGCGGCCGCCGTCGCCGCGGGCCGCGCCTCCACCCCGCCGACCAGGACGACCCGGGCGACGTCCCTCCCGCCCGGGCCGCCCGCGAAGAGGCCAACGCGGGGACGCCTGTCCCCTCCGGGGGGCAGAGGGGACGCCCGGGCCACCGGGGGGTCCCTCGTGGTGGGGGCGCGTGGGGAGGGGGCCGCGAAGAGAAGGAAGGTGCCTTCGCCCAGGCCCCTCCCCACCATCGAGGAGCCGTCACCGTCGTCGCCGTCGGCACGCGAACGACCACCGGCGCCGTCGGCCGGGAGAGGGACGCGCCGCCGCAACACCACCGGCAGCGGCGACAGCAGCAGCAGCAACAGCGGAAGCAGCAGGAGCAGCAGGAGCAGGAACAACGACGCCGCGGGGGGGCGGAACAACACGGCGGGAGCGGCACGCAGGCGGTGGGCGGACCGCAGAACATCCACCTCGTCGTCTTCGGAGTCGTCGGGGGACGAGGGAGCCCGGAGGCAGCCGCCCTCGCGCGCGATGGAAGCAACACCAGCCACCCGAAGGTCACCGGGGCGCCCCCAGGGGGGGAGGGGCCTCGACTCCAATTTACTATCAACTAACCGCTTTAACATTCTGTCCGACCGGGCAACGAGCCCGGTCAATTTTAATAATATTAGTTTACCTGACTCCCCCGGGTCAAACCGGGGGCGTTTCTGTTGTAGGTGCGGGGGCGCACGGGACCCGCCCGCGTCAACACCCCGGGACAGCGTCGCGGCGGCGGCTTCGTCGGGGGAGTTCCCGGCGGGCTCTGCGGAAAGCCACCCGGTGAGTGCGACGCGTGGATGCCGTGCGGAACCTGGAGGCGGACGGATACCCGCAGCGAGCGTGGAGCGGCGGCGGGGGACGGCGAACTCGAGCCTCCCCGCTGCGAGCGAGCGCAGGGGCGGGGCGCTTCAGCCCCGGGCCCCGCGGCAATCCAGGGTGCCCCATCCGCGAGGCGGGGGTCGCGATGCCGCGTGCGGCGCGCCGCCCGCCGGTAGACCCCGAACGAGGGGACGCCGGGGGGTGGACGACGCCGCGAGGGCGCGGATCGTGGCCTTCGCCGAGCGGGTGGAGTCGCCCGCGCAACTGGAGGAGCTTGCCGCGATGGTGGATGAGTTCCTTCAGGAGCGGAGGGCCGCGAGACCCGGGGCTGGCGACCGGAGTGCCGCCCCTAGCGGGGGTGCCGATCGGCGCCGGCCGGTCGCGGAGGGTGGGTTGCGTCACCCGATGGGAGCCGACTCGAGAGAGAACGATGGCTCTCCCAACGCTCCGTATCGCGTGAGGGAGGCTACTCGGATTCAACGCCTTTTCCGGGCGAACAGGAAGCGCGCGGTGCAGGAGATTCTCGCCGGAGAATCTCCTCATTGCAACGTGCCCCTGGACCGGGTCCAGGAGCACTTCACCAACGTATATTCGCTCCGAGTTCGCCCGAGTAGCCTCCCTCCTCTCCATCAGGAGGACCCGACTCCAGAGTCGAACGACGCCCTGGTTTCTCCCTTCTCGGAAGCCGAGGTCAGCCGTCGGCTAAAGCGGATGAAGCTCGCTTCGTCCGCCGGACCCGACGGCTTGACGTACGGCGACCTGAGGAGGGCGGATCCAGGTGCGGTCCTCTTAACGGCGACGTTCAACACCTGTCGCCGGATGGAGAAGATACCGGACCGTTGGAAGAAGTCCAACACCGTACTTATTTATAAGAAAGGTGATCGTGATGACCTCTCGAATTGGAGGCCCATCGCTCTCGGTGACGCGACCCCGAAGCTCTTCGCGGCGGTCGTTGCCGATCGGCTCACCCGCTGGGCCGTGTCCAACAAGCGGCTCAGCCAAGCACAGAAGGGCTTCCTGCCCTTCGAAGGCTGCTTGGAGCACAATTTTGTGCTCCAGCACGCCATGGCTGCCGCTCGTAAGCAGCGCAGGGAGGTGGTGGTGGCGTGGTTGGATCTGGCCAACGCTTTCGGGTCGGTTCCCCACGCCACCATCATCGACTCGCTGTCCGACGCCGGCGCTCCGCGGTCGCTGATCAGCATCGTCGCCAGCCTTTACGAAGGCGTGGCGACCAGGGTCCGTACCGCCGAAGGGTACACGTCCTGGATCCCCATGAAGTCGGGGGTGAGACAGGGCTGCCCGCTTAGCCCGATCTTATTCAACCTCTCCATCGAGGCCATGGTTCGCGGGGCCGTGGACTCGGCGGAGGGGGTGATGGTGAACGGGCATAAGGTGACAGCCCTGGCGTACGCTGACGACGTGGCGCTCGTCGCGTCATCTACCGACGGCATGGGGAGGCTACTGCAAGCGGCAGAGGGAACGGCTCGGGCGCTGGGCCTCTCCTTCAACCCCTCGAAGTGTGCAACTCTGCACATCAGAGGGGACGGGAGAGTAGCCCGCACCGAGTTTCGTTTAGACGGGGGACTCGTTCCAGCTCTGGGGGACGGCCAGAGTTACGAGCACCTGGGAGTCCCGACGGGGGTTCGGATCGACCAAACCCCATATCCAACGATCGAGGCGCTTTTGACCGATTTGCGCGCGGTAGACGAGTCCTTGCTCGCACCCTGGCAAAAAATCGAGACCGTGGCAACGTTTCTGTTGCCGCGCCTCGATTTCGCGTTCAGGGCAGGGCACGTGCGTAGAACCGCTTTAGCTGTCGCCGACAAGGTCATGAAGCGCACGGTGAAGAGGTGGTTACACCTCCCGCAGCGTGCCAGCGCGGAGTTGGTTTTCATCCCCCCCGCATGGGGTGGGTGCGGCCTTCTCCCGCTGGTGGATCTGGCCGACGTGGCGTCCGTGTCGCACGCGTTCAGAATGCTGAACGCGGGCGACCCGGTCGTCGCGGACATCGCCAGGTCAGCGCTGCGCGACGCCGTGCGTGAAAAGATCGGTCGGACCCCTGGAAGCGGGGACCTTGCCGACTATCTCTCGGGCTCTTTGTCCGGCGAGATGGCGAGGCCGACGGCGGGCCGGGCTACGTTCTGGTCGCGAGCAAGGACCGTAGCTTTAAGATCCAGCACGCGCCTCGGTTTTCGTTGGAGGTGGGACGAGGTTCGTGAAGAACTCTCGATCGAGTGTCGCTCCCGGCAAGGACGAGTCGTTGTGGTGCCGCCAGCTGCGAAAGGGCAGTGCACGCGGAGGCTGAGGGCGGCAGTGGGGGAGGGCTACATGGAAAGGCTTTTACGGAAGCCGGACCAAGGGAAGGTCTTCGACGTAGCTTCCCGTTGCGCGGTTAGCAACCACTTTCTGCGCACGGGGGCGTTTGTCCGTTTCGCTGACTGGCGTTTCGTTCACCGCGCCCGCCTCGACGTGTTGCCGTTGAACGGTGCACGTCGGTGGGGGGACGGTGACAAGCGTTGCCGGCGATGCGGGCATGACTTCGAGGGCCTTCCTCATGTGCTCTCCCACTGCGGTCCTCACTCCGCAGCCCGGCAGCTGCGTCACGACAACATCGTCCAGCGGCTCGCGAAGGCTGTCCGTCTTCCCGGTGAGCTCCGGGTCAACAGGCGCGTCCCGGGCGTCGACGGCGAGCTGGCAGCCCTGCGTCCCGACATCGTCGTGGAGCACGGGCTGTCGAAAAACATCGTCGTGGTCGACGTAGCCGTGCCCTTCGAGAACACTCTCGACGCAATCGAGGAGGCGAGACAGGGGAAGATACGCAAGTATCAACCCCTCGCCGAATCGTTGCGTAGGCGCGGCTACCGAGTCCACGTCGATGCGTTCGTCGTCGGCGCCCTGGGCTCGTGGGACCCGGGGAACGAGTTCGTCCTGGACCTGCTGCGCGTCTCTCGGCGCTACGCAGCGCTGATGAGGCGTCTCATGGTATCTGAGACGGTAGCCTGGTCCAGAGACATCTACGTGGAGCACGTAACCGGGGTACGTCAGTACCGGGCTCTGCGGGGGGCGCCCGCGGCGGAGTCGACGCCTGCGGCGCTGAGCGGGAGCAGTGGAGGCGCCCGCGTTCCTGGGGTGGGGCCGCTGGCGGATCCCTGAGCCCCCGCACCTACATCTATTTAGCGCGAGACGTCGACACGGGGTGGATGTCGTCAGCCTCCACGCCAAGGGCGAAACGGACAAGGGAGGGTGTCTGGTTAGGCAGCCATATCTCAACCTTGTTATTACTGTTCGCGTCACTCCTTATCTATTTTGTTCTTACTTTACTTTACCTCATTTTACTTTATGTTACTTACTTGGCTGCCTACCCAGACACCCACCTAGGTGACCACTTACTTGGTGCTCACCTGGTCACCTACACAGCTTCCTGTCTATCTATTTGCCCTATACTATCATATCTGGCCTGCAACACATACGACATCCGCCCCGTGCCAGGGGGAGCCTAGGAAACCTACTGCACTCTATCCCACTCTAGTTTACTCTATTCTATCTTTACCCTCTTCCTTTCACAAGTTCTTCCACATGGCTTTATTTCAGTTTACTTTACGCTACCTCTACTCCCACTTCTCCTCTCTTTTGCGTGATGGACATTAAACACGATTTTATTTTATTTTGGTTTACCTTACTCTAACGATACTCTCTTTCCTCTACATGGCTGGCGTTGTACACGGTTTACTTTAGTCTACATTCTTATACCCCTACCCTCTTTATGTTCTACTCCTTTCTACTTCCCTCTTTTTGTTAAGCTATCCTACTCATCCTGGTCCCCCTGGCAGAAGTGTCAGTATCTAGTATCACGTCTCGTTAGGTTTACTTTAATAATGGACTGAAGGGTGCCAGACTGCGTTGATTGTTACAATAGACTGTATTGTATTTTATTTTATGTTATTCTCAACCAATTGTCAACTTCTTTTCTTTTTCGTTTCCTTCAACACGATTATGACGCTCTGGTCACCCCTTAATGCTTGTTAAGATATAGACTACATGATCAAGTGACCCACCAGGGGCCTTGACACAGCCTTGTATCCTAATCTATTCTCCTTATCATACTGCGATGATACTTACTCGACTAAACGAATGAATAGTGTTAATCTGTGAGGTGGCGGGTCCTGCGACCCCACCAAGTAGATTTATAGCGTTATTAATCTGCACACATGTAATGTATCACTAAGAATTTGTATACCCCTGGGGCCTCGGCCCTAGGGGAACATTAATTGATTAAATAAAGGTTTCTTATCTGTTCTTATCAGCTTAATATCTGATACACTCCTCATTAGGAGTCAGAATATTAATCTGATTTTTGGAAAGAGGCGGATTGTTGGGGCTTGCTCCACCTCCGCCGCGAGTCGGCCCGGTATTGCAGTGCCTCCGGGATCGGCTCAATTTGGGCTTTTTTAAACACACTTTGATCTTGCCATCACTATAAAGTTTTATTTATTTTTTGTGACTCGCCGGAGTGTCGTGTTTTTTCGCGTCGCGTGTGCGGTGTTCGAGCGGGTGCAGTGACAAGTGCGAGCGACGAGCTGGAGGTGCCCTGGTCATCGGGTAAGTCACGGTAGGAGTAGGTAGAGGTTGGAAAATTCGTAGTTAGAATTAGAGCTCCCGAAACGGTGAAAACCGTTCCCGGGTAGACACTCCCCCTCCGACGATACCATCGGCAAGAGGGGCGAGAAGTAGTTAGATCGCGGTAAATTCCGATTGTTTCATTTATACACAGCTACAGGCATAGCCCGTAGCTGCTGTTTGGTTGCCAACGACCTCCCCTACTTCTACCGCCGACGAATTTGGTCACGTACTCCTGTAAAATTGAACTTCGACAATTTTACAGGCAGGCGCTGCGTAATAGCAGCAGTAGATTAATCGAGTAAATTCTGTTTGCTTAATTAGAGATCGAGGTACACAGAGGCTCTTTACACCCCGTGTAACTCGATACATTTTTGCGCACCCAGTGCATCTCCAGGCCGTGCGGAACGACGGGCGAGAATTAACCGCGGGCGGTTGTCTCTCTCGATCGCGAAGTACGGTTCGCTCGCGCGGTCGCTGCGTCCGGTCGGGCACCGCTGAGTCGTCCGTTAGATTGTGATATTTATTTATATTTATATTCATATTCATATTTATATTTATACTTATATTTATTTTATTTAGTTTATTCAGAGTCCGTGCTGTTACGTTTATTTTATACACATAATTTACTTTTATTTTTATTTCTATTCTTCGTTGTGCGTGTTTATTTCTCGTTCCGTTTTGTGTTCCGCTCCGGCGAGCGTTATTATTATTACGTTGTTTCACTGCTTATTTCCTAATTTAGCACTTTATTCATTTGTTTCGTTCCTTCTTTTTATTTTTGTTTTCTGTTGACGAGTCGGGCCGTTGCGTTGCGACGCTTTCGGTTAAACGATAACGGGTGGCAGCAGCCAAACGAATACCATGGATACGAGTAATAACAACACCGTCGTGAGGCTGCTGTACCCGTTCCCTGCCGAGTTTCCGTGCCCGTTCTGCTTCAACGGCAGGACGGTGTGCAAGAAGGGGGCGTGCGTGTATCTGAGGCACACGGACTTATTTAAACATCTGAAACTTCATCACCCCGGTGCGATCAAGCGGTGGTCCTGCGCCGAGTGCGGCTTCACCGACGACAGCGCGTACGCGCTGAAGAAGGTGAAGTCGCACCACGCGACCAGGCACCCGTCCGCCGGGGGTCCGTGTGCCCCCGTTACACGCAACCCCCTCGCAGGGAGCGTCGCCCGCGCAACGCCCGGCGACACCGGGGCCGAGACGCGACCCCGCGTGGAAGCGGTGGGGCTCTCCACCGGGAGCGAGGTCTCCCCTCCTCCCCTGGGGGCCTCCCCGGTGACCTTGGGGGGCACCACCACCTGTGCCCCCAGAAATGGACCAAAGACTGCTTCGTTAAATGTTTCCAGCGCCGCGAGGACGGCTGCCTCCACCGCTGCCAGGACGACGTCGGCGACGGGAGCGACGATGACGACGACGACCACCACCACCACCTCCCAACCCCGACGACGGGCCGGGCCGCCCACCGCCGCGCCCGGGAAAATACACCCAACCAAGACCATACCGGCGGCGGGGAGCAGCACCGCCACCAGGAGCCCCGTCACCCTCGCGGCGTTCCTGCAGCCGAGCCGGCGCTCGTCCGCGGGCGAGGACGCCCCGGCGGAGCGGAGGACCAGCGGCGGGCCGGCGTCAATGGGGAGGAGGTCGGGGGGCAACACCACCTCGCCCCCCGCGGCGGCGTCCGCGTCGACCGCGAGGAAGACGCGGGCGTCCACCGAGCCCCCCCAACCCGGCCCGCCCCGACGAGCACCCTCGCGGAGAGTGACCCCAGCCACCACCTTCGCGGAGGTCACCCGAGGCAGCCCGCCAGCGGTGGTCGGAGCGACGACGACGACGGTGCCGAGACGGACGAGAGCGGCGTCTCTCCCGCCCGCGCCGACACGGCGGACGCGGACAGCGACGAAGAGGACGGGGGGTGCGACCGCCACCTCCAGCACCCCCCCTGCGACACCGCCGCTGCAGAGCCCACCACCGACGCCCTGCAGCGCCCCGGCCACCCTGACGACGACGACGGTGACGACCACGGCCCGTGGCTCGCCCGTGATGACGGCGGTCGTCACCCCACCTCCGGCGGCCGCCGTCGCCGCGGGCCGCGCCTCCACCCCGCCGACCAGGACGACCCGGGCGACGTCCCTCCCGCCCGGGCCGCCCGCGAAGAGGCCAACGCGGGGACGCCTGTCCCCTCCGGGGGGCAGAGGGGACGCCCGGGCCACCGGGGGGTCCCTCGTGGTGGGGGCGCGTGGGGAGGGGGCCGCGAAGAGAAGGAAGGTGCCTTCGCCCAGGCCCCTCCCCACCATCGAGGAGCCGTCACCGTCGTCGCCGTCGGCACGCGAACGACCACCGGCGCCGTCGGCCGGGAGAGGGACGCGCCGCCGCAACACCACCGGCAGCGGCGACAGCAGCAGCAGCAACAGCGGAAGCAGCAGGAGCAGCAGGAGCAGGAACAACGACGCCGCGGGGGGGCGGAACAACACGGCGGGAGCGGCACGCAGGCGGTGGGCGGACCGCAGAACATCCACCTCGTCGTCTTCGGAGTCGTCGGGGGACGAGGGAGCCCGGAGGCAGCCGCCCTCGCGCGCGGTGGAAACAACACCAGCCACCCGAAGGTCACCGGGGCGCCCCCAGGGGGGGAGGGGCCTCGACTCCAACCTATTATTAAATAATTATTATAACGTTCTGACCGACCGGGCAACGAGCCCGGTCAATTTCGAGATTTCTAGCGTACCTGACTCCCCCGGGTCAAACCGGGGGCGTTTCTGTTGTAGGTGCGGGGGTGCACGGGACCCGCCCGCGTCAACATCCCGGGACAGCGTCGCGGCGGGGGCTTCGTCGGGGGAGTTCCCGGCGGGCTCTGCGGAAAGCCACCCGGTGAGTGCGACGCGTGGATGCCGTGCGGAACCTGGAGGCGGACGGATACCCGCAGCGAACGTGGAGCGGCGGCGGGGGACGGCGAACTCGAGCCTCCCCGCTGCGAGCGAGCGCAGGGGCGGGGCGCTTCAGCCCCGGGCCCCGCGGCAATCCAGGGTGCCCCATCCGCGAGGCGGAGGGCGCGATGCCGCGCGCGGCGCGCCGCCCGCCGGTAGACCCCGAACGAGGGGACGCCGGGGGGTGGATGACGCCGCGAGGGCGCGGATCGTGGCCTTCGCCGAGCGGGTGGAGTCGCCCGCGCAACTGGAGGAGCTTGCCGCGATGGTGGACGAGTTCCTTCAGGAGCGGAGGGCCGCGGGACCCGGGGCTGGCGACCGGAGTGCCGCCCCTAGCGGGGGTGCCGATCGGCGCCGGCCGGTCGCGGAGGGTGGGTTGCGTCACCCGATGGGAGCCGACTCGAGAGAGAACGATGGCTCTCCCAACGCTCCGTATCGCGTGAGGGAGGCTACTCGGATTCAACGCCTTTTCCGGGCGAACAGGAAGCGCGCGGTGCAGGAGATTCTCGCCGGAGAATCTCCTCATTGCAACGTGCCCCTGGACCGGGTCCAGGAGCACTTCACGAACATCTATTCGCTCCGAGTTCGCCCGAGTAGCCTCCCTCCTCTCTATCAGGAGGACCCGACTCCAGAGTCGAACGACGCCCTGGTTTCTCCCTTCTCGGAAGCCGAAGTCAGCCGTCGGCTAAAGCGGATGAAGCTCGCTTCGTCCGCCGGACCCGACGGCTTGACGTACGGCGACCTGAGGAGGGCGGATCCAGGTGCGGTCCTCTTAACGGCGACGTTCAACACCTGTCGCCGGATGGAGAAGATACCGGACCGTTGGAAGAAGTCCAACACCGTGCTTATCTATAAGAAAGGTGATCGTGATGACCTCTCGAATTGGAGGCCCATCGCTCTCGGTGACGCGACCCCGAAGCTCTTCGCGGCGGTCGTCGCCGATCGGCTCACCCGCTGGGCCGTGTCCAACAAGCGGCTCAGCCAAGCACAGAAGGGCTTCCTGCCCTTCGAAGGCTGCTTGGAGCACAATTTCGTGCTTCAGCACGCCATGGCTGCCGCTCGTAAGCAGCGCAGGGAGGTGGTGGTGGCGTGGTTGGATCTGGCCAACGCTTTCGGGTCGGTTCCCCACGCCACCATCATCGACTCGCTGTCCGGCGCCGGCGCTCCGCAGTCGCTGATCAGCATCGTCGCCAGCCTTTACGAAGGCGTGGCGACCAGGGTCCGTACCGCCGAAGGGTACACGTCCTGGATCCCCATGAAGTCGGGGGTGAGACAGGGCTGCCCACTTAGCCCGATCTTATTCAACCTCTCCATCGAGGCCATGGTTCGCGGGGCCGTGGACTCGGCGGAGGGGGTGATGGTGAGCGGGCATAAGGTGACAGCTCTGGCGTACGCTGACGACGTGGCGCTCGTCGCGTCATCTACCGACGGCATGGGGAGGCTACTGCAAGCGGCAGAGGGAACGGCTCGGGCGCTGGGCCTCTCCTTCAACCCCTCGAAGTGTGCAACTCTGCACATCAGAGGGGACGGGAGAGTAGCCCGCACCGAGTTTCGTTTAGACGGGGGACTCGTTCCAGCTCTGGGGGACGGCCAGAGTTACGAGCACCTGGGAGTCCCGACGGGGGTTCGGATCGACCAAACCCCATATCCAACGATCGAGGCGCTTTTGACCGATTTGCGCGCGGTAGACGAGTCCTTGCTCGCACCCTGGCAAAAAATCGAGACCGTGGCAACGTTTCTGTTGCCGCGCCTCGATTTCGCGTTCAGGGCAGGGCACGTGCGTAGAACCGCTTTAGCTGTCGCCGACAAGGTCATGAAGCGCACGGTGAAGAGGTGGTTACACCTCCCGCAGCGTGCCAGCGCGGAGTTGGTTTTCATCCCCCCCGCATGGGGTGGGTGCGGCCTTCTCCCGCTGGTGGATCTGGCCGACGTGGCGTCCGTGTCGCACGCGTTCAGAATGCTGAACGCGGGCGACCCGGTCGTCGCGGACATCGCCGGGTCAGCGCTGCGCGACGCCGTGCGTGAAAAGATCGGTCGGACCCCTGGAAGCGGGGACCTTGCCGACTATCTCTCGGGCTCTTTGTCCGGCGAGATGGCGAGGCCGACGGCGGGCCGGGCTACGTTCTGGTCGCGAGCAAGGACGGTAGCTCTAAGATCTAGCACGCGCCTCGGATTTCGTTGGAGGTGGGACGAGGTTCGTGAGGAACTCTCGATCGAGTGTCGCTCCCGGCAAGGGCGAGTCGTTGTGGTGCCGCCAGCTGCGAAAGGGCAGTGCACGCGGAGGCTGAGGGCGGCAGTGGGGGAGGGCTACATGGAAAGGCTTCTACGGAAGCCGGACCAAGGGAAGGTCTTCGACGTAGCTTCCCGTTGCGCGGTTAGCAACCACTTTCTGCGCACGGGGGCGTTTGTCCGTTTTGCTGACTGGCGTTTCGTTCACCGCGCCCGCCTCGACGTGTTGCCGTTGAACGGTGCACGTCGGTGGGGGGACGGTGACAAACGTTGCCGGCGATGCGGGCATGACTTCGAGGGCCTTCCCCATGTGCTCTCCCACTGCGGTCCTCACTCCGCAGCCCGGCAGCTGCGTCACGACAACGTCGTCCAGCGGCTCGCGAAGGCTGTCCGTCTTCCCGGTGAGCTCCGGGTCAACAGGCGCGTCCCGGGCGTCGACGGCGAGCTGGCAGCCCTGCGTCCCGACATCGTCGTGGAGCACGGGCTGTCGAAAAACATCGTCGTGGTCGACGTAGCCGTGCCTTTCGAGAACACTCTCGACGCAATCGAGGAGGCGAGACAGGGGAAGATACGCAAGTATCAACCCCTCGCCGAATCGTTGCGTAGGCGCGGCTACCGAGTCCACGTCGATGCGTTCGTCGTCGGCGCCCTGGGCTCGTGGGACCCGGGGAACGAGTTCGTCCTGGACCTGCTGCGCGTCTCTCGGCGCTACGCAGCGCTGATGAGGCGTCTCATGGTATCTGAGACGGTAGCCTGGTCCAGAGACATTTACGTGGAGCACGTAACCGGGGTACGTCAGTACCGGGCTCTGCGGGGGGCGCCCGCGGCGTGGTCGACGCCTGCGGCGCTGAGCGGGAGCAGTGGAGGCGCCCGCGTTCCTGGGGTGGTGCCGCCGGCGGATCCCTGAGCCCCCGCACCTGCATCTAATCAGCACGAGACGTCGACACGGGGTGGATGTCGTCAGCCTCCACGCGAGGTGGGGGGCGGACGGGGTGGGGTGTCTAGTTATGCAGCCATATATCCACTCTATTTTTATTTTTATTGTTATTCTTAGTATTACTGCTTATCTTACTTCTTATGTACTTCTCTTTCCACTTTACTCTACCTTTTATTTCACTTTATGTTATTTATTTGGCTGCCTAACTGGACACCCACCTGGCTGCTCACCGACTTTCGCACTTAGTCACTCACATAGCTCTTTGTCTAAGTATTCGTGCCACAATACCATATCTGGTTCAAGTTTAAGTTTATGCTACAAAGCTATGCAACACATACGACATCCACCCCGTACCAGGGGGCGCCTGGGACAACTATCACATTTATTTATTTTTCTTCTTTTTCTTCTTTTTTTTTTTTTTAATCTACTCCATTCTACCTCTACTCTCTTTCCTTTACGCGACTGATGTCTTGCACGGTTTCATTTTAGTTTACTTTACTCTCCTTCTATCTTATTCTCATCCTATATGGTCAACCCTCGATATTTTGTTTAATTTTGCTCCAACTGCATACTTTAAGATTTCTTTCTTTCTTTCTTCTTGGCTAGCTATCGTGCTCACTCTGCCCCCCCCCCCCCCTGGTATAAGTCCCAGTATCGCGCGTCTCGGTAGGATTAGGTTAATGTTAGGTTTAAGGGCGCCAGACTGCATTAATGCTCATATTAGACTCCATTTTGTTTTATTTTATTTCTTTCATTTTTTTATCAAGCAACAACTTTTCTTTTCCTGTGTAACTATAATGCTCTGGTCGCCTCTTAATGTTTATTATGATAGATTTCAAGTTCCTTCAATTGACCCGCCATGGGCATTGGCAAAACTTTGTACCTTAATTTTATTTTGATTATATTGTGAGGATACTTGTTGGCAAAACCAATTAATATTGTTAATCGGCAAGGTGGCGAGTCCTACGGCCCCACCAAGTAGATCTCTAATTTATCACTCGTTACATATGTATGCGGATATATACAATGTACTGTCGAAAAACTCTGTACACCCCTGGGGCTTCGGCTCCAGGGGAACATTAATTGATTAAATAAAGTGTTCTTATCTGTTCTTATCAGCTTAATATCTGATACACTCCTCATTAGGAGTCAGAATATTAATCTGATTTTTGGAAAGAGGCGGATTGTTGGGGCTTGCTCCACCTCCGCCGCGAGTCGGCCCGGTATTGCAGTGCCTCCGGGATCGGCTCAATTTGGGCTTTTTTAAACACACTTTGATCTTGCCATCACTATAAAGTTTTATTTATTTTTTGTGACTCGCCGGAGTGTCGTGTTTTTTCGCGTCGCGTGTGCGGTGTTCGAGCGGGTGCAGTGACAAGTGCGAGCGACGAGCTGGAGGTGCCCTGGTCATCGGGTAAGTCACGGTAGGAGTAGGTAGAGGTTGGAAAATTCGTAGTTAGAATTAGAGCTCCCGAAACGGTGAAAACCGTTCCCGGGTAGACACTCCCCCTCCGACGATACCATCGGCAAGAGGGGCGAGAAGTAGTTAGATCGCGGTAAATTCCGATTGTTTCATTTATACACAGCTACAGGCATAGCCCGTAGCTGCTGTTTGGTTGCCAACGACCTCCCCTACTTCTACCGCCGACGAATTTGGTCACGTACTCCTGTAAAATTGAACTTCGACAATTTTACAGGCAGGCGCTGCGTAATAGCAGCAGTAGATTAATCGAGTAAATTCTGTTTGCTTAATTAGAGATCGAGGTACACAGAGGCTCTTTACACCCCGTGTAACTCGATACATTTTTGCGCACCCAGTGCATCTCCAGGCCGTGCGGAACGACGGGCGAGAATTAACCGCGGGCGGTTGTCTCTCTCGATCGCGAAGTACGGTTCGCTCGCGCGGTCGCTGCGTCCGGTCGGGCACCGCTGAGTCGTCCGTTAGATTGTGATATTTATTTATATTTATATTCATATTCATATTTATATTTATACTTATATTTATTTTATTTAGTTTATTCAGAGTCCGTGCTGTTACGTTTATTTTATACACATAATTTACTTTTATTTTTATTTCTATTCTTCGTTGTGCGTGTTTATTTCTCGTTCCGTTTTGTGTTCCGCTCCGGCGAGCGTTATTATTATTACGTTGTTTCACTGCTTATTTCCTAATTTAGCACTTTATTCATTTGTTTCGTTCCTTCTTTTTATTTTTGTTTTCTGTTGACGAGTCGGGCCGTTGCGTTGCGACGCTTTCGGTTAAACGATAACGGGTGGCAGCAGCCAAACGAATACCATGGATACGAGTAATAACAACACCGTCGTGAGGCTGCTGTACCCGTTCCCTGCCGAGTTTCCGTGCCCGTTCTGCTTCAACGGCAGGACGGTGTGCAAGAAGGGGGCGTGCGTGTATCTGAGGCACACGGACTTATTTAAACATCTGAAACTTCATCACCCCGGTGCGATCAAGCGGTGGTCCTGCGCCGAGTGCGGCTTCACCGACGACAGCGCGTACGCGCTGAAGAAGGTGAAGTCGCACCACGCGACCAGGCACCCGTCCGCCGGGGGTCCGTGTGCCCCCGTTACACGCAACCCCCTCGCAGGGAGCGTCGCCCGCGCAACGCCCGGCGACACCGGGGCCGAGACGCGACCCCGCGTGGAAGCGGTGGGGCTCTCCACCGGGAGCGAGGTCTCCCCTCCTCCCCTGGGGGCCTCCCCGGTGACCTTGGGGGGCACCACCACCTGTGCCCCCAGAAATGGACCAAAGACTGCTTCGTTAAATGTTTCCAGCGCCGCGAGGACGGCTGCCTCCACCGCTGCCAGGACGACGTCGGCGACGGGAGCGACGATGACGACGACGACCACCACCACCACCTCCCAACCCCGACGACGGGCCGGGCCGCCCACCGCCGCGCCCGGGAAAATACACCCAACCAAGACCATACCGGCGGCGGGGAGCAGCACCGCCACCAGGAGCCCCGTCACCCTCGCGGCGTTCCTGCAGCCGAGCCGGCGCTCGTCCGCGGGCGAGGACGCCCCGGCGGAGCGGAGGACCAGCGGCGGGCCGGCGTCAATGGGGAGGAGGTCGGGGGGCAACACCACCTCGCCCCCCGCGGCGGCGTCCGCGTCGACCGCGAGGAAGACGCGGGCGTCCACCGAGCCCCCCCAACCCGGCCCGCCCCGACGAGCACCCTCGCGGAGAGTGACCCCAGCCACCACCTTCGCAGAGGTCACCCGAGGCAGCCCGCCAGCGGTGGTCGGAGCGACGACGACGGTGTCGAGACGGACGAGAGCGGCGTCTCTTCCGCCCGCGCCGACACGGAGGACGCGGACAGCGACGAAGAGGACGGGGGGTGCGACCGCCACCTCCAGCACCCCCCCTGCGACACCGCCGCTGCAGAGCCCACCACCGACGCCCTGCAGCGCCCCGGCCACCCTGACGACGACGACGGTGACGACCACGGTCCGTGGCTCGCCCGTGATGACGGCGGTCGTCACTCCATCTCCGGCGGCCGCCGTCGCCGCGGGCCGCGCCTCCACCCCGCCGACCAGGACGACCCGGGCGACGTCCCTCCCGCCTGGGCCGCCCGCGAAGAGGCCAACGCGGGGACGCCTGTCCCCTCCGGGGGGCAGAGGGGACGCCCAGGCCACCGGGGGGTCCCTCGTGGTGGGGGCGCGTGGGGAGGGGGCCGCGAAGAGAAGGAAGGTGCCTTCGCCCAGGCCCCTCCCCACCATCGAGGAGCCGTCACCGTCGTCGCCGTCGGCACGCGAACGACCACCAGCGCAGTCGGCCAGGAGAGGGACGCGCCGCCGCAACACCACCGGCAGCGGCGACAGCAGCAGCAGCAGCAGCGGAAGCAGTAGCAGCAGGAGCAGCAGGAGCAGGAACAACGACGCCGCGGGGGGGCGGAGCAACGCGACGGGAGCGGCACGCAGGCGGTGGGCGGACCGCAGAACATCCACCTCGTCGTCTTCGGAGTCGTCGGGGGACGAGGGAGCCCGGAGGCAGCCGCCCTCGCGCGCGATGGAAGCAACACCAGCCACCCGAAGGTCACCGGGGCGCCCCCAGGGGGGGAGGGGCCTCGACTCCAATTTACTATCAACTAACCGCTTTAACATTCTGTCCGACCGGGCAACGAGCCCGGTCAATTTTAATAATATTAGTTTACCTGACTCCCCCGGGTCAAACCGGGGGCGTTTCTGTTGTAGGTGCGGGGG
This sequence comes from Xylocopa violacea, assembly GCA_963969225.1. Classification (NCBI taxonomy): domain Eukaryota; kingdom Metazoa; phylum Arthropoda; class Insecta; order Hymenoptera; family Apidae; genus Xylocopa; species Xylocopa violacea. The sequence goes on along the minus strand of CAXAJV010000016.1, from coordinate 14,335,206 downwards.
CGCACGGGACCCGCCCGCGTCAACACCCCGGGACAGCGTCGCGGCGGCGGCTTCGTCGGGGGGGTTCCCGGCGGGCTCTGCGGAAAGCCACCCGGTGAGTGCGACGCGTGGATGCCGTGCGATACCTGGAGGCGGACGGATACCCGCAGCGACCGTGGAGCGGCGGCGGGGGACGGCGAACTCGAGCCTCCCCGCTGCGAGCGAGCGCAGGGGCGGGGCGCTTCAGCCCCGGGCCCCGCGGCAATCCAGGGTGCCCCATCCGCGAGGCGGAGGGCGCGATGCCGCGCGCGGCGCGCCGCCCGCCGGTAGACCCCGAACGAGGGGACGCCGGGGGGTGGACGACGCCGCGAGGGCGCGGATCGTGGCCTTCGCCGAGCGGGTGGAGTCGCCCGCGCAACTGGAGGAGCTTGCCGCGATGGTGGACGAGTTCCTTCAGGAGCGGAGGGCCGCGAGACCCGGGGCTGGCGACCGGAGTGCCGCCCCTAGCGGAGGTGCCGATCGGCGCCGGCCTGTCGCGGAGGGTGGGTCGCGTCACCCGATGGGAGCCGACTCGAGAGAGAACGATGGCTCTCCCAACGCTCCGTATCGCGTGAGGGAGGCTACTCGGATTCAACGCCTTTTCCGGGCGAACAGGAAGCGCGCGGTGCAGGAGATTCTCGCCGGAGAATCTCCTCATTGCAACGTGCCCCTGGACCGGGTCCAGGAGCACTTCACCAACGTATATTCGCTCCGAGTTCGCCCGAGTAGCCTCCCTCCTCTCTATCAGGAGGACCCGACTCCAGAGTCGAACGACGCCCTGGTTTCTCCCTTCTCGGAAGCCGAAGTCAGCCGTCGGCTAAAGCGGATGAAGCTCGCTTCGTCCGCCGGACCCGACGGCTTGACGTACGGCGACCTGAGGAGGGCGGATCCAGGTGCGGTCCTCTTAACGGCGACGTTCAACACCTGTCGCCGGATGGAGAAGATACCGGACCGTTGGAAGAAGTCCAACACCGTGCTTATTTATAAGAAAGGTGATCGTGATGACCTCTCGAATTGGAGGCCCATCGCTCTCGGTGACGCGACCCCGAAGCTCTTCGCGGCGGTCGTCGCCGATCGGCTCACCCGCTGGGCCGTGTCCAACAAGCGGCTCAGCCAAGCACAGAAGGGCTTCCTGCCCTTCGAAGGCTGCTTGGAGCACAATTTCGTGCTCCAGCACGCCATGGCTGCCGCTCGCAAGCAGCGCAGGGAGGTGGTGGTGGCGTGGTTGGATCTGGCCAACGCTTTCGGGTCGGTTCCCCACGCCACCATCATCGACTCGCTGTCCGACGCCGGCGCTCCGCGGTCGCTGATCAGCATCGTCGCCAGCCTTTACGAAGGCGTGGCGACCAGGGTCCGTACCGCCGAAGGGTACACGTCCTGGATCCCCATGAAGTCGGGGGTGAGACAGGGCTGCCCACTTAGCCCGATCTTATTCAACCTCTCCATCGAGGCCATGGTTCGCGGGGCCGTGGACTCGGCGGAGGGGGTGATGGTGAGCGGGCATAAGGTGACAGCTCTGGCGTACGCTGACGACGTGGCGCTCGTCGCGTCATCTACCGACGGCATGGGGAGGCTACTGCAAGCGGCAGAGGGAACGGCTCGGGCGCTGGGCCTCTCCTTCAACCCCTCGAAGTGTGCAACCCTGCACATCAGAGGGGACGGGAGAGTAGCCCGCACCGAGTTTCGTTTAGACGGGGGACTCGTTCCAGCTCTGGGGGACGGCCAGAGTTACGAGCACCTGGGAGTCCCGACGGGGGTTCGGATCGACCAAACCCCATATCCAACGATCGAGGCGCTTTTGACCGATTTGCGCGCGGTAGACGAGTCCTTGCTCGCACCCTGGCAAAAAATCGAGACCGTGGCAACGTTTCTGTTGCCGCGCCTCGATTTCGCGTTCAGGGCAGGGCACGTGCGTAGAACCGCTTTAGCTGTCGCCGACAAGGTCATGAAGCGCACGGTGAAGAGGTGGTTACACCTCCCGCAGCGTGCCAGCGCGGAGTTGGTTTTCATCCCCCCCGCATGGGGTGGGTGCGGCCTTCTCCCGCTGGTGGATCTGGCCGACGTGGCGTCCGTGTCGCACGCGTTCAGAATGCTGAACGCGGGCGACCCGGTCGTCGCGGACATCGCCAGGTCAGCGCTGCGCGACGCCGTGCGTGAAAAGATCGGTCGGACCCCTGGAAGTGGGGACCTTGCCGACTATCTCTCGGGCTCTTTGTCCGGCGAGATGGCGAGGCCGACGGCGGGCCGGGCTACGTTCTGGTCGCGAGCAAGGACGGTGGCCCTAAGATCTAGCACGCGCCTCGGTTTTCGTTGGAGGTGGGACGAGGTTCGTGAGGAACTCTCGATCGAGTGTCGCTCCCGGCAAGGGCGAGTCGTTGTGGTGCCGCCAGCTGCGAAAGGGCAGTGCACGCGGAGGCTGAGGGCGGCAGTGGGGGAGGGCTACATGGAAAGGCTTCTACGGAAGCCGGACCAAGGGAAGGTCTTCGACGTAGCTTCCCGTTGCGCGGTTAGCAACCACTTTCTGCGCACGGGGGCGTTTGTCCGTTTCGCTGACTGGCGTTTCGTTCACCGCGCCCGCCTCGACGTGTTGCCGTTGAACGGTGCACGTCGGTGGGGGGACGGTGACAAGCGTTGCCGGCGATGCGGGCATGACTTCGAGGGCCTTCCCCATGTGCTCTCCCACTGCGGTCCTCACTCCGCAGCCCGGCAGCTGCGTCACGACAACATCGTCCAGCGGCTCGCGAAGGCTGTCCGTCTTCCCGGTGAGCTCCGGGTCAACAGGCGCGTCCCGGGCGTTGACGGCGAGCTGGCAGCCCTGCGTCCCGACATCGTCGTGGAGCACGGGCTGTCGAAAAACATCGTCGTGGTCGACGTAGCCGTGCCCTTCGAGAACACTCTCGACGCAATCGAGGAGGCGAGACAGGGGAAGATACGCAAGTATCAACCCCTCGCCGAATCGTTGCGCAGGCGCGGCTACCGAGTCCACGTCGATGCGTTCGTCGTCGGCGCCCTGGGCTCGTGGGACCCGGGGAACGAGTTCGTCCTGGACCTGCTGCGCGTCTCTCGGCGCTACGCAGCGCTGATGAGGCGTCTCATGGTATCTGAGACGGTAGCCTGGTCCAGAGACATCTACGTGGAGCACGTAACCGGGGTACGTCAGTACCGGGCTCTGCGGGGGGCGCCCGCGGCGGAGTCGACGCCTGCGGCGCTGAGCGGGAGCAGTGGAGGCGCCCGCGTTCCTGGGGTGGTGCCGCCGGCGGATCCCTGAGCCCCCGCACCTGCATCTAATCAGCACGAGACGTCGACACGGGGTGGATGTCGTCGGCCTCCACGCGAAGTGGGGGGCGGACGGGGTGGGGTGCCTAGTTATGCAGCCATATATCCACTCTATTTTTATTTTTATTGTTATTCTTAGTATTACTGCTTATCTTACTTCTTAGGTACTTCTCTTTCCACTTTACTCTACCTTTTATTTCACTTTATGTTATTTATTTGGCTGCCTAACTGGACACCCACCTGGCTGCTCACCGACTTTCGCACTTAGTCACTCACATAGCTCTTTGTCTAAGTATTCGTGCCACAATACCATATCTGGTTCAAGTTTAAGTTTATGCTACAAAGCTATGCAACACATACGACATCCACCCCGTACCAGGGGGCGCCTGGGACAACTATCACATTTATTTATTTTTCTTCTTTTTCTTCTTTTTTTTTTTTTTTTTTTTTTTTTTTTTTTTTTTTTTTTTTTTTAATCTACTCCATTCTACCTCTACTCTCTTTCCTTTACGCGACTGATGTCTTGCACGGTTTCATTTTAGTTTACTTTACTCTCCTTCTATCTTATTCTCTTCCCATATGGTCAACCCCCGATATTTTGTTTAATTTGCTCCAACTGCATACTTTAAGATTTCTTTCTTTCTTTCTTCTTGGCTAGCTATCGTGCTCACTCTGCCCCCCCCCCCCCTGGTATAAGTCCCAGTATTGCGCGTCTCGGTAGGATTAGGTTAATGTTAGGTTTAAGGGCGCCAGACTGCATTAATGCTCATATTAGACTCCATTTTGTTTTATTTTATTTCTTTCATTTTTTTTTATCAAGCAACAACTTTTCTTTTCCTGTGTAACTATAATGCTCTGGTCGCCTCTTAATGTTTATTATGATAGATTTCAAGTTCCTTCAATTGACCCGCCATGGGCATTGGCAAAACTTTGTACCTTAATTTTATTTTGATTATATTGTGAGGATACTTGTTGGCAAAACCAATTAATATTGTTAATCGGCAAGGTGGCGAGTCCTACGGCCCCACCAAGTAGATCTCTAATTTATCACTCGTTACATATGTATGCGGATATATACAATGTACTGTCGAAAAACTCTGTACACCCCTGGGGCTTCGGCTCCAGGGGAACATTAATTGATTAAATAAAGTGTTCTTATCTGTTCTTATCAGCTTAATATCTGATACACTCCTCATTAGGAGTCAGAATATTAATCTGATTTTTGGAAAGAGGCGGATTGTTGGGGCTTGCTCCACCTCCGCCGCGAGTCGGCCCGGTATTGCAGTGCCTCCGGGAACGGCTCAATTAGCTCGACCAACGATATTCTGACTTCTACACTTTGATCTTCCATCATTTTAAAACAGTACTATTTTTCCGTTTCGACTCGCTCGCCGGAGTGTCGCGTCTTCCGCGTCGCGTGTGCGGTGTTCGATCGGTGCGGTGGCAAGTGCGAGCGACTAGCTGGAGGTGCCCTGGTCATCGGGTAAGTCCACAGTGGGAGTAGGTGGAGGTCAACTCGTAGTTAGAGACAGAGCTCCCGAAACGGTGATAACCGTTCTCGGGTAGAGCGAGACGTCTAGCACGTGACGTCACTCCCCCTCCGTCGATACCATCGATAAGAGGGGCGTAGTAGTTTGATCGCGTAGAGTCAGCTTGTGTGTGTTATACACAGCTATATAGGTATAACCGATAGCTGTTGTTTTGTTATCACGACCTCCCCGACTTCAACTGTCGACGTTTGATCACGTACTCCTGTAAAATCGAACTTTAACGGTTTTACAGGTAGGCGCTGCGCAATAGCAGCTCTAGAATATTCGATTAAATTCTGGTTGTTTTATCAGAGATCGGGGTACACGGAGGCCCTTTACACCCCGTGTAACTCGATACGTTTTTTTGTTTCCAGAGCATCTCCAGGCCGTGCGGAACGACGGGAAAGATTTAACCGCGGGCGGTTGTCTGTCTCGTTCGCGAAGTACGGTTCGCTCGTGCGGTTGCCGTGTCCGGTCGGGCACCGTAATCGTCCGTTAATTCGTATTATTTATTCAATTTATTCCGCGTTCGCGTTGTCCCTTGTCTTTTGTACATATAATTTATTTTTGTGTCTCGTCTTCTGTGTTTCCGTTCCGCTTCCGTCTGTGTTCCACTCCGGCGAGCGTTATTATTTTATCATTTTATTTATTTATTTTTACTTTTGACGAGTCGAGTAGTTGCGTTGCGACGCTATCTTAACGATGACGGGTAACAGCAGTAACAATAGTTTGAACACAAGTAATAATAACGTGGTAAAGCTGCTTTACCCGTTCCCTGCAGAATTTCCTTGCCCCTTCTGCTTTAACGGCAGAACGGTGTGCAAAAAGGGGGCGTGTGTGTATCTGAGGCACACGGATTTATTTAAACACCTTAAATTACACCACCCCAGTGCGATTAAGAGGTGGACGTGCGGAGTGTGCGGCTTCGCCGACGACAGCGCTTATGCGCTGAAGAAGGTGAAGTCGCACCACGCGACAAAGCACCCGTCCACTGGGGGTCCGTGTGCCTCCGTTACACACAACCCCCTTGCAGGGAGTGCCGCCCGCGCAACACTCGGCGATAGCGGTGCCGAGTCGCGACCCGTTGACGCGGTGGAACTCTCCACCGAGAGCGAGGTCTCCTTTCCTCCTTTGGGAGCTTCCCCGGTGACCTGTGGGGGCACCACCACCTGCGCCCCCACCACTACAACAAGGTCTGCTCTTTCTAATGTTTCTAGGGCAACGAGGACGGCTGCCTCCACCGCAGCCAAGACGACATCGAGAGGGGCCTCCTCTAAAACGTCAACCAGAGGCACTGCTACCATCACGCAACCCCGGCGACGGGCCGGGCCACCCACCGCCGCGTCAACAACAACAACAACCACAACCACAACGACGACGGTGGGATCTAGCACCGCTACCAGGAGCTCCGTTACCCTCGCGGCGTTCCTGCAGCGGAGCCGGCGCTCCTCCGCGGGCGAGGACGCCCCACCGAAACCAAGGACCAGCGGCGGGCCGGTGTCAATGGGGAGGATATCGGGGGGCAAGACCACCACGCCCCCCGCCCCCGCAAGGGGGAAGAAGAGTCCGGCGGCGTCCGCGTCGACCGCAAGGAAGGCGCGGGCGTCCACCGAGCCTCCCCAACCCGGCCCGCCCCGACGACCACCATCGAGGAGGGTGACTCCGGCCACGACCTTTGCGGAGGTCACCAGGGGCAGTCCGCCCGCAGTGGTCGGGGCGACGGCGGTGTCGCGGAATACGAGAGCGGCGTCTCTCCCGCCCGCGTCGACACGGGTGACACGGGCTGCAGTGAAGAGGATGGGGGGCGCGTCCACCATCTCCAGCGTCCCCCCAACGACACCGCCACTGCAGGGCCCACCACCTACGCCCTGCAGCGCCCCGGCCACCCTGACGACGACGACGGTGACGACCACGGCCCGTGGCTCGCCAATAATGACGGCGGCCGTCACACCATCTACGGCGGTCGCCGTCGCGGCGAGGACGCCGCCTGCCACGGGCCGCGCCTCCACCCTGCCGACCAGGACGACCCGGGCGACGTCCCTCCCGCCCGGGCCGTCCGCGAAGAGGCCTATACGTGGACGCCTGTCCCCTCCGGGGGGCAGAGGGGGCACCCAGACCACCGGGGTGTCCCTCGTGGTGGAGGCGCGTGGGGAGGGGGCCGCGAAGAGAAGGTCGCTGCCTTCACCCAGGCCCCTCCCCACCATTGAGGAGTCATCTTCGTCGTCCGGAGACGACCAACCAGCGCCGGAGGCCGGGAACAAGGGGGGACCGGCGTCCAGAAGGAGGAGGCGCTGCTACCCCAGCAGCAGCAGCAGCAGCAGCGGTAGCAGCAGTAACAGCAGCAGGAGGAGCAGCAACAACAGCGCCGCGAGGGGACGGGGCAACACCACCAGAGCGGTGCGCAGGCGGTGGGTGGATCGCCGGCCTGCAACAACGTCATCTTCGGAGTCGTCGGGGGATGAGGGGGCCCCGAGGCAGCCGTCCCCACGGGTGGAGGGACCCACACCTTCCACCCGAAGGTCACCGAGGCACTCCCAGGAGGGGAGGGGCCTCGATTTTAATTTAACCTTAAACAATCGTTTTAATGTTTTGACCGACCGGGCAACGAGCCCGGTCAACTTCAATAACCTAAATGTACCTGACTCCCCCGGGTCAAACCGGGGGTCTTTCTGTTGCAGGTGTGGAGGCGTACGGGACCCGCCCGCGTCAACATCCCGGGACAGCGTCGCGGTGGAGGCTTCGCTGAGGATGCCCCCGGCAAGCTTTAGGGAAAGCCACCCGGTGAGTGCGACGCGTGGGTGTCGTGCGGTACCTGGAAGCGGACGGACACCTGCAGCGACTGTGGGGCGGCGGCGGGGGATGGCGAACTCGGGCCTCCCCGCTGCTAGCGAGCGCAGGGGCGGGGCGCTTCAGCCCCGGGCCCCGCGGCAATCTAGGGTGCCCCATCCTCGAGGTGGAGGTCGCGACGCCGCGTCCGGCGCACCGCCAACCGAACGACCCCGAATTAGGGGACGCCGGGGGGTGGACGACGCCGCAAGGGCGCGGATAGTGGCCTTTGCTGAGGGGGTGGAGTCGCCCGTGCAACTGGAGGAACTTGCCGCGATGGTGGATGGGTTCCTCCAGGAGCGGAGGGCCGCGGGACCCGGGGCTGGCGACCGGAGTGCCGCCCCTAGCGGGGGTGCCGGTCGGCGCCGGCCTGTCGCGGGGGGTGGGTTGCGTCACCCGATGGGAGCCAATTCGAGGGAGAACGATGGCTCTTCCAACGCTCCGTATCGCGTGAGGGAGGCTACGCGTATCCAACGTCTTTTCCGGGCGAATAGGAAGCGCGCGGTGCAGGAGATTCTCGCCGGAGAATCTCCTCATTGCAGTGTGCCCCTGGACCGGGTCCAGGAGCACTTTTCCAACGTCTACTCGCTCCGAGTTCGCCCGAGTAGCCTCCCTCCTCTCTATCAGGAGGACCCGACTCCAGAGTCGAACGACGCCCTGGTCTCCCCCTTCTCGGAAGCCGAAGTCAGCCGTCGGTTAAAGCGGATGAAGCTTGCTTCGTCCGCCGGACCCGACGGTCTGACGTATGGTGACCTGAGGAGGGCGGATCCAGGAGCTGTCCTCTTAACGGCGGCGTTTAACACCTGTCGCCGGATGGAGAAGATACCGGATCGTTGGAAGAAGTCCAACACCATTCTTATTCATAAGAAGGGTGATCGTGATGACCTCTCGAATTGGAGGCCCATCGCTCTTGGTGACGCGACCCCGAAGCTCTTCGCGGCGGTTGTTGCCGACCGGCTCACCCGCTGGGCCGTATCCAACAAGCGGCTCAGCCAAGCACAGAAGGGCTTTTTGCCCTTCGAAGGCTGCTTGGAGCACAATTTTGTGCTCCAGCATGCCATGGCTGCCGCTCGCAAGCAGCGTAGGGAGGTGGTGGTGGCGTGGTTGGATCTGGCCAACGCTTTCGGTTCGGTTCCCCACGCCACCATCATCGACTCGCTATCCGGCGCCGGCGCTCCACGGCCGCTGATTAGTTTAGTCGCCAGCCTTTACGAGGGCGTGGCGACCAGGGTCCGTACCGCCGAAGGGTACACGTCCTGGATCCCCATGAAGTCGGGGGTGAGACAGGGCTGCCCACTTAGCCCGATCTTGTTCAACCTCTCCATTGAGGCCATGGTTCGCGGGGCCGTGGACTCGGTGGAAGGTGTGACGGTGAGCGGGCATAAGGTGACAGCTCTGGCGTACGCCGACGACGTGGCACTCGTCGCGTCATCTGCCGACGGCATGGGGAGGTTGCTGCAAGCAGCAGAGGGAACGGCTCGTGTGTTGGGCCTCTCCTTCAACCCCTCGAAGTGTGCAACACTGCACATTAGAGGGGACGGGAGAGTAGTTCGCACCGAGTTCCGTTTAGACGGGGGACTCGTTCCAGCTCTGGAGGACGGCCAGAGTTACGAGCACCTGGGAGTCCCGACCGGGGTTCGGATCGATCAAACCCCATACCCAACGATAGAGGCGCTATTAGTCGATCTTCGCGCAGTGGACGAGTCCTTGCTCGCACCCTGGCAAAAGATCGAGACCGTGGCGGCATTCTTGCTGCCGCGCCTCGATTTTGCGTTCAGGGCAGGTCAGGTGCGTAGAACCGCTTTAGCTGTCGCCGACAAGGTCGTGAAGCGCACGGTAAAGAGGTGGTTACACCTCCCGCAGCGTGCCAGTGCGGAGTTGGTTTATATCCCCCCCGCTTGGGGTGGGTGCGGCCTCCTCCCGCTGGTGGATCTGGCTGACGTGGCGTCGGTGTCGCACGCGTTCAGGATGCTGAATGCGGGTGACCCGGTCGTCGCGGATATTGCCAGGTCAGCGTTGTGTGACGCCGTGCGTGGAAAGATCGGTCGGACCCCTGGGAGCGGGGACCTTGCCGAATATCTCTCGGGCTCTTTGTCCGGTGAGATGGCGAGGCCGACGGCGGGCCGGGCTACGTTCTGGTCGCGGGTAAGGACCGTCGCCTTACGTTCTAGCGCGCGCCTGGGTCTTCGTTGGAGATGGGATGAGATTCGTGAGGAGCTCTCGATCGAGTGTCGCTCCCGGCAAGGACGATTAGTTGTGGTGCCGCCGGCTGCAAAAGGGCATTGCACGCGGAGGCTGAGAGCTTCAGTGGGGGAGTATTACATGGAAAGGCTTCTTCGGAAGCCGGACCAGGGGAAGGTGTTCGATGTAGCCTCCCGTTGTGCGGTTAGTAACCACTTTCTGCGCACGGGGGCGTTTGTCCGCTTCGCTGATTGGCGTTTTGTCCACCGCGCCCGCCTCGACGTGTTGCCGCTAAACGGCGCTCGTCGGTGGGGGGACGGTGACAAGCGTTGCCGGCGTTGCGGGCATGACTTCGAGGGCCTTCCCCATGTGCTCTCCCACTGTGGTCCTCACTCCGCAGCCCGGCAGCTGCGTCACGACAACGTCGTCCAGCGGCTCGTAAAGGCTGTCCGTCTTCCCGGTGAGCTCCGGGTCAACAAGCGGGTCCCGGGCGTCGACGGCGAGCTGGCAGCCCTGCGTCCCGACATTGTCGTGGAGCACGGGCTGTCGAAAAACATCGTCGTGGTCGACGTAGCCGTGCCTTTCGAGAATACTCTCGGCGCAATTGAGGAGGCAAGAGAGGGGAAGATACGCAAGTATCAACCCCTCGCCGAATCATTGCGTAGGCGCGGCTACCGAGTCCACGTAGATGCGTTCGTCGTCGGCGCTCTGGGCTCGTGGGACCCGGGGAACGAGTTCGTCCTGGACCTGCTGCGCGTCTCTCAGCGTTATGCAGCGCTGATGAGACGTCTCATGGTATCTGAGACAGTAGCCTGGTCCAGAGACATCTACGTGGAGCACGTAACCGGGGTACGTCAGTACCGGGCTCTACGGGGTGCACCCGAGGCGGAGTCGACGCCTGCGGCGCTGAGCGGGAGCAGTGGAGGCGCCCGCGTTCCTGGGGTGGTGCCGCCGGCGGATCCTTGAGCCTCCACACCTGCTGATCGAGGGGCAGTTAGAAGGCGTATGAGGTCCCAGCCTCCACATCGTCTGGTACAGAGAGGAAGAGAGTGGAAGGAATGAAGGGTTTGATCAAATTTTATCTACTGATGACATTATGCATTTTATCCCATCTTATTCATTCTACTTTATAAATTTATTTTAACTTATTGACTTTATTTTATTTTACTTTACGCACTCGATTTTAATTTTAATTTTAACTCACTCCAGTATATAACTCATTCCAGTATATCTTGCTCTTTTCCTACTCTATTCTAACTTACTCTATCTAGCTATCCATCTACTCCAGACGATTATTATCTAGTATTTATTATTTATTATTATTTATTATATACTGCTTATTATTTATTTATTTATTTACTTATCTAACTACTTGTTTAATCAACTAGTCTGCTACTAGCTGCTCAGTTATTATTTATCTGCCTAATTTTCTTGGTTTACTTTCTTGGGACCACTATTCGCCTCCATATATATGTGCATGTATATATGTATATGTATATGGATGTACGTTCATAAGATGTTTAATTTTTCTAGTCTTCTGCAGCCCCCCTCGATCTGAAACGAGTGACTAGGATGAAGGCGCCAGTCCGCACAGAGGACGGTCAACGACTGTTAGATCTTACCACCTGATTATTGCAGTATTTTAAGTACCTGATGCTGTATTGTTTTAGTTGATTACTTTTAACGATTGACGCCCATATTGTCTACGTTTTATACATGACCTAATGTCATTATATGTTTTTTTATATTATTATATATTTTATAACTTATTACTACTCTATATTATACATTTGATGTCATGGATTTATTCTATGTTAATTATATAAGACGTTGCGTGGGGGCTATTCCCCCGTATGCGGATTATTGTTTTATATTATATTATTTATAAATCGTGCGGACTACCCACGAAATTATTGTTAAATATTGTATACCCCCGGGGCTTCGGCTCCGGGGGAACATTTATTGGTAAATAAAGGCGCATTTTATCTGTTCTTATCAGCTTAATATCTGATACACTCCTCATTAGGAGTCAGAATATTAATCTGATTTTTGGAAAGAGGCGGATTGTTGGGGCTTGCTCCACCTCCGCCGCGAGTCGGCCCGGTATTGCAGTGCCTCCGGGAACGGCTCAATTAGCTCTCTTTTAAACACACTTTGATCTTGCCATCACTATAAAGTTTTATTTATTTTTTGTGACTCGCCGGAGTGTCGTGTTTTTTCGCGTCGCGTGTGCGGTGTTCGAGCGGGTGCAGTGACAAGTGCGAGCGACGAGCTGGAGGTGCCCTGGTCATCGGGTAAGTCACGGTAGGAGTAGGTAGAGGTTGGAAAAATCGTAGTTAGAATTAGAGCTCCCGAAACGGTGAATACCGTTCCCGGGTAGACACTCCCCCTCCGACGATACCATCGGCAAGAGGGGCGAGAAGTAGTTAGATCGCGGTAAATTCCGATTGTTTCATTTATACACAGCTACAGGCATAGCCCGTAGCTGCTGTTTGGTTGCTAACGACCTCCCCTGCTTCTACCGCCGACGAATTTGGTCACGTACTCCTGTAAAATCGAACTTTAACGATTTTACAGGCAGGCGCTGCGTAATAGCAGCAGTAAATTAATCGAGTAAATTCGGTTTGCTTAATAAGAGATCGAGGTACACGGAGGCTCTTTACACCCCGTGTAACTCGATACATTCTTTATATACCCAGTGCATCTCCGGGCCGTGCGGAACGACGGGCGAGAATTAACCGCGGGCGGTTGTCTCTCTCGTTCGCGAAGTACGGTTCGCTCGCGCGGTCGCTGCGTCCGGTCGGGCACCGCTGAGTCGTCCGTTAGATTGTGATATTTATTTATATTCATATTTATATTCATATTTATATTTATACTTATATTTATTTTATTTAGTTTATTCAGAGTTCGTGCTGTTACGTTTATTTTATACACATAATTTATTTTTTTATTTTTATTTCTATTTTTCGTTGTGCGTGTTTGTTTCTCGTTCCGTTTTGTGTTCCGCTCCGGCGAGCGTTATTATTATTACGTTGTTTCACTGCTTATTTCCTAATTTAGCACTTTATTCATTTGTTTCGTTCCTTCTTTTTATTTTGTTTTCTGTTAACGAGTCGGGCCGTTGCGTTGCGACGCTTTCGGTAAACGATAACGGGTGGCAGCAGCCAGGCGAATACCATGGATACGAGTAATAACAACACCGTCGTGAGGCTGCTGTACCCGTTCCCTGCCGAGTTTCCGTGCCCGTTCTGCTTCAACGGCAGGACGGCGTGCAAGAAGGGGGCGTGCGTGTATCTGAGGCGCACGGATCTGTTCAAACACCTCAAACTACACCACCCCGGTGCGATCAAACGGTGGTCCTGCGCCGAGTGCGGCTTCACCGACGACAGCGCGTACGCGCTGAAGAAGGTGAAGTCGCACCACGCGACCAGGCACCCGTCCGCCGGGGGTCCGTGTGCCCCCGTTACACGCAACCCCCTCGCAGGGAGCGTCGCCCGCGCAACGCCCGGCGACACCGGGGCCGAGACGCGACCCCGCGTGGAAGCGGTGGGGCTCTCCACCGGGAGCGAGGCCTCTCCTCCTCCCCTGGGGGCCTCCCCGGTGACCTTGGGGGGCACCACCACCTGTGCCCCCAGAAATAGACCAAAGACTGCTTCGTTAAATGTTTCCAGCGCCGCGAGGACGGCTGCCTCCACCGCTGCCAGGACGACGTCGGCGACGGGAGCGACGATGACGACGACGACCACCACCACCACCTCGCAACCCCGACGACGGGCCGGGCCGCCCACCGCCGCGTCCGGGAAAATACACCCAACCAAAACCATACCGGCGGCGGGGAGCAGCGCCGTCACCAGGAGCCCCGTCACCCTCGCGGCGTTCCTGCAGCCGAGCCGGCGCTCGTCCGCGGGCGAGGACGCCCCGGCGGAGCGGAGGACCAGCGGCGGGCCGGCGTCAATGGGGAGGAGGTCGGGGGGCAACACCACCTCGCCCCCCGCGGCGGCGTCCGCGTCGACCGCGAGGAAGACGCGGGCGTCCACCGAGCCTCCCCAACCCGGCCCGCCCCGACGAGCGCCATCCAGGCGTGTGACCCCATCCACCACCTTCGCTGAGGTCACCCGAGGCAGCCCGCCAGCGGTGGTCGGAGCGACGACGACGACGGTGCCGAGACGGACGAGAGCGGCGTCTCTCCCGCCCGCGCCGACACGGCGGACGCGGACAGCGACGAAGAGGACGGGGGGTGCGACTGCCACCTCCAGCGCCCCCCCTGCGACACCGCCGCTGCAGAGCCCACCACCGACGCCCTGCAGCGCCCCGGCCACCCTGACGACGACGACGGTGACGACCACGGTCCGTGGCTCGCCCGTGATGACGGCGGTCGTCACTCCACCTCCGGCGGCCGCCGTCGCCGCGGGCCGCGCCTCCACCCCGCCGACCAGGACGACCCGGGCGACGTCCCTCCCGCCCGGGCCGCCCGCGAAGAGGCCAACGCGGGGACGCCTGTCCCCTCCGGGGGACAGAGGGGACGCCCAGACCACCGGGGGGTCCCTCGTGGTGGGGGCGCGTGGGGAGGGGGCCGCGAAGAGAAGGAAGGTGCCTTCGCCCAGGCCCCTCCCCACCATCGAGGAGCCGTCACCGTCGTCGCCGTCGGCACGCGAACGACCACCGGCGCCGTCGGCCAGGAGAGGGACGCGCCGCCGCAACACCACCGGCAGCGGCGACAGCAGCAGCAGCAACAGCGGAAGCAGCAGGAGCAGCAGGAGCAGGAACAACGACGCCGCGGGGGGGCGGAACAACACGGCGGGAGCGGCACGCAGGCGGTGGGCGGACCGCAGAACATCCACCTCGTCGTCTTCGGAGTCGTCGGGGGACGAGGGAGCCCGGAGGCAGCCGCCCTCGCGCGCGGTGGAAACAGCACCAGCCACCCGAAGGTCACCGGGGCGCCCCCAGGGGGGGAGGGGCCTCGACTCCAACTTATTACTCAACAATTATTATAACGTTCTGACCGACCGAGCAACGAGCCCGGTCAATCTCAATACTTCTAGCGTACCTGACTCCCCCGGGTCAAACCGGGGGCGTTTCTGTTGTAGGTGCGGGGGCGCACGGGACCCGCCCGCGTCAACATCCCGGGACAGCGTCGCGGCGGGGGCTTCGTCGGGGGAGTTCCCGGCGGGCTCTGCGGAAAGCCACCCGGTGAGTGCGACGCGTGGATGCCGTGCGATACCTGGAGGCGGACGGATACCCGCAGCGACCGTGGAGCGGCGGCGGGGGACGGCGAACTCGAGCCTCCCCGCTGCGAGCGAGCGCAGGGGCGGGGCGCTTCAGCCCCGGGCCCCGCGGCAATCCAGGGTGCCCCATCCGCGAGGCGGGGGTCGCGATGCCGCGTGCGGCGCGCCGCCCGCCGGTAGACCCCGAACGAGGGGACGCCGGGGGGTGGACGACGCCGCGAGGGCGCGGATCGTGGCCTTCGCCGAGCGGGTGGAGTCGCCCGCGCAACTGGAGGAGCTTGCCGCGATGGTGGATGAGTTCCTTCAGGAGCGGAGGGCCGCGAGACCCGGGGCTGGCGACCGGAGTGCCGCCCCTAGCGGGGGTGCCGATCGGCGCCGGCCGGTCGCGGAGGGTGGGTTGCGTCACCCGATGGGAGCCGACTCGAGAGAGAACGATGGCTCTCCCAACGCTCCGTATCGCGTGAGGGAGGCTACTCGGATTCAACGCCTTTTCCGGGCGAACAGGAAGCGCGCGGTGCAGGAGATTCTCGCCGGAGAATCTCCTCATTGCAACGTGCCCCTGGACCGGGTCCAGGAGCACTTCACCAACGTATATTCGCTCCGAGTTCGCCCGAGTAGCCTCCCTCCTCTCTATCAGGAGGATCCGACTCCAGAGTCGAACGACGCCCTGGTTTCTCCCTTCTCGGAAGCCGAGGTCAGCCGTCGGCTAAAGCGGATGAAGCTCGCTTCGTCCGCCGGACCCGACGGCTTGACGTACGGCGACCTGAGGAGGGCGGATCCAGGTGCGGTCCTCTTAACGGCGACGTTCAACACCTGTCGCCGGATGGAGAAGATACCGGACCGTTGGAAGAAGTCCAACACCGTGCTTATCTATAAGAAAGGTGATCGTGATGACCTCTCGAATTGGAGGCCCATCGCTCTCGGTGACGCGACCCCGAAGCTCTTCGCGGCGGTCGTCGCCGATCGGCTCACCCGCTGGGCCGTGTCCAACAAGCGGCTCAGCCAAGCACAGAAGGGCTTCCTGCCCTTCGAAGGCTGCTTGGAGCACAATTTCGTGCTTCAGCACGCCATGGCTGCCGCTCGTAAGCAGCGCAGGGAGGTGGTGGTGGCGTGGTTGGATCTGGCCAACGCTTTCGGGTCGGTTCCCCACGCCACCATCATCGACTCGCTGTCCGACGCCGGCGCTCCGCGGTCGCTGATCAGCATCGTCGCCAGCCTTTACGAAGGCGTGGCGACCAGGGTCCGTACCGCCGAAGGGTACACGTCCTGGATCCCCATGAAGTCGGGGGTGAGACAGGGCTGCCCACTTAGCCCGATCTTA
Organism: Xylocopa violacea; assembly: GCA_963969225.1. Classification (NCBI taxonomy): domain Eukaryota; kingdom Metazoa; phylum Arthropoda; class Insecta; order Hymenoptera; family Apidae; genus Xylocopa; species Xylocopa violacea. The sequence goes on along the minus strand of CAXAJV010000016.1, from coordinate 14,318,830 downwards.
TTCAACCTCTCCATCGAGGCCATGGTTCGCGGGGCCGTGGACTCGGCGGAGGGGGTGATGGTGAGCGGGCATAAGGTGACAGCTCTGGCGTACGCTGACGACGTGGCGCTCGTCGCGTCATCTACCGACGGCATGGGGAGGCTACTGCAAGCGGCAGAGGGAACGGCTCGGGCGCTGGGCCTCTCCTTCAACCCCTCGAAGTGTGCAACTCTGCACATCAGAGGGGACGGGAGAGTAGCCCGCACCGAGTTTCGTTTAGACGGGGGACTCGTTCCGGCCCTGGGGGACGGCCAGAGTTACGAGCACCTGGGAGTCCCGACGGGGGTCCGGATCGACCAAACCCCATATCCAACGATCGAGGCGCTTTTGACCGATTTGCGCGCGGTAGACGAGTCCTTGCTCGCACCCTGGCAAAAAATCGAGACCGTGGCAACGTTCCTGTTGCCGCGCCTCGATTTCGCGTTCAGGGCAGGGCACGTGCGTAGAACCGCTTTAGCTGTCGCCGACAAGGTCATGAAGCGCACGGTGAAGAGGTGGTTACACCTCCCGCAGCGTGCCAGCGCGGAGTTGGTTTTCATCCCCCCCGCATGGGGTGGGTGTGGCCTTCTCCCGCTGGTGGATCTGGCCGACGTGGCGTCCGTGTCGCACGCGTTCAGAATGCTGAACGCGGGCGACCCGGTCGTCGCGGACATCGCCAGGTCAGCGCTGCGCGACGCCGTGCGTGAAAAGAACGGTCGGACCCCTGGAAGCGGGGACCTTGCCGACTATCTCTCGGGCTCTTTGTCCGGCGAGATGGCGAGGCCGACGGCGGGCCGGGCTACGTTCTGGTCGCGAGCAAGGACCGTAGCTTTAAGATCCAGCACGCGCCTCGGTTTTCGTTGGAGGTGGGACGAGGTTCGTGAAGAACTCTCGATCGAGTGTCGCTCCCGGCAAGGACGAGTCGTTGTGGTGCCGCCAGCCGCGAAAGGGCAGTGCACGCGGAGGCTGAGGGCGGCAGTGGGGGAGGGCTACATGGAAAGGCTTCTACGGAAGCCGGACCAAGGGAAGGTCTTCGACGTAGCTTCCCGTTGCGCGGTTAGCAACCACTTTCTGCGCACGGGGGCGTTTGTCCGTTTCGCTGACTGGCGTTTCGTTCACCGCGCCCGCCTCGACGTGTTGCCGTTGAACGGTGCACGTCGGTGGGGGGACGGTGACAAGCGTTGCCGGCGATGCGGGCATGACTTCGAGGGCCTTCCCCATGTGCTCTCCCACTGCGGTCCTCACTCCGCAGCCCGGCAGCTGCGTCACGACAACATCGTCCAGCGGCTCGCGAAGGTTGTCCGTCTTCCCGGTGAGCTCCGGGTCAACAGGCGCGTCCCGGGCGTCGACGGCGAGCTGGCAGCCCTGCGTCCCGACATCGTCGTGGAGCACGGGCTGTCGAAAAACATCGTCGTGGTCGACGTAGCCGTGCCCTTCGAGAACACTCTCGACGCAATCGAGGAGGCGAGACAGGGGAAGATACGCAAGTATCAACCCCTCGCCGAATCGTTGCGTAGGCGCGGCTACCGAGTCCACGTCGATGCGTTCGTCGTCGGCGCCCTGGGCTCGTGGGACCCGGGGAACGAGTTCGTCCTGGACCTGCTGCGCGTCTCTCGGCGCTACGCAGCGCTGATGAGGCGTCTCATGGTATCTGAGACGGTAGCCTGGTCCAGAGACATCTACGTGGAGCACGTAACCGGGGTACGTCAGTACCGGGCTCTGCGGGGGGCGCCCGCGGCGGAGTTGGCGCTTGCGGCGCTGAGCGGGAGCAGTGGAGGCGCCTGCGCTCCTGGGGTGGTGCCGCCGACGGATCCCTGAGCCTCCGCACCTACGTTGACTTAGTACGAGACGTCGACACGGGGTGGATGTCGTCAGCCTCCACGCAAAATGTGAAACAGACAAAGGAGGGTGTCTAGCTAGGCAGCCATATATCCACTCTGCCTTTAATGCTTATTCCATTTCGTATCTACTTTCTCTGCTTTACTTTACCTTACTTCATCCTACGTTATTTTTCTTGTTTTCCTCTTTTGGCTGCCTACCTGGACACCCACCTAAATAGTCACCCACTTACTCATTCACTCACTCTCATAACTATTTATCTAATTACTTGCGTTATGTTACCCGGTCGGTCTAAGGTTAAGCTCAAAGTGAGATAACATAGACGACATCCACCCCCGTCCAGGGGGCGCCCAAAGCACTTACTGCATTTACTTTATTTTTATTCCATTTTAATTTACCGTACTCTACCGTTACTCTCTTTTCTTTTCTCTACATGACTGACATTTTACATGGTTGTATTTTAGTTTTCTTTACTCCACCTCTACACTCATTCCTTTTCTTCTTACATGACCGATGGTCTACATGATGTTATTTTAGTTTACTTCATTATACCTCAACTCTCTTTTTCTTTTACTATTTTTCATATGATTGGCACCGGATAATTTCGTTTAATTTTGACACACCTAGCTTAAGATTTCCGTCTGTCTCCTTCCATAACTTCCTTGTTCATCTTGGCGCCCCCCGACATAGCTTTTAGTATCACGTCTCGGTAGGAGTACTCTAATATTAGATTTAAAAAGTTTATCCTATGTCCTATCAAGCGACAATGTTTCTTTCCTCCATTGAATTGCACGGTTCTGTGTAGTTACTAATGTTAGATATAATTTAGATTCTGTACTCAAAGGACCCGCCATGGGCTTTGTAAAAGTTCTATATTTTGATTTTATTTCCTGCGATACTGCGATCTCACTTGTTTGGTGTAGCTAGTTAATATTGTCAACCCGTAAGGTGGCGAGTCCCGTGACCCCACCAAGCGAAATTATAGTTTATTACAACCAAAGAACTGTATGCGGATACATACAATGTACTGAAAAACTTTGTACACCCCTGGGGCCTCGGCCCCAGGGGAACATTAATTGACCAAATAAAGCGCTTTATCTGTTCTTATCAGCTTAATATCTGATACACTCCTCATTAGGAGTCAGAATATTAATCTGATTTTTGGAAAGAGGCGGATTGTTGGGGCTTGCTCCACCTCCGCCGCGAGTCGGCCCGGTATTGCAGTGCCTCCGGGAACGGCTCAATTAGCTCGACCAACGATATTCTGACTTCTACACTTTGATCTTCCATCATTTTAAGTATTACTTTTCCGTTTCGACTCGCTCGCCGGAGTGTCGCGTCTTCCGCGTCGCGTGTGCGGTGTTCGATCGGTGCGGTGGCAAGTGCGAGCGACTAGCTGGAGGTGCCCTGGTCATCGGGTAAGTCCACAGTGGGAGTAGGTGGAGGTCAACTCGTAGTTAGAGACAGAGCTCCCGAAACGGTGATAACCGTTCTCGGGTAGAGTGAGACGTCTAGCACGTGACGTCACTCCCCCTCCGTCGATACCATCGATAAGAGGGGCGTAGTAGTTTGATCGCGTAGAGTCAGCTTGTGTGTGTTATACACAGCTATATAGGTATAACCGATAGCTGTTGTTTTGTTATCACGACCTCCCCGACTTCAACTGTCGACGTTTGATCACGTACTCCTGTAAAATCGAACGTTAACGGTTTTACAGGTAGGCGCTGCGCAATAGCAGCTCTAGAATATTCGATTAAATTCTGGTTGTTTTATCAGAGATCGGGGTACACGGAGGCCCTTTACACCCCGTGTAACTCGATACGTTTTTGTTTCCAGAGCATCTCCAGGCCGTGCAGAACGACGGGAAAGATTTAACCGCGGGCGGTTGTCTGTCTCGTTCGCGAAGTACGGTTCGCTCGTGCGGTTGCCGTGTCCGGTCGGGCACCGTAATCGTCCGTTAATTTGTATTATTTATTTAATTTATCCGCGTTCGCGTTGTCCCTTGTCTTTTGTACATATAATTTATTTTTGTGCTTCGTCTTCTGTGTTTCCGCTCCGCTTCCGTCTGTGTTCCACTCCGGCGAGCGTTATTATTTTATCATTTTATTTATTTATTTTTATTGTTGACGAGTCGAGTAGTTGCGTTGCGACGCTATCTTAACGATGACGGGTAATAGCAGCAATAACAGTACAATGAACACGAGCAATAATAACGTGGTAAAGCTGCTTTACCCGTTCCCTGCCGAATTTCCTTGCCCCTTCTGCTTTAACGGCAGAACGGTGTGCAAAAAGGGGGCGTGTGTGTATCTGAGGCACACGGATTTATTTAAACACCTTAAGTTACACCACCCCAGTGCGGTTAAGAGGTGGACGTGCGGAGTGTGCGGCTTCGCCGACGACAGCGCTTATGCGTTGAAGAAGGTGAAGTCGCACCACGCGACAAGGCACCCGTCCACTGGGGGTCCGTGTGCCTCCGTTACACACAACCCCCTTGCAGGGAGTGCCGCCCGCGCAACACTCGGCGATAGCGGTGCCGAGTCGCGACCCGTTGACGCGGTGGATTTCTCCACCGAGAGCGAGGTCTCCTTCCCTCCTTTGGGAGCTTCCCCGGTGACCTGTGGGGGCACCACCACCTGCGCCCCCACCACCACAACAAGGTCTGCTCTTTTAAATGTTTCTAGGGCAACGAGGACGGCTGCCTCCACCGCAGCCAAGACGACATCGAGAGGGGCCTCCTCTAAATCGTCAACCAGAGGCACTGCTACAACCACGCAACCCCGGCGACGGGCCGGGCCACCCACCGCCGCATCAACAACAACAACAACGACCACAACCACAACGACGACGGTGGGATCAAGCACCGCTACCAGGAGCTCCGTTACCCTCGCGGCGTTCCTGCAGCGGAGCCGGCGCTCCTCCGCGGGCGAGGACGCCCCCAACAGAACGAGGACCAGCGGCGGGCCGGTGTCAATGGGGAGGATATCGGGGGGCAAGACCACCACTCCCCCCGCCCCCGCAAGGGGGAAGAAGAGCCCGGCGGCGTCCGCGTCAACCGCGAGGAAGGCGCGGGCGTCCACCGAGCCTCCCCAACCCGGCCCGCCCCGACGACCACCAGCCAGGCGGGTGACACCAGCCACGACCTTCGCCGAGGTCACCAGGGGCAGCCCGCCCGCAGTGGTCGGGGCGACGGCGGTGTCGCGGAATACGAGAGCGGCGTCTCTCCCGCCCGCGTCGACACGGGTGACACGGGCTGCAGTGAAGAGGATGGGGGGCGCGTCCACCATCTCCAGCGCCCCCCCAACGACACCGCCGCTGCAGGGCCCACCACCTACGCCCTGCAGCGCCCCGGCCACCCTGACGACGACGACGGTGACGACCACGGCCCGTGGCTCGCCAATAATGACGGCGGCCGTCACACCATCTACGGCGGTCGCCGTCGCGGCGAGGACGCCGCCTGCCACGGGCCGCGCCTCCACCCTGCCGACCAGGACGACCCGGGCGACGTCCCTCCCGCCCGGGCCGTCCGCGAAGAGGCCTATTCGTGGACGCCTGTCCCCTCCGGGGGGCAGAGGGGACACCCAGACCACCGGGGTGTCCCTCGTGGTGGAGGCACGTGGGGAGGGGGCCGCGAAGAGAAGGTCCCTGCCTTCACCCAGGCCCCTCCCCACCATTGAGGAGTCATCGTCGTCGTCAGGAGACGACCAACCAGCGCCGGCGGCCGGGAACAAGGGGGGACCGGCAACCAGAAGGAGGAGGCGCTGCTACCCCAGCAGCAGCAGCAGCAGCAGCGGTAGCAGCAGTAACAGCAGCAGAAGGAGCAGCAACAACAGCGCCGCGAGGGGACGGGGCAACACCACCAGAGCGGTGCGCAGGCGGTGGGTGGATCGCCGGCCTGCAACAACGTCATCTTCGGAGTCGTCGGGGGATGAGGGGGCCCCGAGGCAGCCGTCCCCGCGGGTGGAGGGACCCACACCCTCCACCCGAAGGTCACCGAGGCACTCCCAGGAGGGGAGGGGCCTCGATTTTAATTTAATATTAAATAATCGTTTTAATGCTTTGACTGACCGGGCAACGAGCCCGGTCAACTTTAACGATTTGAATGTACCTGACTCCCCCGGGTCAAACCGGGGGTCTTTCCGTTGCAGGTGTGGAGGCGTACGGGACCCGCCCGCGTCAACATCCCGGGACAGCGTCGCGGTGGAGGCTTCGCTGAGGATGCCCCCGGCAAGCTCTAGGGAAAGCCACCCGGTGAGTGCGACGCGTGGGTGTCGTGCGGTACCTGGAAGCGGACGGACACCTGCAGCGACCGGGGGGCGGCGGCGGGGGATGGCGAACTCGGGCCTCCCCGCTGCAAGCGAGCGCAGGGGCGGGGCGCTTCAGCCCCGGGCCCCGCGGCAATCCAGGGTGCCCCATCCTCGAGGTGGAGGTCGCGACGCCGCGTCCGGCGCACCGCCAACCGAACGACCCCGAATTAGGGGACGCCGGGGGGTGGACGACGCCGCAAGGGCGCGGATAGTGGCCTTTGCTGAGGGGGTGGAGTCGCCCGTGCAACTGGAGGAACTTGCCGCGATGGTGGATGGGTTCCTCCAGGAGCGGAGGGCCGCGGGACCCGGGGCTGGCGACCGGAGTGCCGCCCCTAGCGGGGGTGCCGGTCGGCGCCGGCCTGTCGCGGAGGGTGGGTTGCGTCACCCGATGGGAGCCAATTCGGGGGAGAACGATGGCTCTTCCAACGCTCCGTATCGCGTGAGGGAGGCTACGCGAATTCAACGTCTCTTCCGGGCGAATAGGAAGCGCGCGGTGCAGGAGATTCTCGCCGGAGAATCTCCTCATTGCAGTGTGCCCCTGGACCGGGTCCAGGAGCACTTCTCCAACGTTTACTCGCTCCGAGTTCGCCCGAGTAGCCTCCCTCCTCTCTATCAGGAGGACCCGACTCCAGAGTCGAACGACGCCCTGGTTTCCCCCTTCTCGGAAGCCGAAGTCAGCCGTCGGTTAAAGCGGATGAAGCTTGCTTCGTCCGCCGGACCCGACGGTCTGACGTATGGTGACCTGAGGAGGGCGGATCCAGGAGCTGTCCTCTTAACGGCGGCGTTTAACACCTGTCGCCGGATGGAGAAGATACCGGATCGTTGGAAGAAGTCCAACACCATTCTTATTCATAAGAAGGGTGATCGTGATGACCTCTCGAATTGGAGGCCCATCGCTCTTGGTGACGCGACCCCGAAGCTCTTCGCGGCGGTTGTTGCCGACCGGCTCACCCGCTGGGCCGTATCGAACAAGCGGCTCAGCCAAGCACAGAAGGGCTTTTTGCCCTTCGAAGGCTGCTTGGAGCACAATTTTGTGCTCCAGCATGCCATGGCTGCCGCTCGCAAGCAGCGTAAGGAGGTGGTGGTGGCGTGGTTGGATCTGGCCAACGCTTTCGGTTCGGTTCCCCACGCCACCATCATCGACTCGCTATCCGGCGCCGGCGCTCCACGGCCGCTGATTAGTTTAGTCGCCAGCCTTTACGAGGGCGTGGCGACCAGGGTCCGTACCGCCGAAGGGTACACGTCCTGGATCCCCATGAAGTCGGGGGTGAGACAGGGCTGCCCACTTAGCCCGATCTTGTTCAACCTTTCCATTGAGGCCATGGTTCGCGGGGCCGTGGACTCGGTGGAGGGTGTGATGGTGAGCGGGCATAAGGTGACAGCTCTGGCGTACGCCGACGACGTGGCACTCGTCGCGTCATCTGCCGACGGCATGGGGAGGTTGCTGCAAGCAGCAGAGGGAACGGCTCGTGTGTTGGGCCTCTCCTTCAACCCCTCGAAGTGTGCAACTCTGCACATTAGAGGGGACGGGAGAGTAGCCCGCACCGAGTTCCGTTTAGACGGGGGACTCGTTCCAGCTCTGGAGGACGGCCAGAGTTACGAGCACCTGGGAGTCCCGACCGGGGTTCGGATCGACCAAACCCCATACTCGACGATCGAGGCGCTTTTATCGGATTTACGCGCGGTAGATGAGTCCTTGCTCGCACCCTGGCAAAAAATCGAGACCGTGGCGACTTTTTTGTTGCCGCGCCTCGATTTCGCGTTCAGGGCAGGGCACGTTCGTAGAACCGCTTTAGCTGTCGCCGACAAGGTCATGAAGCGCACGGTAAAGAGGTGGTTGCACCTCCCGCAGCGTGCCAGTGCGGAGTTGGTTTATATCCCCCCCGCTTGGGGTGGGTGCGGCCTCCTCCCGCTGGTGGATCTGGCTGACGTGGCGTCGGTGTCGCACGCGTTCAGGATGCTGAATGCGGGTGACCCGGTCGTCGCGGATATTGCCAGGTCAGCGTTGTGTGACGCCGTGCGTGGAAAGATCGGTCGGACCCCTGGGAGCGGGGACCTTGCCGAATATCTCTCGGGCTCTTTGTCCGGTGAGATGGCGAGGCCGACGGCGGGCCGGGCTACGTTCTGGTCGCGAGCAAGGACAGTTGCATTAAGATCTTGCACGCGCCTCGGATTTCGTTGGAGGTGGGATGAGGTTCGTGAGGAACTCTCGATCGAGTGTCGCTCCCGGCAAGGACGATTAGTTGTGGTGCCGCCGGCTGCAAAAGGGCATTGCACGCGGAGGCTGAGAGCTTCAGTGGGGGAGTATTACATGGAAAGGCTTCTTCGGAAGCCGGACCAGGGGAAGGTGTTCGATGTCGCCTCCCGTTGTGCGGTTAGTAACCACTTTCTGCGCACGGGGGCGTTTGTCCGCTTCGCTGATTGGCGTTTTGTCCACCGCGCCCGCCTCGACGTGTTGCCGCTAAACGGCGCTCGTCGGTGGGGGGACGGTGACAAGCGTTGCCGGCGTTGCGGGCATGACTTCGAGGGCCTTCCCCATGTGCTCTCCCACTGTGGTCCTCACTCCGCAGCCCGGCAGCTGCGTCACGACAACGTCGTCCAGCGGCTCGTAAAGGCTGTCCGTCTTCCCGGTGAGCTCCGGGTCAACAAGCGGGTCCCGGGCGTCGACGGCGAGCTGGCAGCCCTGCGTCCCGACATTGTCGTGGAGCACGGGCTGTCGAAAAACATCGTCGTGGTCGACGTAGCCGTGCCTTTCGAGAATACTCTCGGCGCAATTGAGGAGGCAAGAGAGGGGAAGATACGCAAGTATCAACCCCTCGCCGAATCATTGCGTAGGCGCGGCTACCGAGTCCACGTAGATGCGTTCGTCGTCGGCGCTCTGGGCTCGTGGGACCCGGGGAACGAGTTCGTCCTGGACCTGCTGCGCGTCTCTCAGCGTTATGCAGCGCTGATGAGACGTCTCATGGTATCTGAGACAGTAGCCTGGTCCAGAGACATCTACGTGGAGCACGTAACCGGGGTACGTCAGTACCGGGCTCTACGGGGTGCACCCGAGGCGGAGTCGACGCCTGCGGCGCTGAGCGGGAGCAGTGGAGGCGCCCGCGTTCCTGGGGTGGTGCCGCCGGCGGATCCTTGAGCCTCCACACCTGCTGTGACAGGAGACGTTCCTATGGTGTGGATGTCTTGGTAGTCGGTAGCCTCCACAGAAACTCTGAAACGACAAGAGGTGGTCGATGTTTATCGGATTTGGCTATGCAGGAGAGTTGGGATATGTTTAGCTTAAATATCCCAACCTAATACTTACCACCGTCTTCTACTCGGCTTCAGTATGCATGTAGCTTCTACTTCTGCTTTTTATCTCTATTTTATCTCTATTTCTACTTACTATTTTAGTCTAGTTTACCTACTTTACTTATTTTACTTATTTACTTACTTATTTTCTTATTTATTTTATCTTATTCTATTCTACCTATTTATTTTTATTTATTCCATTTTATTTCATTTCACTTTATTTTATTTTACTTTAACTGCGCATGCATGCTATTTTATCTAGTTTCCTTCTCATATATTTTTCTTGCATACATATCCGATATTGCTATACTGCTCTTATAAACATGACCATAAATAACGTATACACAAAACTACTACAACAAGCACAATAGACTGTATTAGAGGTAGCTATTTGAGTAAAATGCATGCAATGTGAATAGCATCCACTCCATACAGGGGGCCCTTGGTGGAAAATAGATGTATACATGCTTTGCATGTATCCTGCATGACGCCATCTTACTTACCAATTTATCTATCTAGTTATTTACTTACCTTTTGAGCTATCTTTATTTTAACTATTCATTTAATCTGTCTATTTATTTATTTATAGTATGGCCCCCATGGTATACGACCAACGAGAACGTCTCTGCAGTGTACAGTTTTCCTCTTAGTTGTGGACTTAAAGGCGCTAGTCCGCATCAGAGACTGTGATAAAACTTTTAGTGATTGACATACCTGTGATTATTTTACTTTATCATTTTATTATTTTATTGTTTTATGAATTTATATATATATTTACAACCATATTTTACGAGCAAACTACCCGTTAGGGGTGTTGACAATGGATTGTGATATACTATGCTATGCTATTTTATTCTATACTTTATTCTTTCTTTTTATGACATTATTTTAATTAATTTTAATTTTATAAACCTAGATGCTAAGAGGCATCCGCCCCTCACTAGGCAATTTATTGTCTTATTATTGTAACAATCATACTAATGTATGCGGACCACATGCATTGTAATGTTGTAACACTTGTATACCCCTGGGGCTTCGGCTCCAGGGGAACATTAATTGATCAATAAAGCGCTTTTATCTGTTCTTATCAGCTTAATATCTGATACACTCCTCATTAGGAGTCAGAATATTAATCTGATTTTTGGAAAGAGGCGGATTGCTGGGGCTTGCTCCACCTCCGCCGCGAGTCGGCCCGGTATTGCAGTGCCTCCGGGATCGGCTCAATTAGTTCTTTTTTAACCATATATACACACTTTGATCTTACCATCATTAAGTTTTATTTATTTTTTGTTGTTGTGACTCGCCGGAGTGTCGTGTTTTTCGCGTCGCGTGTGTGGTGTTCGAGCGGGTGCAGTGACAAGTGCGAGCGACGAGCTGGAGGTGCCCTGGTCATCGGGTAAGTCACGGTAGGAGTAGGTAGAGGTTGGAAAATTCGTAGTTAGAATTAGAGCTCCCGAAACGGTGAAAACCGTTCCCGGGTAGACACTCCCCCTCCGACGATACCATCGGCAAGAGGGGCGAGAAGTAGTTAGATCGCGGTAAATTCCGATTGTTTCATTTATACACAGCTACAGGCATAGCCCGTAGCTGCTGTTTGGTTGCTAACGACCTCCCCTGCTTCTACCGCCGACGAATTTGGTCACGTACTCCTGTAAAATCGAACTTTAACGATTTTACAGGCAGGCGCTGCGTAATAGCAGCAGTAGTTTATTCCGATTAAAATCTGCTTGTCTAATAAGAGATCGAGGTACACGGAGGCTCTTTACACCCCGTGTAACTCGATACATTTTTGCGCATCCAGTGCACCTCCAGGCCGTGCGGAACGACGGGCGAGGATTAACCGCGGGCGGTTGTCTCTCTCGATCGCGAAGTACGGTTCGCTCGCGCGGTCGCTGCGTCCGGTCGGGCACCGCTGAGTCGTCCGTTAGATTGTGATATTTATTTATTTATATTTATATTTATATTCATATTTATATTCATTTTAGTTAATTTATTCCGAGCTCGCGTTGTTAAGTTTATTTTATATAATAATTTAATTTAATTTTTCCATTTTTCTTTTGTTCTGTTTCCCGCTCCGGCGAGCGTTATTACAGTATTACGATATTACGTTATTACAATATTTTATTTTATTTCATTCTATCCCTTTTATTCATTTGTTATCTTTGTTGTTCTTCTTTTTTGTTTTTCTGTTGACGAGTCGGGCCGTTGCGTTGCGACGCTTTCGATTGAACGATGACGAGTAACGGCAGCCAAACCAACACCATGGATACGGACAATAATAACACCGTTGTTAGGCTGCTGTACCCGTTCCCTGCCGAATTTCCGTGCCCGTTCTGCTTCAACGGCAGGACGGTGTGCAAGAAGGGGGCGTGCGTGTATCTGAGGCACACGGATCTGTTCAAACACCTCAAACTACACCACCCCGGTGCGATCAAACGGTGGTCCTGCGCCGAGTGCGGCTTCACCGACGACAGCGCGTACGCGCTGAAGAAGGTGAAGTCGCACCACGCGACCAGGCACCCGTCCGCCGGGGGTCCGTGTGCCCCCGTTACACGCAACCCCCTCGCAGGGAGCGTCGCCCGCGCAACGCCCGGCGACACCGGGGCCGAGACGCGACCCCGCGTGGAAGCGGTGGGGCTCTCCACCGGGAGCGAGGCCTCTCCTCCTCCCCTGGGGGCCTCCCCGGTGACCTTGGGGGGCACCACCACCTGTGCCCCCAGAAATAGACCAAAGACTGCTTCGTTAAATGTTTCCAGCGCCGCGAGGACGGCTGCCTCCACCGCTGCCAGGACGACGTCGGCGACGGGAGCGACGATGACGACGACGACCACCACCACCACCTCGCAACCCCGACGACGGGCCGGGCCGCCCACCGCCGCGCCCGGGAAAATACACCCAACCAAAACCATACCGGCGGCGGGGAGCAGCGCCGTCACCAGGAGCCCCGTCACCCTCGCGGCGTTCCTGCAGCAGAGCCGGCGCTCGTCCGCGGGCGAGGACGCCCCGGCGGAGCGGAGGACCAGCGGCGGGCCGGCGTCAATGGGGAGGAGGTCGGGGGGCAACACCACCTCGCCCCCCGCGGCGGCGTCCGCGTCGACCGCGAGGAAGACGCGGGCGTCCACCGAGCCTCCCCAACCCGGCCCGCCCCGACGAGCTCCATCCAGGCGTGTGACCCCATCCACCACCTTCGCTGAGGTCACCCGAGGCAGCCCGCCGGCGGTGGTCGGAGCGACGACGACGACGGTGCCGAGACGGACGAGAGCGGCGTCTCTCCCGCCCGCGCCGACACGGAGGACGCGGACGGCGACGAAGAGGACGGGGGGTGCGACCGCCACCTCCAGCACCCCCCCTGCGACACCGCCGCTGCAGAGCCCACCACCGACGCCCTGCAGCGCCCCGGCCACCCTGACGACGACGACGGTGACGACCACGGTCCGTGGCTCGCCCGTGATGACGGCGGTCGTCACTCCACCTCCGGCGGCCGCCGTCGCCGCGGGCCGCGCCTCCACCCCGCCGACCAGGACGACCCGGGCGACGTCCCTCCCGCCCGGGCCGCCCGCGAAGAGGCCAACGCGGGGACGCCTGTCCCCTCCGGGGGGCAGAGGGGACGCCCAGACCACCGGGGGGGTCCCTCGTGGTGGGGGCGCGTGGGGAGGGGGCCGCGAAGAGAAGGAAGGTGCCTTCGCCCAGGCCCCTCCCCACCATCGAGGAGCCGTCACCGTCGTCGCCGTCGACACGCGAACGACCACCAGCGCAGTCGACCAGGAGAGGGACGCGCCGCCGCAACACCACCGGCAGCGGCGACAACGGCAGCAGCAGCAGCAGCAACGGCGGAAGCAGCAGGAGCAGCAGGAGCAGGAACAACGACGCCGCGGGGGGGCGGAGCAACGCGACGGGAGCGGCACGCAGGCGGTGGGCGGACCGCAGAACATCCACCTCGTCGTCTTCGGAGTCGTCGGGGGACGAGGGAGCCCGGAGGCAGCCGCCCTCGCGCGCGGTGGAAACAACATCAGCCACCCGAAGGTCACCGGGGCGCCCCCAGGGGGGGAGGGGCCTCGACTCCGATTCATTACCTCTAAATAATTATTATAATATTCTGACCGATCGGGCAACGAGCCCGGTCAATTTCGATATTTCTAGCGTACCTGACTCCCCCGGGTCAAACCGGGGGCGTTTCTGTTGTAGGTGCGGGGGCGCACGGGACCCGCCCGCGTCAACATCCCGGGACAGCGTCGCGGCGGGGGCTTCGTCGGGGGAGTTCCCGGCGGGCTCTGCGGAAAGCCACCCGGTGAGTGCGACGCGTGGATGTCGTGCGGAACCTGGAGGCGGACGGATACCCGCAGCGACCGTGGGGCGGCGGCGGGGGACGGCGAACTCGAGCCTCCCCGCTGCGAGCGAGCGCAGGGGCGGGGCGCTTCAGCCCCGGGCCCCGCGGCAATCCAGGGTGCCCCATCCGCGAGGCGGAGGTCGCGATGCCGCGCGCGGCGCGCCGCCCGCCGGTAGACCCCGAACGAGGGGACGCCGGGGGGTGGACGACGCCGCGAGGGCGCGGATCGTGGCCTTCGCCGAGCGGGTGGAGTCGCCCGCGCAACTGGAGGAGCTTGCCGCGATGGTGGATGAGTTCCTTCAGGAGCGGAGGGCCGCGAGACCCGGGGCTGGCGACCGGAGTGCCGCCCCTAGCGGGGGTGCCGATCGGCGCCGGCCGGTCGCGGAGGGTGGGTTGCGTCACCCGATGGGAGCCGACTCGAGAGAGAACGATGGCTCTCCCAACGCTCCGTATCGCGTGAGGGAGGCTACTCGGATTCAACGCCTTTTCCGGGCGAACAGGAAGCGCGCGGTGCAGGAGATTCTCGCCGGAGAATCTCCTCATTGCAACGTGCCCCTGGACCGGGTCCAGGAGCACTTCACGAACATCTATTCGCTCCGAGTTCGCCCGAGTAGCCTCCCTCCTCTCTATCAGGAGGACCCGACTCCAGAGTCGAACGACGCCCTGGTTTCTCCCTTCTCGGAAGCCGAGGTCAGCCGTCGGCTAAAGCGGATGAAGCTCGCTTCGTCCGCCGGACCCGACGGCTTGACGTACGGCGACCTGAGGAGGGCGGATCCAGGTGCGGTCCTCTTAACGGCGACGTTCAACACCTGTCGCCGGGTGGAGAAGATACCGGACCGTTGGAAGAAGTCCAACACCGTGCTTATCTATAAGAAAGGTGATCGTGATGACCTCTCGAATTGGAGGCCCATCGCTCTCGGTGACGCGACCCCGAAGCTCTTCGCGGCGGTCGTCGCTGATCGGCTCACCCGCTGGGCCGTGTCCAACAAGCGGCTCAGCCAAGCACAGAAGGGCTTCCTGCCCTTCGAAGGCTGCTTGGAGCACAATTTCGTGCTTCAGCATGCCATGGCTGCCGCTCGTAAGCAGCGCGGGGAGGTGGTGGTGGCGTGGTTGGATCTGGCCAACGCTTTCGGGTCGGTTCCCCACGCCACCATCATCGACTCGCTGTCCGACGCCGGCGCTCCGCGGTCGCTGATCAGCATCGTCGCCAGCCTTTACGAAGGCGTGGCGACCAGGGTCCGTACCGCCGAAGGGTACACGTCCTGGATCCCCATGAAGTCGGGGGTGAGACAGGGCTGCCCGCTTAGCCCGATCTTATTCGACCTCTCCATCGAGGCCATGGTTCGCGGGGCCGTGGACTCGGCGGAGGGGGTGATGGTGAGCGGGCATAGGGTGACAGCTCTGGCGTACGCTGACGACGTGGCGCTCGTCGCGTCATCTACCGACGGCATGGGGAGGCTACTGCAAGCGGCAGAGGGAACGGCTCGGGCGCTGGGCCTCTCCTTCAACCCCTCGAAGTGTGCAACCCTGCACATCAGAGGGGACGGGAGAGTAGCCCGCACCGAGTTTCGTTTAGACGGGGGACTCGTTCCAGCTCTGGGGGACGGCCAGAGTTACGAGCACCTGGGAGTCCCGACGGGGGTTCGGATCGACCAAACCCCATATCCAACGATCGAGGCGCTTTTGACCGATTTGCGCGCGGTAGACGAGTCCTTGCTCGCACCCTGGCAAAAAATCGAGACCGTGGCAACGTTTCTGTTGCCGCGCCTCGACTTCGCGTTCAGGGCAGGGCACGTGCGTAGAACCGCCTTAGCTGTCGCCGACAAGGTCATGAAGCGCACGGTGAAGAGGTGGTTACACCTCCCGCAGCGTGCCAGCGCGGAGTTGGTTTTCATCCCCCCCGCATGGGGTGGGTGCGGCCTTCTCCCGCTGGTGGATCTGGCCGACGTGGCGTCCGTGTCGCACGCGTTCAGAATGCTGAACGCGGGCGACCCGGTCGTCGCGGACATCGCCGGGTCAGCGCTGCGCGACGCCGTGCGTGAAAAGATCGGTCGGACCCCTGGAAGCGGGGACCTTGCCGACTATCTCTCGGGCTCTTTGTCCGGCGAGATGGCGAGGCCGACGGCGGGCCGGGCTACGTTCTGGTCGCGAGCAAGGACCGTAGCTTTAAGATCCAGCACGCGCCTCGGTTTTCGTTGGAGGTGGGACGAGGTTCGTGAAGAACTCTCGATCGAGTGTCGCTCCCGGCAAGGACGAGTCGTTGTGGTGCCGCCAGCTGCGAAAGGGCAGTGCACGCGGAGGCTGAGGGCGGCAGTGGGGGAGGGCTACATGGAAAGGCTTCTACGGAAGCCGGACCAAGGGAAGGTCTTCGACGTAGCTTCCCGTTGCGCGGTTAGCAACCACTTTCTGCGCACGGGGGCGTTTGTCCGTTTCGCTGACTGGCGTTTCGTTCACCGCGCCCGCCTCGACGTGTTGCCGTTGAACGGTGCACGTCGGTGGGGGGACGGTGACAAGCGTTGCCGGCGATGCGGGCATGACTTCGAGGGCCTTCCCCATGTGCTCTCCCACTGCGGTCCTCACTCCGCAGCCCGGCAGCTGCGTCACGACAACATCGTCCAGCGGCTCGCGAAGGCTGTCCGTCTTCCCGGTGAGCTCCGGGTCAACAGGCGCGTCCCGGGCGTCGACGGCGAGCTGGCAGCCCTGCGTCCCGACATCGTCGTGGAGCACGGGCTGTCGAAAAACATCGTCGTGGTCGACGTAGCCGTGCCTTTCGAGAACACTCTCGACGCAATCGAGGAGGCGAGACAGGGGAAGATACGCAAGTATCAACCCCTCGCCGAATCGTTGCGTAGGCGCAGCTACCGAGTCCACGTCGATGCGTTCGTCGTCGGCGCCCTGGGCTCGTGGGACCCGGGGAACGAGTTCGTCCTGGACCTGCTGCGCGTCTCTCGGCGCTACGCAGCGCTGATGAGGCGTCTCATGGTATCTGAGACGGTAGCCTGGTCCAGAGACATCTACGTGGAGCACGTAACCGGGGTACGTCAGTACCGGGCTCTGCGGGGGGCGCCCGCGGCGGAGTCGGCGCCCGCGGCGCTGAGCGGGAGCAGTGGAGGCGCCCGCGTTCCTGGGGTGGTGCCGCCGGCGGATCCCTGAACCTCCGCATCTACGTCAACTCAGCACGAGGCATTGACACGGGGTGGATGTCGTCAGCCTCCACGCAAAGTCTGGAACAGGATGGGGGGGGGGGGGGGGGGGGCGTCCAGTTAGGCAGCCACATACTCACTTTGATTTTGCTGTTCATCTCGTTACTCGCCTATTTATCTCCTTCACTTTACTTTTCACTATCATATCCTACTTTACCCACTTGGCTGCCTATCTGGACGCCCTCCTAAACCCTCAGCTACGTATTCACCTACCTCCAATTACGTATACAATGTCACCTTAACTGTTTAAGTGTGTGCTCGGAGTTAGATTACATACACGACATCCACCCCGGTCCAGGGGGCGCGTAGAATACTTATTGCTGTTATTTTAATTTAATTTATTCTCTGGTTTCACGTTAGTCTACCCTATTCTATCTCTACTCTCTTTCCTTTCTACTCCTTCCCTTCCCTTGCCACATGGCAGACATTTTACACGGTTATATTTAGTTCACTCCATTCTACGTCTACTCTCCTTCCTTCTTATTCCCTTCGTACACGATCGACACGTGATATTCTGTTTAATTTTGCTTACTCTAAAACTTCCTCCTTCCCGTTTAGCTATCGTATTCATCCTGCCCCCCCTGGCACAAGTCCTATTGTCATGTCTCAAGGGAATCACTTTAATGTTAGATGTAGGGGTGCCAGACCACAGTTAGTTTTCTTTATTTCTTTACGTATCAAGTGACAAATTTTCTTTTCTTTTCTACATTACGATAATGCTCTGGCCACCTCGTAAGGTCTAGTACAATTAATCTTAAGTTCAACTGACCCGCCATGGGCAGTGGCAAAGTTCCTCTTAGTTTAATTTTATTTTCTGTTATTTGCGAGGATACTTATTTCGCGAGACCTACGAACACTGTTAATCGCTAAGGTGGCGGGTCTTACGACCCCACCAAGCGAACCTATAATATGCCTGTATTGTACACATGTATGCGGATACATACAATGTATTGCTGTGAATTTGTATACCCCTGGGGCCTCGGTCCCAGGGGAACATTAATTGATTAAATAAAGGGTTCTTATCTGTTCTTATCAGCTTAATATCTGATACACTCCTCATTAGGAGTCAGAATATTAATCTGATTTTTGGAAAGAGGCGGATTGCTGGGGCTTGCTCCACCTCCGCCGCGAGTCGGCCCGGTATTGCAGTGCCTCCGGGATCGGCTCAATTAGTTCTTTTTTAACCATATATACACACTTTGATCTTACCATCATTAAGTTTTATTTATTTTTTGTTGTTGTGACTCGCCGGAGTGTCGTGTTTTTCGCGTCGCGTGTGTGGTGTTCGAGCGGGTGCAGTGACAAGTGCGAGCGACGAGCTGGAGGTGCCCTGGTCATCGGGTAAGTCACGGTAGGAGTAGGTAGAGGTTGGAAAATTCGTAGTTAGAATTAGAGCTCCCGAAACGGTGAAAACCGTTCCCGGGTAGACACTCCCCCTCCGACGATACCATCGGCAAGAGGGGCGAGAAGTAGTTAGATCGCGGTAAATTCCGATTGTTTCATTTATACACAGCTACAGGCATAGCCCGTAGCTGCTGTTTGGTTGCTAACGACCTCCCCTGCTTCTACCGCCGACGAATTTGGTCACGTACTCCTGTAAAATCGAACTTTAACGATTTTACAGGCAGGCGCTGCGTAATAGCAGCAGTAGTTTATTCCGATTAAAATCTGCTTGTCTAATAAGAGATCGAGGTACACGGAGGCTCTTTACACCCCGTGTAACTCGATACATTTTTGCGCATCCAGTGCACCTCCAGGCCGTGCGGAACGACGGGCGAGGATTAACCGCGGGCGGTTGTCTCTCTCGATCGCGAAGTACGGTTCGCTCGCGCGGTCGCTGCGTCCGGTCGGGCACCGCTGAGTCGTCCGTTAGATTGTGATATTTATTTATTTATATTTATATTTATATTCATATTTATATTCATTTTAGTTAATTTATTCCGAGCTCGCGTTGTTAAGTTTATTTTATATAATAATTTAATTTAATTTTTCCATTTTTCTTTTGTTCTGTTTCCCGCTCCGGCGAGCGTTATTACAGTATTACGATATTACGTTATTACAATATTTTATTTTATTTCATTCTATCCCTTTTATTCATTTGTTATCTTTGTTGTTCTTCTTTTTTGTTTTTCTGTTGACGAGTCGGGCCGTTGCGTTGCGACGCTTTCGATTGAACGATGACGAGTAACGGCAGCCAAACCAACACCATGGATACGGACAATAATAACACCGTTGTTAGGCTGCTGTACCCGTTCCCTGCCGAATTTCCGTGCCCGTTCTGCTTCAACGGCAGGACGGTGTGCAAGAAGGGGGCGTGCGTGTATCTGAGGCACACGGATCTGTTCAAACACCTGAAACTTCATCACCCCGGCGCGATCAAACGGTGGTCCTGCGCCGAGTGCGGCTTCACCGACGACAGCGCGTACGCGCTGAAGAAGGTGAAGTCGCACCACGCGACCAGGCACCCGTCCGCCGGGGGTCCGTGTGCCACCGTTACACGCAACCCCCTCGCAGGGAGCGTCGCCCGCGCAACGCCCGGCGACACCGGGGCCGAGACGCGACCCCGCGTGGAAGCGGTGGGGCTCTCCACCGGGAGCGAGGTCTCCCCTCCTCCCCTGGGGGCCTCCCCGGTGACCTTGGGGGGCACCACCACCTGTGCCCCCAGAAATAGACCAAAGACTGCTTCGTTAAATGTTTCCAGCGCCGCGAGGACGGCTGCCTCCACCGCTGCCAGGACGACGTCGGCGACGGGAGCGACGATGACGACGACGACCACCACCACCACCTCGCAACCCCGACGACGGGCCGGGCCGCCCACCGCCGCGTCCGGGAAAATACACCCAACCAAAACCATACCGGCGGCGGGGAGCAGCGCCGTCACCAGGAGCCCCGTCACCCTCGCGGCGTTCCTGCAGCCGAGCCGGCGCTCGTCCGCGGGCGAGGACGCCCCGGCGGAACGGAGGACCAGCGGCGGGCCGGCGTCAATGGGGAGGAGGTCGGGGGGCAACACCACCTCGCCCCCCGCGGCGGCGTCCGCGTCGACCGCGAGGAAGACGCGGGCGTCCACCGAGCCTCCCCAACCCGGCCCGCCCCGACGAGCACCCTCGCGGAGAGTGACCCCAGCCACCACCTTCGCGGAGGTCACCCGAGGCAGCCCGCCAGCGGTGGTCGGAGCGACGACGACGACGGTGCCGAGACGGACGAGAGCGGCGTCTCTCCCGCCCGCGCCGACACGGCGGACGCGGACAGCGACGAAGAGGACGGGGGGTGCGACCGCCACCTCCAGCACCCCCCCTGCGACACCGCCGCTGCAGAACCCACCACCGACGCCCTGCAGCGCCCCGGCCACCCTGACGACGACGACGGTGACGACCATGGTCCGTGGCTCGCCCGTGATGACGGCGGTCGTCACTCCACCTCCGGCGGCCGCCGTCGCCGCGGGCCGCGCCTCCACCCCGCCGACCAGGACGACCCGGGCGACGTCCCTCCCGCCCGGGCCGCCCGCGAAGAGGCCAACGCGGGGACGCCTGTCCCCTCCGGGGGACAGAGGGGACGCCCAGACCACCGGGGGGTCCCTCGTGGTGGGGGCGCGTGGGGAGGGGGCCGCGAAGAGAAGGACGGTGCCTTCGCCCAGGCCCCTCCCCACCATCGAGGAGCCGTCACCGTCGTCGCCGTCGGCACGCGAACGACCACCGGCGCCGTCGGCCAGGAGAGGGACGCGCCGCCGCAACACCACCGGCAGCGGCGACAGCAGCAGCAGCAACAGCGGAAGCAGCAGGAGCAGCAGGAGCAGGAACAACGACGCCGCGGGGGGGCGGAACAACACGGCGGGAGCGGCACGCAGGCGGTGGGCGGACCGCAGGACATCCACCTCGTCGTCTTCGGAGTCGTCGGGGGACGAGGGAGCCTGGAGGCAGCCGCCCTCGCGCGCAGTGGAAGCAGCACCAGCCACCCGAAGGTCACCGGGGCGCCCCCAGGGGGGGAGGGGCCTCGACTCCAATCCATTATCAAATAATTATTATAATGTTTTGACGGACCGGGCGACGAGCCCGGTCAATTTTAGTAATACTAGTGTACCTGACTCCCCCGGGTCAAACCGGGGGCGTTTCTGTTGTAGGTGCGGGGGCGCACGGGACCCGCCCGCGTCAACATCCCGGGACAGCGTCGCGGCGGCGGCTTCGTCGGGGGAGTTCCCGGCGGGCTCTGCGGAAAGCCACCCGGTGAGTGCGACGCGTGGAGGTCGTGCGGAACCTGGAGGCGGACGGATACCCGCAGCGACCGTGGAGCGGCGGCGGGGGACGGCGAACTCGAGCCTCCCCGCTGCGAGCGAGCGCAGGGGCGGGGCGCTTCAGCCCCGGGCCCCGCGGCAATCCAGGGTGCCCCATCCGCGAGGCGGAGGTCGCGATGCCGCGTGCGGCGCGCCGCCCGCCGGTGGACCCCGAACGAGGGGACGCCGGGGGGTGGACGACGCCGCGAGGGCGCGGATCGTGGCCTTCGCCGAGCGGGTGGAGTCGCCCGCGCAACTGGAGGAGCTTGCCGCGATGGTGGATGAGTTCCTTCAGGAGCGGAGGGCCGCGGGACCCGGGGCTGGCGACCGGAGTGCCGCCCCTAGCGGGGGTGCCGATCGGCGCCGGCCTGTTGCGGAGGGTGGGTCGCGTCACCCGATGGGAGCCGACTCGAGAGAGAACGATGGCTCTTCCAACGCTCCGTATCGCGTGAGGGAGGCTACTCGGATTCAACGCCTTTTCCGGGCGAACAGGAAGCGCGCGGTGCAGGAGATTCTCGCCGGAGAATCTCCTCATTGCAACGTGCCCCTGGACCGGGTCCAGGAGCACTTCACGAACATCTATTCGCTCCGAGTTCGCCCGAGTAGCCTCCCTCCTCTCTATCAGGAGGACCCGACTCCAGAGTCGAACGACGCCCTGGTTTCTCCCTTCTCGGAAGCCGAAGTCAGCCGTCGGCTAAAGCGGATGAAGCTCGCTTCGTCCGCCGGACCCGACGGCTTGACGTACGGCGACCTGAGGAGGGCGGATCCAGGTGCGGTCCTCTTAACGGCGACGTTCAACACCTGTCGCCGGATGGAGAAGATACCGGACCGTTGGAAGAAGTCCAACACCGTGCTTATCTATAAGAAAGGTGATCGTGATGACCTCTCGAATTGGAGGCCCATCGCTCTCGGTGACGCGACCCCGAAGCTCTTCGCGGCGGTCGTCGCCGATCGGCTCACCCGCTGGGCCGTGTCCAACAAGCGGCTCAGCCAAGCACAGAAGGGCTTCCTGCCCTTCGAAGGCTGCTTGGAGCACAATTTCGTGCTTCAGCACGCCATGGCTGCCGCTCGTAAGCAGCGCAGGGAGGTGGTGGTGGCGTGGTTGGATCTGGCCAACGCTTTCGGGTCGGTTCCCCACGCCACCATCATCGACTCGCTGTCCGACGCCGGCGCTCCGCGGTCGCTGATCAGCATCGTCGCCAGCCTTTACGAAGGCGTGGCGACCAGGGTCCGTACCGCCGAAGGGTACACGTCCTGGATCCCCATGAAGTCGGGGGTGAGACAGGGCTGCCCACTTAGCCCGATCTTATTCAACCTCTCCATCGAGGCCATGGTTCGCGGGGCCATGGACTCGGCGGAGGGGGTGATGGTGAGCGGGCATAAGGTGACAGCTCTGGCGTACGCTGACGACGTGGCGCTCGTCGCGTCATCTACCGACGGCATGGGGAGGCTACTGCAAGCGGCAGAGGGAACGGCTCGGGCGCTGGGCCTCTCCTTCAACCCCTCGAAGTGTGCAACTCTGCACATCAGAGGGGACGGGAGAGTAGCCCGCACCGAGTTTCGTTTAGACGGGGGACTCGTTCCAGCTCTGGGGGACGGCCAGAGTTACGAGCACCTGGGAGTCCCGACGGGGGTTCGGATCGACCAAACCCCATATCCAACGATCGAGGCGCTTTTGACCGATTTGCGCGCGGTAGACGAGTCCTTGCTCGCACCCTGGCAAAAAATCGAGACCGTGGCAACGTTTCTGTTGCCGCGCCTCGACTTCGCGTTCAGGGCAGGGCACGTGCGTAGAACCGCCTTAGCTGTCGCCGACAAGGTCATGAAGCGCACGGTGAAGAGGTGGTTACACCTCCCGCAGCGTGCCAGCGCGGAGTTGGTTTTCATCCCCCCCGCATGGGGTGGGTGCGGCCTTCTCCCGCTGGTGGATCTGGCCGACGTGGCGTCCGTGTCGCACGCGTTCAGAATGCTGAACGCGGGCGACCCGGTCGTCGCGGACATCGCCAGGTCAGCGCTGCGCGACGCCGTGCGTGAAAAGATCGGTCGGACCCCTGGAAGCGGGGACCTTGCCGACTATCTCTCGGGCTCTTTGTCCGGCGAGATGGCGAGGCCGACGGCGGGCCGGGCTACGTTCTGGTCGCGAGCAAGGACGGTGGCCCTAAGATCTAGTACGCGCCTCGGTTTTCGTTGGAGGTGGGACGAGGTTCGTGAAGAACTCTCGATCGAGTGTCGCTCCCGGCAAGGACGAGTCGTTGTGGTGCCGCCAGCTGCGAAAGGGCAGTGCACGCGGAGACTGAGGGCGGCAGTGGGGGAGGGCTACATGGAAAGGCTTCTACGGAAGCCGGACCAAGGGAAGGTCTTCGACGTAGCTTCCCGTTGCGCGGTTAGCAACCACTTTCTGCGCACGGGGGCGTTTGTCCGTTTCGCTGACTGGCGTTTCGTTCACCGCGCCCGCCTCGACGTGTTGCCGTTGAACGGTGCACGTCGGTGGGGGGACGGTGACAAGCGTTGCCGGCGATGCGGGCATGACTTCGAGGGCCTTCCCCATGTGCTCTCCCACTGCGGTCCTCACTCCGCAGCCCGGCAGCTGCGTCACGACAACATCGTCCAGCGGCTCGCGAAGGCTGTCCGTCTTCCCGGTGAGCTCCGGGTCAACAGGCGCGTCCCGGGCGTCGACGGCGAGCTGGCAGCCCTGCGTCCCGACATCGTCGTGGAGCACGGGCTGTCGAAAAACATCGTCGTGGTCGACGTAGCCGTGCCTTTCGAGAACACTCTCGACGCAATCGAGGAGGCGAGACAGGGGAAGATACGCAAGTATCAACCCCTCGCCGAATCGTTGCGTAGGCGCGGCTACCGAGTCCACGTCGATGCGTTCGTCGTCGGCGCCCTGGGCTCGTGGGACCCGGGGAACGAGTTCGTCCTGGACCTGCTGCGCGTCTCTCGGCGCTACGCAGCGCTGATGAGGCGTCTCATGGTATCTGAGACGGTAGCCTGGTCCAGAGACATTTACGTGGAGCACGTAACCGGGGTACGTCAGTACCGGGCTCTGCGGGGGGCGCCCGCGGCGTGGTCGACGCCTGCGGCGCTGAGCGGGAGCAGTGGAGGCGCCCGCGTTCCTGGGGTGGTGCCGCCGGCGGATCCCTGAGCCCCCGCACCTGCATCTAATCAGCACGAGACGTCGACACGGGGTGGATGTCGTCGGCCTCCACGCGGGGTGGGGGGCGGACGGGGTGGGGTGTCTAGTTATGCAGCCATATATCCACTCTATTTTTATTTTTATTGTTATTCTTAGTATTACTGCTTATCTTACTTCTTATGTACTTCTCTTTCCACTTTACTCTACCTTTTATTTCACTTTATGTTATTTATTTGGCTGCCTAACTGGACACCCACCTGGCTGCTCACCGACTTTCGCACTTAGTCACTCACATAGCTCTTTGTCTAAGTATTCGTGCCACAATACCATATCTGGTTCAAGTTTAAGTTTATGCTACAAAGCTATGCAACACATACGACATCCACCCCGTACCAGGGGGCGCCTGGGACAACTATCACATTTATTTATTTTTCTTCTTTTTCTTCTTTTTTTTTTTTTTTTTTTTTTTTTTTTTTTTTTTTTTTTTAATCTACTCCATTCTACCTCTACTCTCTTTCCTTTACGCGACTGATGTCTTGCACGGTTTCATTTTAGTTTACTTTACTCTCCTTCTATCTTATTCTCATCCTATATGGTCAACCCTCGATATTTTGTTTAATTTTGCTCCAACTGCATACTTTAAGATTTCTTTCTTTCTTTCTTCTTGGCTAGCTATCGTGCTCACTCTGCCCCCCCCCCCTGGTATAAGTCCCAGTATTGCGCGTCTCGGTAGGATTAGGTTAATGTTAGGTTTAAGGGCGCCAGACTGCATTAATGCTCATATTAGACTCCATTTTGTTTTATTTTATTTCTTTCATTTTTTTATCAAGCAACAACTTTTCTTTTCCTGTGTAACTATAATGCTCTGGTCGCCTCTTAATGTTTATTATGATAGATTTCAAGTTCCTTCAATTGACCCGCCATGGGCATTGGCAAAACTTTGTACCTTAATTTTATTTTGATTATATTGTGAGGATACTTGTTGGCAAAACCAATTAATATTGTTAATCGGCAAGGTGGCGAGTCCTACGGCCCCACCAAGTAGATCTCTAATTTATCACTCGTTACATATGTATGCGGATATATACAATGTACTGTCGAAAAACTCTGTACACCCCTGGGGCTTCGGCTCCAGGGGAACATTAATTGATTAAATAAAGTGTTCTAATCTGTTCTTATCAGCTTAATATCTGATACACTCCTCATTAGGAGTCAGAATATTAATCTGATTTTTGGAAAGAGGCGGATTGCTGGGGCTTGCTCCACCTCCGCCGCGAGTCGGCCCGGTATTGCAGTGCCTCCGGGATCGGCTCAATTAGTTCTTTTTTAACCATATATACACACTTTGATCTTACCATCATTAAGTTTTATTTATTTTTTGTTGTTGTGACTCGCCGGAGTGTCGTGTTTTTCGCGTCGCGTGTGTGGTGTTCGAGCGGGTGCAGTGACAAGTGCGAGCGACGAGCTGGAGGTGCCCTGGTCATCGGGTAAGTCACGGTAGGAGTAGGTAGAGGTTGGAAAATTCGTAGTTAGAATTAGAGCTCCCGAAACGGTGAAAACCGTTCCCGGGTAGACACTCCCCCTCCGACGATACCATCGGCAAGAGGGGCGAGAAGTAGTTAGATCGCGGTAAATTCCGATTGTTTCATTTATACACAGCTACAGGCATAGCCCGTAGCTGCTGTTTGGTTGCTAACGACCTCCCCTGCTTCTACCGCCGACGAATTTGGTCACGTACTCCTGTAAAATCGAACTTTAACGATTTTACAGGCAGGCGCTGCGTAATAGCAGCAGTAGTTTATTCCGATTAAAATCTGCTTGTCTAATAAGAGATCGAGGTACACGGAGGCTCTTTACACCCCGTGTAACTCGATACATTTTTGCGCATCCAGTGCACCTCCAGGCCGTGCGGAACGACGGGCGAGGATTAACCGCGGGCGGTTGTCTCTCTCGATCGCGAAGTACGGTTCGCTCGCGCGGTCGCTGCGTCCGGTCGGGCACCGCTGAGTCGTCCGTTAGATTGTGATATTTATTTATTTATATTTATATTTATATTCATATTTATATTCATTTTAGTTAATTTATTCCGAGCTCGCGTTGTTAAGTTTATTTTATATAATAATTTAATTTAATTTTTCCATTTTTCTTTTGTTCTGTTTCCCGCTCCGGCGAGCGTTATTACAGTATTACGATATTACGTTATTACAATATTTTATTTTATTTCATTCTATCCCTTTTATTCATTTGTTATCTTTGTTGTTCTTCTTTTTTGTTTTTCTGTTGACGAGTCGGGCCGTTGCGTTGCGACGCTTTCGATTGAACGATGACGAGTAACGGCAGCCAAACCAACACCATGGATACGGACAATAATAACACCGTTGTTAGGCTGCTGTACCCGTTCCCTGCCGAATTTCCGTGCCCGTTCTGCTTCAACGGCAGGACGGTGTGCAAGAAGGGGGCGTGCGTGTATCTGAGGCACACGGATCTGTTCAAACACCTGAAACTTCATCACCCCGGCGCGATCAAACGGTGGTCCTGCGCCGAGTGCGGCTTCACCGACGACAGCGCGTACGCGCTGAAGAAGGTGAAGTCGCACCACGCGACCAGGCACCCGTCCGCCGGGGGTCCGTGTGCCACCGTTACACGCAACCCCCTCGCAGGGAGCGTCGCCCGCGCAACGCCCGGCGACACCGGGGCCGAGACGCGACCCCGCGTGGAAGCGGTGGGGCTCTCCACCGGGAGCGAGGTCTCCCCTCCTCCCCTGGGGGCCTCCCCGGTGACCTTGGGGGGCACCACCACCTGTGCCCCCAGAAATAGACCAAAGACTGCTTCGTTAAATGTTTCCAGCGCCGCGAGGACGGCTGCCTCCACCGCTGCCAGGACGACGTCGGCGACGGGAGCGACGATGACGACGACGACCACCACCACCACCTCGCAACCCCGACGACGGGCCGGGCCGCCCACCGCCGCGTCCGGGAAAATACACCCAACCAAAACCATACCGGCGGCGGGGAGCAGCGCCGTCACCAGGAGCCCCGTCACCCTCGCGGCGTTCCTGCAGCCGAGCCGGCGCTCGTCCGCGGGCGAGGACGCCCCGGCGGAACGGAGGACCAGCGGCGGGCCGGCGTCAATGGGGAGGAGGTCGGGGGGCAACACCACCTCGCCCCCCGCGGCGGCGTCCGCGTCGACCGCGAGGAAGACGCGGGCGTCCACCGAGCCTCCCCAACCCGGCCCGCCCCGACGAGCACCCTCGCGGAGAGTGACCCCAGCCACCACCTTCGCGGAGGTCACCCGAGGCAGCCCGCCAGCGGTGGTCGGAGCGACGACGACGACGGTGCCGAGACGGACGAGAGCGGCGTCTCTCCCGCCCGCGCCGACACGGCGGACGCGGACAGCGACGAAGAGGACGGGGGGTGCGACCGCCACCTCCAGCACCCCCCCTGCGACACCGCCGCTGCAGAACCCACCACCGACGCCCTGCAGCGCCCCGGCCACCCTGACGACGACGACGGTGACGACCATGGTCCGTGGCTCGCCCGTGATGACGGCGGTCGTCACTCCACCTCCGGCGGCCGCCGTCGCCGCGGGCCGCGCCTCCACCCCGCCGACCAGGACGACCCGGGCGACGTCCCTCCCGCCCGGGCCGCCCGCGAAGAGGCCAACGCGGGGACGCCTGTCCCCTCCGGGGGACAGAGGGGACGCCCAGACCACCGGGGGGTCCCTCGTGGTGGGGGCGCGTGGGGAGGGGGCCGCGAAGAGAAGGACGGTGCCTTCGCCCAGGCCCCTCCCCACCATCGAGGAGCCGTCACCGTCGTCGCCGTCGGCACGCGAACGACCACCGGCGCCGTCGGCCAGGAGAGGGACGCGCCGCCGCAACACCACCGGCAGCGGCGACAGCAGCAGCAGCAACAGCGGAAGCAGCTGGAGCAGCAGGAGCAGGAACAACGACGCCGCGGGGGGGCGGAACAACACGGCGGGAGCGGCACGCAGGCGGTGGGCGGACCGCAGGACATCCACCTCGTCGTCTTCGGAGTCGTCGGGGGACGAGGGAGCCTGGAGGCAGCCGCCCTCGCGCGCAGTGGAAGCAGCACCAGCCACCCGAAGGTCACCGGGGCGCCCCCAGGGGGGGAGGGGCCTCGACTCCAATCCATTATCAAATAATTATTATAATGTTTTGACGGACCGGGCGACGAGCCCGGTCAATTTTAGTAATACTAGTGTACCTGACTCCCCCGGGTCAAACCGGGGGCGTTTCTGTTGTAGGTGCGGGGGCGCACGGGACCCGCCCGCGTCAACATCCCGGGACAGCGTCGCGGCGGCGGCTTCGTCGGGGGAGTTCCCGGCGGGCTCTGCGGAAAGCCACCCGGTGAGTGCGACGCGTGGAGGTCGTGCGGAACCTGGAGGCGGACGGATACCCGCAGCGACCGTGGAGCGGCGGCGGGGGACGGCGAACTCGAGCCTCCCCGCTGCGAGCGAGCGCAGGGGCGGGGCGCTTCAGCCCCGGGCCCCGCGGCAATCCAGGGTGCCCCATCCGCGAGGCGGAGGTCGCGATGCCGCGTGCGGCGCGCCGCCCGCCGGTGGACCCCGAACGAGGGGACGCCGGGGGGTGGACGACGCCGCGAGGGCGCGGATCGTGGCCTTCGCCGAGCGGGTGGAGTCGCCCGCGCAACTGGAGGAGCTTGCCGCGATGGTGGATGAGTTCCTTCAGGAGCGGAGGGCCGCGGGACCCGGGGCTGGCGACCGGAGTGCCGCCCCTAGCGGGGGTGCCGATCGGCGCCGGCCTGTTGCGGAGGGTGGGTCGCGTCACCCGATGGGAGCCGACTCGAGAGAGAACGATGGCTCTTCCAACGCTCCGTATCGCGTGAGGGAGGCTACTCGGATTCAACGCCTTTTCCGGGCGAACAGGAAGCGCGCGGTGCAGGAGATTCTCGCCGGAGAATCTCCTCATTGCAACGTGCCCCTGGACCGGGTCCAGGAGCACTTCACGAACATCTATTCGCTCCGAGTTCGCCCGAGTAGCCTCCCTCCTCTCTATCAGGAGGACCCGACTCCAGAGTCGAACGACGCCCTGGTTTCTCCCTTCTCGGAAGCCGAAGTCAGCCGTCGGCTAAAGCGGATGAAGCTCGCTTCGTCCGCCGGACCCGACGGCTTGACGTACGGCGACCTGAGGAGGGCGGATCCAGGTGCGGTCCTCTTAACGGCGACGTTCAACACCTGTCGCCGGATGGAGAAGATACCGGACCGTTGGAAGAAGTCCAACACCGTGCTTATCTATAAGAAAGGTGATCGTGATGACCTCTCGAATTGGAGGCCCATCGCTCTCGGTGACGCGACCCCGAAGCTCTTCGCGGCGGTCGTCGCCGATCGGCTCACCCGCTGGGCCGTGTCCAACAAGCGGCTCAGCCAAGCACAGAAGGGCTTCCTGCCCTTCGAAGGCTGCTTGGAGCACAATTTCGTGCTTCAGCACGCCATGGCTGCCGCTCGTAAGCAGCGCAGGGAGGTGGTGGTGGCGTGGTTGGATCTGGCCAACGCTTTCGGGTCGGTTCCCCACGCCACCATCATCGACTCGCTGTCCGACGCCGGCGCTCCGCGGTCGCTGATCAGCATCGTCGCCAGCCTTTACGAAGGCGTGGCGACCAGGGTCCGTACCGCCGAAGGGTACACGTCCTGGATCCCCATGAAGTCGGGGGTGAGACAGGGCTGCCCACTTAGCCCGATCTTATTCAACCTCTCCATCGAGGCCATGGTTCGCGGGGCCGTGGACTCGGCGGAGGGGGTGATGGTGAGCGGGCATAAGGTGACAGCTCTGGCGTACGCTGACGACGTGGCGCTCGTCGCGTCATCTACCGACGGCATGGGGAGGCTACTGCAAGCGGCAGAGGGAACGGCTCGGGCGCTGGGCCTCTCCTTCAACCCCTCGAAGTGTGCAACTCTGCACATCAGAGGGGACGGGAGAGTAGCCCGCACCGAGTTTCGTTTAGACGGGGGACTCGTTCCAGCTCTGGGGGACGGCCAGAGTTACGAGCACCTGGGAGTCCCGACGGGGGTTCGGATCGACCAAACCCCATATCCAACGATCGAGGCGCTTTTGACCGATTTGCGCGCGGTAGACGAGTCCTTGCTCGCACCCTGGCAAAAAATCGAGACCGTGGCAACGTTTCTGTTGCCGCGCCTCGACTTCGCGTTCAGGGCAGGGCACGTGCGTAGAACCGCCTTAGCTGTCGCCGACAAGGTCATGAAGCGCACGGTGAAGAGGTGGTTACACCTCCCGCAGCGTGCCAGCGCGGAGTTGGTTTTCATCCCCCCCGCATGGGGTGGGTGCGGCCTTCTCCCGCTGGTGGATCTGGCCGACGTGGCGTCCGTGTCGCACGCGTTCAGAATGCTGAACGCGGGCGACCCGGTCGTCGCGGACATCGCCAGGTCAGCGCTGCGCGACGCCGTGCGTGAAAAGATCGGTCGGACCCCTGGAAGCGGGGACCTTGCCGACTATCTCTCGGGCTCTTTGTCCGGCGAGATGGCGAGGCCGACGGCGGGCCGAGCTACGTTCTGGTCGCGAGCAAGGACGGTGGCCCTAAGATCTAGTACGCGCCTCGGTTTTCGTTGGAGGTGGGACGAGGTTCGTGAAGAACTCTCGATCGAGTGTCGCTCCCGGCAAGGACGAGTCGTTGTGGTGCCGCCAGCTGCGAAAGGGCAGTGCACGCGGAGACTGAGGGCGGCAGTGGGGGAGGGCTACATGGAAAGGCTTCTACGGAAGCCGGACCAAGGGAAGGTCTTCGACGTAGCTTCCCGTTGCGCGGTTAGCAACCACTTTCTGCGCACGGGGGCGTTTGTCCGTTTCGCTGACTGGCGTTTCGTTCACCGCGCCCGCCTCGACGTGTTGCCGTTGAACGGTGCACGTCGGTGGGGGGACGGTGACAAGCGTTGCCGGCGATGCGGGCATGACTTCGAGGGCCTTCCCCATGTGCTCTCCCACTGCGGTCCTCACTCCGCAGCCCGGCAGCTGCGTCACGACAACATCGTCCAGCGGCTCGCGAAGGCTGTCCGTCTTCCCGGTGAGCTCCGGGTCAACAGGCGCGTCCCGGGCGTCGACGGCGAGCTGGCAGCCCTGCGTCCCGACATCGTCGTGGAGCACGGGCTGTCGAAAAACATCGTCGTGGTCGACGTAGCCGTGCCTTTCGAGAACACTCTCGACGCAATCGAGGAGGCGAGACAGGGGAAGATACGCAAGTATCAACCCCTCGCCGAATCGTTGCGTAGGCGCGGCTACCGAGTCCACGTCGATGCGTTCGTCGTCGGCGCCCTGGGCTCGTGGGACCCGGGGAACGAGTTCGTCCTGGACCTGCTGCGCGTCTCTCGGCGCTACGCAGCGCTGATGAGGCGTCTCATGGTATCTGAGACGGTAGCCTGGTCCAGAGACATTTACGTGGAGCACGTAACCGGGGTACGTCAGTACCGGGCTCTGCGGGGGGCGCCCGCGGCGTGGTCGACGCCTGCGGCGCTGAGCGGGAGCAGTGGAGGCGCCCGCGTTCCTGGGGTGGTGCCGCCGGCGGATCCCTGAGCCCCCGCACCTGCATCTAATCAGCACGAGACGTCGACACGGGGTGGATGTCGTCGGCCTCCACGCGGGGTGGGGGGCGGACGGGGTGGGGTGTCTAGTTATGCAGCCATATATCCACTCTATTTTTATTTTTATTGTTATTCTTAGTATTACTGCTTATCTTACTTCTTATGTACTTCTCTTTCCACTTTACTCTACCTTTTATTTCACTTTATGTTATTTATTTGGCTGCCTAACTGGACACCCACCTGGCTGCTCACCGACTTTCGCACTTAGTCACTCACATAGCTCTTTGTCTAAGTATTCGTGCCACAATACCATATCTGGTTCAAGTTTAAGTTTATGCTACAAAGCTATGCAACACATACGACATCCACCCCGTACCAGGGGGCGCCTGGGACAACTATCACATTTATTTATTTTTCTTCTTTTTCTTCTTTTTTTTTTTTTTTTTTTTTTTTTTTTTTTTTTTTTTTTTTTTTAATCTACTCCATTCTACCTCTACTCTCTTTCCTTTACGCGACTGATGTCTTGCACGGTTTCATTTTAGTTTACTTTACTCTCCTTCTATCTTATTCTCATCCTATATGGTCAACCCTCGATATTTTGTTTAATTTTGCTCCAACTGCATACTTTAAGATTTCTTTCTTTCTTTCTTCTTGGCTAGCTATCGTGCTCACTCTGCCCCCCCCCCCCCCTGGTATAAGTCCCAGTATTGCGCGTCTCGGTAGGATTAGGTTAATGTTAGGTTTAAGGGCGCCAGACTGCATTAATGCTCATATTAGACTCCATTTTGTTTTATTTTATTTCTTTCATTTTTTTATCAAGCAACAACTTTTCTTTTCCTGTGTAACTATAATGCTCTGGTCGCCTCTTAATGTTTATTATGATAGATTTCAAGTTCCTTCAATTGACCCGCCATGGGCATTGGCAAAACTTTGTACCTTAATTTTATTTTGATTATATTGTGAGGATACTTGTTGGCAAAACCAATTAATATTGTTAATCGGCAAGGTGGCGAGTCCTACGGCCCCACCAAGTAGATCTCTAATTTATCACTCGTTACATATGTATGCGGATATATACAATGTACTGTCGAAAAACTCTGTACACCCCTGGGGCTTCGGCTCCAGGGGAACATTAATTGATTAAATAAAGTGTTCTTATCTGTTCTTATCAGCTTAATATCTGATACACTCCTCATTAGGAGTCAGAATATTAATCTGATTTTTGGAAAGAGGCGGATTGTTGGGGCTTGCTCCACCTCCGCCGCGAGTCGGCCCGGTATTGCAGTGCCTCCGGGATCGGCTCAATTAGTTCTTTTTTAACCATATATACACACTTTGATCTTACCATCATTAAGTTTTATTTATTTTTTGTTGTTGTGACTCGCCGGAGTGTCGTGTTTTTCGCGTCGCGTGTGTGGTGTTCGAGCGGGTGCAGTGACAAGTGCGAGCGACGAGCTGGAGGTGCCCTGGTCATCGGGTAAGTCACGGTAGGAGTAGGTAGAGGTTGGAAAATTCGTAGTTAGAATTAGAGCTCCCGAAACGGTGAAAACCGTTCCCGGGTAGACACTCCCCCTCCGACGATACCATCGGCAAGAGGGGCGAGAAGTAGTTAGATCGCGGTAAATTCCGATTGTTTCATTTATACACAGCTACAGGCATAGCCCGTAGCTGCTGTTTGGTTGCTAACGACCTCCCCTGCTTCTACCGCCGACGAATTTGGTCACGTACTCCTGTAAAATCGAACTTTAACGATTTTACAGGCAGGCGCTGCGTAATAGCAGCAGTAGTTTATTCCGATTAAAATCTGCTTGTCTAATAAGAGATCGAGGTACACGGAGGCTCTTTACACCCCGTGTAACTCGATACATTTTTGCGCATCCAGTGCACCTCCAGGCCGTGCGGAACGACGGGCGAGGATTAACCGCGGGCGGTTGTCTCTCTCGATCGCGAAGTACGGTTCGCTCGCGCGGTCGCTGCGTCCGGTCGGGCACCGCTGAGTCGTCCGTTAGATTGTGATATTTATTTATTTATATTTATATTTATATTCATATTTATATTCATTTTAGTTAATTTATTCCGAGCTCGCGTTGTTAAGTTTATTTTATATAATAATTTAATTTAATTTTTCCATTTTTCTTTTGTTCTGTTTCCCGCTCCGGCGAGCGTTATTACAGTATTACGATATTACGTTATTACAATATTTTATTTTATTTCATTCTATCCCTTTTATTCATTTGTTATCTTTGTTGTTCTTCTTTTTTGTTTTTCTGTTGACGAGTCGGGCCGTTGCGTTGCGACGCTTTCGATTGAACGATGACGAGTAACGGCAGCCAAACCAACACCATGGATACGGACAATAATAACACCGTTGTTAGGCTGCTGTACCCGTTCCCTGCCGAATTTCCGTGCCCGTTCTGCTTCAACGGCAGGACGGTGTGCAAGAAGGGGGCGTGCGTGTATCTGAGGCACACGGATCTGTTCAAACACCTGAAACTTCATCACCCCGGCGCGATCAAACGGTGGTCCTGCGCCGAGTGCGGCTTCACCGACGACAGCGCGTACGCGCTGAAGAAGGTGAAGTCGCACCACGCGACCAGGCACCCGTCCGCCGGGGGTCCGTGTGCCACCGTTACACGCAACCCCCTCGCAGGGAGCGTCGCCCGCGCAACGCCCGGCGACACCGGGGCCGAGACGCGACCCCGCGTGGAAGCGGTGGGGCTCTCCACCGGGAGCGAGGTCTCCCCTCCTCCCCTGGGGGCCTCCCCGGTGACCTTGGGGGGCACCACCACCTGTGCCCCCAGAAATAGACCAAAGACTGCTTCGTTAAATGTTTCCAGCGCCGCGAGGACGGCTGCCTCCACCGCTGCCAGGACGACGTCGGCGACGGGAGCGACGATGACGACGACGACCACCACCACCACCTCGCAACCCCGACGACGGGCCGGGCCGCCCACCGCCGCGTCCGGGAAAATACACCCAACCAAAACCATACCGGCGGCGGGGAGCAGCGCCGTCACCAGGAGCCCCGTCACCCTCGCGGCGTTCCTGCAGCCGAGCCGGCGCTCGTCCGCGGGCGAGGACGCCCCGGCGGAACGGAGGACCAGCGGCGGGCCGGCGTCAATGGGGAGGAGGTCGGGGGGCAACACCACCTCGCCCCCCGCGGCGGCGTCCGCGTCGACCGCGAGGAAGACGCGGGCGTCCACCGAGCCTCCCCAACCCGGCCCGCCCCGACGAGCACCCTCGCGGAGAGTGACCCCAGCCACCACCTTCGCGGAGGTCACCCGAGGCAGCCCGCCAGCGGTGGTCGGAGCGACGACGACGACGGTGCCGAGACGGACGAGAGCGGCGTCTCTCCCGCCCGCGCCGACACGGCGGACGCGGACAGCGACGAAGAGGACGGGGGGTGCGACCGCCACCTCCAGCACCCCCCCTGCGACACCGCCGCTGCAGAACCCACCACCGACGCCCTGCAGCGCCCCGGCCACCCTGACGACGACGACGGTGACGACCATGGTCCGTGGCTCGCCCGTGATGACGGCGGTCGTCACTCCACCTCCGGCGGCCGCCGTCGCCGCGGGCCGCGCCTCCACCCCGCCGACCAGGACGACCCGGGCGACGTCCCTCCCGCCCGGGCCGCCCGCGAAGAGGCCAACGCGGGGACGCCTGTCCCCTCCGGGGGACAGAGGGGACGCCCAGACCACCGGGGGGTCCCTCGTGGTGGGGGCGCGTGGGGAGGGGGCCGCGAAGAGAAGGACGGTGCCTTCGCCCAGGCCCCTCCCCACCATCGAGGAGCCGTCACCGTCGTCGCCGTCGGCACGCGAACGACCACCGGCGCCGTCGGCCAGGAGAGGGACGCGCCGCCGCAACACCACCGGCAGCGGCGACAGCAGCAGCAGCAACAGCGGAAGCAGCAGGAGCAGCAGGAGCAGGAACAACGACGCCGCGGGGGGGCGGAACAACACGGCGGGAGCGGCACGCAGGCGGTGGGCGGACCGCAGAACATCCACCTCGTCGTCTTCGGAGTCGTCGGGGGACGAGGGAGCCCGGAGGCAGCCGCCCTCGCGCGCGGTGGAAGCAACACCAGCCACCCGAAGGTCACCGGGGCGCCCCCAGGGGGGGAGGGGCCTCGACTCCAATTTACTATCAACTAACCGCTTTAACATTCTGTCCGACCGGGCAACGAGCCCGGTCAATTTTAATAATATTAGTTTACCTGACTCCCCCGGGTCAAACCGGGGGCGTTTCTGTTGTAGGTGCGGGGGCGCATGGGACCCGCCCGCGTCAACACCCCGGGACAGCGTCGCGGCGGCGGCTTCGTCGGGGGAGTTCCCGGCGGGCTCTGCGGAAAGCCACCCGGTGAGTGCGACGCGTGGATGCCGTGCGGAACCTGGAGGCGGACGGATACCCGCAGCGAGCGTGGAGCGGCGGCGGGGGACGGCGAACTCGAGCCTCCCCGCTGCGGGCGAGCGCAGGGGCGGGGCGCTTCAGCCCCGGGCCCCGCGGCAATCCAGGGTGCCCCATCCGCGAGGCGGGGGTCGCGATGCCGCGTGCGGCGCGCCGCCCGCCGGTAGACCCCGAACGAGGGGACGCCGGGGGGTGGACGACGCCGCGAGGGCGCGGATCGTGGCCTTCGCCGAGCGGGTGGAGTCGCCCGCGCAACTGGAGGAGCTTGCCGCGATGGTGGATGAGTTCCTTCAGGAGCGGAGGGCCGCGGGACCCGGGGCTGGCGACCGGAGTGCCGCCCCTAGCGGGGGTGCCGATCGGCGCCGGCCGGTCGCGGGGGGTGGGTTGCGTCACCCGATGGGAGCCGACTCGAGAGAGAACGATGGCTCTCCCAACGCTCCGTATCGCGTGAGGGAGGCTACTCGGATTCAACGCCTTTTCCGGGCGAACAGGAAGCGCGCGGTGCAGGAGATTCTCGCCGGAGAATCTCCTCATTGCAACGTGCCCCTGGACCGGGTCCAGGAGCACTTCACGAACATCTATTCGCTCCGAGTTCGCCCGAGTAGCCTCCCTCCTCTCTATCAGGAGGATCCGACTCCAGAGTCGAACGACGCCCTGGTTTCTCCCTTCTCGGAAGCCGAAGTCAGCCGTCGGCTAAAGCGGATGAAGCTCGCTTCGTCCGCCGGACCCGACGGCTTGACGTACGGCGACCTGAGGAGGGCGGATCCAGGTGCGGTCCTCTTAACGGCGACGTTCAACACCTGTCGCCGGATGGAGAAGATACCGGTCCGTTGGAAGAAGTCCAACACCGTACTTATTTATAAGAAAGGTGATCGTGATGACCTCTCGAATTGGAGGCCCATCGCTCTCGGTGACGCGACCCCGAAGCTCTTCGCGGCGGTCGTCGCCGATCGGCTCACCCGCTGGGCCGTGTCCAACAAGCGGCTCAGCCAAGCACAGAAGGGCTTCCTGCCCTTCGAAGGCTGCTTGGAGCACAATTTCGTGCTTCAGCACGCCATGGCTGCCGCTCGTAAGCAGCGCAGGGAGGTGGTGGTGGCGTGGTTGGATCTGGCCAACGCTTTCGGGTCGGTTCCCCACGCCACCATCATCGACTCGCTGTCCGACGCCGGCGCTCCGCGGTCGCTGATCAGCATCGTCGCCAGCCTTTACGAAGGCGTGGCGACCAGGGTCCGTACCGCCGAAGGGTACACGTCCTGGATCCCCATGAAGTCGGGGGTGAGACAGGGCTGCCCACTTAGCCCGATCTTATTCAACCTCTCCATCGAGGCCATGGTTCGCGGGGCCGTGGACTCGGCGGAGGGGGTGATGGTGAGCGGGCATAAGGTGACAGCTCTGGCGTACGCTGACGACGTGGCGCTCGTCGCGTCATCTACCGACGGCATGGGGAGGCTACTGCAAGCGGCAGAGGGAACGGCTCGGGCGCTGGGCCTCTCCTTCAACCCCTCGAAGTGTGCAACTCTGCACATCAGAGGGGACGGGAGAGTGGCCCGCACCGAGTTTCGTTTAGACGGGGGACTCGTTCCAGCTCTGGGGGACGGCCAGAGTTACGAGCACCTGGGAGTCCCGACGGGGGTTCGGATCGACCAAACCCCATATCCAACGATCGAGGCGCTTTTGACCGATTTGCGCGCGGTAGACGAGTCCTTGCTCGCACCCTGGCAAAAAATCGAGACCGTGGCAACGTTTCTGTTGCCGCGCCTCGATTTCGCGTTCAGGGCAGGGCACGTGCGTAGAACCGCTTTAGCTGTCGCCGACAAGGTCATGAAGCGCACGGTGAAGAGGTGGTTACACCTCCCGCAGCGTGCCAGCGCGGAGTTGGTTTTCATCCCCCCCGCATGGGGTGGGTGCGGCCTTCTCCCGCTGGTGGATCTGGCCGACGTGGCGTCCGTGTCGCACGCGTTCAGAATGCTGAACGCGGGCGACCCGGTCGTCGCGGACATCGCCAGGTCAGCGCTGCGCGACGCCGTGCGTGAAAAGATCGGTCGGACCCCTGGAAGCGGGGACCTTGCCGACTATCTCTCGGGCTCTTTGTCCGGCGAGATGGCGAGGCCGACGGCGGGCCGGGCTACGTTCTGGTCGCGAGCAAGGACCGTAGCTTTAAGATCCAGCACGCGCCTCGGTTTTCGTTGGAGGTGGGACGAGGTTCGTGAAGAACTCTCGATCGAGTGTCGCTCCCGGCAAGGACGAGTCGTTGTGGTGCCACCAGCTGCGAAAGGGCAGTGCACGCGGAGGCTGAGGGCGGCAGTGGGGGAGGGCTACATGGAAAGGCTTCTACGGAAGCCGGACCAAGGGAAGGTCTTCGACGTAGCTTCCCGTTGCGCGGTTAGCAACCACTTTCTGCGCACGGGGGCGTTTGTCCGTTTCGCTGACTGGCGTTTCGTTCACCGCGCCCGCCTCGACGTGTTGCCGTTGAACGGTGCACGTCGGTGGGGGGACGGTGACAAGCGTTGCCGGCGATGCGGGCATGACTTCGAGGGCCTTCCCCATGTGCTCTCCCACTGCGGTCCTCACTCCGCAGCCCGGCAGCTGCGTCACGACAACGTCGTCCAGCGGCTCGCGAAGGCTGTCCGTCTTCCCGGTGAGCTCCGGGTCAACAGGCGCGTCCCGGGCGTCGACGGCGAGCTGGCAGCCCTGCGTCCCGACATCGTCGTGGAGCACGGGCTGTCGAAAAACATCGTCGTGGTCGACGTAGCCGTGCCTTTCGAGAACACTCTCGACGCAATCGAGGAGGCGAGACAGGGGAAGATACGCAAGTATCAACCCCTCGCCGAATCGTTGCGTAGGCGCGGCTGCCGAGTCCACGTCGATGCGTTCGTCGTCGGCGCCCTGGGCTCGTGGGACCCGGGGAACGAGTTCGTCCTGGACCTGCTGCGCGTCTCTCGGCGCTACGCAGCGCTGATGAGGCGTCTCATGGTATCTGAGACGGTAGCCTGGTCCAGAGACATCTACGTGGAGCACGTAACCGGGGTACGTCAGTACCGGGCTCTGCGGGGGGCGCCCGCGGCGGAGTCGGCGCCTGCGGCGCTGAGCGGGAGCAGTGGAGGCGCCCGCGCTCCTGGGGTGGTGGAGCCGGCGGATCCCTGAGCCTCCGCATCTACATTGACCCAGCACGAGACGTCGACACGGGGTGGATGTCGTCAGCCTCCACACAAAGTCTGGAACAGGTTAGGGAGGGTGTCTAGTTATGCAGCCACATATTCACTTTGTTTTTGCTGCTCATTTCGTTACTCACCTATTCATCTCCTTCACTTTACTTTACTTTACGTTTTTCTATCTTACTCTATCTACTTGGCTGCATATCTGGACGCCCTTCTTACCTCTCATCTACTTATTCACTTATGTCCAATCACGCATATTAGGTTACCTTATCTGGATAAGCTAAGTTCGGAATTAAATTACATACACGACATCCACCCCGGTCCAGGGGGCGCCTAGAGCACTTAATACATTTATTTTAGTTTTTACTTTTTCCTTCTATTTCATTTCAGATTACTTTACTCTATCTCTGCTCTCTCTCTCCTTTCTACACGACGGACATTTTACACGGTTTCATTTGGTTCACTACTCTGAGTCTACTCTCCCTCTTTTTCTACTCTCCTCCTACATACTCAACTCTTGATACTTTGTCCACCTACTTACTCTAAGACTCCTTTCTTCTCATTTAGTTATCATGCTCATCCTGACCCCCCTGGTACAAGATCTTGCGTCGCGTCTCAGTAGAATTATTAGTTCAACGATAGATTTAAGGGTGCCAGACCGCAGTTACTTTATTTTGTTTCTTTATTTCCTTATGTACCAAGCGATAACTTTTCCTTTCTGTACAACGACAATGCTCTGGTCACCTCGCAACAGTTATTATGATAGATCTTAAGCTCAACTGACCCGCCATGGGCATTGGCAAAGTTCCTTTTAGTTTAAACTTTATTTTCTTTTTGCTAATTGCGTTATTACTTATTTTACGAAACCAATAAACATTGTTAATCGGTAAGGTGGCGAGCCTTATGACCCCACCAAGCGAACTTGTAATCTTACCATTCTGTACATGTGTATGCAGATACATACAATGTAATGCTGTGAACTTGTATACCCCTGGGGCCTCGGCCCCAGGGGAACATTAATTGATTAAATAAAGGATTCTTATCTGTTCTTATCAGCTTAATATCTGATACACTCCTCATTAGGAGTCAGAATATTAATCTGATTTTTGGAAAGAGGCGGATTGCTGGGGCTTGCTCCACCTCCGCCGCGAGTCGGCCCGGTATTGCAGTGCCTCCGGGATCGGCTCAATTAGTTCTTTTTTAACCATATATACACACTTTGATCTTACCATCATTAAGTTTTATTTATTTTTTGTTGTTGTGACTCGCCGGAGTGTCGTGTTTTTCGCGTCGCGTGTGTGGTGTTCGAGCGGGTGCAGTGACAAGTGCGAGCGACGAGCTGGAGGTGCCCTGGTCATCGGGTAAGTCACGGTAGGAGTAGGTAGAGGTTGGAAAATTCGTAGTTAGAATTAGAGCTCCCGAAACGGTGAAAACCGTTCCCGGGTAGACACTCCCCCTCCGACGATACCATCGGCAAGAGGGGCGAGAAGTAGTTAGATCGCGGTAAATTCCGATTGTTTCATTTATACACAGCTACAGGCATAGCCCGTAGCTGCTGTTTGGTTGCTAACGACCTCCCCTGCTTCTACCGCCGACGAATTTGGTCACGTACTCCTGTAAAATCGAACTTTAACGATTTTACAGGCAGGCGCTGCGTAATAGCAGCAGTAGTTTATTCCGATTAAAATCTGCTTGTCTAATAAGAGATCGAGGTACACGGAGGCTCTTTACACCCCGTGTAACTCGATACATTTTTGCGCATCCAGTGCACCTCCAGGCCGTGCGGAACGACGGGCGAGAATTAACCGCGGGCGGTTGTCTCTCTCGATCGCGAAGTACGGTTCGCTCGCGCGGTCGCTGCGTCCGGTCGGGCACCGCTGAGTCGTCCGTTAGATTGTGATATTTATTTATTTATATTTATATTTATATTCATATTTATATTCATTTTAGTTAATTTATTCCGAGCTCGCGTTGTTAAGTTTATTTTATATAATAATTTAAATTAATTTTTCCATTTTTCTTTTGTTCTGTTTCCCGCTCCGGCGAGCGTTATTACAGTATTACGATATTACGTTATTACAATATTTTATTTTATTTCATTCTATCCCTTTTATTCATTTGTTATCTTTGTTGTTCTTCTTTTTTGTTTTTCTGTTGACGAGTCGGGCCGTTGCGTTGCGACGCTTTCGATTGAACGATGACGAGTAACGGCAGCCAAACCAACACCATGGATACGGACAATAATAACACCGTTGTTAGGCTGCTGTACCCGTTCCCTGCCGAATTTCCGTGCCCGTTCTGCTTCAACGGCAGGACGGCGT
The DNA here is from genome assembly GCA_963969225.1 of Xylocopa violacea. Lineage (NCBI taxonomy): Eukaryota > Metazoa > Arthropoda > Insecta > Hymenoptera > Apidae > Xylocopa > Xylocopa violacea. The sequence goes on along the minus strand of CAXAJV010000016.1, from coordinate 14,276,996 downwards.
GCAAGAAGGGGGCGTGCGTGTATCTGAGGCACACGGATCTGTTCAAACACCTCAAACTACACCACCCCGGTGCGATCAAACGGTGGTCCTGCGCCGAGTGCGGCTTCACCGACGACAGCGCGTACGCGCTGAAGAAGGTGAAGTCGCACCACGCGACCAGGCACCCGTCCGCCGGGGGTCCGTGTGCCACCGTTACACGCAACCCCCTCGCAGGGAGCGTCGCCCGCGCAACGCCCGGCGACACCGGGGCCGAGACGCGACCCCGCGTGGAAGCGGTGGGGCTCTCCACCGGGAGCGAGGCCTCTCCTCCTCCCCTGGGGGCCTCCCCGGTGACCTTGGGGGGCACCACCACCTGTGCCCCCAGAAATAGACCAAAGACTGCTTCGTTAAATGTTTCCAGCGCCGCGAGGACGGCTGCCTCCACCGCTGCCGGGACGACGTCGGCGACGGGAGCGACGATGACAACGACGACCACCACCACCACCTCGCAACCCCGACGACGGGCCGGGCCGCCCACCGCCGCGCCCGGGAAAATACACCCAACCAAAACCATACCGGCGGCGGGGAGCAGCGCCGTCACCAGGAGCCCCGTCACCCCCGCGGCGTTCCTGCAGCAGAGCCGGCGCTCGTCCGCGGGCGAGGACGCCCCGGCGGAGCGAAGGACCAGCGGCGGACCGGCGTCAATGGGGAGGAGGTCGGGGGGCAACACCACCTCGCCCCCCGCGGCGGCGTCCGCGTCGACCGCGAGGAAGACGCGGGCGTCCACCGAGCCTCCCCAACCCGGCCCGCCCCGACGAGCACCCTCGCGGAGAGTGACCCCAGCCACCACCTTCGCGGAGGTCACCCGAGGCAGCCCGCCAGCGGTGGTCGGAGCGACGACGACGACGGTGCCGAGACGAACGAGAGCGGCGTCTCTCCCGCCCGCGCCGACACGGAGGACGCGGACGGCGACGAAGAGGACGGGGGGTGCGACCGCCACCTCCAGCACCCCCCCTGCGACACCGCCGCTGCAGAGCCCACCACCGACGCCCTGCAGCGCCCCGGCCACCCTGACGACGACGACGGTGACGACCACGGCCCGTGGCTCGCCCGTGATGACGGCGGTCGTCACCCCACCTCCGGCGGCCGCCGTCGCCGCGGGCCGCGCCTCCACCCCGCCGACCAGGACGACCCGGGCGACGTCCCTCCCGCCCGGGCCGCCCGCGAAGAGGCCAACGCGGGGACGCCTGTCCCCTCCGGGGGGCAGAGGGGACGCCCAGACCACCGGGGGGTCCCTCGTGGTGGAGGCGCGCGGGGAGGGGGCCGCGAAGAGAAGGAAGGTGCCTTCGCCCAGGCCCCTCCCCACCATCGAGGAGCCGTCGCCGTCGTCGCCGTCGGCACGCGAACGACCACCGGCGCCGTCGGCCAGGAGAGGGACGCGCCGCCGCAACACCACCGGCAGCGGCGACAGCAGCAGCAGCAGCGGAAGCAGTAGCAGCAGGAGCAGGAACAATAACGCCGCGGGGGGGCGGAACAACACGGCGGGAGCGGCACGCAGGCGGTGGGCGGACCGCAGAACATCCACCTCGTCGTCTTCGGAGTCGTCGGGGGACGAGGGAGCCCGGAGGCAGCCGCCCTCGCGCGCAGTGGAAACAGCACCAGCCACCCGAAGGTCACCGGGGCGCCCCCAGGGGGGGAGGGGCCTCGGCTCCAATTTACCATTAACTAACCGCTTTAACATTCTGTCCGACCGGGCAACGAGCCCGGTCAATTTTAGTAATATTAGTTTACCTGACTCCCCCGGGTCAAACCGGGGGCGTTTCTGTTGTAGGTGCGGGGGCGCACGGGACCCGCCCGCGTCAACACCCCGGGACAGCGTCGCGGCGGCGGCTTCGTCGGGGGAGTTCCCGGCGGGCTCTGCGGAAAGCCACCCGGTGAGTGCGACGCGTGGATGTCGTGCGGTACCTGGAGGCGGACGGATACCCGCAGCGACCGTGGTGCGGCGGCGGGGGACGGCGAACTCGAGCCTCCCCGCTGCGAGCGAGCGCAGGGGCGGGGCGCTACAGCCCCGGGCCCCGCGGCAATCCAGGGTGCCCCATCCGCGAGGTGGAGGTCGCGATGCCGCGTGCGGCGCGCCGCCCGCCGGTAGACCCCGAACGAGGGGACGCCGGGGGGTGGACGACGCCGCGAGGGCGCGGATCGTGGCCTTCGCCGAGCGGGTGGAGTCGCCCGCGCAACTGGAGGAGCTTGCCGCGATGGTGGACGAGTTCCTTCAGGAGCGGAGGGCCGCGAGACCCGGGGCTGGCGACCGGAGTGCCGCCCCTAGCGGGGGTGCCGATCGGCGCCGGCCCGTCGCGGAGGGTGGGTTGCGTCACCCGATGGGAGCCGACTCGAGAGAGAACGATGGCTCTCCCAACGCTCCGTATCCCGTGAGGGAGGCTACTCGGATTCAACGCCTTTTCCGGGCGAACAGGAAGCGCGCGGTGCAGGAGATTCTCGCCGGAGAATCTCCTCATTGCAACGTGCCCCTGGACCGGGTCCAGGAGCACTTCACGAACATCTATTCGCTCCGAGTTCGCCCGAGTAGCCTCCCTCCTCTCTATCAGGAGGACCCGACTCCAGAGTCGAACGACGCCCTGGTTTCTCCCTTCTCGGAAGCCGAGGTCAGCCGTCGGCTAAAGCGGATGAAGCTCGCTTCGTCCGCCGGACCCGACGGCTTGACGTACGGCGACCTGAGGAGGGCGGATCCAGGTGCGGTCCTCTTAACGGCGACGTTCAACACCTGTCGCCGGATGGAGAAGATACCGGTCCGTTGGAAGAAGTCCAACACCGTACTTATTTATAAGAAAGGTGATCGTGATGACCTCTCGAATTGGAGGCCCATCGCTCTCGGTGACGCGACCCCGAAGCTCTTCGCGGCGGTCGTTTCCGATCGGCTCACCCGCTGGGCCGTGTCCAACAAGCGGCTCAGCCAAGCACAGAAGGGCTTCCTGCCCTTCGAAGGCTGCTTGGAGCACAATTTTGTGCTCCAGCACGCCATGGCTGCCGCTCGTAAGCAGCGCAGGGAGGTGGTGGTGGCGTGGTTGGATCTGGCCAACGCTTTCGGATCGGTTCCCCACGCCACCATCATCGACTCGCTGTCCGACGCCGGCGCTCCGCGGTCGCTGATCAGCATCGTCGCCAGCCTTTACGAAGGCGTGGCGACCAGGGTCCGTACCGCCGAAGGGTACACGTCCTGGATCCCCATGAAGTCGGGGGTGAGACAGGGCTGCCCGCTTAGCCCGATCTTATTCAACCTCTCCATCGAGGCCATGGTTCGCGGGGCCGTGGACTCGGCGGAGGGGGTGATGGTGAACGGGCATAAGGTGACAGCCCTGGCGTACGCTGACGACGTGGCGCTCGTCGCGTCATCTACCGACGGCATGGGGAGGTTACTGCAAGCGGCAGAGGGAACGGCTCGGGCGCTGGGCCTCTCCTTCAACCCCTCGAAGTGTGCAACCCTGCACATCAGAGGGGACGGGAGAGTAGCCCGCACCGAGTTTCGTTTAGACGGGGGACTCGTTCCAGCTCTGGGGGACGGTCAGAGTTACGAGCACCTGGGAGTCCCGACGGGGGTTCGGATCGACCAAACCCCATATCCAACGATCGAGGCGCTTTTGGCCGATTTGCGCGCGGTAGATGAGTCCTTGCTCGCACCCTGGCAAAAAATCGAGACCGTGGCAACGTTTCTGTTGCCGCGCCTCGATTTCGCGTTCAGGGCAGGGCACGTGCGTAGAACCGCTTTAGCTGTCGCCGACAAGGTCATGAAGCGCACGGTGAAGAGGTGGTTACACCTCCCGCAGCGTGCCAGCGCGGAGTTGGTTTTCATCCCCCCCGCATGGGGTGGGTGCGGCCTTCTCCCGCTGGTGGATCTGGCCGACGTGGCGTCCGTGTCGCACGCGTTCAGAATGCTGAACGCGGGCGACCCGGTCGTCGCGGACATCGCCAGGTCAGCGCTGCGCGACGCCGTGCGTGAAAAGATCGGTCGGACCCCTGGAAGCGGGGACCTTGCCGACTATCTCTCGGGCTCTTTGTCCGGCGAGATGGCGAGGCCGACGGCGGGCCGGGCTACGTTCTGGTCGCGAGCAAGGACCGTAGCTTTAAGATCCAGCACGCGCCTCGGTTTTCATTGGAGGTGGGACGAGGTTCGTGAAGAACTCTCGATCGAGTGTCGCTCCCGGCAAGGACGAGTCGTTGTGGTGCCGCCAGCTGCGAAAGGGCAGTGCACGCGGAGGCTGAGGGCGGCAGTGGGGGAGGGCTACATGGAAAGGCTTCTACGGAAGCCGGACCAAGGGAAGGTCTTCGACGTAGCTTCCCGTTGCGCGGTTAGCAACCACTTTCTGCGCACGGGGGCGTTTGTCCGTTTCGCTGACTGGCGTTTCGTTCACCGCGCCCGCCTCGACGTGTTGCCGTTGAACGGTGCACGTCGGTGGGGGGACGGTGACAAGCGTTGCCGGCGATGCGGGCATGACTTCGAGGGCCTTCCCCATGTGCTCTCCCACTGCGGTCCTCACTCCGCAGCCCGGCAGCTGCGTCACGACAACGTCGTCCAGCGGCTCGCGAAGGCTGTCCGTCTTCCCGGTGAGCTCCGGGTCAACAGGCGCGTCCCGGGCGTCGACGGCGAGCTGGCAGCCCTGCGTCCCGACATCGTCGTGGAGCACGGGCTGTCGAAAAACATCGTCGTGGTCGACGTAGCCGTGCCTTTCGAGAACACTCTCGACGCAATCGAGGAGGCGAGACAGGGGAAGATACGCAAGTATCAACCCCTCGCCGAATCGTTGCGTAGGCGCGGCTACCGAGTCCACGTCGATGCGTTCGTCGTCGGCGCCCTGGGCTCGTGGGACCCGGGGAACGAGTTCGTCCTGGACCTGCTGCGCGTCTCTCGGCGCTACGCAGCGCTGATGAGGCGTCTCATGGTATCTGAGACGGTAGCCTGGTCCAGAGACATCTACGTGGAGCACGTAACCGGGGTACGTCAGTACCCGGCTCTGCGGGGGGCGCCCGCGGCGGGGTCGACGCCTGCGGCGCTGAGCGGGAGCAGTGGAGGCGCCCGCGCTCCTGGGGTGGTGCCGCCGACGAATCCCTGAGCCTCCGCACCTACGTTGACTTAGTACGAGACGTCGACACGGGGTGGATGTCGTCAGCCTCCACGCAAAATGCGAAACAGACAAAGGGGGGTGTCTAGCTAGGCAGCCATATATCCACTCTGCCTTTAATGCTTATTCCATTTCGTATCTACTTTCTCTGCTTTACTTTACCTTACTTCATCCTACGTTATTTTTCTTGTTTTCCTCTTTTGGCTGCCTACCTGGACACCCACCTAAATAGTCACCCACTTACTCATTTACTCACTCTCATAACTATTTATCTAATTACTTGCGTTATGTTACCCGGTCGGTCTAAGGTTAAGCTCAAAGTGAGATAACATAGACGACATCCACCCCCGTCCAGGGGGCGCCCAAAGCACTTACTGCATTTACTTTATTTTTATTCCATTTTAATTTACCGTACTCTACCGCTACTCTCTTTTCTTTTCTCTACATGACTGACATTTTACATGGTTGTATTTTAGTTTTCTTTACTCCACCTCTACACTCATTCCTTTTCTTCTTACATGACCGATGGTCTACATGATGTTATTTTAGTTTACTTCATTATACCTCAACTCTCTTTTTCTTTTACTCTTTTTCATACGATTGGCACCGGATAATTTCGTTTAATTTTGACACACCTAGCTTAAGATTTCCGTCTGTCTCCTTCCATAACTTCCTTGTTCATCTTGGCGCCCCCTGACATAGCTATTAGTATCACGTCTCGGTAGGAGTACTCTAATATTAGATTTAAAAAGTTTATTCTATGTCCTATCAAGCGACAATGTTTCTTTTCCTCCATTGAATTGCACGGTTCTGTGTAGTTACTAATGTTAGATATAATTTAGATTCTGTACTCAAAGGACCCGCCATGGGCTTTGTAAAAGTTCTATATTTTGATTTTATTTCCTGCGATACTGCGATCTCACTTGTTTGGTGTAGCTAGTTAATATTGTCAACCCGTAAGGTGGCGAGTCCCGTGACCCCACCAAGCGAAGTTATAGTCTATTACAACCAAAGAACTGTATGCGGATACATACAATGTACTGAAAAACTTTGTACACCCCTGGGGCCTCGGCCCCAGGGGAACATTAATTGACCAAATAAAGCGCTTTATCTGTTCTTATCAGCTTAATATCTGATACACTCCTCATTAGGAGTCAGAATATTAATCTGATTTTTGGAAAGAGGCGGATTGCTGGGGCTTGCTCCACCTCCGCCGCGAGTCGGCCCGGTATTGCAGTGCCTCCGGGATCGGCTCAATTAGTTCTTTTTTAACCATATATACACACTTTGATCTTACCATCATTAAGTTTTATTTATTTTTTGTTGTTGTGACTCGCCGGAGTGTCGTGTTTTTCGCGTCGCGTGTGTGGTGTTCGAGCGGGTGCAGTGACAAGTGCGAGCGACGAGCTGGAGGTGCCCTGGTCATCGGGTAAGTCACGGTAGGAGTAGGTAGAGGTTGGAAAATTCGTAGTTAGAATTAGAGCTCCCGAAACGGTGAAAACCGTTCCCGGGTAGACACTCCCCCTCCGACGATACCATCGGCAAGAGGGGCGAGAAGTAGTTAGATCGCGGTAAATTCCGATTGTTTCATTTATACACAGCTAAAGGCATAGCCCGTAGCTGCTGTTTGGTTGCTAACGACCTCCCCTGCTTCTACCGCCGACGAATTTGGTCACGTACTCCTGTAAAATCGAACTTTAACGATTTTACAGGCAGGCGCTGCGTAATAGCAGCAGTAGTTTATTCCGATTAAAATCTGCTTGTCTAATAAGAGATCGAGGTACACGGAGGCTCTTTACACCCCGTGTAACTCGATACATTTTTGCGCATCCAGTGCACCTCCAGGCCGTGCGGAACGACGGGCGAGAATTAACCGCGGGCGGTTGTCTCTCTCGATCGCGAAGTACGGTTCGCTCGCGCGGTCGCTGCGTCCGGTCGGGCACCGCTGAGTCGTCCGTTAGATTGTGATATTTATTTATTTATATTTATATTTATATTCATATTTATATTCATTTTAGTTAATTTATTCCGAGCTCGCGTTGTTAAGTTTATTTTATATAATAATTTAAATTAATTTTTCCATTTTTCTTTTGTTCTGTTTCCCGCTCCGGCGAGCGTTATTACAGTATTACGATATTACGTTATTACAATATTTTATTTTATTTCATTCTATCCCTTTTATTCATTTGTTATCTTTGTTGTTCTTCTTTTTTGTTTTTCTGTTGACGAGTCGGGCCGTTGCGTTGCGACGCTTTCGATTGAACGATGACGAGTAACGGCAGCCAAACCAACACCATGGATACGGACAATAATAACACCGTTGTTAGGCTGCTGTACCCGTTCCCTGCCGAATTTCCGTGCCCGTTCTGCTTCAACGGCAGGACGGCGTGCAAGAAGGGGGCGTGCGTGTATCTGAGGCACACGGATCTGTTCAAACACCTCAAACTACACCACCCCGGTGCGATCAAACGGTGGTCCTGCGCCGAGTGCGGCTTCACCGACGACAGCGCGTACGCGCTGAAGAAGGTGAAGTCGCACCACGCGACCAGGCACCCGTCCGCCGGGGGTCCGTGTGCCACCGTTACACGCAACCCCCTCGCAGGGAGCGTCGCCCGCGCAACGCCCGGCGACACCGGGGCCGAGACGCGACCCCGCGTGGAAGCGGTGGGGCTCTCCACCGGGAGCGAGGCCTCTCCTCCTCCCCTGGGGGCCTCCCCGGTGACCTTGGGGGGCACCACCACCTGTGCCCCCAGAAATAGACCAAAGACTGCTTCGTTAAATGTTTCCAGCGCCGCGAGGACGGCTGCCTCCACCGCTGCCGGGACGACGTCGGCGACGGGAGCGACGATGACAACGACGACCACCACCACCACCTCGCAACCCCGACGACGGGCCGGGCCGCCCACCGCCGCGCCCGGGAAAATACACCCAACCAAAACCATACCGGCGGCGGGGAGCAGCGCCGTCACCAGGAGCCCCGTCACCCCCGCGGCGTTCCTGCAGCAGAGCCGGCGCTCGTCCGCGGGCGAGGACGCCCCGGCGGAGCGAAGGACCAGCGGCGGACCGGCGTCAATGGGGAGGAGGTCGGGGGGCAACACCACCTCGCCCCCCGCGGCGGCGTCCGCGTCGACCGCGAGGAAGACGCGGGCGTCCACCGAGCCTCCCCAACCCGGCCCGCCCCGACGAGCACCCTCGCGGAGAGTGACCCCAGCCACCACCTTCGCGGAGGTCACCCGAGGCAGCCCGCCAGCGGTGGTCGGAGCGACGACGACGACGGTGCCGAGACGAACGAGAGCGGCGTCTCTCCCGCCCGCGCCGACACGGAGGACGCGGACGGCGACGAAGAGGACGGGGGGTGCGACCGCCACCTCCAGCACCCCCCCTGCGACACCGCCGCTGCAGAGCCCACCACCGACGCCCTGCAGCGCCCCGGCCACCCTGACGACGACGACGGTGACGACCACGGCCCGTGGCTCGCCCGTGATGACGGCGGTCGTCACCCCACCTCCGGCGGCCGCCGTCGCCGCGGGCCGCGCCTCCACCCCGCCGATCAGGACGACCCGGGCGACGTCCCTCCCGCCCGGGCCGCCCGCGAAGAGGCCAACGCGGGGACGCCTGTCCCCTCCGGGGGGCAGAGGGGACGCCCAGACCACCGGGGGGTCCCTCGTGGTGGAGGCGCGCGGGGAGGGGGCCGCGAAGAGAAGGAAGGTGCCTTCGCCCAGGCCCCTCCCCACCATCGAGGAGCCGTCGCCGTCGTCGCCGTCGGCACGCGAACGACCACCGGCGCCGTCGGCCAGGAGAGGGACGCGCCGCCGCAACACCACCGGCAGCGGCGACAGCAGCAGCAGCAGCGGAAGCAGTAGCAGCAGGAGCAGGAACAATAACGCCGCGGGGGGGCGGAACAACACGGCGGGAGCGGCACGCAGGCGGTGGGCGGACCGCAGAACATCCACCTCGTCGTCTTCGGAGTCGTCGGGGGACGAGGGAGCCCGGAGGCAGCCGCCCTCGCGCGCAGTGGAAACAGCACCAGCCACCCGAAGGTCACCGGGGCGCCCCCAGGGGGGGAGGGGCCTCGGCTCCAATTTACCATTAACTAACCGCTTTAACATTCTGTCCGACCGGGCAACGAGCCCGGTCAATTTTAGTAATATTAGTTTACCTGACTCCCCCGGGTCAAACCGGGGGCGTTTCTGTTGTAGGTGCGGGGGCGCACGGGACCCGCCCGCGTCAACACCCCGGGACAGCGTCGCGGCGGCGGCTTCGTCGGGGGAGTTCCCGGCGGGCTCTGCGGAAAGCCACCCGGTGAGTGCGACGCGTGGATGTCGTGCGGTACCTGGAGGCGGACGGATACCCGCAGCGACCGTGGTGCGGCGGCGGGGGACGGCGAACTCGAGCCTCCCCGCTGCGAGCGAGCGCAGGGGCGGGGCGCTACAGCCCCGGGCCCCGCGGCAATCCAGGGTGCCCCATCCGCGAGGTGGAGGTCGCGATGCCGCGTGCGGCGCGCCGCCCGCCGGTAGACCCCGAACGAGGGGACGCCGGGGGGTGGACGACGCCGCGAGGGCGCGGATCGTGGCCTTCGCCGAGCGGGTGGAGTCGCCCGCGCAACTGGAGGAGCTTGCCGCGATGGTGGACGAGTTCCTTCAGGAGCGGAGGGCCGCGAGACCCGGGGCTGGCGACCGGAGTGCCGCCCCTAGCGGGGGTGCCGATCGGCGCCGGCCCGTCGCGGAGGGTGGGTTGCGTCACCCGATGGGAGCCGACTCGAGAGAGAACGATGGCTCTCCCAACGCTCCGTATCGCGTGAGGGAGGCTACTCGGATTCAACGCCTTTTCCGGGCGAACAGGAAGCGCGCGGTGCAGGAGATTCTCGCCGGAGAATCTCCTCATTGCAACGTGCCCCTGGACCGGGTCCAGGAGCACTTCACGAACATCTATTCGCTCCGAGTTCGCCCGAGTAGCCTCCCTCCTCTCTATCAGGAGGACCCGACTCCAGAGTCGAACGACGCCCTGGTTTCTCCCTTCTCGGAAGCCGAGGTCAGCCGTCGGCTAAAGCGGATGAAGCTCGCTTCGTCCGCCGGACCCGACGGCTTGACGTACGGCGACCTGAGGAGGGCGGATCCAGGTGCGGTCCTCTTAACGGCGACGTTCAACACCTGTCGCCGGATGGAGAAGATACCGGTCCGTTGGAAGAAGTCCAACACCGTACTTATTTATAAGAAAGGTGATCGTGATGACCTCTCGAATTGGAGGCCCATCGCTCTCGGTGACGCGACCCCGAAGCTCTTCGCGGCGGTCGTTTCCGATCGGCTCACCCGCTGGGCCGTGTCCAACAAGCGGCTCAGCCAAGCACAGAAGGGCTTCCTGCCCTTCGAAGGCTGCTTGGAGCATAATTTTGTGCTCCAGCACGCCATGGCTGCCGCTCGTAAGCAGCGCAGGGAGGTGGTGGTGGCGTGGTTGGATCTGGCCAACGCTTTCGGGTCGGTTCCCCACGCCACCATCATCGACTCGCTGTCCGACGCCGGCGCTCCGCGGTCGCTGATCAGCATCGTCGCCAGCCTTTACGAAGGCGTGGCGACCAGGGTCCGTACCGCCGAAGGGTACACGTCCTGGATCCCCATGAAGTCGGGGGTGAGACAGGGCTGCCCGCTTAGCCCGATCTTATTCAACCTCTCCATCGAGGCCATGATTCGCGGGGCCGTGGACTCGGCGGAGGGGGTGATGGTGAACGGGCATAAGGTGACAGCCCTGGCGTACGCTGACGACGTGGCGCTCGTCGCGTCATCTACCGACGGCATGGGGAGGTTACTGCAAGCGGCAGAGGGAACGGCTCGGGCGCTGGGCCTCTCCTTCAACCCCTCGAAGTGTGCAACTCTGCACATCAGAGGGGACGGGAGAGTAGCCCGCACCGAGTTTCGTTTAGACGGGGGACTCGTTCCAGCTCTGGGGGACGGCCAGAGTTACGAGCACCTGGGAGTCCCGACGGGGGTTCGGATCGACCAAACCCCATATCTAACGATCGAGGCGCTTTTGACCGATTTGCGCGCGGTAGACGAGTCCTTGCTCGCACCCTGGCAAAAAATCGAGACCGTGGCGACGTTTCTGTTGCCGCGCCTCGATTTCGCGTTCAGGGCAGGGCACGTGCGTAGAACCGCTTTAGCTGTCGCCGACAAGGTCATGAAGCGCACGGTGAAGAGGTGGTTACACCTCCCGCAGCGTGCCAGCGCGGAGTTGGTTTTCATCCCCCCCGCATGGGGTGGGTGCGGCCTTCTCCCGCTGGTGGATCTGGCCGACGTGGCGTCCGTGTCGCACGCGTTCAGAATGCTGAACGCGGGCGACCCGGTCGTCGCGGACATCGCCAGGTCAGCGCTGCGCGACGCCGTGCGTGAAAAGATCGGTCGGACCCCTGGAAGCGGGGACCTTGCCGACTATCTCTCGGGCTCTTTGTCCGGCGAGATGGCGAGGCCGACGGCGGGCCGGGCTACGTTCTGGTCGCGAGCAAGGACCGTAGCTTTAAGATCCAGCACGCGCCTCGGTTTTCGTTGGAGGTGGGACGAGGTTCGTGAGGAACTCTCGATCGAGTGTCGCTCCCGGCAAGGGCGAGTCGTTGTGGTGCCGCCAGCTGCGAAAGGGCAGTGCACGCGGAGGCTGAGGGCGGCAGTGGGGGAGGGCTACATGGAAAGGCTTCTACGGAAGCCGGACCAAGGGAAGGTCTTCGACGTAGCTTCCCGTTGCGCGGTTAGCAACCACTTTCTGCGCACGGGGGCGTTTGTCCGTTTCGCTGACTGGCGTTTCGTTCACCGCGCCCGCCTCGACGTGTTGCCGTTGAACGGTGCACGTCGGTGGGGGGACGGTGACAAGCGTTGCCGGCGATGCGGGCATGACTTCGAGGGCCTTCCCCATGTGCTCTCCCACTGCGGTCCTCACTCCGCAGCCCGGCAGCTGCGTCACGACAACATCGTCCAGCGGCTCGCGAAGGCTGTCCGTCTTCCCGGTGAGCTCCGGGTCAACAGGCGCGTCCTGGGCGTCGACGGCGAGCTGGCAGCCCTGCGTCCCGACATCGTCGTGGAGCACGGGCTGTCGAAAAACATCGTCGTGGTCGACGTAGCCGTGCCCTTCGAGAACACTCTCGACGCAATCGAGGAGGCGAGACAGGGGAAGATACGCAAGTATCAACCCCTCGCCGAATCGTTGCGTAGGCGCGGCTACCGAGTCCACGTCGATGCGTTCGTCGTCGGCGCCCTGGGCTCGTGGGACCCGGGGAACGAGTTCGTCCTGGACCTGCTGCGCGTCTCTCGGCGCTACGCAGCGCTGATGAGGCGTCTCATGGTATCTGAGACGGTAGCCTGGTCCAGAGACATCTACGTGGAGCACGTAACCGGGGTACGTCAGTACCGGGCTCTGCGGGGGGCGCCCGCGGCGGAGTCGGCGCTTGCGGCGCTGAGCGGGAGCAGTGGAGGCGCCTGCGCTCCTGGGGTGGTGCCGCCGACGGATCCCTGAGCCTCCGCACCTACGTTGACTTAGTACGAGACGTCGACACGGGGTGGATGTCGTCAGCCTCCACGCAAAATGTGAAACAGACAAAGGAGGGTGTCTAGCTAGGCAGCCATATATCCACTCTGCCTTTAATGCTTATTCCATTTCGTATCTACTTTCTCTGCTTTACTTTACCTTACTTCATCCTACGTTATTTTTCTTGTTTTCCTCTTTTGGCTGCCTACCTAGACACCCACCTAAATAGTCACCCACTTACTCATTTACTCACTCTCATAACTATTTATCTAATTACTTGCGTTATGTTACCCGGTCGGTCTAAGGTTAAGCTCAAAGTGAGATAACATAGACGACATCCACCCCCGTCCAGGGGGCGCCCAAAGCACTTACTGTATTTACTTTATTTTTATTCCATTTTAATTTACCGTACTCTACCGCTACTCTCTTTTCTTTTCTCTACATGACTGACATTTTACATGGTTGTATTTTAGTTTTCTTTACTCCACCTCTACACTCATTCCTTTTCTTCTTACATGACCGATGGTCTACATGATGTTATTTTAGTTTACTTCATTATACCTCAACTCTCTTTTTCTTTTACTCTCTTTCATACGATTGGCACCGGATAATTTCGTTTAATTTTGACACACCTAGTTTAAGATCTCCGTCTGTCTCCTTCCATAACTTCCTTGTTCATCTTGGCGCCCCCTGACATAGCTTTTAGTATCACGTCTCGGTAGGAGTACTCTAATATTAGATTTAAAAAGTTTATCCTATGTCCTATCAAGCGACTATGTTTCTTTTCCTCCATTGAATTGCACGGTTCTGTGTAGTTACTAATGTTAGATATAATTTAGATTCTGTACTCAAAGGACCCGCCATGGGCTTTGTAAAAGTTCTATATTTTGATTTTATTTCCTGCGATACTGCGATCTCACTTGTTTGGTGTAGCTAGTTAATATTGTCAACCCGTAAGGTGGCGAGTCCCGTGACCCCACCAAGCGAAGTTATAGTTTATCACAACCAAAGAACTGTATGCGGATACATACAATGTACTGAAAAACTTTGTACACCCCTGGGGCCTCGGCCCCAGGGGAACATTAATTGACCAAATAAAGCGCTTTATCTGTTCTTATCAGCTTAATATCTGATACACTCCTCATTAGGAGTCAGAATATTAATCTGATTTTTGGAAAGAGGCGGATTGCTGGGGCTTGCTCCACCTCCGCCGCGAGTCGGCCCGGTATTGCAGTGCCTCCGGGATCGGCTCAATTAGTTCTTTTTTAACCATATATACACACTTTGATCTTACCATCATTAAGTTTTATTTATTTTTTGTTGTTGTGACTCGCCGGAGTGTCGTGTTTTTCGCGTCGCGTGTGCAGTGTTGTCCGACCGGTGCAGTGACAAGTGCGAGCGACGAGCTGGAGGTGCCCTGGTCATCGGGTAAGTCACGGTAGGAGTAGGTAGAGGTTGGAAAAATCGTAGTTAGAATTAGAGCTCCCGAAACGGTGAAAACCGTTCCCGGGTAGACACTCCCCCTCCGACGATACCATCGGCAAGAGGGGCGAGAAATAGTTAGATCGCGGTAAATTCCGATTGTTTCATTTATACACAGCTACAGGCATAGCCCGTAGCTGCTGTTTGGTTGCTAACGACCTCCCCTGCTTCTACCGCCGACGAATTTGGTCACGTACTCCTGTAAAATCGAACTTTAACGATTTTACAGGCAGGCGCTGCGTAATAGCAGCAGTAAGTTAAACGAGTAAATTCTGTTTGCTTAATAAGAGATCGAGGTACACGGAGGCTCTTTACACCCCGTGTAACTCGATACATTTTTGCGCATCCAGTGCACCTCCAGGCCGTGCGGAACGACGGGCGAGAATTAACCGCGGGCGGTTGTCTCTCTCGATCGCGAAGTACGGTTCGCTCGCGCGGTCGCTGCGTCCGGTCGGGCACCGCTGAGCCGTTCGTCAGCCTGTAATATTTATTTATATCTATATTCATATTTATATTTACATTTATATTTATATCTATATTCATAGTTATTTTATTTAGTTTACTCCGCGTTCGCGCCGACTCGTTTTGTTGTTATTGTATATATAATTTATTTTTATTGTTCATCGTTCGTGTTCTTCTTCTTTTTCGTTCCGTTTTCGTTTGTGTTTTCGCTCTGGCGAGCGTGATTATTTCATCATTTTACCTTCCTTGTTTACTTTCTTTTGTTTTGTCGAGTCGGTCCGTTGCGTTGCGACGCTTTCGATTGAACGATGACGAGTAACGGCAGCCAAACCAACACCATGGATACGGACAATAATAACACCGTTGTTAGGCTGCTGTACCCGTTCCCTGCCGAATTTCCGTGCCCGTTCTGCTTCAACGGCAGGACGGCGTGCAAGAAGGGGGCGTGCGTGTATCTGAGGCACGCGGATCTGTTCAAACACCTCAAACTACACCACCCCGGTGCGATCAAACGGTGGTCCTGCGCCGAGTGCGGCTTCACCGACGACAGCGCGTACGCGCTGAAGAAGGTGAAGTCGCACCACGCGACCAGGCACCCGTCCGCCGGGGGTCCGTGTGCCCCCGTTACACGCAACCCCCTCGCAGGGAGCGTCGCCCGCGCAACGCCCGGCGACACCGGGGCCGAGACGCGACCCCGCGTGGAAGCGGTGGGGCTCTCCACCGGGAGCGAGGTCTCCCCTCCCCCCCTGGGGGCCTCCCCGGTGACCTTGGGGGGCACCACCACCTGTGCCCCCAGAAATAGACCAAAGACTGCTCCGTTAAATGTTTCCAGCGCCGCGAGGACGGCTGCCTCCACCGCTGCCAGGACGACGTCGGCGACGGGAGCGACGATGACGACGACGACCACCACCACCACCTCCCAACCCCGACGACGGGCCGGGCCGCCCACCGCCGCGCCCGGGAAAATACACCCAACCAAAACCATACCGGCGGCGGGGAGCAGCACCGCCACCAGGAGCCCCGTCACCCTCGCGGCGTTCCTGCAGCCGAGCCGGCGCTCGTCCGCGGGCGAGGACGCCCCGGCGGAGCGGAGGACCAGCGGCGGGCCGGCGTCAATGGGGAGGAGGTCGGGAGGCAACACCACCTCGCCCCCCGCGGCGGCGTCCGCGTCGACCGCGAGGAAGACGCGGGCGTCCACCGAGCCTCCCCAACCCGGCCCGCCCCGACGAGCACCCTCGCGGAGAGTAACCCCGGCCACCACCTTCGCAGAAGTCACCAGAGGCAGCCCGCCAGCGGTGGTCGGAGCGACGACGACGACGGTGCCGAGACGGACGAGAGCGGCGTCTCTCCCGCCCGCGCCGACACGGAGGACGCGGACGGCGACGAAGAGGACGGGGGGTGCGACCGCCACCTCCAGCACCCCCCCTGCGACACCGCCGCTGCAGAGCCCACCACCGACGCCCTGCAGCGCCCCGGCCACCCTGACGACGACGACGGTGACGACCACGGTCCGTGGCTCGCCCGTGATGACGGCGGTCGTCACTCCACCTCCGGCGGCCGCCGTCGCCGCGGGCCGCGCCTCCACCCCGCCGACCAGGACGACCCGGGCGACGTCCCTCCCGCCCGGGCCGCCCGCGAAGAGGCCAACGCGGGGACGCCTGTCCCCTCCGGGGGGCAGAGGGGACGCCCAGACCACCGGGGGGTCCCTCGTGGTGGAGGCGCGCGGGGAGGGGGCCGCGAAGAGAAGGAAGGTGCCTTCGCCCAGGCCCCTCCCCACCATCGAGGAGCCGCCACCGTCGTCGCCGTCGGCACGCGAACGACCACCGGCGCCGTCGGCCAGGAGAGGGACGCGCCGCCGCAACACCACCGGCAGCGGCGACAGCAGCAGCAGCAGCGGAAGCAGTAGCAGCAGGAGCAGGAACAACAACGCCGCGGGGGGGCGGAACAACACGGCGGGAGCGGCACGCAGGCGGTGGGCGGACCGCAGAACATCCACCTCGTCGTCTTCGGAGTCGTCGGGAGACGAGGGAGCCCGGAGGCAGCCGCCCTCGCGCGCGATGGAAGCAACACCAGCCACCCGAAGGTCACCGGGGCGCCCCCAGGGGGGGAGGGGCCTCGACTCCAATTTACTATCAACTAACCGCTTTAACATTCTGTCCGACCGGGCAACGAGCCCGGTCAATTTTAATAATATTAGTTTACCTGACTCCCCCGGGTCAAACCGGGGGCGTTTCTGTTGTAGGTGCGGGGGCGCACGGGACCCGCCCGCGTCAACACCCCGGGACAGCGTCGCGGCGGCGGCTTCGTCGGGGGAGTTCCCGGCGGGCTCTGCGGAAAGCCACCCGGTGAGTGCGACGCGTGGATGCCGTGCGGAACCTGGAGGCGGACGGATACCCGCAGCGAGCGTGGAGCGGCGGCGGGGGACGGCGAACTCGAGCCTCCCCGCTGCGAGCGAGCGCAGGGGCGGGGCGCTTCAGCCCCGGGCCCCGCGGCAATCCAGGGTGCCCCATCCGCGAGGCGGGGGTCGCGATGCCGCGTGCGGCGCGCCGCCCGCCGGTAGACCCCGAACGAGGGGACGCCGGGGGGTGGACGACGCCGCGAGGGCGCGGATCGTGGCCTTCGCCGAGCGGGTGGAGTCGCCCGCGCAACTGGAGGAGCTTGCCGCGATGGTGGATGAGTTCCTTCAGGAGCGGAGGGCCGCGAGACCCGGGGCTGGCGACCGGAGTGCCGCCCCTAGCGGGGGTGCCGATCGGCGCCGGCCGGTCGCGGAGGGTGGGTTGCGTCACCCGATGGGAGCCGACTCGAGAGAGAACGATGGCTCTCCCAACGCTCCGTATCGCGTGAGGGAGGCTACTCGGATTCAACGCCTTTTCCGGGCGAACAGGAAGCACGCGGTGCAGGAGATTCTCGCCGGAGAATCTCCTCATTGCAACGTGCCCCTGGGCCGGGTCCAGGAGCACTTCACCAACGTATATTCGCTCCGAGTTCGCCCGAGTAGCCTCCCTCCTCTCTATCAGGAGGACCCGACTCCAGAGTCGAACGACGCCCTGGTTTCTCCCTTCTCGGAAGCCGAGGTCAGCCGTCGGCTAAAGCGGATGAAGCTCGCTTCGTCCGCCGGACCCGACGGCTTGACGTACGGCGACCTGAGGAGGGCGGATCCAGGTGCGGTCCTCTTAACGGCGACGTTCAACACCTGTCGCCGGATGGAGAAGATACCGGACCGTTGGAAGAAGTCCAACACCGTGCTTATCTATAAGAAAGGTGATCGTGATGACCTCTCGAATTGGAGGCCCATCGCTCTCGGTGACGCGACCCCGAAGCTCTTCGCGGCGGTCGTTGCCGATCGGCTCACCCGCTGGGCCGTGTCCAACAAGCGGCTCAGCCAAGCACAGAAGGGCTTCCTGCCCTTCGAAGGCTGCTTGGAGCATAATTTTGTGCTCCAGCACGCCATGGCTGCCGCTCGTAAGCAGCGCAGGGAGGTGGTGGTGGCGTGGTTGGATCTGGCCAACGCTTTCGGGTCGGTTCCCCACGCCACCATCATCGACTCGCTGTCCGACGCCGGCGCTCCGCGGTCGCTGATCAGCATCGTCGCCAGCCTTTACGAAGGCGTGGCGACCAGGGTCCGTACCGCCGAAGGGTACACGTCCTGGATCCCCATGAAGTCGGGGGTGAGACAGGGCTGCCCGCTTAGCCCGATCTTATTCAACCTCTCCATCGAGGCCATGATTCGCGGGGCCGTGGACTCGGCGGAGGGGGTGATGGTGAACGGGCATAAGGTGACAGCCCTGGCGTACGCTGACGACGTGGCGCTCGTCGCGTCATCTACCGACGGCATGGGGAGGTTACTGCAAGCGGCAGAGGGAACGGCTCGGGCGCTGGGCCTCTCCTTCAACCCCTCGAAGTGTGCAACTCTGCACATCAGAGGGGACGGGAGAGTAGCCCGCACCGCGTTTCGTTTAGACGGGGGACTCGTTCCAGCTCTGGGGGACGGCCAGAGTTACGAGCACCTGGGAGTCCCGACGGGGGTTCGGATCGACCAAACCCCATATCTAACGATCGAGGCGCTTTTGACCGATTTGCGCGCGGTAGACGAGTCCTTGCTCGCACCCTGGCAAAAAATCGAGACCGTGGCGACGTTTCTGTTGCCGCGCCTCGATTTCGCGTTCAGGGCAGGGCACGTGCGTAGAACCGCTTTAGCTGTCGCCGACAAGGTCATGAAGCGCACGGTGAAGAGGTGGTTACACCTCCCGCAGCGTGCCAGCGCGGAGTTGGTTTTCATCCCCCCCGCATGGGGTGGGTGCGGCCTTCTCCCGCTGGTGGATCTGGCCGACGTGGCGTCCGTGTCGCACGCGTTCAGAATGCTGAACGCGGGCGACCCGGTCGTCGCGGACATCGCCAGGTCAGCGCTGCGCGACGCCGTGCGTGAAAAGATCGGTCGGACCCCTGGAAGCGGGGACCTTGCCGACTATCTCTCGGGCTCTTTGTCCGGCGAGATGGCGAGGCCGACGGCGGGCCGGGCTACGTTCTGGTCGCGAGCAAGGACCGTAGCTTTAAGATCCAGCACGCGCCTCGGTTTTCGTTGGAGGTGGGACGAGGTTCGTGAGGAACTCTCGATCGAGTGTCGCTCCCGGCAAGGGCGAGTCGTTGTGGTGCCGCCAGCTGCGAAAGGGCAGTGCACGCGGAGGCTGAGGGCGGCAGTGGGGGAGGGCTACATGGAAAGGCTTCTACGGAAGCCGGACCAAGGGAAGGTCTTCGACGTAGCTTCCCGTTGCGCGGTTAGCAACCACTTTCTGCGCACGGGGGCGTTTGTCCGTTTCGCTGACTGGCGTTTCGTTCACCGCGCCCGCCTCGACGTGTTGCCGTTGAACGGTGCACGTCGGTGGGGGGACGGTGACAAGCGTTGCCGGCGATGCGGGCATGACTTCGAGGGCCTTCCCCATGTGCTCTCCCACTGCGGTCCTCACTCCGCAGCCCGGCAGCTGCGTCACGACAACATCGTCCAGCGGCTCGCGAAGGCTGTCCGTCTTCCCGGTGAGCTCCGGGTCAACAGGCGCGTCCTGGGCGTCGACGGCGAGCTGGCAGCCCTGCGTCCCGACATCGTCGTGGAGCACGGGCTGTCGAAAAACATCGTCGTGGTCGACGTAGCCGTGCCCTTCGAGAACACTCTCGACGCAATCGAGGAGGCGAGACAGGGGAAGATACGCAAGTATCAACCCCTCGCCGAATCGTTGCGTAGGCGCGGCTACCGAGTCCACGTCGATGCGTTCGTCGTCGGCGCCCTGGGCTCGTGGGACCCGGGGAACGAGTTCGTCCTGGACCTGCTGCGCGTCTCTCGGCGCTACGCAGCGCTGATGAGGCGTCTCATGGTATCTGAGACGGTAGCCTGGTCCAGAGACATCTACGTGGAGCACGTAACCGGGGTACGTCAGTACCGGGCTCTGCGGGGGGCGCCCGCGGCGGAGTCGGCGCTTGCGGCGCTGAGCGGGAGCAGTGGAGGCGCCTGCGCTCCTGGGGTGGTGCCGCCGACGGATCCCTGAGCCTCCGCACCTACGTTGACTTAGTACGAGACGTCGACACGGGGTGGATGTCGTCAGCCTCCACGCAAAATGTGAAACAGACAAAGGAGGGTGTCTAGCTAGGCAGCCATATATCCACTCTGCCTTTAATGCTTATTCCATTTCGTATCTACTTTCTCTGCTTTACTTTACCTTACTTCATCCTACGTTATTTTTCTTGTTTTCCTCTTTTGGCTGCCTACCTAGACACCCACCTAAATAGTCACCCACTTACTCATTTACTCACTCTCATAACTATTTATCTAATTACTTGCGTTATGTTACCCGGTCGGTCTAAGGTTAAGCTCAAAGTGAGATAACATAGACGACATCCACCCCCGTCCAGGGGGCGCCCAAAGCACTTACTGTATTTACTTTATTTTTATTCCATTTTAATTTACCGTACTCTACCGCTACTCTCTTTTCTTTTCTCTACATGACTGACATTTTACATGGTTGTATTTTAGTTTTCTTTACTCCACCTCTACACTCATTCCTTTTCTTCTTACATGACCGATGGTCTACATGATGTTATTTTAGTTTACTTCATTATACCTCAACTCTCTTTTTCTTTTACTCTCTTTCATACGATTGGCACCGGATAATTTCGTTTAATTTTGACACACCTAGTTTAAGATCTCCGTCTGTCTCCTTCCATAACTTCCTTGTTCATCTTGGCGCCCCCTGACATAGCTTTTAGTATCACGTCTCGGTAGGAGTACTCTAATATTAGATTTAAAAAGTTTATCCTATGTCCTATCAAGCGACTATGTTTCTTTTCCTCCATTGAATTGCACGGTTCTGTGTAGTTACTAATGTTAGATATAATTTAGATTCTGTACTCAAAGGACCCGCCATGGGCTTTGTAAAAGTTCTATATTTTGATTTTATTTCCTGCGATACTGCGATCTCACTTGTTTGGTGTAGCTAGTTAATATTGTCAACCCGTAAGGTGGCGAGTCCCGTGACCCCACCAAGCGAAGTTATAGTCTATTACAACCAAAGAACTGTATGCGGATACATACAATGTACTGAAAAACTTTGTACACCCCTGGGGCCTCGGCCCCAGGGGAACATTAATTGACCAAATAAAGCGCTTTATCTGTTCTTATCAGCTTAATATCTGATACACTCCTCATTAGGAGTCAGAATATTAATCTGATTTTTGGAAAGAGGCGGATTGCTGGGGCTTGCTCCACCTCCGCCGCGAGTCGGCCCGGTATTGCAGTGCCTCCGGGAACGGCTCAATTAGCTCGATTAACGATATTCTGACTTCTACACTTTGATCTTCCATCATTTTAAAAACAGTATTATTTTTCCGTTTCGACTCGCTCGCCGGAGTGTCGCGTCTTCCGCGTCGCGTGTGCGGTGTTCGATCGGTGCGGTGGCAAGTGCGAGCGACTAGCTGGAGGTGCCCTGGTCATCGGGTAAGTCCACAGTGGGAGTAGGTGGAGGTCAACTCGTAGTTAGAGACAGAGCTCCCGAAACGGTGATAACCGTTCTCGGGTAGAGCGAGACGTCTAGCACGTGACGTCACTCCCCCTCCGTCGATACCATCGATAAGAGGGGCGTAGTAGTTTGATCGCGTAGAGTCAGCTTGTGTGTGTTATACACAGCTATATAGGTATAACCGATAGCTGTTGTTTTGTTATCGCGACCTCCCCGACTTCAACTGTCGACGTTTGATCACGTACTCCTGTAGAATCGAACTCTAACGGTTTTACAGGTAGGCGCTGCGCAATAGCAGCTCTAGAATATTCGATTAAATTCTGGTTGTTTTATCAGAGATCGGGGTACACGGAGGCCCTTTACACCCCGTGTAACTCGATACGTTTTTTTTGTTTCCAGAGCATCTCCAGGCCGTGCAGAACGACGGGAAAGATTTAACCGCGGGCGGTTGTCTCTCTCGATCGCGAAGTACGGTTCGCTCGTGCGGTTGCCGTGTCCGGTCGGGCACCGTAATCGTCCGTTAATTGGTACTATTTATTTAATTTATCCGCGTTCGCGTTGTCCCTTGTCTTTTGTACATATAATTTATTTTTGTGTTTCGTCTTCTGTGTTTCCGCTCGTTCCGTTTGTGTTTCGCTCCGGCGAGCGTATTAGTTTTATCATTTTATTTATTTATTTTTATTGTTGACGAGTCGAGTAGTTGCGTTGCGACGCTATCTTAACGATGACGGGTAATAGCAGTAACAATAGTATGAATACAAGTAACAGTAACGTGGTAAAGCTGCTTTACCCGTTCCCTGCAGAATTTCCTTGCCCCTTCTGCTTTAACGGCAGAACGGTGTGCAAAAAGGGGGCGTGTGTGTATCTGAGGCACACGGATTTATTTAAACACCTTAAGTTACACCACCCCAGTGCGGTTAAGAGGTGGACGTGCGGAGTGTGCGGCTTCGCCGACGACAGCGCTTATGCGTTGAAGAAGGTGAAGTCGCACCACGCGACAAGGCACCCGTCCACTGGGGGTCCGTGTGCCTCCGTTACACACAACCCCCTTGCAGGGAGTGCCGCCCGCGCAACACTCGGCGATAGCGGTGCCGAGTCGCGACCCGTTGACGCGGTGGAACTCTCCACCGAGAGCGAGGTCTCCTTTCCTCCTTTGGGAGCTTCCCCGGTGACCTGTGGGGGCACCACCACCTGCGCCCCCACCACCACAACAAGGTCTGCTCCTTCAAATGTTTCCAGGGCAACGAGGGCGGCTGCCTCCACCGCAGCCAAGACGACATCGAGAGGGGCCTCCTCTAAAACGTCAACCAGAGGCACTGCTACCACCACGCAACCCCGGCGACGGGCCGGGCCACCCACCGCCGCGTCAACAACAACAACAACCACAACCACAACGACGACGGTGGGATCCAGCACCGCTACCAGGAGCTCCGTTACCCTCGCGGCGTTCTTGCAGCGGAGCCGGCGCTCCTCCGCGGGCGAGGACGCCCCAACGAAACCAAGGACCAGCGGCGGGCCGGTGTCAATGGGGAGGATATCGGGGGGCAAGACCACCACGCCCCCCGCCCCCGCAAGGGGAAAGAAGAGTCCGGCGGCGTCCGCGTCGACCGCAAGGAAGGCGCGGGCGTCCACCGAGCCTCCCCAACCCGGCCCGCCCCGACGACCACCATCGAGGAGGGTGACTCCGGCCACGACCTTTGCGGAGGTCACCAGGGGCAGCCCGCCCGCAGTGGTCGGGGCGACGGCGGTGTCGCGGAATACGAGAGCGGCGTCTCTCCCGCCCGCGTCGACACGGGTGACACGGGCTGCAGTGAAGAGGATGGGGGGCGCGTCCACCATCTCCAGCGTCCCCCCAACGACACCGCCACTGCAGGGCCCACCACCTACGCCCTGCAGCGCCCCGGCCACCCTGACGACGACGACGGTGACGACCACGGCCCGTGGCTCGCCAATAATGACGGCGGCCGTCACACCATCTACGGCGGTCGCCGTCGCGGCGAGGACGCCGCCTGCCACGGGCCGCGCCTCCACCCTGCCGACCAGGACGACCCGGGCGACGTCCCTCCCGCCCGGGCCGTCCGCGAAGAGGCCTATTCGTGGACGCCTGTCCCCTCCGGGGGGCAGAGGGGGCACCCAGACCACCGGGGTGTCCCTCGTGGTGGAGGCGCGTGGGGAGGGGGCCGCGAAGAGAAGGTCGCTGCCTTCACCCAGGCCCCTCCCCACCATTGAAGAGTCATCGTCGTCGTCCGGAGACGATCAACCAGCGCCGGCGGCCGGGAACAAGGGGGGACCGGCAACCAGAAGGAGGAGGCGCTGCTACCCCAGCAGCAGCAGCAGCAGCAGCGGTAGCAGCAGTAACAGCAGCAGAAGGAGCAGCAACAACAGCGCCGCGAGGGGACGGGGCAACACCACCAGAGCGGTGCGCAGGCGGTGGGTGGATCGCCGGCCTGCAACAACGTCATCCGCGGAGTCGTCGGGGGATGAGGGGGCCCCGAGGCAGCCGTCCCCGCGGGTGGAGGGACCCACACCTTCCACCCGAAGGTCACCGAGGCACTCCCAGGATGGGAGGGGCCTCGATTTTAATTTAACATTAAATAACCGGTTTAATTTATTGACTGACCGGGCAACGAGCCCGGTCAATTTTGACGACGTATGTGTACCTGACTCCCCCGGGTCAAACCGGGGGTCTTTCTGTTGCAGGTGTGGAGGCGTACGGGACCCGCCCGCGTCAACATCCCGGGACAGCGTCGCGGTGGAGGCTTCGCTGAGGATGCCCCCGGCAAGCTCTAGGGAAAGCCACCCGGTGAGTGCGACGCGTGGATGTCGTGCGGTTCCTGGAAGCGGACGGACACCTGCAGCGACCGGGGGGCGGCGGCGGGGGATGGCGAACTCGGGCCTCCCCGCTGCAAGCGAGCGCAGGGGCGGGGCGCTTCAGCCCCGGGCCCCGCGGCAATCTAGGGTGCCCCATCCTCGAGGTGGAGGTCGCGACGCCGCGTCCGGCGCACCGCCAACCGAACGACCCCGAATTAGGGGACGCCGGGGGGTGGACGACGCCGCAAGGGCGCGGATAGTGGCCTTTGCTGAGGGGGTGGAGTCGCCCGTGCAACTGGAGGAACTTGCCGCGATGGTGGATGGGTTCCTCCAGGAGCGGAGGGCCGCGGGACCCGGGGCTGGCGACCGGAGTGCCGCCCCTAGCGGGGGTGCCGGTCGGCGCCGGCCTGTCGCGGAGGGTGGGTTGCGTCACCCGATGGGAGCCAATTCGGGGGAGAACGATGGCTCTTCCAACGCTCCGTATCGCGTGAGGGAGGCTACGCGAATTCAACGTCTCTTCCGGGCGAATAGGAAGCGCGCGGTGCAGGAGATTCTCGCCGGAGAATCTCCTCATTGCAGTGTGCCCCTGGACCGGGTCCAGGAGCACTTTTCCAACGTCTACTCGCTCCGAGTTCGCCCAAGTAGCCTCCCTCCTCTCTATCAGGAGGACCCGACTCCAGAGTCGAACGACGCCCTGGTTTCCCCCTTCTCGGAAGCCGAAGTCAGCCGTCGGTTAAAGCGGATGAAGCTTGCTTCGTCCGCCGGACCCGACGGTCTGACGTATGGTGACCTGAGGAGGGCGGATCCAGGAGCTGTCCTCTTAACGGCGGCGTTTAACACCTGTCGCCGGATGGAGAAGATACCGGATCGTTGGAAGAAGTCCAACACCATTCTTATTCATAAGAAGGGTGATCGTGATGACCTCTCGAATTGGAGGCCCATCGCTCTTGGTGACGCGACCCCGAAGCTCTTCGCGGCGGTTGTTGCCGACCGGCTCACCCGCTGGGCCGTATCCAACAAGCGGCTCAGCCAAGCACAGAAGGGCTTTTTGCCCTTCGAAGGCTGCTTGGAGCACAATTTTGTGCTCCAGCATGCCATGGCTGCCGCTCGCAAGCAGCGTAAGGAGGTGGTGGTGGCGTGGTTGGATCTGGCCAACGCTTTCGGTTCGGTTCCCCACGCCACCATCATCGACTCGCTATCCGGCGCCGGCGCTCCACGGCCGCTGATTAGTTTAGTCGCCAGCCTTTACGAGGGCGTGGCGACCAGGGTCCGTACCGCCGAAGGGTACACGTCCTGGATCCCCATGAAGTCGGGGGTGAGACAGGGCTGCCCACTTAGCCCGATCTTGTTCAACCTCTCCATTGAGGCCATGGTTCGCGGGGCCGTGGACTCGGTGGAAGGTGTGACGGTGAGCGGGCATAAGGTGACAGCTCTGGCGTACGCCGACGACGTGGCACTCGTCGCGTCATCTGCCGACGGCATGGGGAGGTTGCTGCAAGCAGCAGAGGGAACGGCTCGTGTGTTGGGCCTCTCCTTCAACCCCTCGAAGTGTGCAACACTGCACATTAGAGGGGACGGGAGAGTAGTTCGCACCGAGTTCCGTTTAGACGGGGGACTCGTTCCAGCTCTGGAGGACGGCCAGAGTTACGAGCACCTGGGAGTCCCGACCGGGGTTCGGATCGACCAAACCCCATACTCGACGATCGAGGCGCTTTTATCGGATTTACGCGCGGTAGATGAGTCCTTGCTCGCACCCTGGCAAAAAATCGAGACCGTGGCGACTTTTTTGTTGCCGCGCCTCGATTTCGCGTTCAGGGCAGGGCACGTTCGTAGAACCGCTTTAGCTGTCGCCGACAAGGTCATGAAGCGCACGGTAAAGAGGTGGTTGCACCTCCCGCAGCGTGCCAGTGCGGAGTTGGTTTATATCCCCCCCGCTTGGGGTGGGTGCGGCCTCCTCCCGCTGGTGGATCTGGCTGACGTGGCGTCGGTGTCGCACGCGTTCAGGATGCTGAATGCGGGTGACCCGGTCGTCGCGGATATTGCCAGGTCAGCGTTGTGTGACGCCGTGCGTGGAAAGATCGGTCGGACCCCTGGGAGCGGGGACCTTGCCGAATATCTCTCGGGCTCTTTGTCCGGTGAGATGGCGAGGCCGACGGCGGGCCGGGCTACGTTCTGGTCGCGAGCAAGGACAGTTGCATTAAGATCTTGCACGCGCCTCGGATTTCGTTGGAGGTGGGATGAGGTTCGTGAGGAACTCTCGATCGAGTGTCGCTCCCGGCAAGGACGATTAGTTGTGGTGCCGCCGGCTGCAAAAGGGCATTGCACGCGGAGGCTGAGAGCTTCAGTGGGGGAGTATTACATGGAAAGGCTTCTTCGGAAGCCGGACCAGGGGAAGGTGTTCGATGTCGCCTCCCGTTGTGCGGTTAGTAACCACTTTCTGCGCACGGGGGCGTTTGTCCGCTTCGCTGATTGGCGTTTTGTCCACCGCGCCCGCCTCGACGTGTTGCCGCTAAACGGCGCTCGTCGGTGGGGGGACGGTGACAGGCGTTGCCGGCGTTGCGGGCATGACTTCGAGGGCCTTCCCCATGTGCTCTCCCACTGTGGTCCTCACTCCGCAGCCCGGCAGCTGCGTCACGACAACGTCGTCCAGCGGCTCGTGAAGGCTGTCCGTCTTCCCGGTGAGCTCCGGGTCAACAAGCGGGTCCCGGGCGTCGACGGCGAGCTGGCAGCCCTGCGTCCCGACATTGTCGTGGAGCACGGGCTGTCGAAAAACATCGTCGTGGTCGACGTAGCCGTGCCTTTCGAGAATACTCTCGGCGCAATTGAGGAGGCAAGAGAGGGGAAGATACGCAAGTATCAACCCCTCGCCGAATCATTGCGTAGGCGCGGCTACCGAGTCCACGTAGATGCGTTCGTCGTCGGCGCTCTGGGCTCGTGGGACCCGGGGAACGAGTTCGTCCTGGACCTGCTGCGCGTCTCTCAGCGTTATGCAGCGCTGATGAGACGTCTCATGGTATCTGAGACAGTAGCCTGGTCCAGAGACATCTACGTGGAGCACGTAACCGGGGTACGTCAGTACCGGGCTCTACGGGGTGCACCCGAGGCGGAGTCGACGCCTGCGGCGCTGAGCGGGAGCAGTGGAGGCGCCCGCGTTCCTGGGGTGGTGCCGCCGGCGGATCCTTGAGCCTCCACACCTGTTCGACGAGAGACGTTGTTATGGGATGGATGTCCTAGCCTCCACAAGGACCCTGCAAAAGATAAACGAGACTATTTATTTATTTGTTTATTTATTTATCTATTTACTTGTTAATTTTACCTAATCGACTTTCTTGTTTTTCTAGTCCAACTTATTTTAGTTTAGTTTACCTTATCTTATCTTGTTTTATTCTTTTTTTTTTTTTATTTTATTTCATACGCTATCTCTGGTTATTTATAATCTCTTTTATCTTTTATCTTTTTACGTACTTACTTAATTTATTCTGTTTTATTCTATTATTCTATGATACAAGTATAGATATATCCATCTGCGGATATAGTCATTAATAATGTTTCTCTGTGTTATTAATGTATTACAGCAGGGCCTACATAGTTGGTAACTGCATGCAAAATACATACATGACATCCACCCCACCCAGGGGGCCTTGATCTGACTAGGATGGACAACTGTAGGAAAGTGATAACATAGCAGGACTATGTAATGGACTCAATTGTATATGCCCTACTCTATCGCTTTTATCGTATCTACCGCATTTTATTTTATTCTATTTTATTTCATTTTATTTTATCTTATTTTATTGTATTTTATCTACTCAAGTTTTCTATTTCATCTTATTATATGACTACGGACGATTTTAACTACTTGTACTCTGTTGACACTATTTTATTCTGTATGTTTCCATGCTAGAGTCCATTTTAATTTTAATCTTAATTAAGTTACTATCTATTTATTATCACCTGCTTATGTAGTACCATCTTTACACCTACCTACGTTAGCTGATTACTTTATGCTGTCCACATTTCTTAGTCTGCTTTCTTTATTCTATTCTAGGCACTTGCTGCTCGCAGGGCTCCCCTGGAAAGCGTTGTAACAACAGGTCTCACACACTGCATTCGTCGATTTTATTTATTTACCTGTGGACTTAAAAGCGCTAGTCCGCTAGGCCAAAGATAAAGCAATTTTTTATTTGTAGACAACCGACCGATGTCTCTCCTCGCTTTATTTTATTTCCATTTGCTTTTTTTTTTATTGTTATTTAAACTCTACACTGATATTTATATTTGTATTGACTTATATACTGTTTTATATACATTTACTACAATTTTATTGTTTTACTTAATCTGATGTTATGAATCTACGCGGCAGGAGACATGTGTCCCTGCTTAGGTGAATCAGTGTTTTATTATTCGTTTTATTATACATATGTATGCGGACCACATGCATTGTAACGTTGTAACACTTGTATACCCCTGGGGCTTCGGCTCCAGGGGAACATTAATTGATTAATAAAGCGCTTTTATCTGTTCTTATCAGCTTAATATCTGATACACTCCTCATTAGGAGTCAGAATATTAATCTGATTTTTGGAAAGAGGCGGATTGCTGGGGCTTGCTCCACCTCCGCCGCGAGTCGGCCCGGTATTGCAGTGCCTCCGGGATCGGCTCAATTAGTTCTTTTTTAACCATATATACACACTTTGATCTTACCATCATTAAGTTTTATTTATTTTTTGTTGTTGTGACTCGCCGGAGTGTCGTGTTTTTCGCGTCGCGTGTGCAGTGTTGTCCGACCGGTGCAGTGACAAGTGCGAGCGACGAGCTGGAGGTGCCCTGGTCATCGGGTAAGTCACGGTAGGAGTAGGTAGAGGTTGGAAAATTCGTAGTTAGAATTGGAGCTCCCGAAACGGTGAAAACCGTTCCCGGGTAGACAGAGACGTCTAGCACGCGACGTCACTCCCCCTCCGACAAGAGGGGCGAGAAGTAGCTAGATCGCGGTAAATTCCGATTGTTTGTATTTGTACACAGCTACAGGCATAGCCCGTAGCTGCTGTTTGGTTGCCAACGACCTCCCCTACTTCTACCGCCGACGAATTTGGTCACGTACTCCTGTAAAATTGAACTTCGACAATTTTACAGGCAGGCGCTGCGTAATAGCAGCAGTAGATTAATCGAGTAAATTCTGTTTGCTTAATTAGAGATCGAGGTGCACGGAGGCTCTTTACACCCCGTGTAACTCGATACATTTTTGCGCACCCAGTGCATCTCCAGGCCGTGCGGAACGACGGGCGAGAATTAACCGCGGGCGGTTGTCTCACTCGATCGCGAAGTACGGTTCGCTCGCGCGGTCGCTGCGTCCGGTCGGGCACCGCTGAGTCGTCCGTTAGATTGTGATATTTATTTATATTTATATTTATATTCATATTGATATTTATACTTATATTTATTTTATTTAGTTTATTCAGAGTTCGTGCTGTTACGTTTATCTTATACACATAATTTATTTTTATTTTTATTTCTATTTTTCGTTGTGCGTGTTTGTTTCTCGTTCCGTTTTGTGTTCCGCTCCGGCGAGCGTTATTATTATTACGTTGTTTCACTGCCTATTTCCTAATTTAGCACTTTATTCATTTGTTTCGTTCCTTCTTTTTATTTTGTTTTCTGTTGACGAGTCGGGCCGTTGCGTTGCGACGCTTTCGGTTAAACGAAAACGGGTGGCAGCAGCCAAACGAATACCATGGATACGAGTAATAACAACACCGTCGTGAGGCTGCTGTACCCGTTCCCTGCCGAGTTTCCGTGCCCGTTCTGCTTCAACGGCAGGACGGCGTGCAAGAAGGGGGCGTGCGTGTATCTGAGGCACACGGATCTGTTCAAACACCTCAAACTACACCACCCCGGTGCGATCAAACGGTGGTCCTGCGCCGAGTGCGGCTTCACCGACGACAGCGCGTACGCGCTGAAGAAGGTGAAGTCGCACCACGCGACCAGGCACCCGTCCGCCGGGGGTCCGTGTGCCCCCGTTACACGCAACCCCCTCGCAGGGAGCGTCGCCCGCGCAACGCCCGGCGACACCGGGGCCGAGACGCGACCCCGCGTGGAAGCGGTGGGGCTCTCCACCGGGAGCGAGGTCTCCCCTCCTCCCCTGGGGGCCTCCCCGGTGACCTTGGGGGGCACCACCACCTGTGCCCCCAGAAATAGACCAAAGACTGCTTCGTTAAATGTTTCCAGCGCCGCGAGGACGGCTGCCTCCACCGCTGCCAGGACGACGTCGGCGACGGGAGCGACGATGACGACGACGACCACCACCACCACCTCGCAACCCCGACGACGGGCCGGGCCGCCCACCGCCGCGCCCGGGAAAATACACCCAACCAAAACCATACCGGCGGCGGTGAGCAGCACCGCCACCAGGAGCCCCGACACCCTCGCGGCGTTCCTGCAGCCGAGCCGGCGCTCGTCCGCGGGCGAGGACGCCCCGGCGGAACGGAGGACCAGCGGCGGGCCGGCGTCAATGGGGAGGAGGTCGGGGGGCAACACCACCTCGCCCCCCGCGGCGGCGTCCGCGTCGACCGCGAGGAAGACGCGGGCGTCCACCGAGCCCCCCCAACCCGGCCCGCCCCGACGAGCACCCTCGCGGAGAGTGACCCCGGCCACCACCTTCGCGGAGGTCACCCGAGGCAGCCCGCCAGCGGTGGTCGGAGCGACGACGACGACGGTGCCGAGACGGACGAGAGCGGCGTCTCTCCCGCCCGCGCCGACACGGAGGACGCGGACGGCGACGAAGAGGACGGGGGGTGCGACCGCCACCTCCAGCACCCCCCCTGCGACACCGCCGCTGCAGAGCCCACCACCGACGCCCTGCAGCGCCCCGGCCACCCTGACGACGACGACGGTGACGACCACGGTCCGTGGCTCGCCCGTGATGACGGCGGTCGTCACCCCACCTCCGGCGGCCGCCGTCGCCGCGGGCCGCGCCTCCACCCCGCCGACCAGGACGACCCGGGCGACGTCCCTCCCGCCCGGGCCGCCCGCGAAGAGGCCAACGCGGGGACGCCTGTCCCCTCCGGGGGACAGAGGGGACGCCCAGACCACCGGGGGGTCCCTCGTGGTGGGGGCGCGTGGGGAGGGGGCCGCGAAGAGAAGGAAGGTGCCTTCGCCCAGGCCCCTCCCCACCATCGAGGAGCCGTCGCCGTCGTCGCCGTCGGCACGCGAACGACCACCAGCGCAGTCGGCCAGGAGAGGGACGCGTCGCCGCAACACCACCGGCAGCGGCGACAGCAGCAGCAGCAGCAGCGGAAGCAGTAGCAGCAGGAGCAGGAACAACAACGCCGCGGGGGGGCGGAACAACAGCACGGCGGGAGCGGCACGCAGGCGGTGGGCGGACCGCAGAACATCCACCTCGTCGTCTTCGGAGTCGTCGGGGGACGAGGGAGCCCGGAGGCAGCCGCCCTCGCGCGCAGTGGAAACAGCACCAGCCACCCGAAGGTCACCGGGGCGCCCCCAGGGGGGGAGGGGCCTCGACTCCAACCTATTATTAAATAATTATTATAATGTTCTGACCGACCGGGCAACGAGCCCGGTCAATTTCCATAATACTAGCGTACCTGACTCCCCCGGGTCAAACCGGGGGCGTTTCTGTTGTAGGTGCGGGGGCGCACGGGACCCGCCCGCGTCAACATCCCGGGACAGCGTCGCGGCGGCGGCTTCGTCGGGGGAGTTCCCGGCGGGCTCTGCGGAAAGCCACCCGGTGAGTGCGACGCGTGGATGTCGTGCGGAACCTGGAGGCGGACGGATACCCGCAGCGACCGTGGAGCGGCGGCGGGGGACGGCGAACTCGAGCCTCCCCGCTGCGAGCGAGCGCAGGGGCGGGGCGCTTCAGCCCCGGGCCCCGCGGCAATCCAGGGTGCCCCATCCGCGAGGCGGAGGTCGCGATGCCGCGTGCGGCGCGCCGCCCGCCGGTAGACCCCGAACGAGGGGACGCCGGGGGGTGGACGACGCCGCGAGGGCGCGGATCGTGGCCTTCGCCGAGCGGGTGGAGTCGCCCGCGCAACTGGAGGAGCTTGCCGCGATGGTGGATGAGTTCCTTCAGGAGCGGAGGGCCGCGAGACCCGGGGCTGGCGACCGGAGTGCCGCCCCTAGCGGGGGTGCCGATCGGCGCCGGCCTGTCGCGGAGGGTGGGTCGCGTCACCCGATGGGAGCCGACTCGAGAGAGAACGATGGCTCTCCCAACGCTCCGTATCGCGTGAGGGAGGCTACTCGGATTCAACGCCTTTTCCGGGCGAACAGGAAGCGCGCGGTGCAGGAGATTCTCGCCGGAGAATCTCCTCATTGCAACGTGCCCCTGGACCGGGTCCAGGAGCACTTCACCAACGTATATTCGCTCCGAGTTCGCCCGAGTAGCCTCCCTCCTCTCTATCAGGAGGACCCGACTCCAGAGTCGAACGACGCCCTGGTTTCTCCCTTCTCGGAAGCCGAAGTCAGCCGTCGGCTAAAGCGGATGAAGCTCGCTTCGTCCGCCGGACCCGACGGCTTGACGTACGGCGACCTGAGGGGGGCGGATCCAGGTGCGGTCCTCTTAACGGCGACGTTCAACACCTGTCGCCGGATGGAGAAGATACCGGACCGTTGGAAGAAGTCCAACACCGTGCTTATCTATAAGAAAGGTGATCGTGATGACCTCTCGAATTGGAGGCCCATCGCTCTCGGTGACGCGACCCCGAAGCTCTTCGCGGCGGTCGTCGCCGATCGGCTCACCCGCTGGGCCGTGTCCAACAAGCGGCTCAGCCAAGCACAGAAGGGCTTCCTGCCCTTCGAAGGCTGCTTGGAGCACAATTTCGTGCTTCAGCACGCCATGGCTGCCGCTCGTAAGCAGCGCAGAGAGGTGGTGGTGGCGTGGTTGGATCTGGCCAACGCTTTCGGATCGGTTCCCCACGCCACCATCATCGACTCGCTGTCCGACGCCGGCGCTCCGCGGTCGCTGATCAGCATCGTCGCCAGCCTTTACGAAGGCGTGGCGACCAGGGTCCGTACCGCCGAAGGGTACACGTCCTGGATCCCCATGAAGTCGGGGGTGAGACAGGGCTGCCCACTTAGCCCGATCTTATTCAACCTCTCCATCGAGGCCATGGTTCGCGGGGCCGTGGACTCGGCGGAGGGGGTGATGGTGAGCGGGCATAAGGTGACAGCTCTGGCGTACGCTGACGACGTGGCGCTCGTCGCGTCATCTACCGACGGCATGGGGAGGCTACTGCAAGCGGCAGAGGGAACGGCTCGGGCGCTGGGCCTCTCCTTCAACCCCTCGAAGTGTGCAACTCTGCACATCAGAGGGGACGGGAGAGTAGCCCGCACCGAGTTTCGTTTAGACGGGGGACTCGTTCCAGCTCTGGGGGACGGCCAGAGTTACGAGCACCTGGGAGTCCCGACGGGGGTTCGGATCGACCAAACCCCATATCCAACGATCGAGGCGCTTTTGACCGATTTGCGCGCGGTAGACGAGTCCTTGCTCGCACCCTGGCAAAAAATCGAGACCGTGGCAACGTTTCTGTTGCCGCGCCTCGATTTCGCGTTCAGGGCAGGGCACGTGCGTAGAACCGCTTTAGCTGTCGCCGACAAGGTCATGAAGCGCACGGTGAAGAGGTGGTTACACCTCCCGCAGCGTGCCAGCGCGTAGTTGGTCTTCATCCCCCCCGCATGGGGTGGGTGCGGCCTTCTCCCGCTGGTGGATCTGGCCGACGTGGCGTCCGTGTCGCACGCGTTCAGAATGCTGAACGCGGGCGACCCGGTCGTCGCGGACATCGCCAGGTCAGCGCTGCGCGACGCCGTGCGTGAAAAGATCGGTCGGACCCCTGGAAGCGGGGACCTTGCCGACTATCTCTCGGGCTCTTTGTCCGGCGAGATGGCGAGGCCGACGGCGGGCCGGGCTACGTTCTGGTCGCGAGCAAGGACGGTGGCCCTAAGATCTAGTACGCGCCTCGGTTTTCGTTGGAGGTGGGACGAGGTTCGTGAAGAACTCTCGATCGAGTGTCGCTCCCGGCAAGGACGAGTCGTTGTGGTGCCGCCAGCTGCGAAAGGGCAGTGCACGCGGAGGCTGAGGGCGGCAGTGGGGGAGGGCTACATGGAAAGGCTTCTACGGAAGCCGGACCAAGGGAAGGTCTTCGACGTAGCTTCCCGTTGCGCGGTTAGCAACCACTTTCTGCGCACGGGGGCGTTTGTCCGTTTCGCTGACTGGCGTTTCGTTCACCGCGCCCGCCTCGACGTGCTGCCGTTGAACGGTGCACGTCGATGGGGGGACGGTGACAAGCGTTGCCGGCGATGCGGGCATGACTTCGAGGGCCTTCCCCATGTGCTCTCCCACTGCGGTCCTCACTCCGCAGCCCGGCAGCTGCGTCACGACAACATCGTCCAGCGGCTCGCGAAGGCTGTCCGTCTTCCCGGTGAGCTCCGGGTCAACAGGCGCGTCCCGGGCGTCGACGGCGAGCTGGCAGCCCTGCGTCCCGACATCGTCGTGGAGCACGGGCTGTCGAAAAACATCGTCGTGGTCGACGTAGCCGTGCCTTTCGAGAACACTCTCGACGCAATCGAGGAGGCGAGACAGGGGAAGATACGCAAGTATCAACCCCTCGCCGAATCGTTGCGTAGGCGCGGCTACCGAGTCCACGTCGATGCGTTCGTCGTCGGCGCCCTGGGCTCGTGGGACCCGGGGAACGAGTTCGTCCTGGACCTGCTGCGCGTCTCTCGGCGCTACGCAGCGCTGATGAGGCGTCTCATGGTATCTGAGACGGTAGCCTGGTCCAGAGACATCTACGTGGAGCACGTAACCGGGGTACGTCAGTACCGGGCTCTGCGGGGGGCGCCCGCGGCGGAGTCGACGCCCGCGGCGCTGAGCGGGAGCAGTGGAGGCGCCCGCGTTCCTGGGGTGGTGCCGCCGGCGGATCCCTGAGCCTCCGCATCTACATTGACCCTGCACGAGACGTCGACACGGGGTGGATGTCGTCAGCCTCCACGCAAAATGTGAAACAGACAAAGGAGGGTGTCTAGCTAGGCAGCCATATATCCACTCTGCCTTTAATGCTTATTCCATTTCGTATCTACTTTCTCTGCTTTACTTTACCTTACTTCATCCTACGTTATTTTTCTTGTCTTCCTCTTTTGGCTGCCTACCTAGACACCCACCTAAATAGTCACCCACTTACTCATTTACTCACTCTCATAACTATTTATCTAATTACTTGCGTTATGTTACCCGGTCGGTCTAAGGTTAAGCTCAAAGTGAGATAACATAGACGACATCCACCCCCGTCCAGGGGGCGCCCAAAGCACTTACTGCATTTACTTTATTTTTATTCCATTTTAATTTACCGTACTCTACCGCTACTCTCTTTTCTTTTCTCTACATGACTGACATTTTACATGGTTGTATTTTAGTTTTCTTTACTCCACCTCTACACTCATTCCTTTTCTTCTTACATGACCGATGGTCTACATGATGTTATTTTAGTTTACTTCATTATACCTCAACTCTCTTTTTCTTTTACTCTTTTTCATACGATTGGCACCGGATAATTTCGTTTAATTTTGACACACCTAGTTTAAGATTTCCGTCTGTCTCCTTCCATAACTTCCTTGTTCATCTTGGCGCCCCCTGACATAGCTTTTAGTATCACGTCTCGGTAGGAGTACTCTAATATTAGATTTAAAAAATTTATCCTATGTCCTATCAAGCGACAATGTTTCTTTTCCTCCATTGAATTGCACGGTTCTGTGTAGTTACTAATGTTAGATATAATTTAGATTCTGTACTCAAAGGACCCGCCATGGGCTTTGTAAAAGTTCTATATTTTGAGTTTATTTCCTGCGATACTGCGATCTCACTTGTTTGGTGTAGCTAGTTAATATTGTCAACCCGTAAGGTGGCGAGTCCCGTGACCCCACCAAGCGAAGTTATAGTTTATTACAACCAAAGAACTGTATGCGGATACATACAATGTACTGAAAAACTTTGTACACCCCTGGGGCCTCGGCCCCAGGGGAACATTAATTGAACAAATAAAGCGCTTTATCTGTTCTTATCAGCTTAATATCTGATACACTCCTCATTAGGAGTCAGAATATTAATCTGATTTTTGGAAAGAGGCGGATTGTTGGGGCTTGCTCCACCTCCGCCGCGAGTCGGCCCGGTATTGCAGTGCCTCCGGGAACGGCTCAATTAGCTCGATTAACGATATTCTGACTTCTACACTTTGATCTTCCATCATTTTAAAAACAGTATTATTTTTCCGTTTCGACTCGCTCGCCGGAGTGTCGCGTCTTCCGCGTCGCGTGTGCGGTGTTCGATCGGTGCGGTGGCAAGTGCGAGCGACTAGCTGGAGGTGCCCTGGTCATCGGGTAAGTCCACAGTGGGAGTAGGTGGAGGTCAACTCGTAGTTAGAGACAGAGCTCCCGAAACGGTGATAACCGTTCTCGGGTAGAGCGAGACGTCTAGCACGTGACGTCACTCCCCCTCCGTCGATACCATCGATAAGAGGGGCGTAGTAGTTTGATCGCGTAGAGTCAGCTTGTGTGTGTTATACACAGCTATATAGGTATAACCGATAGCTGTTGTTTTGTTATCGCGACCTCCCCGACTTCAACTGTCGACGTTTGATCACGTACTCCTGTAGAATCGAACTCTAACGGTTTTACAGGTAGGCGCTGCGCAATAGCAGCTCTAGAATATTCGATTAAATTCTGGTTGTTTTATCAGAGATCGGGGTACACGGAGGCCCTTTACACCCCGTGTAACTCGATACGTTTTTTTTGTTTCCAGAGCATCTCCAGGCCGTGCAGAACGACGGGAAAGATTTAACCGCGGGCGGTTGTCTCTCTCGATCGCGAAGTACGGTTCGCTCGTGCGGTTGCCGTGTCCGGTCGGGCACCGTAATCGTCCGTTAATTGGTACTATTTATTTAATTTATCCGCGTTCGCGTTGTCCCTTGTCTTTTGTACATATAATTTATTTTTGTGTTTCGTCTTCTGTGTTTCCGCTCGTTCCGTTTGTGTTTCGCTCCGGCGAGCGTATTAGTTTTATCATTTTATTTATTTATTTTTATTGTTGACGAGTCGAGTAGTTGCGTTGCGACGCTATCTTAACGATGACGGGTAATAGCAGTAACAATAGTATGAATACAAGTAACAGTAACGTGGTAAAGCTGCTTTACCCGTTCCCTGCAGAATTTCCTTGCCCCTTCTGCTTTAACGGCAGAACGGTGTGCAAAAAGGGGGCGTGTGTGTATCTGAGGCACACGGATTTATTTAAACACCTTAAGTTACACCACCCCAGTGCGGTTAAGAGGTGGACGTGCGGAGTGTGCGGCTTCGCCGACGACAGCGCTTATGCGTTGAAGAAGGTGAAGTCGCACCACGCGACAAGGCACCCGTCCACTGGGGGTCCGTGTGCCTCCGTTACACACAACCCCCTTGCAGGGAGTGCCGCCCGCGCAACACTCGGCGATAGCGGTGCCGAGTCGCGACCCGTTGACGCGGTGGAACTCTCCACCGAGAGCGAGGTCTCCTTTCCTCCTTTGGGAGCTTCCCCGGTGACCTGTGGGGGCACCACCACCTGCGCCCCCACCACCACAACAAGGTCTGCTCCTTCAAATGTTTCCAGGGCAACGAGGGCGGCTGCCTCCACCGCAGCCAAGACGACATCGAGAGGGGCCTCCTCTAAAACGTCAACCAGAGGCACTGCTACCACCACGCAACCCCGGCGACGGGCCGGGCCACCCACCGCCGCGTCAACAACAACAACAACCACAACCACAACGACGACGGTGGGATCCAGCACCGCTACCAGGAGCTCCGTTACCCTCGCGGCGTTCTTGCAGCGGAGCCGGCGCTCCTCCGCGGGCGAGGACGCCCCAACGAAACCAAGGACCAGCGGCGGGCCGGTGTCAATGGGGAGGATATCGGGGGGCAAGACCACCACGCCCCCCGCCCCCGCAAGGGGAAAGAAGAGTCCGGCGGCGTCCGCGTCGACCGCAAGGAAGGCGCGGGCGTCCACCGAGCCTCCCCAACCCGGCCCGCCCCGACGACCACCATCGAGGAGGGTGACTCCGGCCACGACCTTTGCGGAGGTCACCAGGGGCAGCCCGCCCGCAGTGGTCGGGGCGACGGCGGTGTCGCGGAATACGAGAGCGGCGTCTCTCCCGCCCGCGTCGACACGGGTGACACGGGCTGCAGTGAAGAGGATGGGGGGCGCGTCCACCATCTCCAGCGTCCCCCCAACGACACCGCCACTGCAGGGCCCACCACCTACGCCCTGCAGCGCCCCGGCCACCCTGACGACGACGACGGTGACGACCACGGCCCGTGGCTCGCCAATAATGACGGCGGCCGTCACACCATCTACGGCGGTCGCCGTCGCGGCGAGGACGCCGCCTGCCACGGGCCGCGCCTCCACCCTGCCGACCAGGACGACCCGGGCGACGTCCCTCCCGCCCGGGCCGTCCGCGAAGAGGCCTATTCGTGGACGCCTGTCCCCTCCGGGGGGCAGAGGGGGCACCCAGACCACCGGGGTGTCCCTCGTGGTGGAGGCGCGTGGGGAGGGGGCCGCGAAGAGAAGGTCGCTGCCTTCACCCAGGCCCCTCCCCACCATTGAAGAGTCATCGTCGTCGTCCGGAGACGATCAACCAGCGCCGGCGGCCGGGAACAAGGGGGGACCGGCAACCAGAAGGAGGAGGCGCTGCTACCCCAGCAGCAGCAGCAGCAGCAGCGGTAGCAGCAGTAACAGCAGCAGAAGGAGCAGCAACAACAGCGCCGCGAGGGGACGGGGCAACACCACCAGAGCGGTGCGCAGGCGGTGGGTGGATCGCCGGCCTGCAACAACGTCATCCGCGGAGTCGTCGGGGGATGAGGGGGCCCCGAGGCAGCCGTCCCCGCGGGTGGAGGGACCCACACCTTCCACCCGAAGGTCACCGAGGCACTCCCAGGATGGGAGGGGCCTCGATTTTAATTTAACATTAAATAACCGGTTTAATTTATTGACTGACCGGGCAACGAGCCCGGTCAATTTTGACGACGTATGTGTACCTGACTCCCCCGGGTCAAACCGGGGGTCTTTCTGTTGCAGGTGTGGAGGCGTACGGGACCCGCCCGCGTCAACATCCCGGGACAGCGTCGCGGTGGAGGCTTCGCTGAGGATGCCCCCGGCAAGCTCTAGGGAAAGCCACCCGGTGAGTGCGACGCGTGGATGTCGTGCGGTTCCTGGAAGCGGACGGACACCTGCAGCGACCGGGGGGCGGCGGCGGGGGATGGCGAACTCGGGCCTCCCCGCTGCAAGCGAGCGCAGGGGCGGGGCGCTTCAGCCCCGGGCCCCGCGGCAATCTAGGGTGCCCCATCCTCGAGGTGGAGGTCGCGACGCCGCGTCCGGCGCACCGCCAACCGAACGACCCCGAATTAGGGGACGCCGGGGGGTGGACGACGCCGCAAGGGCGCGGATAGTGGCCTTTGCTGAGGGGGTGGAGTCGCCCGTGCAACTGGAGGAACTTGCCGCGATGGTGGATGGGTTCCTCCAGGAGCGGAGGGCCGCGGGACCCGGGGCTGGCGACCGGAGTGCCGCCCCTAGCGGGGGTGCCGGTCGGCGCCGGCCTGTCGCGGAGGGTGGGTTGCGTCACCCGATGGGAGCCAATTCGGGGGAGAACGATGGCTCTTCCAACGCTCCGTATCGCGTGAGGGAGGCTACGCGAATTCAACGTCTCTTCCGGGCGAATAGGAAGCGCGCGGTGCAGGAGATTCTCGCCGGAGAATCTCCTCATTGCAGTGTGCCCCTGGACCGGGTCCAGGAGCACTTTTCCAACGTCTACTCGCTCCGAGTTCGCCCGAGTAGCCTCCCTCCTCTCTATCAGGAGGACCCGACTCCAGAGTCGAACGACGCCCTGGTTTCCCCCTTCTCGGAAGCCGAAGTCAGCCGTCGGTTAAAGCGGATGAAGCTTGCTTCGTCCGCCGGACCCGACGGTCTGACGTATGGTGACCTGAGGAGGGCGGATCCAGGAGCTGTCCTCTTAACGGCGGCGTTTAACACCTGTCGCCGGATGGAGAAGATACCGGATCGTTGGAAGAAGTCCAACACCATTCTTATTCATAAGAAGGGTGATCGTGATGACCTCTCGAATTGGAGGCCCATCGCTCTTGGTGACGCGACCCCGAAGCTCTTCGCGGCGGTTGTTGCCGACCGGCTCACCCGCTGGGCCGTATCCAACAAGCGGCTCAGCCAAGCACAGAAGGGCTTTTTGCCCTTCGAAGGCTGCTTGGAGCACAATTTTGTGCTCCAGCATGCCATGGCTGCCGCTCGCAAGCAGCGTAAGGAGGTGGTGGTGGCGTGGTTGGATCTGGCCAACGCTTTCGGTTCGGTTCCCCACGCCACCATCATCGACTCGCTATCCGGCGCCGGCGCTCCACGGCCGCTGATTAGTTTAGTCGCCAGCCTTTACGAGGGCGTGGCGACCAGGGTCCGTACCGCCGAAGGGTACACGTCCTGGATCCCCATGAAGTCGGGGGTGAGACAGGGCTGCCCACTTAGCCCGATCTTGTTCAACCTCTCCATTGAGGCCATGGTTCGCGGGGCCGTGGACTCGGTGGAAGGTGTGACGGTGAGCGGGCATAAGGTGACAGCTCTGGCGTACGCCGACGACGTGGCACTCGTCGCGTCATCTGCCGACGGCATGGGGAGGTTGCTGCAAGCAGCAGAGGGAACGGCTCGTGTGTTGGGCCTCTCCTTCAACCCCTCGAAGTGTGCAACACTGCACATTAGAGGGGACGGGAGAGTAGTTCGCACCGAGTTCCGTTTAGACGGGGGACTCGTTCCAGCTCTGGAGGACGGCCAGAGTTACGAGCACCTGGGAGTCCCGACCGGGGTTCGGATCGACCAAACCCCATACTCGACGATCGAGGCGCTTTTATCGGATTTACGCGCGGTAGATGAGTCCTTGCTCGCACCCTGGCAAAAAATCGAGACCGTGGCGACTTTTTTGTTGCCGCGCCTCGATTTCGCGTTCAGGGCAGGGCACGTTCGTAGAACCGCTTTAGCTGTCGCCGACAAGGTCATGAAGCGCACGGTAAAGAGGTGGTTGCACCTCCCGCAGCGTGCCAGTGCGGAGTTGGTTTATATCCCCCCCGCTTGGGGTGGGTGCGGCCTCCTCCCGCTGGTGGATCTGGCTGACGTGGCGTCGGTGTCGCACGCGTTCAGGATGCTGAATGCGGGTGACCCGGTCGTCGCGGATATTGCCAGGTCAGCGTTGTGTGACGCCGTGCGTGGAAAGATCGGTCGGACCCCTGGGAGCGGGGACCTTGCCGAATATCTCTCGGGCTCTTTGTCCGGTGAGATGGCGAGGCCGACGGCGGGCCGGGCTACGTTCTGGTCGCGAGCAAGGACAGTTGCATTAAGATCTTGCACGCGCCTCGGATTTCGTTGGAGGTGGGATGAGGTTCGTGAGGAACTCTCGATCGAGTGTCGCTCCCGGCAAGGACGATTAGTTGTGGTGCCGCCGGCTGCAAAAGGGCATTGCACGCGGAGGCTGAGAGCTTCAGTGGGGGAGTATTACATGGAAAGGCTTCTTCGGAAGCCGGACCAGGGGAAGGTGTTCGATGTCGCCTCCCGTTGTGCGGTTAGTAACCACTTTCTGCGCACGGGGGCGTTTGTCCGCTTCGCTGATTGGCGTTTTGTCCACCGCGCCCGCCTCGACGTGTTGCCGCTAAACGGCGCTCGTCGGTGGGGGGACGGTGACAGGCGTTGCCGGCGTTGCGGGCATGACTTCGAGGGCCTTCCCCATGTGCTCTCCCACTGTGGTCCTCACTCCGCAGCCCGGCAGCTGCGTCACGACAACGTCGTCCAGCGGCTCGTGAAGGCTGTCCGTCTTCCCGGTGAGCTCCGGGTCAACAAGCGGGTCCCGGGCGTCGACGGCGAGCTGGCAGCCCTGCGTCCCGACATTGTCGTGGAGCACGGGCTGTCGAAAAACATCGTCGTGGTCGACGTAGCCGTGCCTTTCGAGAATACTCTCGGCGCAATTGAGGAGGCAAGAGAGGGGAAGATACGCAAGTATCAACCCCTCGCCGAATCATTGCGTAGGCGCGGCTACCGAGTCCACGTAGATGCGTTCGTCGTCGGCGCTCTGGGCTCGTGGGACCCGGGGAACGAGTTCGTCCTGGACCTGCTGCGCGTCTCTCAGCGTTATGCAGCGCTGATGAGACGTCTCATGGTATCTGAGACAGTAGCCTGGTCCAGAGACATCTACGTGGAGCACGTAACCGGGGTACGTCAGTACCGGGCTCTACGGGGTGCACCCGAGGCGGAGTCGACGCCTGCGGCGCTGAGCGGGAGCAGTGGAGGCGCCCGCGTTCCTGGGGTGGTGCCGCCGGCGGATCCTTGAGCCTCCACACCTGTTCGACGAGAGACGTTGTTATGGGATGGATGTCCTAGCCTCCACAAGGACCCTGCAAAAGATAAACGAGACTATTTATTTATTTGTTTATTTATTTATCTATTTACTTGTTAATTTTACCTAATCGACTTTCTTGTTTTTCTAGTCCAACTTATTTTAGTTTAGTTTACCTTATCTTATCTTGTTTTATTCTTTTTTTTTTTTTATTTTATTTCATACGCTATCTCTGGTTATTTATAATCTCTTTTATCTTTTATCTTTTTACGTACTTACTTAATTTATTCTGTTTTATTCTATTATTCTATGATACAAGTATAGATATATCCATCTGCGGATATAGTCATTAATAATGTTTCTCTGTGTTATTAATGTATTACAGCAGGGCCTACATAGTTGGTAACTGCATGCAAAATACATACATGACATCCACCCCACCCAGGGG
This sequence comes from Xylocopa violacea, assembly GCA_963969225.1. NCBI lineage: Eukaryota > Metazoa > Arthropoda > Insecta > Hymenoptera > Apidae > Xylocopa > Xylocopa violacea. Next base: position 14,233,765 of record CAXAJV010000016.1, on the reverse strand, counting down.
GCCTTGATCTGACTAGGATGGACAACTGTAGGAAAGTGATAACATAGCAGGACTATGTAATGGACTCAATTGTATATGCCCTACTCTATCGCTTTTATCGTATCTACCGCATTTTATTTTATTCTATTTTATTTCATTTTATTTTATCTTATTTTATTGTATTTTATCTACTCAAGTTTTCTATTTCATCTTATTATATGACTACGGACGATTTTAACTACTTGTACTCTGTTGACACTATTTTATTCTGTATGTTTCCATGCTAGAGTCCATTTTAATTTTAATCTTAATTAAGTTACTATCTATTTATTATCACCTGCTTATGTAGTACCATCTTTACACCTACCTACGTTAGCTGATTACTTTATGCTGTCCACATTTCTTAGTCTGCTTTCTTTATTCTATTCTAGGCACTTGCTGCTCGCAGGGCTCCCCTGGAAAGCGTTGTAACAACAGGTCTCACACACTGCATTCGTCGATTTTATTTATTTACCTGTGGACTTAAAAGCGCTAGTCCGCTAGGCCAAAGATAAAGCAATTTTTTATTTGTAGACAACCGACCGATGTCTCTCCTCGCTTTATTTTATTTCCATTTGCTTTTTTTTTTATTGTTATTTAAACTCTACACTGATATTTATATTTGTATTGACTTATATACTGTTTTATATACATTTACTACAATTTTATTGTTTTACTTAATCTGATGTTATGAATCTACGCGGCAGGAGACATGTGTCCCTGCTTAGGTGAATCAGTGTTTTATTATTCGTTTTATTATACATATGTATGCGGACCACATGCATTGTAACGTTGTAACACTTGTATACCCCTGGGGCTTCGGCTCCAGGGGAACATTAATTGATTAATAAAGCGCTTTTATCTGTTCTTATCAGCTTAATATCTGATACACTCCTCATTAGGAGTCAGAATATTAATCTGATTTTTGGAAAGAGGCGGATTGCTGGGGCTTGCTCCACCTCCGCCGCGAGTCGGCCCGGTATTGCAGTGCCTCCGGGATCGGCTCAATTAGTTCTTTTTTAACCATATATACACACTTTGATCTTACCATCATTAAGTTTTATTTATTTTTTGTTGTTGTGACTCGCCGGAGTGTCGTGTTTTTCGCGTCGCGTGTGCAGTGTTGTCCGACCGGTGCAGTGACAAGTGCGAGCGACGAGCTGGAGGTGCCCTGGTCATCGGGTAAGTCACGGTAGGAGTAGGTAGAGGTTGGAAAAATCGTAGTTAGAATTAGAGCTCCCGAAACGGTGAAAACCGTTCCCGGGTAGACACTCCCCCTCCGACGATACCATCGGCAAGAGGGGCGAGAAATAGTTAGATCGCGGTAAATTCCGATTGTTTCATTTATACACAGCTACAGGCATAGCCCGTAGCTGCTGTTTGGTTGCTAACGACCTCCCCTGCTTCTACCGCCGACGAATTTGGTCACGTACTCCTGTAAAATCGAACTTTAACGATTTTACAGGCAGGCGCTGCGTAATAGCAGCAGTAAGTTAAACGAGTAAATTCTGTTTGCTTAATAAGAGATCGAGGTACACGGAGGCTCTTTACACCCCGTGTAACTCGATACATTTTTGCGCATCCAGTGCACCTCCAGGCCGTGCGGAACGACGGGCGAGAATTAACCGCGGGCGGTTGTCTCTCTCGATCGCGAAGTACGGTTCGCTCGCGCGGTCGCTGCGTCCGGTCGGGCACCGCTGAGCCGTTCGTCAGCCTGTAATATTTATTTATATCTATATTCATATTTATATTTACATTTATATTTATATCTATATTCATAGTTATTTTATTTAGTTTACTCCGCGTTCGCGCCGACTCGTTTTGTTGTTATTGTATATATAATTTATTTTTATTGTTCATCGTTCGTGTTCTTCTTCTTTTTCGTTCCGTTTTCGTTTGTGTTTTCGCTCTGGCGAGCGTGATTATTTCATCATTTTACCTTCCTTGTTTACTTTCTTTTGTTTTGTCGAGTCGGTCCGTTGCGTTGCGACGCTTTCGATTGAACGATGACGAGTAACGGCAGCCAAACCAACACCATGGATACGGACAATAATAACACCGTTGTTAGGCTGCTGTACCCGTTCCCTGCCGAATTTCCGTGCCCGTTCTGCTTCAACGGCAGGACGGCGTGCAAGAAGGGGGCGTGCGTGTATCTGAGGCACGCGGATCTGTTCAAACACCTCAAACTACACCACCCCGGTGCGATCAAACGGTGGTCCTGCGCCGAGTGCGGCTTCACCGACGACAGCGCGTACGCGCTGAAGAAGGTGAAGTCGCACCACGCGACCAGGCACCCGTCCGCCGGGGGTCCGTGTGCCCCCGTTACACGCAACCCCCTCGCAGGGAGCGTCGCCCGCGCAACGCCCGGCGACACCGGGGCCGAGACGCGACCCCGCGTGGAAGCGGTGGGGCTCTCCACCGGGAGCGAGGTCTCCCCTCCTCCCCTGGGGGCCTCCCCGGTGACCTTGGGGGGCACCACCACCTGTGCCCCCAGAAATAGACCAAAGACTGCTCCGTTAAATGTTTCCAGCGCCGCGAGGACGGCTGCCTCCACCGCTGCCAGGACGACGTCGGCGACGGGAGCGACGATGACGACGACGACCACCACCACCACCTCCCAACCCCGACGACGGGCCGGGCCGCCCACCGCCGCGCCCGGGAAAATACACCCAACCAAAACCATACCGGCGGCGGGGAGCAGCACCGCCACCAGGAGCCCCGTCACCCTCGCGGCGTTCCTGCAGCCGAGCCGGCGCTCGTCCGCGGGCGAGGACGCCCCGGCGGAGCGGAGGACCAGCGGCGGGCCGGCGTCAATGGGGAGGAGGTCGGGAGGCAACACCACCTCGCCCCCCGCGGCGGCGTCCGCGTCGACCGCGAGGAAGACGCGGGCGTCCACCGAGCCTCCCCAACCCGGCCCGCCCCGACGAGCACCCTCGCGGAGAGTAACCCCGGCCACCACCTTCGCAGAAGTCACCAGAGGCAGCCCGCCAGCGGTGGTCGGAGCGACGACGACGACGGTGCCGAGACGGACGAGAGCGGCGTCTCTCCCGCCCGCGCCGACACGGAGGACGCGGACGGCGACGAAGAGGACGGGGGGTGCGACCGCCACCTCCAGCACCCCCCCTGCGACACCGCCGCTGCAGAGCCCACCACCGACGCCCTGCAGCGCCCCGGCCACCCTGACGACGACGACGGTGACGACCACGGTCCGTGGCTCGCCCGTGATGACGGCGGTCGTCACTCCACCTCCGGCGGCCGCCGTCGCCGCGGGCCGCGCCTCCACCCCGCCGACCAGGACGACCCGGGCGACGTCCCTCCCGCCCGGGCCGCCCGCGAAGAGGCCAACGCGGGGACGCCTGTCCCCTCCGGGGGGCAGAGGGGACGCCCAGACCACCGGGGGGTCCCTCGTGGTGGAGGCGCGCGGGGAGGGGGCCGCGAAGAGAAGGAAGGTGCCTTCGCCCAGGCCCCTCCCCACCATCGAGGAGCCGCCACCGTCGTCGCCGTCGGCACGCGAACGACCACCGGCGCCGTCGGCCAGGAGAGGGACGCGCCGCCGCAACACCACCGGCAGCGGCGACAGCAGCAGCAGCAGCGGAAGCAGTAGCAGCAGGAGCAGGAACAACAACGCCGCGGGGGGGCGGAACAACACGGCGGGAGCGGCACGCAGGCGGTGGGCGGACCGCAGAACATCCACCTCGTCGTCTTCGGAGTCGTCGGGAGACGAGGGAGCCCGGAGGCAGCCGCCCTCGCGCGCGATGGAAGCAACACCAGCCACCCGAAGGTCACCGGGGCGCCCCCAGGGGGGGAGGGGCCTCGGCTCCAATTTACCATTAACTAACCGCTTTAACATTCTGTCCGACCGGGCAACGAGCCCGGTCAATTTTAATAATATTAGTTTACCTGACTCCCCCGGGTCAAACCGGGGGCGTTTCTGTTGTAGGTGCGGGGGCGCACGGGACCCGCCCGCGTCAACACCCCGGGACAGCGTCGCGGCGGCGGCTTCGTCGGGGGAGTTCCCGGCGGGCTCTGCGGAAAGCCACCCGGTGAGTGCGACGCGTGGATGCCGTGCGGAACCTGGAGGCGGACGGATACCCGCAGCGAGCGTGGAGCGGCGGCGGGGGACGGCGAACTCGAGCCTCCCCGCTGCGAGCGAGCGCAGGGGCGGGGCGCTTCAGCCCCGGGCCCCGCGGCAATCCAGGGTGCCCCATCCGCGAGGCGGGGGTCGCGATGCCGCGTGCGGCGCGCCGCCCGCCGGTAGACCCCGAACGAGGGGACGCCGGGGGGTGGACGACGCCGCGAGGGCGCGGATCGTGGCCTTCGCCGAGCGGGTGGAGTCGCCCGCGCAACTGGAGGAGCTTGCCGCGATGGTGGATGAGTTCCTTCAGGAGCGGAGGGCCGCGAGACCCGGGGCTGGCGACCGGAGTGCCGCCCCTAGCGGGGGTGCCGATCGGCGCCGGCCGGTCGCGGGGGGTGGGTTGCGTCACCCGATGGGAGCCGACTCGAGAGAGAACGATGGCTCTCCCAACGCTCCGTATCGCGTGAGGGAGGCTACTCGGATTCAACGCCTTTTCCGGGCGAACAGGAAGCGCGCGGTGCAGGAGATTCTCGCCGGAGAATCTCCTCATTGCAACGTGCCCCTGGACCGGGTCCAGGAGCACTTCACGAACATCTATTCGCTCCGAGTTCGCCCGAGTAGCCTCCCTCCTCTCTATCAGGAGGACCCGACTCCAGAGTCGAACGACGCCCTGGTTTCTCCCTTCTCGGAAGCCGAAGTCAGCCGTCGGCTAAAGCGGATGAAGCTCGCTTCGTCCGCCGGACCCGACGGCTTGACGTACGGCGACCTGAGGAGGGCGGATCCAGGTGCGGTCCTCTTAACGGCGACATTCAACACCTGTCGCCGGATGGAGAAGATACCGGATCGTTGGAAGAAGTCCAACACCGTGCTTATTTATAAGAAAGGTGATCGTGATGACCTCTCGAATTGGAGGCCCATCGCTCTCGGTGACGCGACACCGAAGCTCTTCGCGGCGGTCGTCGCCGATCGGCTCACCCGCTGGGCCGTGTCCAACAAGCGGCTCAGCCAAGCACAGAAGGGCTTCCTGCCCTTCGAAGGCTGCTTGGAGCACAATTTTGTGCTTCAGCACGCCATGGCTGCCGCTCGCAAGCAGCGCAGGGAGGTGGTGGTGGCGTGGTTGGATCTGGCCAACGCTTTCGGGTCGGTTCCCCACGCTACCATCATCGACTCGCTGTCCGACGCCGGCGCTCCGCGGTCGCTGATCAGCGTCGTCGCCAGCCTTTACGAAGGCGTGGCGACCAGGGTCCGTACCGCCGAAGGGTACACGTCCTGGATCCCCATGAAGTCGGGGGTGAGACAGGGCTGCCCGCTTAGCCCGATCTTATTCAACCTCTCCATCGAGGCCATGGTTCGCGGGGCCGTGGACTCGGCGGAGGGGGTGATGGTGAACGGGCATAAGGTGACAGCCCTGGCGTACGCTGACGACGTGGCGCTCGTCGCGTCATCTACCGACGGCATGGGGAGGTTACTGCAAGCGGCAGAGGGAACGGCTCGGGCGCTGGGCCTCTCCTTCAACCCCTCGAAGTGTGCAACTCTGCACATCAGAGGGGACGGGAGAGTAGCCCGCACCGAGTTTCGTTTAGACGGGGGACTCGTTCCAGCTCTGGGGGACGGCCAGAGTTACGAGCACCTGGGAGTCCCGACGGGGGTTCGGATCGACCAAACCCCATATCCAACGATCGAGGCGCTTTTGACCGATTTGCGCGCGGTAGACGAGTCCTTGCTCGCACCCTGGCAAAAAATCGAGACCGTGGCAACGTTTCTGTTGCCGCGCCTCGATTTCGCGTTCAGGGCAGGGCACGTGCGTAGAACCGCTTTAGCTGTCGCCGACAAGGTCATGAAGCGCACGGTGAAGAGGTGGTTACACCTCCCGCAGCGTGCCAGCGCGGAGTTGGTTTTCATCCCCCCCGCATGGGGTGGGTGCGGCCTTCTCCCGCTGGTGGATCTGGCCGACGTGGCGTCCGTGTCGCACGCGTTCAGAATGCTGAACGCGGGCGACCCGGTCGTCGCGGACATCGCCGGGTCAGCGCTGCGCGACGCCGTGCGTGAAAAGATCGGTCGGACCCCTGGAAGCGGGGACCTTGCCGACTATCTCTCGGGCTCTTTGTCCGGCGAGATGGCGAGGCCGACGGCGGGCCGGGCTACGTTCTGGTCGCGAGCAAGGACCGTAGCTTTAAGATCCAGCACGCGCCTCGGTTTTCGTTGGAGGTGGGACGAGGTTCGTGAAGAACTCTCGATCGAGTGTCGCTCCCGGCAAGGACGAGTCGTTGTGGTGCCGCCAGCTGCGAAAGGGCAGTGCACGCGGAGGCTGAGGGCGGCAGTGGGGGAGGGCTACATGGAAAGGCTTCTACGGAAGCCGGACCAAGGGAAGGTCTTCGACGTAGCTTCCCGTTGCGCGGTTAGCAACCACTTTCTGCGCACGGGGGCGTTTGTCCGTTTCGCTGACTGGCGTTTCGTTCACCGCGCCCGCCTCGACGTGTTGCCGTTGAACGGTGCACGTCGGTGGGGGGACGGTGACAAGCGTTGCCGGCGATGCGGGCATGACTTCGAGGGCCTTCCCCATGTGCTCTCCCACTGCGGTCCTCACTCCGCAGCCCGGCAGCTGCGTCACGACAACATCGTCCAGCGGCTCGCGAAGGCTGTCCGTCTTCCCGGTGAGCTCCGGGTCAACAGGCGCGTCCCGGGCGTCGACGGCGAGCTGGCAGCCCTGCGTCCCGACATCGTCGTGGAGCACGGGCTGTCGAAAAACATCGTCGTGGTTGACGTAGCCGTGCCCTTCGAGAACACTCTCGACGCAATCGAGGAGGCGAGACAAGGGAAGATACGCAAGTATCAACCCCTCGCCGAATCGTTGCGTAGGCGCGGCTACCGAGTCCACGTCGATGCGTTCGTCGTCGGCGCCCTGGGCTCGTGGGACCCGGGGAACGAGTTCGTCCTGGACCTGCTGCGCGTCTCTCGGCGCTACGCAGCGCTGATGAGGCGTCTCATGGTATCTGAGACGGTAGCCTGGTCCAGAGACATCTACGTGGAGCACGTAACCGGGGTACGTCAGTACCGGGCTCTGCGGGGGGCGCCCGCGGCGGAGTCGACGCCCGCGGCGCTGAGCGGGAGCAGTGGAGGCGCCCGCGTTCCTGGGGTGGTGCCGCCGGCGGATCCCTGAGCCTCCGCATCTACATTGACCCTGCACGAGACGTCGACACGGGGTGGATGTCGTCAGCCTCCACACAAAGTCTGGAACAGGTTAAGGAGGGTGTCTAGTTATGCAGCCACATATTCACTTTGTTTTTGCTGCTCGTTTCGTTACTCACCTATTCATCTCCTTCACTTTACTTTACTTTACGTTTTTCTATCTTACTCTATCTACTTGGCTGCATATCTGGACGCCCTTCTTACCTCTCATCTACTTATTCACTTATGTCCAATCACGCATATTAGGTTACCGTATCTGGTTAAGCTAAGTTCGGAATTAAATTACATACACGACATCCACCCCGGTCCAGGGGGCGCCTAGAGCACTTAATACATTTATTTTAGTTTTTACTTTTTCCTTCTATTTCATTTCAGATTACTTTACTCTATCTCTGCTCTCTCTCTCCTTTCCACACAACGGACATTTTACACGGTTTCATTTGGTTCACTACTCTGCGTCTACTCTCCCTCTTTTTCTACTCTCCTCCTACATACTCAACTCTTGATACTTTGTCCACCTACTTACTCTAAGACTCCTTTCTTCTCATTTAGTTATCATGCTCATCCTGACCCCCCTGGTACAAGATCTTGCGTCGCGTCTCAGTAGAATTATTAGTTCAACGATAGATTTAAGGGTGCCAGACCGCAGTTACTTTATTTTGTTTCTTTATTTCCTTATGTACCAAGCGATAACTTTTCCTTTCTGTACAACGACAATGCTCTGGTCACCTCGCAACAGTTATTATGATAGATCTTAAGCTCAACTGACCCGCCATGGGCATTGGCAAAGTTCCTTTTAGTTTAAACTTTATTTTCTTTTTGCTAATTGCGTTAATACTTATTTCACGAAACCAATAAACATTGTTAATCGGTAAGGTGGCGAGTCGTACGACCCCACCAAGCGAACTTATAATCCTATCATTCTGTACATGTGTATGCAGATACATACAATGTAATGCTGTGAACTTGTATACCCCTGGGGCCTCGGCCCCAGGGGAACATTAATTGATTAAATAAAGGATTCTTATCTGTTCTTATCAGCTTAATATCTGATACACTCCTCATTAGGAGTCAGAATATTAATCTGATTTTTGGAAAGAGGCGGATTGCTGGGGCTTGCTCCACCTCCGCCGCGAGTCGGCCCGGTATTGCAGTGCCTCCGGGATCGGCTCAATTAGTTCTTTTTTAACCATATATACACACTTTGATCTTACCATCATTAAGTTTTATTTATTTTTTGTTGTTGTGACTCGCCGGAGTGTCGTGTTTTTCGCGTCGCGTGTGCAGTGTTGTCCGACCGGTGCAGTGACAAGTGCGAGCGACGAGCTGGAGGTGCCCTGGTCATCGGGTAAGTCACGGTAGGAGTAGGTAGAGGTTGGAAAAATCGTAGTTAGAATTAGAGCTCCCGAAACGGTGAAAACCGTTCCCGGGTAGACACTCCCCCTCCGACGATACCATCGGCAAGAGGGGCGAGAAATAGTTAGATCGCGGTAAATTCCGATTGTTTCATTTATACACAGCTACAGGCATAGCCCGTAGCTGCTGTTTGGTTGCTAACGACCTCCCCTGCTTCTACCGCCGACGAATTTGGTCACGTACTCCTGTAAAATCGAACTTTAACGATTTTACAGGCAGGCGCTGCGTAATAGCAGCAGTAAGTTAAACGAGTAAATTCTGTTTGCTTAATAAGAGATCGAGGTACACGGAGGCTCTTTACACCCCGTGTAACTCGATACATTTTTGCGCATCCAGTGCACCTCCAGGCCGTGCGGAACGACGGGCGAGAATTAACCGCGGGCGGTTGTCTCTCTCGATCGCGAAGTACGGTTCGCTCGCGCGGTCGCTGCGTCCGGTCGGGCACCGCTGAGCCGTTCGTCAGCCTGTAATATTTATTTATATCTATATTCATATTTATATTTACATTTATATTTATATCTATATTCATAGTTATTTTATTTAGTTTACTCCGCGTTCGCGCCGACTCGTTTTGTTGTTATTGTATATATAATTTATTTTTATTGTTCATCGTTCGTGTTCTTCTTCTTTTTCGTTCCGTTTTCGTTTGTGTTTTCGCTCTGGCGAGCGTGATTATTTCATCATTTTACCTTCCTTGTTTACTTTCTTTTGTTTTGTCGAGTCGGTCCGTTGCGTTGCGACGCTTTCGATTGAACGATGACGAGTAACGGCAGCCAAACCAACACCATGGATACGGACAATAATAACACCGTTGTTAGGCTGCTGTACCCGTTCCCTGCCGAATTTCCGTGCCCGTTCTGCTTCAACGGCAGGACGGCGTGCAAGAAGGGGGCGTGCGTGTATCTGAGGCACGCGGATCTGTTCAAACATCTCAAACTACACCACCCCGGTGCGATCAAACGGTGGTCCTGCGCCGAGTGCGGCTTCACCGACGACAGCGCGTACGCGCTGAAGAAGGTGAAGTCGCACCACGCGACCAGGCACCCGTCCGCCGGGGGTCCGTGTGCCCCCGTTACACGCAACCCCCTCGCAGGGAGCGTCGCCCGCGCAACGCCCGGCGACACCGGGGCCGAGACGCGACCCCGCGTGGAAGCGGTGGGGCTCTCCACCGGGAGCGAGGTCTCCCCTCCTCCCCTGGGGGCCTCCCCGGTGACCTTGGGGGGCACCACCACCTGTGCCCCCAGAAATAGACCAAAGACTGCTCCGTTAAATGTTTCCAGCGCCGCGAGGACGGCTGCCTCCACCGCTGCCAGGACGACGTCGGCGACGGGAGCGACGATGACGACGACGACCACCACCACCACCTCCCAACCCCGACGACGGGCCGGGCCGCCCACCGCCGCGCCCGGGAAAATACACCCAACCAAAACCATACCGGCGGCGGGGAGCAGCACCGCCACCAGGAGCCCCGTCACCCTCGCGGCGTTCCTGCAGCCGAGCCGGCGCTCGTCCGCGGGCGAGGACGCCCCGGCGGAGCGGAGGACCAGCGGCGGGCCGGCGTCAATGGGGAGGAGGTCGGGAGGCAACACCACCTCGCCCCCCGCGGCGGCGTCCGCGTCGACCGCGAGGAAGACGCGGGCGTCCACCGAGCCTCCCCAACCCGGCCCGCCCCGACGAGCACCCTCGCGGAGAGTAACCCCGGCCACCACCTTCGCAGAAGTCACCAGAGGCAGCCCGCCAGCGGTGGTCGGAGCGACGACGACGACGGTGCCGAGACGGACGAGAGCGGCGTCTCTCCCGCCCGCGCCGACACGGAGGACGCGGACGGCGACGAAGAGGACGGGGGGTGCGACCGCCACCTCCAGCACCCCCCCTGCGACACCGCCGCTGCAGAGCCCACCACCGACGCCCTGCAGCGCCCCGGCCACCCTGACGACGACGACGGTGACGACCACGGTCCGTGGCTCGCCCGTGATGACGGCGGTCGTCACTCCACCTCCGGCGGCCGCCGTCGCCGCGGGCCGCGCCTCCACCCCGCCGACCAGGACGACCCGGGCGACGTCCCTCCCGCCCGGGCCGCCCGCGAAGAGGCCAACGCGGGGACGCCTGTCCCCTCCGGGGGGCAGAGGGGACGCCCAGACCACCGGGGGGTCCCTCGTGGTGGAGGCGCGCGGGGAGGGGGCCGCGAAGAGAAGGAAGGTGCCTTCGCCCAGGCCCCTCCCCACCATCGAGGAGCCGCCACCGTCGTCGCCGTCGGCACGCGAACGACCACCGGCGCCGTCGGCCAGGAGAGGGACGCGCCGCCGCAACACCACCGGCAGCGGCGACAGCAGCAGCAGCAGCGGAAGCAGTAGCAGCAGGAGCAGGAACAACAACGCCGCGGGGGGGCGGAACAACACGGCGGGAGCGGCACGCAGGCGGTGGGCGGACCGCAGAACATCCACCTCGTCGTCTTCGGAGTCGTCGGGAGACGAGGGAGCCCGGAGGCAGCCGCCCTCGCGCGCGATGGAAGCAACACCAGCCACCCGAAGGTCACCGGGGCGCCCCCAGGGGGGGAGGGGCCTCGACTCCAATTTACTATCAACTAACCGCTTTAACATTCTGTCCGACCGGGCAACGAGCCCGGTCAATTTTAATAATATTAGTTTACCTGACTCCCCCGGGTCAAACCGGGGGCGTTTCTGTTGTAGGTGCGGGGGCGCACGGGACCCGCCCGCGTCAACACCCCGGGACAGCGTCGCGGCGGCGGCTTCGTCGGGGGAGTTCCCGGCGGGCTCTGCGGAAAGCCACCCGGTGAGTGCGACGCGTGGATGCCGTGCGGAACCTGGAGGCGGACGGATACCCGCAGCGAGCGTGGAGCGGCGGCGGGGGACGGCGAACTCGAGCCTCCCCGCTGCGAGCGAGCGCAGGGGCGGGGCGCTTCAGCCCCGGGCCCCGCGGCAATCCAGGGTGCCCCATCCGCGAGGCGGGGGTCGCGATGCCGCGTGCGGCGCGCCGCCCGCCGGTAGACCCCGAACGAGGGGACGCCGGGGGGTGGACGACGCCGCGAGGGCGCGGATCGTGGCCTTCGCCGAGCGGGTGGAGTCGCCCGCGCAACTGGAGGAGCTTGCCGCGATGGTGGATGAGTTCCTTCAGGAGCGGAGGGCCGCGAGACCCGGGGCTGGCGACCGGAGTGCCGCCCCTAGCGGGGGTGCCGATCGGCGCCGGCCGGTCGCGGGGGGTGGGTTGCGTCACCCGATGGGAGCCGACTCGAGAGAGAACGATGGCTCTCCCAACGCTCCGTATCGCGTGAGGGAGGCTACTCGGATTCAACGCCTTTTCCGGGCGAACAGGAAGCGCGCGGTGCAGGAGATTCTCGCCGGAGAATCTCCTCATTGCAACGTGCCCCTGGACCGGGTCCAGGAGCACTTCACGAACATCTATTCGCTCCGAGTTCGCCCGAGTAGCCTCCCTCCTCTCTATCAGGAGGACCCGACTCCAGAGTCGAACGACGCCCTGGTTTCTCCCTTCTCGGAAGCCGAAGTCAGCCGTCGGCTAAAGCGGATGAAGCTCGCTTCGTCCGCCGGACCCGACGGCTTGACGTACGGCGACCTGAGGAGGGCGGATCCAGGTGCGGTCCTCTTAACGGCGACATTCAACACCTGTCGCCGGATGGAGAAGATACCGGATCGTTGGAAGAAGTCCAACACCGTGCTTATTTATAAGAAAGGTGATCGTGATGACCTCTCGAATTGGAGGCCCATCGCTCTCGGTGACGCGACACCGAAGCTCTTCGCGGCGGTCGTCGCCGATCGGCTCACCCGCTGGGCCGTGTCCAACAAGCGGCTCAGCCAAGCACAGAAGGGCTTCCTGCCCTTCGAAGGCTGCTTGGAGCACAATTTTGTGCTTCAGCACGCCATGGCTGCCGCTCGCAAGCAGCGCAGGGAGGTGGTGGTGGCGTGGTTGGATCTGGCCAACGCTTTCGGGTCGGTTCCCCACGCTACCATCATCGACTCGCTGTCCGACGCCGGCGCTCCGCGGTCGCTGATCAGCATCGTCGCCAGCCTTTACGAAGGCGTGGCGACCAGGGTCCGTACCGCCGAAGGGTACACGTCCTGGATCCCCATGAAGTCGGGGGTGAGACAGGGCTGCCCGCTTAGCCCGATCTTATTCAACCTCTCCATCGAGGCCATGGTTCGCGGGGCCGTGGACTCGGCGGAGGGGGTGATGGTGAACGGGCATAAGGTGACAGCCCTGGCGTACGCTGACGACGTGGCGCTCGTCGCGTCATCTACCGACGGCATGGGGAGGTTACTGCAAGCGGCAGAGGGAACGGCTCGGGCGCTGGGCCTCTCCTTCAACCCCTCGAAGTGTGCAACTCTGCACATCAGAGGGGACGGGAGAGTAGCCCGCACCGAGTTTCGTTTAGACGGGGGACTCGTTCCAGCTCTGGGGGACGGCCAGAGTTACGAGCACCTGGGAGTCCCGACGGGGGTTCGGATCGACCAAACCCCATATCCAACGATCGAGGCGCTTTTGACCGATTTGCGCGCGGTAGACGAGTCCTTGCTCGCACCCTGGCAAAAAATCGAGACCGTGGCAACGTTTCTGTTGCCGCGCCTCGATTTCGCGTTCAGGGCAGGGCACGTGCGTAGAACCGCTTTAGCTGTCGCCGACAAGGTCATGAAGCGCACGGTGAAGAGGTGGTTACACCTCCCGCAGCGTGCCAGCGCGGAGTTGGTTTTCATCCCCCCCGCATGGGGTGGGTGCGGCCTTCTCCCGCTGGTGGATCTGGCCGACGTGGCGTCCGTGTCGCACGCGTTCAGAATGCTGAACGCGGGCGACCCGGTCGTCGCGGACATCGCCGGGTCAGCGCTGCGCGACGCCGTGCGTGAAAAGATCGGTCGGACCCCTGGAAGCGGGGACCTTGCCGACTATCTCTCGGGCTCTTTGTCCGGCGAGATGGCGAGGCCGACGGCGGGCCGGGCTACGTTCTGGTCGCGAGCAAGGACCGTAGCTTTAAGATCCAGCACGCGCCTCGGTTTTCGTTGGAGGTGGGACGAGGTTCGTGAAGAACTCTCGATCGAGTGTCGCTCCCGGCAAGGACGAGTCGTTGTGGTGCCGCCAGCTGCGAAAGGGCAGTGCACGCGGAGGCTGAGGGCGGCAGTGGGGGAGGGCTACATGGAAAGGCTTCTACGGAAGCCGGACCAAGGGAAGGTCTTCGACGTAGCTTCCCGTTGCGCGGTTAGCAACCACTTTCTGCGCACGGGGGCGTTTGTCCGTTTCGCTGACTGGCGTTTCGTTCACCGCGCCCGCCTCGACGTGTTGCCGTTGAACGGTGCACGTCGGTGGGGGGACGGTGACAAGCGTTGCCGGCGATGCGGGCATGACTTCGAGGGCCTTCCCCATGTGCTCTCCCACTGCGGTCCTCACTCCGCAGCCCGGCAGCTGCGTCACGACAACATCGTCCAGCGGCTCGCGAAGGCTGTCCGTCTTCCCGGTGAGCTCCGGGTCAACAGGCGCGTCCCGGGCGTCGACGGCGAGCTGGCAGCCCTGCGTCCCGACATCGTCGTGGAGCACGGGCTGTCGAAAAACATCGTCGTGGTTGACGTAGCCGTGCCCTTCGAGAACACTCTCGACGCAATCGAGGAGGCGAGACAAGGGAAGATACGCAAGTATCAACCCCTCGCCGAATCGTTGCGTAGGCGCGGCTACCGAGTCCACGTCGATGCGTTCGTCGTCGGCGCCCTGGGCTCGTGGGACCCGGGGAACGAGTTCGTCCTGGACCTGCTGCGCGTCTCTCGGCGCTACGCAGCGCTGATGAGGCGTCTCATGGTATCTGAGACGGTAGCCTGGTCCAGAGACATCTACGTGGAGCACGTAACCGGGGTACGTCAGTACCGGGCTCTGCGGGGGGCGCCCGCGGCGGAGTCGACGCCCGCGGCGCTGAGCGGGAGCAGTGGAGGCGCCCGCGTTCCTGGGGTGGTGCCGCCGGCGGATCCCTGAGCCTCCGCATCTACATTGACCCTGCACGAGACGTCGACACGGGGTGGATGTCGTCAGCCTCCACACAAAGTCTGGAACAGGTTAAGGAGGGTGTCTAGTTATGCAGCCACATATTCACTTTGTTTTTGCTGCTCGTTTCGTTACTCACCTATTCATCTCCTTCACTTTACTTTACTTTACGTTTTTCTATCTTACTCTGTCTACTTGGCTGCATATCTGGACGCCCTTCTTACCTCTCATCTACTTATTCACTTATGTCCAATCACGCATATTAGGTTACCGTATCTGGTTAAGCTAAGTTCGGAATTAAATTACATACACGACATCCACCCCGGTCCAGGGGGCGCCTAGAGCACTTAATACATTTATTTTAGTTTTTACTTTTTCCTTCTATTTCATTTCAGATTACTTTACTCTATCTCTGCTCTCTCTCTCCTTTCCACACAACGGACATTTTACACGGTTTCATTTGGTTCACTACTCTGCGTCTACTCTCCCTCTTTTTCTACTCTCCTCCTACATACTCAACTCTTGATACTTTGTCCACCTACTTACTCTAAGACTCCTTTCTTCTCATTTAGTTATCATGCTCATCCTGACCCCCCTGGTACAAGATCTTGCGTCGCGTCTCAGTAGAATTATTAGTTCAACGATAGATTTAAGGGTGCCAGACCGCAGTTACTTTATTTTGTTTCTTTATTTCCTTATGTACCAAGCGATAACTTTTCCTTTCTGTACAACGACAATGCTCTGGTCACCTCGCAACAGTTATTATGATAGATCTTAAGCTCAACTGACCCGCCATGGGCATTGGCAAAGTTCCTTTTAGTTTAAACTTTATTTTCTTTTTGCTAATTGCGTTAATACTTATTTCACGAAACCAATAAACATTGTTAATCGGTAAGGTGGCGAGTCGTACGACCCCACCAAGCGAACTTATAATCCTATCATTCTGTACATGTGTATGCAGATACATACAATGTAATGCTGTGAACTTGTATACCCCTGGGGCCTCGGCCCCAGGGGAACATTAATTGATTAAATAAAGGATTCTTATCTGTTCTTATCAGCTTAATATCTGATACACTCCTCATTAGGAGTCAGAATATTAATCTGATTTTTGGAAAGAGGCGGATTGCTGGGGCTTGCTCCACCTCCGCCGCGAGTCGGCCCGGTATTGCAGTGCCTCCGGGATCGGCTCAATTATCTCTCTTAAACACACTTTGATCTTACCATCATCTAGTCTTTTTATTTATTTACTTTTTGTTGTGACTCGCTCGCCGAAGTGTTTTCCGCGTCGCGTGTGCAGTGTTGTCCGACCGGTGCAGTGACAAGTGCGAGCGACGAGCTGGAGGTGCCCTGGTCATCGGGTAAGTCACGGTAGGAGTAGGTAGAGGTTGGAAAAATCGTAGTTAGAATTAGAGCTCCCGAAACGGTGAAAACCGTTCCCGGGTAGACACTCCCCCTCCGACGATACCATCGGCAAGAGGGGCGAGAAATAGTTAGATCGCGGTAAATTCCGATTGTTTCATTTATACACAGCTACAGGCATAGCCCGTAGCTGCTGTTTGGTTGCTAACGACCTCCCCTGCTTCTACCGCCGACGAATTTGGTCACGTACTCCTGTAAAATTGAACTTCGACAATTTTACAGGCAGGCGCTGCGTAATAGCAGCAGTAGATTAATCGAGTAAATTCTGTTTGCTTAATTAGAGATCGAGGTACACGGAGGCTCTTTACACCCCGTGTAACTCGATACATTTTTGCGCACCCAGTGCATCTCCAGGCCGTGCGGAACGACGGGCGAGAATTAACCGCGGGCGGTTGTCTCGCTCGATCGCGAAGTACGGTTCGCTCGCGCGGTCGCTGCGTCCGGTCGGGCACCGCTGAGTCGTCCGTTAGATTGTGATATTTATTTATATTTATATTTATATTCATATTTATATTTATACTTATATTTATTTTATTTAGTTTATTCAGAGCTCGTGCTGTTACGTTTATTTTATACACATAATTTATTTTTATTTTTATTTCTATTTTTCGTTGTGCGTGTTTGTTTCTCGTTCCGTTTTGTGTTCCGCTCCGGCGAGCGTTATTATTATTACGTTGTTTCACTGCTTATTTCCTAATTTAGCACTTTATTCATTTGTTTCGTTCCTTCTTTTTATTTTGTTTTCTGTTGACGAGTCCGGCCGTTGCGTTGCGACGCTTTCGGTTAAACGATAACGGGTGGCAGCAGCCAAACGAATACCATGGATACGAGTAATAACAACACCGTCGTGAGGCTGCTGTACCCGTTCCCTGCCGAGTTTCCGTGCCCGTTCTGCTTCAACGGCAGGACGGCGTGCAAGAAGGGGGCGTGCGTGTATCTGAGGCACACGGATCTGTTCAAACACCTCAAACTACACCACCCCGGTGCGATCAAACGGTGGTCCTGCGCCGAGTGCGGCTTCACCGACGACAGCGCGTACGCGCTGAAGAAGGTGAAGTCGCACCACGCGACCAGGCACCCGTCCGCCGGGGGTCCGTGTGCCCCCGTTACACGCAACCCCCTCGCAGGGAGCGTCGCCCGCGCAACGCCCGGCGACACCGGGGCCGAGACGCGACCCCGCGTGGAAGCGGTGGGGCTCTCCACCGGGAGCGAGGTCTCCCCTCCTCCCCTGGGGGCCTCCCCGGTGACCTTGGGGGGCACCACCACCTGTGCCCCCAGAAATAGACCAAAGACTGCTTCGTTAAATGTTTCCAGCGCCGCGAGGACGGCTGCCTCCACCGCTGCCAGGACGACGTCGGCGACGGGAGCGACGATGACAACGACGACCACCACCACCACCTCGCAACCCCGACGACGGGCCGGGCCGCCCACCGCCGCGCCCGGGAAAATACACCCAACCAAAACCATACCGGCGGCGGGGAGCAGCACCGCCACCAGGAGCCCCGTCACCCTCGCGGCGTTCCTGCAGCCGAGCCGGCGCTCGTCCGCGGGCGAGGACGCCCCGGCGGAACGGAGGACCAGCGGCGGGCCGGCGTCAATGGGGAGGAGGTCGGGGGGCAACACCACCTCGCCCCCCACGGCGGCGTCCGCGTCGACCGCGAGGAAGACGCGGGCGTCCACCGAGCCTCCCCAACCCGGCCCGCCCCGACGAGCACCATCCAGGCGTGTGACCCCATCCACCACCTTCGCTGAGGTCACCCGAGGCAGCCCGCCAGCGGTGGTCGGAGCGACGACGACGACGGTGCCGAGACGGACGAGAGCGGCGTCTCTCCCGCCCGCGCCGACACGGAGGACGCGGACGGCGACGAAGAGGACGGGGGGTGCGACCGCCACCTCCAGCACCCCCCCTGCGACACCGCCGCTGCAGAGCCCACCACCGACGCCCTGCAGCGCCCCGGCCACCCTGACGACGACGACGGTGACGACCACGGTCCGTGGCTCGCCCGTGATGACGGCGGTCGTCACCCCACCTCCGGCGGCCGCCGTCGCCGCGGGCCGCGCCTCCACCCCGCCGACCAGGACGACCCGGGCGACGTCCCTCCCGCCCGGGCCGCCCGCGAAGAGGCCAACGCGGGGACGCCTGTCCCCTCCGGGGGGCAGAGGGGACGCCCAGACCACCGGGGGGTCCCTCGTGGTGGAGGCGCGCGGGGAGGGGGCCGCGAAGAGAAGGAAGGTGCCTTCGCCCAGGCCCCTCCCCACCATCGAGGAGCCGTCACCGTCGTCGCCGTCGACACGCGAACGACCACCGGTGCAGTCGACCAGGAGAGGGACGCGCCGCCGCAACACCACCGGCAGCGGCGACAGCAGCAGCAGCAGCGGAAGCAGTAGCAGCAGGAGCAGGAACAACAACGCCGCGGGGGGGCGGAACAACACGGCGGGAGCGGCACGCAGGCGGTGGGCGGACCGCAGATCATCCACCTCGTCGTCTTCGGAGTCGTCGGGGGACGAGGGAGCCCGGAGGCAGCCGCCCTCGCGCGCGGTGGAAGCAACACCAGCCACCCGAAGGTCACCGGGGCGCCCCCAGGAGGGGAGGGGCCTCGACTCCAATCCATTATCAAATAATTATTATAATGTCTTGACGGACCGGGCGACGAGCCCGGTCAATTTTAGTAATACTAGTGTACCTGACTCCCCCGGGTCAAACCGGGGGCGTTTCTGTTGTAGGTGCGGGGGCGCACGGGACCCGCCCGCGTCAACACCCCGGGACAGCGTCGCGGCGGCGGCTTCGTCGGGGGAGTTCCCGGCGGGCTCTGCGGAAAGCCACCCGGTGAGTGCGACGCGTGGATGTCGTGCGGAACCTGGAGGCGGACGGATACCCGCAGCGACCGTGGAGCGGCGGCGGGGGACGGCGAACTCGAGCCTCCCCGCTGCGAGCGAGCGCAGGGGCGGGGCGCTTCAGCCCCGGGCCCCGCGGCAATCGAGGGTGCCCCATCCGCGAGGCGGGGGTCGTGATGCCGCGTGCGGCGCGCCGCCCGCCGGTAGACCCCGAACGAGGGGACGCCGGGGGGTGGACGACGCCGCGAGGGCGCGGATCGTGGCCTTCGCCGAGCGGGTGGAGTCGCCCGCGCAACTGGAGGAGCTTGCCGCGATGGTGGATGAGTTCCTTCAGGAGCGGAGGGCCGCGAGACCCCGGGGCTGGCGACCGGAGTGCCGCCCCTAGCGGGGGTGCCGATCGGCGCCGGCCGGTCGCGGAGGGTGGGTTGCGTCACCCGATGGGAGCCGACTCGAGAGAGAACGATGGCTCTCCCAACGCTCCGTATCGCGTGAGGGAGGCTACTCGGATTCAACGCCTTTTCCGGGCGAACAGGAAGCGCGCGGTGCAGGAGATTCTCGCCGGAGAATCTCCTCATTGCAACGTGCCCCTGGACCGGGTCCAGGAGCACTTCACCAACGTATATTCGCTCCGAGTTCGCCCGAGTAGCCTCCCTCCTCTCTATCAGGAGGACCCGACTCCAGAGTCGAACGACGCCCTGGTTTCTCCCTTCTCGGAAGCCGAGGTCAGCCGTCGGCTAAAGCGGATGAAGCTCGCTTCGTCCGCCGGACCCGACGGCTTGACGTACGGCGACCTGAGGAGGGCGGATCCAGGTGCGGTCCTCTTAACGGCGACGTTCAACACCTGTCGCCGGATGGAGAAGATACCGGACCGTTGGAAGAAGTCCAACACCGTACTTATTTATAAGAAAGGTGATCGTGATGACCTCTCGAATTGGAGGCCCATCGCTCTCGGTGACGCGACCCCGAAGCTCTTCGCGGCGGTCGTTGCCGATCGGCTCACCCGCTGGGCCGTGTCCAACAAGCGGCTCAGCCAAGCACAGAAGGGCTTCCTGCCCTTCGAAGGCTGCTTGGAGCACAATTTTGTGCTCCAGCACGCCATGGCTGCCGCTCGTAAGCAGCGCAGGGAGGTGGTGGTGGCGTGGTTGGATCTGGCCAACGCTTTCGGATCGGTTCCCCACGCCACCATCATCGACTCGCTGTCCGACGCTGGCGCTCCGCGGTCGCTGATCAGCATCGTCGCCAGCCTTTACGAAGGCGTGGCGACCAGGGTCCGTACCGCCGAAGGGTACACGTCCTGGATCCCCATGAAGTCGGGGGTGAGACAGGGCTGCCCGCTTAGCCCGATCTTATTCAACCTCTCCATCGAGGCCATGGTTCGCGGGGCCGTGGACTCGGCGGAGGGGGTGATGGTGAACGGGCATAAGGTGACAGCCCTGGCGTACGCTGACGACGTGGCGCTCGTCGCGTCATCTACCGACGGCATGGGGAGGTTACTGCAAGCGGCAGAGGGAACGGCTCGGGCGCTGGGCCTCTCCTTCAACCCCTCGAAGTGTGCAACTCTGCACATCAGAGGGGACGGGAGAGTAGCCCGCACCGAGTTTCGTTTAGACGGGGGACTCGTTCCAGCTCTGGGGGACGGCCAGAGTTACGAGCACCTGGGAGTCCCGACGGGGGTTCGGATCGACCAAACCCCATATCCGACGATCGAGGCGCTTTTGACCGATTTGCGCGCGGTAGACGAGTCCTTGCTCGCACCCTGGCAAAAAATCGAGACCGTGGCAACGTTTCTGTTGCCGCGCCTCGATTTCGCGTTCAGGGCAGGGCACGTGCGTAGAACCGCCTTAGCTGTCGCCGACAAGGTCATGAAGCGCACGGTGAAGAGGTGGTTACACCTCCCGCAGCGTGCCAGCGCGGAGTTGGTTTTCATCCCCCCCGCATGGGGTGGGTGCGGCCTTCTCCCGCTGGTGGATCTGGCCGACGTGGCGTCCGTGTCGCACGCGTTCAGAATGCTGAACGCGGGCGACCCGGTCGTCGCGGACATCGCCGGGTCAGCGCTGCGCGACGCCGTGCGTGAAAAGATCGGTCGGACCCCTGGAAGCGGGGACCTTGCCGACTATCTCTCGGGCTCTTTGTCCGGCGAGATGGCGAGGCCGACGGCGGGCCGGGCTACGTTCTGGTCGCGAGCAAGGACCGTAGCTTTAAGATCCAGCACGCGCCTCGGTTTTCGTTGGAGATGGGACGAGGTTCGTGAAGAACTCTCGATCGAGTGTCGCTCCCGGCAAGGACGAGTCGTTGTGGTGCCGCCAGCTGCGAAAGGGCAGTGCACGCGGAGGCTGAGGGCGGCAGTGGGGGAGGGCTACATGGAAAGGCTTCTACGGAAGCCGGACCAAGGGAAGGTCTTCGACGTAGCTTCCCGTTGCGCGGTTAGCAACCACTTTCTGCGCACGGGGGCGTTTGTCCGTTTCGCTGACTGGCGTTTCGTTCACCGCGCCCGCCTCGACGTGTTGCCGTTGAACGGTGCACGTCGGTGGGGGGACGGTGACAAGCGTTGCCGGCGATGCGGGCATGACTTCGAGGGCCTTCCCCATGTGCTCTCCCACTGCGGTCCTCACTCCGCAGCCCGGCAGCTGCGTCACGACAACATCGTCCAGCGGCTCGCGAAGGCTGTCCGTCTTCCCGGTGAGCTCCGGGTCAACAGGCGCGTCCCGGGCGTTGACGGCGAGCTGGCAGCCCTGCGTCCCGACATCGTCGTGGAGCACGGGCTGTCGAAAAACATCGTCGTGGTCGACGTAGCCGTGCCCTTCGAGAACACTCTCGACGCAATCGAGGAGGCGAGACAGGGGAAGATACGCAAGTATCAACCCCTCGCCGAATCGTTGCGTAGGCGCGGCTACCGAGTCCACGTCGATGCGTTCGTCGTCGGCGCCCTGGGCTCGTGGGACCCGGGGAACGAGTTCGTCCTGGACCTGCTGCGCGTCTCTCGGCGCTACGCAGCGCTGATGAGGCGTCTCATGGTATCTGAGACGGTAGCCTGGTCCAGAGACATCTACGTGGAGCACGTAACCGGGGTACGTCAGTACCGGGCTCTGCGGGGGGCGCCCGCGGCGGAGTCGACGCCTGCGGCGCTGAGCGGGAGCAGTGGAGGCGCCCGCGTTCCTGGGGTGGTGCCGCCGGCGGATCCCTGAGCCCCCGCACCTGCATCTAATCAGCACGAGACGTCGACACGGGGTGGATGTCGTCGGCCTCCACGCGAGGTGGGGGGCGGACGGGGTGGGGTGTCTAGTTATGCAGCCATATATCCACTCTATTTTTATTTTTATTGTTATTCTTAGTATTACTGCTTATCTTACTTCTTATGTACTTCTCTTTCCACTTTACTCTACCTTTTATTTCACTTTATGTTATTTATTTGGCTGCCTAACTGGACGCCCACCTGGCTGCTCACCGACTTTCGCACTTAGTCACTCACATAGCTCTTTGTCTAAGTATTCGTGCCACAATACCATATCTGGTTCAAGTTTAAGTTTATGCTACAAAGCTATGCAACACATACGACATCCACCCCGTACCAGGGGGCGCCTGGGACAACTATCACATTTATTTATTTTTCTTCTTTTTCTTCTTTTTTTTAATCTACTCCATTCTACCTCTACTCTCTTTCCTTTACGCGACTGACGTCTTGCACGGTTTCATTTTAGTTTACTTTACTCTCCTTCTATCTTATTCTCTTCCTATATGGTCAACCCTCGATATTTTGTTTAATTTTGCTCCAACTGCATACTTTAAGATTTCTTTCTTTCTTTCTTCTTGGCTAGCTATCGTGCTCAATCTGCCCCCCCCCCCCTGGTATAAGTCCCAGTATTGCGCGTCTCGGTAGGATTAGGTTAATGTTAGGTTTAAGGGCGCCAGACTGCATTAATGCTCATATTAGACTCCATTTTGTTTTATTTTATTTCTTTCATTTTTTTTTTATCAAGCAACAACTTTTCTTTTCCTGTGTAACTATAATGCTCTGGTCGCCTCTTAATGTTTATTATGATAGATTTCAAGTTCCTTCAATTGACCCGCCATGGGCATTGGCAAAACTTTGTACCTTAATTTTATTTTGATTATATTGTGAGGATACTTGTTGGCAAAACCAATTAATATTGTTAATCGGCAAGGTGGCGAGTCCTACGGCCCCACCAAGTAGATCTCTAATTTATCACTCGTTACATATGTATGCGGATATATACAATGTACTGTCGAAAAACTCTGTACACCCCTGGGGCTTCGGCTCCAGGGGAACATTAATTGATTAAATAAAGTGTTCTTATCTGTTCTTATCAGCTTAATATCTGATACACTCCTCATTAGGAGTCAGAATATTAATCTGATTTTTGGAAAGAGGCGGATTGTTGGGGCTTGCTCCACCTCCGCCGCGAGTCGGCCCGGTATTGCAGTGCCTCCGGGAACGGCTCAATTAGCTGCTTTTAACCATATTCTGACTTCTACACTTTGATCTTCCATCGTTTAAAAGTATTACTTTTCCGTTTCGACTCGCTCGCCGGAGTGTCGCGTCTTCCGCGTCGCGTGTGCGGTGTTCGATCGGTGCGGTGGCAAGTACGAGCGACTAGCTGGAGGTGCCCTGGTCATCGGGTAAGTCCACAGTGGGAGTAGGTGGAGGTCAACTCGTAGTTAGAGACAGAGCTCCCGAAACGGTGATAACCGTTCTCGGGTAGAGCGAGACGTCTAGCACGTGACGTCACTCCCCCTCCGTCGATACCATCGATAAGAGGGGCGTAGTAGCTTGATCGCGTAGAGTCAGCTTGTGTGTGTTATACACAGCTATATAGGTATAACCGATAGCTGTTGTTTTGTTATCACGACCTCCCCGACTTCAACTGTCGACGTTTGATCACGTACTCCTGTAAAATCGAACTTTAACGGTTTTACAGGCAGGCGCTGCGCAATAGCAGCTCTAGAATATTCGATTAAATTCTGGTTGTTTTATCAGAGATCGGGGTACACGGAGGCCCTTTACACCCCGTGTAACTCGATACGTTTTTGTTTCCAGAGCATCTCCAGGCCGTGCGGAACGACGGGAAAGATTTAACCGCGGGCGGTTGTCTGTCTCGTTCGCGAAGTACGGTTCGCTCGTGCGGTTGCCGTGTCCGGTCGGGCACCGTAATCGTCCGTTAATTTGTATTATTTATTTAATTTATCCGCGTTCGCGTTGTCCCTTGTCTATTGTATATATAATTTATTTTTGTGTTTCGTCTTCTGTGTTTCCGTTCCGCTTCCGTCTGTGTTCCACTCCGGCGAGCGTATTAGTTTTATCATTTTATTTATTTATTTTTACTTTTGACGAGTCGAGTAGTTGCGTTGCGACGCTATCTTAATGATGACGGGTAATAGCAGCCAAAATAGCACAATGAACACGAGCAACAACAACGTGGTGAAGCTGCTTTACCCGTTCCCTGCAGAATTTCCCTGCCCCTTCTGCTTTAACGGCAGAACGGTGTGCAAAAAGGGGGCGTGTGTGTATCTGAGGCACACGGATTTATTTAAACACCTTAAATTACACCACCCCAGTGCGATTAAGAGGTGGACGTGCGGAGTGTGCGGCTTCGCCGACGACAGCGCTTATGCGTTGAAGAAGGTGAAGTCGCACCACGCGACAAAGCACCCGTCCACTGGGGGTCCGTGTGCCTCCGTTACACACAACCCCCTTGCAGGGAGTGCCGCCCGCGCAACACTCGGCGATAGCGGTGCCGAGTCGCGACCCGTTGACGCGGTGGATTCTTCCACCGAGAGCGAGGTCTCCTTCCCGCCCTTGGGTGCTTCCCCGGTGACCTGTGGGGGCACCACCACCTGCGCCCCCACTAAAAGAACGACAATTGCCGGCGTAAATGTTTCCAGGGCAACGAGGACGGCTGCCTCCACCGCAGCCAAGACGACATCGAGAGGGGCCTCCTCAAAAACGTCAACGAAGGGCACTGCTACAACCACGCAACCCCGGCGACGGGCCGGGCCACCCACCGCCGCGTCAACAACAACAACAACGACCACAACCACAACGACGGTGGGATCCAGCACCGCTACCAGGAGCTCCGTTACCCTCGCGGCGTTCCTGCAGCGGAGCCGGCGCTCCTCCGCGGGCGAGGACGCCCCCAACAGAACGAGGACCAGCGGCGGGCCGGTGTCAATGGGGAGGATATCGGGGGGCAAGACCACCACGCCCCCCGCCCCCGCAAGGGGGAAGAAGAGCCCGGCGGCGTCCGCGTCAACCGCGAGGAAGGCGCGGGCGTCCACCGAGCCTCCCCAACCCGGCCCGCCCCGACGACCACCATCGAGGAGGGTGACTCCGGCCACAACCTTCGCCGAGGTCACCAGGGGCAGCACGCCCGCAGTGGTCGGGGCGACGGCGGTGTCGCGGAATACGAGAGCGGCGTCTCTCCCGCCCGCGTCGACACGGGTGACACGGGCTGCAGTGAAGAGGATGGGGGGCGCGTCCACCATCTCCAGTGTCCCCCCAACGACACCGCCACTGCAGGGCCCACCACCTACGCCCTGCAGCGCCCCGGCCACCCTGACGACGACGACGGTGACGACCACGGCCCGTGGCTCGCCAATAATGACGGCGGCCGTCACACCATCTACGGCGGTCGCCGTCGCGGCGAGGACGCCGCCTGCCACGGGCCGCGCCTCCACCCTGCCGACCAGGACGACCCGGGCGACGTCCCTCCCGCCCGGGCCGTCCGCGAAGAGGCCTATTCGTGGACGCCTGTCCCCTCCGGGGGGCAGAGGGGACACCCAGACCACCGGGGTGTCTCTCGTGGTGGAGGCGCATGGGGAGGGGGCCGCGAAGAGAAGGTCGCTGCCTTCACCCAGGCCCCTCCCCACCATTGAGGAGTCATCGTCGTCGTCAGGAGACGAACGACCAGCGCCGACGGACGGGAACAAGGGGGGACCGGCGTCCAGAAGGAGGAGGCGCTGCTACCCTAGCAGCAACAGCAGCAGCAGCAGTAGCAGCAGCAGCAGTAACAGCAGCAGGAGGAGCAGCAACAACAGCGCCGCGAGGGGACGGGGCAACACCAACAGAGCGGTGCGCAGGCGGTGGGTGGATCGCCGGCCTGCAACAACGTCATCCGCGGAGTCGTCGGGGGATGAGGGGGCCCCGAGGCAGCCGTCCCCGCGGGTGGAAGGACCCACACCTTCCACCCGAAGGTCACCGAGGCACTCCCAGGAGGGGAGGGGCCTCGATTTTAATATAACTTTGAATAATCGTTTTAATGTTTTGACTGACCGGGCAACGAGCCCGGTCAATTTTAATAATCTTCGCGTACCTGACTCCCCCGGGTCAAACCGGGGGTCTTTCTGTTGCAGGTGTGGAGGCGTACGGGACCCGCCCGCGTCAACATCCCGGGACAGCGTCGCGGTGGAGGCTTCGCTGAGGATGCCCCCGGCAAGCTCTAGGGAAAGCCACCCGGTGAGTGCGACGCGTGGATGTCG
The DNA here is from genome assembly GCA_963969225.1 of Xylocopa violacea. Taxonomy (NCBI): domain Eukaryota; kingdom Metazoa; phylum Arthropoda; class Insecta; order Hymenoptera; family Apidae; genus Xylocopa; species Xylocopa violacea. The sequence continues at coordinate 14,207,322 of CAXAJV010000016.1, read as the reverse complement.
TGCGGTTCCTGGAAGCGGACGGACACCTGCAGCGACCGGGGGGCGGCGGCGGGGGATGGCGAACTCGGGCCTCCCCGCTGCAAGCGAGCGCAGGGGCGGGGCGCTTCAGCCCCGGGCCCCGCGGCAATCTAGGGTGCCCCATCCTCGAGGTGGAGGTCGCGACGCCGCGTCCGGCGCACCGCCAACCGAACGACCCCGAATTAGGGGACGCCGGGGGGTGGACGACGCCGCAAGGGCGCGGATAGTGGCCTTTGCTGAGGGGGTGGAGTCGCCCGTGCAACTGGAGGAACTTGCCGCGATGGTGGATGGGTTCCTCCAGGAGCGGAGGGCCGCGGGACCCGGGGCTGGCGACCGGAGTGCCGCCCCTAGCGGGGGTGCCGGTCGGCGCCGGCCTGTCGCGGAGGGTGGGTTGCGTCACCCGATGGGAGCCAATTCGGGGGAGAACGATGGCTCTTCCAGCGCTCCGTATCGCGTGAGGGAGGCTACGCGAATTCAACGCCTTTTCCGGGCGAACAGGAAGCGCGCGGTGCAGGAGATTCTCGCCGGAGAATCTCCTCATTGCAGTGTGCCCCTGGACCGGGTCCAGGAGCACTTTTCCAACGTCTACTCGCTCCGAGTTCGCCCGAGTAGCCTCCCTCCTCTCTATCAGGAGGACCCGACTCCAGAGTCGAACGACGCCCTGGTTTCCCCCTTCTCGGAAGCCGAAGTCAGCCGTCGGTTAAAGCGGATGAAGCTTGCTTCGTCCGCCGGACCCGACGGTCTGACGTATGGTGACCTGAGGAGGGCGGATCCAGGAGCTGTCCTCTTAACGGCGGCGTTTAACACCTGTCGCCGGATGGAGAAGATACCGGATCGCTGGAAGAAGTCCAACACCATTCTTATTCATAAGAAGGGTGATCGTGATGACCTCTCGAATTGGAGGCCCATCGCTCTTGGTGACGCGACCCCGAAGCTCTTCGCGGCGGTTGTTGCCGACCGGCTCACCCGCTGGGCCGTATCCAACAAGCGGCTCAGCCAAGCACAGAAGGGCTTCTTGCCCTTCGAAGGCTGCTTGGAGCACAATTTTGTGCTTCAGCATGCCATGGCTGCCGCTCGCAAGCAGCGTAAGGAGGTGGTGGTGGCGTGGTTGGATCTGGCCAACGCTTTCGGTTCGGTTCCCCACGCCACCATCATCGACTCGCTATCCGGCGCCGGCGCTCCACGGCCGCTGATTAGTTTAGTCGCCAGCCTTTACGAGGGCGTGGCGACCAGGGTCCGTACCGCCGAAGGGTACACGTCCTGGATCCCCATGAAGTCGGGGGTGAGACAGGGCTGCCCACTTAGCCCGGTCTTATTCAACCTCTCCATCGAGGCCATGGTTCGCGGGGCCGTGGACTCGGCGGAGGGGGTGATGGTGAGCGGGCATAAGGTGACAGCTCTGGCGTACGCTGACGACGTGGCGCTCGTCGCGTCATCTACCGACGGCATGGGGAGGCTACTGCAAGCGGCAGAGGGAACGGCTCGGGCGCTGGGCCTCTCCTTCAACCCCTCGAAGTGTGCAACCCTGCACATCAGAGGGGACGGGAGAGTAGCCCGCACCGAGTTTCGTTTAGACGGGGGACTCGTTCCAGCTCTGGGGGACGGCCAGAGTTACGAGCACCTGGGAGTCCCGACGGGGGTTCGGATCGACCAAACCCCGTACCCAACGATCGAGGCGCTTTTGACCGATTTGCGCGCGGTAGACGAGTCCTTGCTCGCACCCTGGCAAAAAATCGAGACCGTGGCAACGTTTCTGTTGCCGCGCCTCGATTTCGCGTTCAGGGCAGGGCACGTGCATAGAACCGCCTTAGCTGTCGCCGACAAGGTCATGAAGCGCACGGTGAAGAGGTGGTTACACCTCCCGCAGCGTGCCAGCGCGGAGTTGGTTTTCATCCCCCCCGCATGGGGTGGGTGCGGCCTTCTCCCGCTGGTGGATCTGGCCGACGTGGCGTCCGTGTCGCACGCGTTCAGAATGCTGAACGCGGGCGACCCGGTCGTCGCGGACATCGCCAGGTCAGCGCTGCGCGACGCCGTGCGTGAAAAGATCGGTCGGACCCCTGGAAGCGGGGACCTTGCCGACTATCTCTCGGGCTCTTTGTCCGGCGAGATGGCGAGGCCGACGGCGGGCCGGGCTACGTTCTGGTCGCGAGCAAGGACCGTAGCTTTAAGATCCAGCACGCGCCTCGGTTTTCGTTGGAGATGGGACGAGGTTCGTGAAGAACTCTCGATCGAGTGTCGCTCCCGGCAAGGACGAGTCGTTGTGGTGCCGCCAGCTGCGAAAGGGCAGTGCACGCGGAGGCTGAGGGCGGCAGTGGGGGAGGGCTACATGGAAAGGCTTCTACGGAAGCCGGACCAAGGGAAGGTCTTCGACGTAGCTTCCCGTTGCGCGGTTAGCAACCACTTTCTGCGCACGGGGGCGTTTGTCCGTTTCGCTGACTGGCGTTTCGTTCACCGCGCCCGCCTCGACGTGTTGCCGTTGAACGGTGCACGTCGGTGGGGGGACGGTGACAAGCGTTGCCGGCGATGCGGGCATGACTTCGAGGGCCTTCCCCATGTGCTCTCCCACTGCGGTCCTCACTCCGCAGCCCGGCAGCTGCGTCACGACAACATCGTCCAGCGGCTCGCGAAGGCTGTCCGTCTTCCCGGTGAGCTCCGGGTCAACAGGCGCGTCCCGGGCGTCGACGGCGAGCTGGCAGCCCTGCGTCCCGACATCGTCGTGGAGCACGGGCTGTCGAAAAACATCGTCGTGGTCGACGTAGCCGTGCCCTTCGAGAACACTCTCGACGCAATCGAGGATGCGAGACAGGGGAAGATACGCAAGTATCAACCCCTCGCCGAATCGTTGCGTAGGCGCGGCTACCGAGTCCACGTCGATGCGTTCGTCGTCGGCGCCCTGGGCTCGTGGGACCCGGGGAACGAGTTCGTCCTGGACCTGCTGCGCGTCTCTCGGCGCTACGCAGCGCTGATGAGGCGTCTCATGGTATCTGAGACGGTAGCCTGGTCCAGAGACATCTACGTGGAGCACGTAACCGGGGTACGTCAGTACCGGGCTCTGCGGGGGGCGCCCGCGGCGGAGTCGACGCCCGCGGCGCTGAGCGGGAGCAGTGGAGGCGCCCGCGTTCCTGGGGTGGTGCCGCCGGCGGATCCCTGAGCCTCCGCATCTACATTGACCCTGCACGAGACGTCGACACGGGGTGGATGTCGTCAGCCTCCACACAAAGTCTGGAACAGGTTAAGGAGGGTGTCTAGTTATGCAGCCACGTATTCACTTTGTTTTTGCTGCTCGTTTCGTTACTCACCTATTCATCTCCTTCACTTTACTTTACTTTACGTTTTTTCTATCTTACTCTATCTACTTGGCTGCATATCTGGACGCCCTTCTTACCTCTCATCTAGTTATTCACTTATGTCCAATCACGCATATTAGGTTACCGTATCTGGTTAAGCTAAGTTCGGAATAAATTACATACACGACATCCACCCCGGTCCAGGGGGCGCCTAGAGCACTTAATACATTTATTTTAGTTCTTACTTTTTCCTTCTATTTCATTTCAGATTACTTTACTCTATCTCTGCTCTCTCTCTCCTTTCCACACAACGGACATTTTACACGGTTTCATTTGGTTCACTACTCTGCGTCTACTCTCCCTCTTTTTCTACTCTCCTCCTACATACTCAACTCTTGATACTTTGTCCACCTACTTACTCTAAGACTCCTTTCTTCTCATTTAGTTATCATGCTCATCCTGACCCCCCTGGTACAAGATCTTGCGTCGCGTCTCAGTAGAATTATTAGTTCAACGATAGACTTAAGGGTGCCAGACCGCAGTTACTTTATTTTGTTTCTTTATTTCCTTATGTACCAAGCGATAACTTTTCCTTTCTGTACAACGACAATGCTCTGGTCACCTCGCAACAGTTATTATGATAGATCTTAAGCTCAACTGACCCGCCATGGGCATTGGCAAAGTTCCTTTTAGTTTAAACTTTATTTTCTTTTTGCTAATTGCGTTAATACTTATTTCACGAAACCAATAAACATTGTTAATCGGTAAGGTGGCGAGTCGTACGACCCCACCAAGCGAACTTATAATCCTACCATTCTGTACATGTGTATGCAGATACATACAATGTAATGCTGTGAACTTGTATACCCCTGGGGCCTCGGCCCCAGGGGAACATTAATTGATTAAATAAAGGATTCTTATCTGTTCTTATCAGCTTAATATCTGATACACTCCTCATTAGGAGTCAGAATATTAATCTGATTTTTGGAAAGAGGCGGATTGCTGGGGCTTGCTCCACCTCCGCCGCGAGTCGGCCCGGTATTGCAGTGCCTCCGGGAACGGCTCAATTAGCTGCTTTTAACCATATTCTGACTTCTACACTTTGATCTTCCATCATTTTAAACAGTAGTATTATTTTTCGTTTCGACTCGCTCGCCGGAGTGTCGCGTCTTCCGCGTCGCGTGTGCGGTGTTCGATCGGTGCGGTGGCAAGTACGAGCGACTAGCTGGAGGTGCCCTGGTCATCGGGTAAGTCCACAGTGGGAGTAGGTGGAGGTCAACTCGTAGTTAGAGGCAGAGCTCCCGAAACGGTGATAACCGTTCTCGGGTAGAGTGAGACGTCTAGCACGTGACGTCACTCCCCCTCCGTCGATACCATCGATAAGAGGGGCGTAGTAGTTTGATCGCGTAGAGTCAGCTTGTGTGTGTTATACACAGCTATAGGTATAACCGATAGCTGTTGTTTTGCTATCACGACCTCCCCGACTTCAACTGTCGACGTTTGATCACGTACTCCTGTAAAATCGAACTTTAACGGTTTTACAGGTAGGCGCTGCGCAATAGCAGCTCTAGAATATTCGATTAAATTCTGGTTGTTTTATCAGAGATCGGGGTACACGGAGGCCCTTTACACCCCGTGTAACTCGATACGTTTTTGTTTCCAGAGCATCTCCAGGCCGTGCGGAACGACGGGAAAGATTTAACCGCGGGCGGTTGTCTGTCTCGTTCGCGAAGTACGGTTCGCTCGTGCGGTTGCCGTGTCCGGTCGGGCACCGTAATCGTCCGTTAATTCGTATTATTTATTCAATTTATTCCGCGTTCGCGTTGTCCCTTGTCTATTGTATATATAATTTATTTTTGTGTTTCGTCTTCTGTGTTTCCGTTCCGCTTCCGTCTGTGTTCCACTCCGGCGAGCGTTATTATTTTATCATTTTATTTATTCATTTTTATTGTTGACGAGTCGAGTAGTTGCGTTGCGACGCTATCTTAATGATGACGGGTAATAGCAGCAACAACAGTACAATGAACACGAGTAATAATAACGTGGTAAAGCTGCTTTACCCGTTCCCTGCAGAATTTCCTTGCCCCTTCTGCTTTAACGGCAGAACGGTGTGCAAAAAGGGGGCGTGTGTGTATCTGAGGCACACGGATTTATTTAAACACCTTAAATTACACCACCCCAGTGCGATAAAGAGGTGGACGTGCGGAGTGTGCGGCTTCGCCGACGACAGCGCTTATGCGCTGAAGAAGGTGAAGTCGCACCACGCGACAAAGCACCCGTCCACTGGGGGTCCGTGTGCCTCCGTTACACACAACCCCCTTGCAGGGAGTGCCGCCCGCGCAACACTCGGCGATAGCGGTGCCGAGTCGCGACCCGTTGACGCGGTGGATTTTTCCACCGAGAGCGAGGTCTCCTTCCCGCCCTTGGGTGCTTCCCCGGTGACCTGTGGGGGCACCACCACCTGCGCCCCCACTAAAAGAACGACAATTGCCGGCGTAAATGTTTCCAGGGCAACGAGGACGGCTGCCTCCACCGCAGCCAGGACAACGTCATCGAGAGGGGCCTCCTCTAAAACGTCAACCAGAGGCACTGCTACCACCACGCAACCCCGGCGACGGGCCGGGCCACCCACCGCCGCATCAACAACAACAACAACGACCACGACAACGACGACGGTGGGATCCAGCACCGCTACCAGGAGCTCCGTTACCCTCGCGGCGTTCCTGCAGCGGAGCCGGCGCTCCTCCGCGGGCGAGGACGCCCCCACGAAACCAAGGACCAGCGGCGGGCCGGTGTCAATGGGGAGGATATCGGGGGGCAAGACCACCACGCCCCCCGCCCCCGCAAGGGGGAAGAAGAGCCCGGCGGCGTCCGCGTCAACCGCGAGGAAGGCGCGGGCGTCCACCGAGCCTCCCCAACCCGGCCCGCCCCGACGACCACCATCGAGGAGGGTGACTCCGGCCACAACCTTCGCCGAGGTCACCAGGGGCAGCCCGCCCGCAGTGGTCGGGGCGACGGCGGTGTCGCGGAATACGAGAGCGGCGTCTCTCCCGCCCGCGTCGACACGGGTGACACGGGCTGCAGTGAAGAGGATGGGGGGCGCGTCCACCATCTCCAGTGTCCCCCCAACGACACCGCCACTGCAGGGCCCACCACCTACGCCCTGCAGCGCCCCGGCCACCCTGACGACGACGACGGTGACGACCACGGCCCGTGGCTCGCCAATAATGACGGCGGCCGTCACACCATCTACGGCGGTCGCCGTCGCGGCGAGGACGCCGCCTGCCACGGGCCGCGCCTCCACCCTGCCGACCAGGACGACCCGGGCGACGTCCCTCCCGCCCGGGCCGTCCGCGAAGAGGCCTATTCGTGGACGCCTGTCCCCTCCGGGGGGCAGAGGGGACACCCAGACCACCGGGGTGTCTCTCGTGGTGGAGGCGCATGGGGAGGGGGCCGCGAAGAGAAGGTCGCTGCCTTCACCCAGGCCCCTCCCCACCATTGAGGAGTCATCGTCGTCGTCAGGAGACGAACGACCAGCGCCGACGGACGGGAACAAGGGGGGACCGGCGTCCAGAAGGAGGAGGCGCTGCTACCCTAGCAGCAACAGCAGCAGCAGCAGTAGCAGCAGCAGCAGTAACAGCAGCAGGAGGAGCAGCAACAACAGCGCCGCGAGGGGACGGGGCAACACCAACAGAGCGGTGCGCAGGCGGTGGGTGGATCGCCGGCCTGCAACAACGTCATCCGCGGAGTCGTCGGGGGATGAGGGGGCCCCGAGGCAGCCGTCCCCGCGGGTGGAAGGACCCACACCTTCCACCCGAAGGTCACCGAGGCACTCCCAGGAGGGGAGGGGCCTCGATTTTAATATAACTTTGAATAATCGTTTTAATGTTTTGACTGACCGGGCAACGAGCCCGGTCAATTTTAATAATCTTCGCGTACCTGACTCCCCCGGGTCAAACCGGGGGTCTTTCTGTTGCAGGTGTGGAGGCGTACGGGACCCGCCCGCGTCAACATCCCGGGACAGCGTCGCGGTGGAGGCTTCGCTGAGGATGCCCCCGGCAAGCTCTAGGGAAAGCCACCCGGTGAGTGCGACGCGTGGATGTCGTGCGGTTCCTGGAAGCGGACGGACACCTGCAGCGACCGGGGGGCGGCGGCGGGGGATGGCGAACTCGGGCCTCCCCGCTGCAAGCGAGCGCAGGGGCGGGGCGCTTCAGCCCCGGGCCCCGCGGCAATCTAGGGTGCCCCATCCTCGAGGTGGAGGTCGCGACGCCGCGTCCGGCGCACCGCCAACCGAACGACCCCGAATTAGGGGACGCCGGGGGGTGGACGACGCCGCAAGGGCGCGGATAGTGGCCTTTGCTGAGGGGGTGGAGTCGCCCGTGCAACTGGAGGAACTTGCCGCGATGGTGGATGGGTTCCTCCAGGAGCGGAGGGCCGCGGGACCCGGGGCTGGCGACCGGAGTGCCGCCCCTAGCGGGGGTGCCGGTCGGCGCCGGCCTGTCGCGGAGGGTGGGTTGCGTCACCCGATGGGAGCCAATTCGGGGGAGAACGATGGCTCTTCCAGCGCTCCGTATCGCGTGAGGGAGGCTACGCGAATTCAACGCCTTTTCCGGGCGAACAGGAAGCGCGCGGTGCAGGAGATTCTCGCCGGAGAATCTCCTCATTGCAGTGTGCCCCTGGACCGGGTCCAGGAGCACTTTTCCAACGTCTACTCGCTCCGAGTTCGCCCGAGTAGCCTCCCTCCTCTCTATCAGGAGGACCCGACTCCAGAGTCGAACGACGCCCTGGTTTCCCCCTTCTCGGAAGCCGAAGTCAGCCGTCGGTTAAAGCGGATGAAGCTTGCTTCGTCCGCCGGACCCGACGGTCTGACGTATGGTGACCTGAGGAGGGCGGATCCAGGAGCTGTCCTCTTAACGGCGGCGTTTAACACCTGTCGCCGGATGGAGAAGATACCGGATCGCTGGAAGAAGTCCAACACCATTCTTATTCATAAGAAGGGTGATCGTGATGACCTCTCGAATTGGAGGCCCATCGCTCTTGGTGACGCGACCCCGAAGCTCTTCGCGGCGGTTGTTGCCGACCGGCTCACCCGCTGGGCCGTATCCAACAAGCGGCTCAGCCAAGCACAGAAGGGCTTCTTGCCCTTCGAAGGCTGCTTGGAGCACAATTTTGTGCTTCAGCATGCCATGGCTGCCGCTCGCAAGCAGCGTAAGGAGGTGGTGGTGGCGTGGTTGGATCTGGCCAACGCTTTCGGTTCGGTTCCCCACGCCACCATCATCGACTCGCTATCCGGCGCCGGCGCTCCACGGCCGCTGATTAGTTTAGTCGCCAGCCTTTACGAGGGCGTGGCGACCAGGGTCCGTACCGCCGAAGGGTACACGTCCTGGATCCCCATGAAGTCGGGGGTGAGACAGGGCTGCCCACTTAGCCCGGTCTTATTCAACCTCTCCATCGAGGCCATGGTTCGCGGGGCCGTGGACTCGGCGGAGGGGGTGATGGTGAGCGGGCATAAGGTGACAGCTCTGGCGTACGCTGACGACGTGGCGCTCGTCGCGTCATCTACCGACGGCATGGGGAGGCTACTGCAAGCGGCAGAGGGAACGGCTCGGGCGCTGGGCCTCTCCTTCAACCCCTCGAAGTGTGCAACCCTGCACATCAGAGGGGACGGGAGAGTAGCCCGCACCGAGTTTCGTTTAGACGGGGGACTCGTTCCAGCTCTGGGGGACGGCCAGAGTTACGAGCACCTGGGAGTCCCGACGGGGGTTCGGATCGACCAAACCCCGTACCCAACGATCGAGGCGCTTTTGACCGATTTGCGCGCGGTAGACGAGTCCTTGCTCGCACCCTGGCAAAAAATCGAGACCGTGGCAACGTTTCTGTTGCCGCGCCTCGATTTCGCGTTCAGGGCAGGGCACGTGCATAGAACCGCCTTAGCTGTCGCCGACAAGGTCATGAAGCGCACGGTGAAGAGGTGGTTACACCTCCCGCAGCGTGCCAGCGCGGAGTTGGTTTTCATCCCCCCCGCATGGGGTGGGTGCGGCCTTCTCCCGCTGGTGGATCTGGCCGACGTGGCGTCCGTGTCGCACGCGTTCAGAATGCTGAACGCGGGCGACCCGGTCGTCGCGGACATCGCCAGGTCAGCGCTGCGCGACGCCGTGCGTGAAAAGATCGGTCGGACCCCTGGAAGCGGGGACCTTGCCGACTATCTCTCGGGCTCTTTGTCCGGCGAGATGGCGAGGCCGACGGCGGGCCGGGCTACGTTCTGGTCGCGAGCAAGGACCGTAGCTTTAAGATCCAGCACGCGCCTCGGTTTTCGTTGGAGATGGGACGAGGTTCGTGAAGAACTCTCGATCGAGTGTCGCTCCCGGCAAGGACGAGTCGTTGTGGTGCCGCCAGCTGCGAAAGGGCAGTGCACGCGGAGGCTGAGGGCGGCAGTGGGGGAGGGCTACATGGAAAGGCTTCTACGGAAGCCGGACCAAGGGAAGGTCTTCGACGTAGCTTCCCGTTGCGCGGTTAGCAACCACTTTCTGCGCACGGGGGCGTTTGTCCGTTTCGCTGACTGGCGTTTCGTTCACCGCGCCCGCCTCGACGTGTTGCCGTTGAACGGTGCACGTCGGTGGGGGGACGGTGACAAGCGTTGCCGGCGATGCGGGCATGACTTCGAGGGCCTTCCCCATGTGCTCTCCCACTGCGGTCCTCACTCCGCAGCCCGGCAGCTGCGTCACGACAACATCGTCCAGCGGCTCGCGAAGGCTGTCCGTCTTCCCGGTGAGCTCCGGGTCAACAGGCGCGTCCCGGGCGTCGACGGCGAGCTGGCAGCCCTGCGTCCCGACATCGTCGTGGAGCACGGGCTGTCGAAAAACATCGTCGTGGTCGACGTAGCCGTGCCCTTCGAGAACACTCTCGACGCAATCGAGGATGCGAGACAGGGGAAGATACGCAAGTATCAACCCCTCGCCGAATCGTTGCGTAGGCGCGGCTACCGAGTCCACGTCGATGCGTTCGTCGTCGGCGCCCTGGGCTCGTGGGACCCGGGGAACGAGTTCGTCCTGGACCTGCTGCGCGTCTCTCGGCGCTACGCAGCGCTGATGAGGCGTCTCATGGTATCTGAGACGGTAGCCTGGTCCAGAGACATCTACGTGGAGCACGTAACCGGGGTACGTCAGTACCGGGCTCTGCGGGGGGCGCCCGCGGCGGAGTCGACGCCCGCGGCGCTGAGCGGGAGCAGTGGAGGCGCCCGCGTTCCTGGGGTGGTGCCGCCGGCGGATCCCTGAGCCTCCGCATCTACATTGACCCTGCACGAGACGTCGACACGGGGTGGATGTCGTCAGCCTCCACACAAAGTCTGGAACAGGTTAAGGAGGGTGTCTAGTTATGCAGCCACGTATTCACTTTGTTTTTGCTGCTCGTTTCGTTACTCACCTATTCATCTCCTTCACTTTACTTTACTTTACGTTTTTTCTATCTTACTCTATCTACTTGGCTGCATATCTGGACGCCCTTCTTACCTCTCATCTAGTTATTCACTTATGTCCAATCACGCATATTAGGTTACCGTATCTGGTTAAGCTAAGTTCGGAATAAATTACATACACGACATCCACCCCGGTCCAGGGGGCGCCTAGAGCACTTAATACATTTATTTTAGTTCTTACTTTTTCCTTCTATTTCATTTCAGATTACTTTACTCTATCTCTGCTCTCTCTCTCCTTTCCACACAACGGACATTTTACACGGTTTCATTTGGTTCACTACTCTGCGTCTACTCTCCCTCTTTTTCTACTCTCCTCCTACATACTCAACTCTTGATACTTTGTCCACCTACTTACTCTAAGACTCCTTTCTTCTCATTTAGTTATCATGCTCATCCTGACCCCCCTGGTACAAGATCTTGCGTCGCGTCTCAGTAGAATTATTAGTTCAACGATAGACTTAAGGGTGCCAGACCGCAGTTACTTTATTTTGTTTCTTTATTTCCTTATGTACCAAGCGATAACTTTTCCTTTCTGTACAACGACAATGCTCTGGTCACCTCGCAACAGTTATTATGATAGATCTTAAGCTCAACTGACCCGCCATGGGCATTGGCAAAGTTCCTTTTAGTTTAAACTTTATTTTCTTTTTGCTAATTGCGTTAATACTTATTTCACGAAACCAATAAACATTGTTAATCGGTAAGGTGGCGAGTCGTACGACCCCACCAAGCGAACTTATAATCCTACCATTCTGTACATGTGTATGCAGATACATACAATGTAATGCTGTGAACTTGTATACCCCTGGGGCCTCGGCCCCAGGGGAACATTAATTGATTAAATAAAGGATTCTTATCTGTTCTTATCAGCTTAATATCTGATACACTCCTCATTAGGAGTCAGAATATTAATCTGATTTTTGGAAAGAGGCGGATTGCTGGGGCTTGCTCCACCTCCGCCGCGAGTCGGCCCGGTATTGCAGTGCCTCCGGGAACGGCTCAATTAGCTGCTTTTAACCATATTCTGACTTCTACACTTTGATCTTCCATCATTTTAAACAGTAGTATTATTTTTCGTTTCGACTCGCTCGCCGGAGTGTCGCGTCTTCCGCGTCGCGTGTGCGGTGTTCGATCGGTGCGGTGGCAAGTACGAGCGACTAGCTGGAGGTGCCCTGGTCATCGGGTAAGTCCACAGTGGGAGTAGGTGGAGGTCAACTCGTAGTTAGAGGCAGAGCTCCCGAAACGGTGATAACCGTTCTCGGGTAGAGTGAGACGTCTAGCACGTGACGTCACTCCCCCTCCGTCGATACCATCGATAAGAGGGGCGTAGTAGTTTGATCGCGTAGAGTCAGCTTGTGTGTGTTATACACAGCTATAGGTATAACCGATAGCTGTTGTTTTGCTATCACGACCTCCCCGACTTCAACTGTCGACGTTTGATCACGTACTCCTGTAAAATCGAACTTTAACGGTTTTACAGGTAGGCGCTGCGCAATAGCAGCTCTAGAATATTCGATTAAATTCTGGTTGTTTTATCAGAGATCGGGGTACACGGAGGCCCTTTACACCCCGTGTAACTCGATACGTTTTTGTTTCCAGAGCATCTCCAGGCCGTGCGGAACGACGGGAAAGATTTAACCGCGGGCGGTTGTCTGTCTCGTTCGCGAAGTACGGTTCGCTCGTGCGGTTGCCGTGTCCGGTCGGGCACCGTAATCGTCCGTTAATTCGTATTATTTATTCAATTTATTCCGCGTTCGCGTTGTCCCTTGTCTATTGTATATATAATTTATTTTTGTGTTTCGTCTTCTGTGTTTCCGTTCCGCTTCCGTCTGTGTTCCACTCCGGCGAGCGTTATTATTTTATCATTTTATTTATTCATTTTTATTGTTGACGAGTCGAGTAGTTGCGTTGCGACGCTATCTTAATGATGACGGGTAATAGCAGCAACAACAGTACAATGAACACGAGTAATAATAACGTGGTAAAGCTGCTTTACCCGTTCCCTGCAGAATTTCCTTGCCCCTTCTGCTTTAACGGCAGAACGGTGTGCAAAAAGGGGGCGTGTGTGTATCTGAGGCACACGGATTTATTTAAACACCTTAAATTACACCACCCCAGTGCGATAAAGAGGTGGACGTGCGGAGTGTGCGGCTTCGCCGACGACAGCGCTTATGCGCTGAAGAAGGTGAAGTCGCACCACGCGACAAAGCACCCGTCCACTGGGGGTCCGTGTGCCTCCGTTACACACAACCCCCTTGCAGGGAGTGCCGCCCGCGCAACACTCGGCGATAGCGGTGCCGAGTCGCGACCCGTTGACGCGGTGGATTTTTCCACCGAGAGCGAGGTCTCCTTCCCGCCCTTGGGTGCTTCCCCGGTGACCTGTGGGGGCACCACCACCTGCGCCCCCACTAAAAGAACGACAATTGCCGGCGTAAATGTTTCCAGGGCAACGAGGACGGCTGCCTCCACCGCAGCCAGGACAACGTCATCGAGAGGGGCCTCCTCTAAAACGTCAACCAGAGGCACTGCTACCACCACGCAACCCCGGCGACGGGCCGGGCCACCCACCGCCGCATCAACAACAACAACAACGACCACGACAACGACGACGGTGGGATCCAGCACCGCTACCAGGAGCTCCGTTACCCTCGCGGCGTTCCTGCAGCGGAGCCGGCGCTCCTCCGCGGGCGAGGACGCCCCCACGAAACCAAGGACCAGCGGCGGGCCGGTGTCAATGGGGAGGATATCGGGGGGCAAGACCACCACGCCCCCCGCCCCCGCAAGGGGGAAGAAGAGCCCGGCGGCGTCCGCGTCAACCGCGAGGAAGGCGCGGGCGTCCACCGAGCCTCCCCAACCCGGCCCGCCCCGACGACCACCATCGAGGAGGGTGACTCCGGCCACAACCTTCGCCGAGGTCACCAGGGGCAGCCCGCCCGCAGTGGTCGGGGCGACGGCGGTGTCGCGGAACACGAGAGCGGCGTCTCTCCCGCCCGCGTCGACACGGGTGACACGGGCTGCAGTGAAGAGGATGGGGGGCGCGTCCACCATCTCCAGCGCCCCCCCAACGACACCGCCGCTGCAGGGCCCACCACCTACGCCCTGCAGCGCCCCGGCCACACTGACGACGACGACGATGACGACCACGGCCCGTGGCTCGCCAATAATGACGGCGGCCGTCACACCATCTACGGCGGTCGCCGTCGCGGCGAGGACGCCGCCTGCCACGGGCCGCGCCTCCACCCTGCCGACCAGGACGACCCGGGCGACGTCCCTCCCGCCCGGGCCGTCCGCGAAGAGGCCTATACGTGGACGCCTGTCCCCTCCGGGGGGCAGAGGGGGCACCCAGACCACCGGGGTGTCCCTCGTGGTGGAGGCGCGTGGGGAGGGGGCCGCGAAGAGAAGGTCGCTGCCTTCACCCAGGCCCCTCCCCACCATTGAAGAGTCATCGTCGTCGTCCGGAGACGACCAACCAGCGCCGGCGGCCGGGAACAAGGGGGGACCCGCGCCCAGAAGGAGGAGGCGCTGCTACCCCAGCAGCAGCAGCAGCAGCAGCGGTGGCAGCAGTAACAGCAGGAGGAGGAGCAGCAATAACAGCGCCGCGAGGGGACGGGGCAACACCACCAGAGCGGTGCGCAGGCGGTGGGTGGATCGCCGGCCTGTAACAACGTCATCCGCGGAGTCGTCGGGGGATGAGGGGGCCCCGAGGCAGCCGTCCCCGCGGGTGGAAGGACCCACACCTTCCACCCGAAGGTCACCGAGGCACTCCCAGGATGGGAGGGGCCTCGATTTTAATTTAACATTAAATAACCGGTTTAATTTATTGACTGACCGGGCAACGAGCCCGGTCAATTTTGACGACGTATGTGTACCTGACTCCCCCGGGTCAAACCGGGGGTCTTTCTGTTGCAGGTGTGGAGGCGTACGGGACCCGCCCGCGTCAACATCCCGGGACAGCGTCGCGGTGGAGGCTTCGCTGAGGATGCCCCCGGCAAGCTCTAGGGAAAGCCACCCGGTGAGTGCGACGCGTGGATGTCGTGCGGTTCCTGGAAGCGGACGGACACCTGCAGCGACCGGGGGGCGGCGGCGGGGGATGGCGAACTCGGGCCTCCCCGCTGCAAGCGAGCGCAGGGGCGGGGCGCTTCAGCCCCGGGCCCCGCGGCAATCTAGGGTGCCCCATCCTCGAGGTGGAGGTCGCGACGCCGCGTCCGGCGCACCGCCAACCGAACGACCCCGAATTAGGGGACGCCGGGGGGTGGACGACGCCGCAAGGGCGCGGATAGTGGCCTTTGCTGAGGGGGTGGAGTCGCCCGTGCAACTGGAGGAACTTGCCGCGATGGTGGATGGGTTCCTCCAGGAGCGGAGGGCCGCGGGACCCGGGGCTGGCGACCGGAGTGCCGCCCCTAGCGGGGGTGCCGGTCGGCGCCGGCCTGTCGCGGAGGGTGGGTTGCGTCACCCGATGGGAGCCAATTCGAGGGAGAACGATGGCTCTTCCGGCGCTCCGTATCGCGTGAGGGAGGCTACGCGTATCCAACGTCTTTTCCGGGCGAATAGGAAGCGCGCGGTGCAGGAGATTCTCGCCGGAGAATCTCCTCATTGCAGTGTGCCCCTGGACCGGGTCCAGGAGCACTTTTCCAACGTCTACTCGCTCCGAGTTCGCCCGAGTAGCCTCCCTCCTCTCTATCAGGAGGACCCGACTCCAGAGTCGAACGACGCCCTGGTCTCCCCCTTCTCGGAAGCCGAAGTCAGCCGTCGGTTAAAGCGGATGAAGCTTGCTTCGTCCGCCGGACCCGACGGTCTGACGTATGGTGACCTGAGGAGGGCGGATCCAGGAGCTGTCCTCTTACCGGCGGCGTTTAACACCTGTCGCCGGATGGAGATGATACCGGATCGCTGGAAGAAGTCCAACACCATTCTTATTCATAAGAAGGGTGATCGTGATGACCTCTCGAATTGGAGGCCCATCGCTCTTGGTGACGCGACCCCGAAGCTCTTCGCGGCGGTTGTTGCCGACCGGCTCACCCGCTGGGCCGTATCCAACAAGCGGCTCAGCCAAGCACAGAAGGGCTTTTTGCCCTTCGAAGGCTGCTTGGAGCACAATTTTGTGCTCCAGCATGCCATGGCTGCCGCTCGCAAGCAGCGTAAGGAGGTGGTGGTGGCGTGGTTGGATCTGGCCAACGCTTTCGGTTCGGTTCCCCACGCCACCATCATCGACTCGCTATCCGGCGCCGGCGCTCCACGGCCGCTGATTAGTTTAGTCGCCAGCCTTTACGAGGGCGTGGCGACCAGGGTCCGTACCGCCGAAGGGTACACGTCCTGGATCCCCATGAAGTCGGGGGTGAGACAGGGCTGCCCACTTAGCCCGATCTTGTTCAACCTTTCCATTGAGGCCATGGTTCGCGGGGCCGTGGACTCGGTGGAGGGTGTGATGGTGAGCGGGCATAAGGTGACAGCTCTGGCGTACGCCGACGACGTGGCACTCGTCGCGTCATCTGCCGACGGCATGGGGAGGTTGCTGCAAGCAGCAGAGGGAACGGCTCGTGTGTTGGGCCTCTCCTTCAACCCCTCGAAGTGTGCAACACTGCACATTAGAGGGGACGGGAGAGTAGCCCGCACCGAGTTCCGTTTAGACGGGGGACTCGTTCCAGCTCTGGAGGACGGCCAGAGTTACGAGCACCTGGGAGTCCCGACCGGGGTTCGGATCGACCAAACCCCATACTCGACGATCGAGGCGCTTTTATCGGATTTACGCGCGGTAGATGAGTCCTTGCTCGCACCCTGGCAAAAAATCGAGACCGTGGCGACTTTTTTGTTGCCGCGCCTCGATTTCGCGTTCAGGGCAGGGCACGTTCGTAGAACCGCTTTAGCTGTCGCCGACAAGGTCATGAAGCGCACGGTAAAGAGGTGGTTACACCTCCCGCAGCGTGCCAGTGCGGAGCTGGTTTATATCCCCCCCGCATGGGGTGGGTGCGGCCTTCTCCCGCTGGTGGATCTGGCTGACGTGGCGTCGGTGTCGCACGCGTTCAGGATGCTGAATGCGGGTGACCCGGTCGTCGCGGATATTGCCAGGTCAGCGCTGTGTGACGCCGTGCGTGAAAAGATCGGTCGGACCCCTGGGAGCGGGGACCTTGCCGAATATCTCTCGGGCTCTTTGTCCGGTGAGATGGCGAGGCCGACGGCGGGCCGGGCTACGTTCTGGTCGCGAGCAAGGACAGTTGCTTTAAGATCTCGCACGCGCCTCGGATTTCGTTGGAGGTGGGATGAGGTTCATGAGGAACTCTCGATCGAGTGTCGCTCCCGGCAAGGACGATTAGTTGTGGTGCCGCCGGCTGCAAAAGGGCATTGCACGCGGAGGCTGAGAGCTTCAGTGGGGGAGTATTACATGGAAAGGCTTCTTCGGAAGCCGGACCAGGGGAAGGTGTTCGATGTAGCCTCCCGTTGTGCGGTTAGTAACCACTTTCTGCGCACGGGGGCGTTTGTCCGCTTCGCTGATTGGCGTTTTGTCCACCGCGCCCGCCTCGACGTGTTGCCGCTAAACGGCGCTCGTCGGTGGGGGGACGGTGACAAGCGTTGCCGGCGTTGCGGGCATGACTTCGAGGGCCTTCCCCATGTGCTCTCCCACTGTGGTCCTCACTCCGCAGCCCGGCAGCTGCGTCACGACAACGTCGTCCAGCGGCTCGTGAAGGCTGTCCGTCTTCCCGGTGAGCTCCGGGTCAACAAGCGGGTCCCGGGCGTCGACGGCGAGCTGGCAGCCCTGCGTCCCGACATTGTCGTGGAGCACGGGCTGTCGAAAAACATCGTCGTGGTCGACGTAGCCGTGCCTTTCGAGAATACTCTCGGCGCAATTGAGGAGGCAAGAGAGGGGAAGATACGCAAGTATCAACCCCTCGCCGAATCATTGCGTAGGCGCGGCTACCGAGTCCACGTAGATGCGTTCGTCGTCGGCGCTCTGGGCTCGTGGGACCCGGGGAACGAGTTCGTCCTGGACCTGCTGCGCGTCTCTCAGCGTTATGCAGCGCTGATGAGACGTCTCATGGTATCTGAGACAGTAGCCTGGTCCAGAGACATCTACGTGGAGCACGTAACCGGGGTACGTCAGTACCGGGCTCTACGGGGTGCACCCGAGGCGGAGTCGACGCCTGCGGCGCTGAGCGGGAGCAGTGGAGGCGCCCGCGCTCCTGGGGTGGTGCCGCCGGCGGATCCTTGAGCCTCCACACCTGCTGATCGAGGGGCCGTTAGAAGGCGTATGAGGTCCCAGCCTCCACATCGTCTGGTACAGAGAGGAAGAGAGTGGAAGGAATGAAGGGTTTGATCAAGTTTTATCTACTGATGACATTATGCATTTTATCCCATCTTATTCATTCTACTTTATAAATTTATTTTAACTTATTGACTTTATTTTACTTTACGCACTCGATTTTAATTTTAATTTTAACTCACTCCAGTATATAACTCATTCCAGTATATCTTGCTCTTTTCCTACTCTATTCTAACTTACTCTATCTAGCTATCCATCTACTCCAGACGATTATTATCTAGTATTTATTATTTATTATTATTTATTATCTACTGCTTATTATTTATTTATTTATTTACTTATCTAACTACTTGTTTAATCAACTAGTCTGCTACTAGCTGCTCAGTTATTATTTATCTGCCTAATTTTCTTGGTTTACTTTTCTTGGGACCACTATTCGCCTCCATATATATGTGCATGTATATATGTATATGTATGTGGATGTACATTCATAAGATGTTTAATTTTTCTAGTCTTCTGCAGCCCCCCTCGATCTGAAACGAGTGACTAGGATGAAGGCGCCAGTCCGCACAGAGGACGGTCAACGATTGTTAGATCTTACCACCTGATTATTCCAGTATTTTAAGTACTTGATGCTGTATTGTTTTAGTTGATTACTTTTAACGATTGACGCCCATATTGTCTACGTTTTATACATGACCTAATGTCATTATATGTTTTTTTATATTATTATATATCTTTTATAACTTATTACTACTTTATATTATACATTTGATGTCATGGATTTATTCTATGTTAATTATATAAGACGTTGCGTGGGGGCTATTCCCCCGTATGCGGATTATTGTTTTATATTATATTATTTATAAATCGTGCGGACTACCCACGAAATTATTGTTAAATATTGTATACCCCCGGGGCTTCGGCTCCGGGGGAACATTTATTGGTAAATAAAGGCGCATTTTATCTGTTCTTATCAGCTTAATATCTGATACACTCCTCATTAGGAGTCAGAATATTAATCTGATTTTTGGAAAGAGGCGGATTGCTGGGGCTTGCTCCACCTCCGCCGCGAGTCGGCCCGGTATTGCAGTGCCTCCGGGAACGGCTCAATTAGCTCTGCTTAAACACACTTTGATCTTACCATCATCTAGTCTTTTTATTTATTTACTTTTTGTGACTCGCTCGCCGAAGTGTTTTCCGCGTCGCGTGTGCAGTGTTGTCCGATCGGTGCAGTGACAAGTGCGAGCGACGAGCTGGAGGTGCCCTGGTCATCGGGTAAGTCACGGTAGGAGTAGGTAGAGGTTGGAAAAATCGTAGTTAGAATTAGAGCTCCCGAAACGGTGAAAACCGTTCCCGGGTAGACACTCCCCCTCCGACGATACCATCGGCAAGAGGGGCGAGAAGTAGTTAGATCGCGGTAAATTCCGATTGTTTCATTTATACACAGCTACAGGCATAGCCCGTAGCTGCTGTTTGGTTGCTAACGACCTCCCCTGCTTCTACCGCCGACGAATTTGGTCACGTACTCCTGTAAAATCGAACTTTAACGATTTTACAGGCAGGCGCTGCGTAATAGCAGCAGTAGTTTATTCCGATTAAAATCTGCTTGTCTAATAAGAGATCGAGGTACACGGAGGCTCTTTACACCCCGTGTAACTCGATACATTTTTGCGCACCCAGTGCATCTCCAGGCCGTGCGGAACGACGGGCGGGAATTAACCGCGGGCGGTTGTCTCTCTCGATCGCGAAGTACGGTTCGCTCGCGCGGTCGCTGCGTCCGGTCGGGCACCGCTGAGTCGTCCGTTAGATTGTGATATTTATTTATATTTATATTTATATTCATATTTATATTTATACTTATATTTATTTTATTTAGTTTATTCAGAGTCCGTGCTGTTACGTTTATTTTATACACATAATTTATTTTTATTTTTATTTCTATTCTTCGTTGTGCGTGTTTGTTTCTCGTTCCGTTTTGTGTTCCGCTCCGGCGAGCGTTATTATTATTACGTTGTTTCACTGCTTATTTCCTAATTTAGCACTTTATTCATTTGTTTCGTTCCTTCTTTTATTTTGTTTTCTGTTGACGAGTCGGGCCGTTGCGTTGCGACGCTTTCGGTTAAACGATAACGGGTGGCAGCAGCCAAACGAATACCATGGATACGAGTAATAACAACACCGTCGTGAGGCTGCTGTACCCGTTCCCTGCCGAGTTTCCGTGCCCGTTCTGCTTCAACGGCAGGACGGCGTGCAAGAAGGGGGCGTGCGTGTATCTGAGGCACACGGATCTGTTCAAACACCTCAAACTACACCACCCCGGTGCGATCAAACGGTGGTCCTGCGCCGAGTGCGGCTTCACCGACGACAGCGCGTACGCGCTGAAGAAGGTGAAGTCGCACCACGCGACCAGGCACCCGTCCGCCGGGGGTCCGTGTGCCCCCGTTACACGCAACCCCCTCGCAGGGAGCGTCGCCCGCGCAACGCCCGGCGACACCGGGGCCGAGACGCGACCCCGCGTGGAAGCGGTGGGGCTCTCCACCGGGAGCGAGGTCTCCCCTCCTCCCCTGGGGGCCTCCCCGGTGACCTTGGGGGGCACCACCACCTGTGCCCCCGCAATTAGAATTACTGCTGCTTCTCTAAATGTTTCCAGCGCCGCGAGGACGGCTGCCTCCACCGCAGCCAGGACGACGTCGACCACCACCACCTCGCAGCCCCGACGTCGGGCCGGGCCGCCCACCGCCGTGACGAGGAAAATACACCTAACCAAGACCATACCGGCGGCGGGGAGCAGCACCGCCACCAGGAGCCCCGTCACCCTCGCGGCGTTCCTGCAGCCGAGCCGGCGCTCGTCCGCGGGCGAGGACGCCCCGGCGAAACGGAGGACCAGCGGCGGGCCGGCGTCAATGGGGAGGAGGTCGGGGGGCAACACCACCTCGCCCCCCGCGGCGGCGTCCGCGTCGACCGCGAGGAAGACGCGGGCGTCCACCGAGCCCCCCCAACCCGGCCCGCCCCGACGAGCACCCTCGCGGAGAGTGACCCCAGCCACCACCTTCGCTGAGGTCACCAGAGGCAGCCCGCCAGCGGTGGTCGGAGCGACGACGACGACGGTGCCGAGACGGACGAGAGCGGCGTCTCTCCCGCCCGCGCCGACACGGAGGACGCGGACGGCGACGAAGAGGACGGGGGGTGCGACCGCCACCTCCAGCACCCCCCCTGCGACACCGCCGCTGCAGAGCCCACCACCGACGCCCTGCAGCGCCCCGGCCACCCTGACGACGACGACGGTGACGACCACGGTCCGTGGCTCGCCCGTGATGACGGCGGTCGTCACCCCACCTCCGGCGGCCGCCGTCGCCGCGGGCCGCGCCTCCACCCCGCCGACCAGGACGACCCGGGCGACGTCCCTCCCGCCCGGGCCGCCCGCGAAGAGGCCAACGCGGGGACGCCTGTCCCCTCCGGGGGGCAGAGGGGACGCCCAGGCCACCGGGGGGTCCCTCGTGGTGGGGGCGCGTGGGGAGGGGGCCGCGAAGAGAAGGAAGGTGCCTTCGCCCAGGCCCCTCCCCACCATCGAGGAGCCGTCACCGTCGTCGCCGTCGGCACGCGAACGACCACCAGCGCAGTCGACCAGGAGAGGGACGCGCCGCCGCAACAACACCGGCAGCGGCGACAACGGCAGCAGCAGCAGCAGCAACGGCGGAAGCAGCAGGAGCAGCAGGAGCAGGAACAACGACGCCGCGGGGGGGCGGAGCAACGCGACGGGAGCGGCACGCAGGCGGTGGGCGGACCGCAGAACATCCACCTCGTCGTCTTCGGAGTCGTCGGGGGACGAGGGAGCCCGGAGGCAGCCGCCCTCGCGCGCGGTGGAAGCAACACCAGCCACCCGAAGGTCACCGGGGCGCCCCCAGGGGGGGAGGGGCCTCGACTCCAACCTATTATTAAATAATTATTATAATGTTCTGACCGACCGGGCAACGAGCCCGGTCAATTTCCATAATACTAGCATACCTGACTCCCCCGGGTCAAACCGGGGGCGTTTCTGTTGTAGGTGCGGGGGCGCACGGGACCCGCCCGCGTCAACATTCCGGGACAGCGTCGCGGCGGGGGCTTCGTCGGGGGAGTTCCCGGCGGGCTCTGCGGAAAGCCACCCGGTGAGTGCGACGCGTGGATGCCGTGCGGAACCTGGAGGCGGACGGATACCCGCAGCGAGCGTGGAGCGGCGGCGGGGGACGGCGAACTCGAGCCTCCCCGCTGCGAGCGAGCGCAGGGGCGGGGCGCTTCAGCCCCGGGCCCCGCGGCAATCCAGGGTGCCCCATCCGCGAGGCGGGGGTCGCGATGCCGCGTGCGGCGCGCCGCCCGCCGGTAGACCCCAAACGAGGGGACGCCGGGGGGTGGACGACGCCGCGAGGGCGCGGATCGTGGCCTTCGCCGAGCGGGTGGAGTCGCCCGCGCAACTGGAGGAGCTTGCCGCGATGGTGGATGAGTTCCTTCAGGAGCGGAGGGCCGCGAGACCCGGGGCTGGCGACCGGAGTGCCGCCCCTAGCGGGGGTGCCGATCGGCGCCGGCCCGTCGCGGAGGGTGGGTTGCGTCACCCGATGGGAGCCGACTCGAGAGAGAACGATGGCTCTCCCAACGCTCCGTATCGCGTGAGGGAGGCTACTCGGATTCAACGCCTTTTCCGGGCGAACAGGAAGCGCGCGGTGCAGGAGATTCTCGCCGGAGAATCTCCTCATTGCAACGTGCCCCTGGACCGGGTCCAGGAGCACTTCACCAACGTATATTCGCTCCGAGTTCGCCCGAGTAGCCTCCCTCCTCTCTATCAGGAGGACCCGACTCCAGAGTCGAACGACGCCCTGGTTTCTCCCTTCTCGGAAGCCGAGGTCAGCCGTCGGCTAAAGCGGATGAAGCTCGCTTCGTCCGCCGGACCCGACGGCTTGACGTACGGCGACCTGAGGAGGGCGGATCCAGGTGCGGTCCTCTTAACGGCGACGTTCAACACCTGTCGCCGGATGGAGAAGATACCGGACCGTTGGAAGAAGTCCAACACCGTGCTTATCTATAAGAAAGGTGATCGTGATGACCTCTCGAATTGGAGGCCCATCGCTCTCGGTGACGCGACCCCGAAGCTCTTCGCGGCGGTCGTCGCTGATCGGCTCACCCGCTGGGCCGTGTCCAACAAGCGGCTCAGCCAAGCACAGAAGGGCTTCCTGCCCTTCGAAGGCTGCTTGGAGCACAATTTCGTGCTTCAGCATGCCATGGCTGCCGCTCGTAAGCAGCGCAGGGAGGTGGTGGTGGCGTGGTTGGATCTGGCCAACGCTTTCGGGTCGGTTCCCCACGCCACCATCATCGACTCGCTGTCCGACGCCGGCGCTCCGCGGTCGCTGATCAGCATCGTCGCCAGCCTTTACGAAGGCGTGGCGACCAGGGTCCGTACCGCCGAAGGGTACACGTCCTGGATCCCCATGAAGTCGGGGGTGAGACAGGGCTGCCCGCTTAGCCCGATCTTATTCAACCTCTCCATCGAGGCCATGGTTCGCGGGGCCGTGGACTCGGCGGAGGGGGTGATGGTGAACGGGCATAAGGTGACAGCCCTGGCGTACGCTGACGACGTGGCGCTCGTCGCGTCATCTACCGACGGCATGGGGAGGCTACTGCAAGCGGCAGAGGGAACGGCTCGGGCGCTGGGCCTCTCCTTCAACCCCTCGAAGTGTGCAACCCTGCACATCAGAGGGGACGGGAGAGTAGCCCGCACCGAGTTTCGTTTAGACGGGGGACTCGTTCCAGCTCTGGGGGACGGCCAGAGTTACGAGCACCTGGGAGTCCCGACGGGGGTTCGGATCGACCAAACCCCATATCCAACGATCGAGGCGCTTTTGGCCGATTTGCGCGCGGTAGACGAGTCCTTGCTCGCACCCTGGCAAAAAATCGAGACCGTGGCAACGTTTCTGTTGCCGCGCCTCGATTTCGCGTTCAGGGCAGGGCACGTGCGTAGAACCGCTTTAGCTGTCGCCGACAAGGTCATGAAGCGCACGGTGAAGAGGTGGTTACACCTCCCGCAGCGTGCCAGCGCGGAGTTGGTTTTCATCCCCCCCGCATGGGGTGGGTGCGGCCTTCTCCCGCTGGTGGATCTGGCCGACGTGGCGTCCGTGTCGCACGCGTTCAGAATGCTGAACGCGGGCGACCCGGTCGTCGCGGACATCGCCGGGTCAGCGCTGCGCGACGCCGTGCGTGAAAAGATCGGTCGGACCCCTGGAAGCGGGGACCTTGCCGACTATCTCTCGGGCTCTTTGTCCGGCGAGATGGCGAGGCCGACGGCGGGCCGGGCTACGTTCTGGTCGCGAGCAAGGACCGTAGCTTTAAGATCCAGCACGCGCCTCGGTTTTCGTTGGAGATGGGACGAGGTTCGTGAAGAACTCTCGATCGAGTGTCGCTCCCGGCAAGGACGAGTCGTTGTGGTGCCGCCAGCTGCGAAAGGGCAGTGCACGCGGAGGCTGAGGGCGGCAGTGGGGGAGGGCTACATGGAAAGGCTTCTACGGAAGCCGGACCAAGGGAAGGTCTTCGACGTAGCTTCCCGTTGCGCGGTTAGCAACCACTTTCTGCGCACGGGGGCGTTTGTCCGTTTCGCTGACTGGCGTTTCGTTCACCGCGCCCGCCTCGACGTGTTGCCGTTGAACGGTGCACGTCGGTGGGGGGACGGTGACAAGCGTTGCCGGCGATGCGGGCATGACTTCGAGGGCCTTCCCCATGTGCTCTCCCACTGCGGTCCTCACTCCGCAGCCCGGCAGCTGCGTCACGACAACATCGTCCAGCGGCTCGCGAAGGCTGTCCGTCTTCCCGGTGAGCTCCGGGTCAACAGGCGCGTCCCGGGCGTCGACGGCGAGCTGGCAGCCCTGCGTCCCGACATCGTCGTGGAGCACGGGCTGTCGAAAAACATCGTCGTGGTCGACGTAGCCGTGCCTTTCGAGAACACTCTCGACGCAATCGAGGAGGCGAGACAGGGGAAGATACGCAAGTATCAACCCCTCGCCGAATCGTTGCGTAGGCGCGGCTACCGAGTCCACGTCGATGCGTTCGTCGTCGGCGCCCTGGGCTCGTGGGACCCGGGGAACGAGTTCGTCCTGGACCTGCTGCGCGTCTCTCGGCGCTACGCAGCGCTGATGAGGCGTCTCATGGTATCTGAGACGGTAGCCTGGTCCAGAGACATCTACGTGGAGCACGTAACCGGGGTACGTCAGTACCGGGCTCTGCGGGGGGCGCCCGCGGCGGGGTCGACGCCTGCGGCGCTGAGCGGGAGCGGTGGAGGCGCCCGCGTTCCTGGGGTGGGGCCGCTGGCGGGTCCCTGAGCCCCCACACCTACATCTATTTAGCGCGAGACGTCGACACGGGGTGGATGTCGTCGGCCTCCACGCGAGGTGGGGGGCGGACGGGGTGGGGTGTCTAGTTATGCAGCCATATATCCACTCTATTTTTATTTTTATTGTTATTCTTAGTATTACTGCTTATCTTACTTCTTATGTACTTCTCTTTCCACTTTACTCTACCTTTTATTTCACTTTATGTTATTTATTTGGCTGCCTAACTGGACACCCACCTGGCTGCTCACCGACTTTCGCACTTAGTCACTCACATAGCTCTTTGTCTAAGTATTCGTGCCACAATACCATATCTGGTTCAAGTTTAAGTTTATGCTACAAAGCTATGCAACACATACGACATCCACCCCGTACCAGGGGGCGCCTGGGACAACTATCACATTTATTTATTTTTCTTCTTTTTCTTCTTTTTTAATCTACTCCATTCTACCTCTACTCTCTTTCCTTTACGCGACTGATGTCTTGCACGGTTTCATTTTAGTTTACTTTACTCTCCTTCTATCTTATTCTCTTCCTATATGGTCAACCCTCGATATTTTGTTTAATTTTGCTCCAACTGCATACTTTAAGATTTCTTTCTTTCTTTCTTCTTGGCTAGCTATCGTGCTCACTCTGCCCCCCCCTCCTGGTATAAGTCCCAGTATTGCGCGTCTCGGTAGGATTAGGTTAATGTTAGGTTTAAGGGCGCCAGACTGCATTAATGCTCATATTAGACTCCATTTTGTTTTATTTTATTTCTTTCATTTTTTTTTATCAAGCAACAACTTTTCTTTTCCTGTGTAACTATAATGCTCTGGTCGCCTCTTAATGTTTATTATGATAGATTTCAAGTTCCTTCAATTGACCCGCCATGGGCATTGGCAAAACTTTGTACCTTAATTTTATTTTGATTATATTGTGAGGATACTTGTTGGCAAAACCAATTAATATTGTTAATCGGCAAGGTGGCGAGTCCTACGGCCCCACCAAGTAGATCTCTAATTTATCACTCGTTACATATGTATGCGGATATATACAATGTACTGTCGAAAAACTCTGTACACCCCTGGGGCTTCGGCTCCAGGGGAACATTAATTGATTAAATAAAGTGTTCTTATCTGTTCTTATCAGCTTAATATCTGATACACTCCTCATTAGGAGTCAGAATATTAATCTGATTTTTGGAAAGAGGCGGATTGCTGGGGCTTGCTCCACCTCCGCCGCGAGTCGGCCCGGTATTGCAGTGCCTCCGGGAACGGCTCAATTTGGGCTTTTAATCATATTCTGACTTCTACACTTTGATCTTCCATCATTTTAAAACAGTATTATTTTTTTTTCCGTTTCGACTCGCTCGCCGGAGTGTCGCGTCTTCCGCGTCGCGTGTGCGGTGTTCGATCGGTGCGGTGGCAAGTGCGAGCGACTAGCTGGAGGTGCCCTGGTCATCGGGTAAGTCCACAGTGGGAGTAGGTGGAGGTCAACTCGTAGTTAGAGACAGAGCTCCCGAAACGGTGATAACCGTTCTCGGGTAGAGCGAGACGTCTAGCACGTGACGTCACTCCCCCTCCGTCGATACCATCGATAAGAGGGGCGTAGTAGTTTGATCGCGTAGAGTCAGCTTGTGTGTGTTATACACAGCTATATAGGTATAACCGATAGCTGTTGTTTTGCTATCACGACCTCCCCGACTTCAACTGTCGACGTTTGATCACGTACTCCTGTAAAATCGAACTTTAACGGTTTTACAGGTAGGCGCTGCGCAATAGCAGCTCTAGATTTTTCGATTAAATTCTGGTTGTTTTATCAGAGATCGGGGTACGCGGAGGCCCTTTACACCCCGTGTAACTCGATACGTTTTTGCTTCCAGAGCATCTCCAGGCCGTGCGGAACGACGGGAAAGATTTAACCGCGGGCGGTTGTCTGTCTCGTTCGCGAAGTACGGTTCGCTCGTGCGGTTGCCGTGTCCGGTCGGGCACCGTAATCGTCGTTAATTCGTACTATTTATTTAATTTATTCGCGTTCGCGTTGTCCCTTGTCTTTTGTACATATAATTTATTTTTGTGTTTCGTCTTCTGTGTTTCCGCTCGTTCCGTTTGTGTTCCACTCCGGCGAGCGTATTAGTTTTATCATTTTATTTATTTATTTTTTATTGTTGACGAGTCGAGTAGTTGCGTTGCGACGCTATCTTAACGATGACGGGTAACAGCAGTAACAATAGTTTGAACACAAGTAATAATAATAACGTGGTAAAGCTGCTTTACCCGTTCCCTGCAGAATTTCCTTGCCCCTTCTGCTTTAACGGCAGAACGGTGTGCAAAAAGGGGGCGTGTGTGTATCTGAGGCACACGGATTTATTTAAACACCTTAAGTTACACCACCCCAGTGCGATTAAGAGGTGGACGTGCGGAGTGTGCGGCTTCGCCGACGACAGCGCTTATGCGCTGAAGAAGGTGAAGTCGCACCACGCGACAAAGCACCCGTCCACTGGGGGTCCGTGTGCCTCCGTTACACACAACCCCCTTGCAGGGAGTGCCGCCCGCGCAACACTCGGCGATAGCGGTGCCGAGTCGCGACCCGTTGACGCGGTGGACTTTTCCACCGAGAGCGAGGTCTCCTTTCCTCCTTTGGGAGCTTCCCCGGTGACCTGTGGGGGCACCACCACCTGCGCCCCCACCACCACAACGAGTACTGCTCTTCTGAATGCTTCCAGAGCTACGAGGACGGCTGCCTCCACCGCAGCCAGGACAACGTCATCGAGAGGGGCCTCCTCTACAACGTCAAGGAAAGGCACTGCTATCACCACGCAACCCCGGCGACGGGCCGGGCCACCCGCCGCCGCATCAACAACAACAACAACGACCACAACCACAACGACGACGGTGGGATCAAGCACCGCTACCAGGAGCTCCGTTACCCTCGCGGCGTTCCTGCAGCGGAGCCGGCGCTCCTCCGCGGGCGAGGACGCCCCAACGAAACCAAGGACCAGCGGCGGGCCGGTGTCAATGGGGAGGATATCGGGGGGCAAGACCACCACGCCCCCCGCCCCCGCAAGGGGAAAGAAGAGTCCGGCGGCGTCCGCGTCGACCGCAAGGAAGGCGCGGGCGTCCACCGAGCCTCCCCAACCCGGCCCGCCCCGACGACCACCAGCCAGGCGGGTGACACCAGCCACGACCTTCGCCGAGGTCACCAGGGGCAGCCCGCCCGCAGTGGTCGGGGCGACGGCGGTGTCGCGGAATACGAGAGCGGCGTCTCTCCCGCCCGCGTCGACACGGGTGACACGGGCTGCAGTGAAGAGGATGGGGGGCGCGTCCACCACCTTAAGCGCCCCCGCAACGACACCGCCACTGCAGGGCCCACCACCTACGCCCTGCAGCGCCCCGGCCACCCTGACGACGACGACGGTGACGACCACGGCCCGTGGCTCGCCAATAATGACGGCGGCCGTCACACCATCTACGGCGGTCGCCGTCGCGGCGAGGACGCCGCCTGCCACGGGCCGCGCCTCCACCCTGCCGACCAGGACGACCCGGGCGACGTCCCTCCCGCCCGGGCCGTCCGCGAAGAGGCCTATTCGTGGACGCCTGTCCCCTCCGGGGGGCAGAGGGGACACCCAGACCACCGGGGTGTCCCTCGTGGTGGAGGCACGTGGGGAGGGGGCCGCGAAGAGAAGGTCCCTGCCTTCACCCAGGCCCCTCCCCACCATTGAGGAGTCATCGTCGTCGTCAGGAGACGACCAACCAGCGCCGGCGGCCGGGAACAAGGGGGGACCGGCAACCAGAAGGAGGAGGCGCTGCTACCCCAGCAGCAGCAGCAGCAGCAGCGGTAGCAGCAGTAACAGCAGCAGAAGGAGCAGCAACAACAGCGCCGCGAGGGGACGGGGCAACACCACCAGAGCGGTGCGCAGGCGGTGGGTGGATCGCCGGCCTGCAACAACGTCATCTTCGGAGTCGTCGGGGGATGAGGGGGCCCCGAGGCAGCCGTCCCCACGGGTGGAGGGACCCACACCTTCCACCCGAAGGTCACCGAGGCACTCCCGGGAGGGGAGGGGCCTCGATTTTAATTTAACACTAAATAATCGGTTTAATTTATTGACTGACCGGGCAACGAGCCCGGTCAACTTTGACGATCTATGTGTACCTGACTCCCCCGGGTCAAACCGGGGGTCTTTCTGTTGCAGGTGTGGAGGCGTACGGGACCCGCCCGCGTCAACATCCCGGGACAGCGTCGCGGTGGAGGCTTCGCTGAGGATGCCCCCGGCAAGCTTTAGGGAAAGCCACCCGGTGAGTGCGACGCGTGGGTGTCGTGCGGTACCTGGAAGCGGACGGACACCTGCAGCGACCGTGGGGCGGCGGCGGGGGATGGCGAACTCGGGCCTCCCCGCTGCAAGCGAGCGCAGGGGCGGGGCGCTTCAGCCCCGGGCCCCGCGGCAATCTAGGGTGCCCCATCCTCGAGGTGGAGGTCGCGACGCCGCGTCCGGCGCACCGCCAACCGAACGACCCCGAATTAGGGGACGCCGGGGGGTGGACGACGCCGCAAGGGCGCGGATAGTGGCCTTTGCTGAGGGGGTGGAGTCGCCCGTGCAACTGGAGGAACTTGCCGCGATGGTGGATGGGTTCCTCCAGGAGCGGAGGGCCGCGGGACCCGGGGCTGGCGACCGGAGTGCCGCCCCTAGCGGGGGTGCCGGTCGGCGCCGGCCTGTCGCGGAGGGTGGGTTGCGTCACCCGATGGGAGCCAATTCGAGGGAGAACGATGGCTCTTCCAGCGCTCCGTATCGCGTGAGGGAGGCTACGCGTATCCAACGTCTTTTCCGGGCGAATAGGAAGCGCGCGGTGCAGGAGATTCTCGCCGGAGAATCTCCTCATTGCAGTGTGCCCCTGGACCGGGTCCAGGAGCACTTTTCCAACGTCTACTCGCTCCGAGTTCGCCCGAGTAGCCTCCCTCCTCTCTATCAGGAGGACCCGACTCCAGAGTCGAACGACGCCCTGGTTTCCCCCTTCTCGGAAGCCGAAGTCAGCCGTCGGTTAAAGCGGATGAAGCTTGCTTCGTCCGCCGGACCCGACGGTCTGACGTATGGTGACCTGAGGAGGGCGGATCCAGGAGCTGTCCTCTTAACGGCGGCGTTTAACACCTGTCGCCGGATGGAGAAGATACCGGATCGTTGGAAGAAGTCCAACACCATTCTTATTCATAAGAAGGGTGATCGTGATGACCTCTCGAATTGGAGGCCCATCGCTCTTGGTGACGCGACCCCGAAGCTCTTCGCGGCGGTTGTTGCCGACCGGCTCACCCGCTGGGCCGTATCCAACAAGCGGCTCAGCCAAGCACAGAAGGGCTTTTTGCCCTTCGAAGGCTGCTTGGAGCACAATTTTGTGCTTCAGCATGCCATGGCTGCCGCTCGCAAGCAGCGTAAGGAGGTGGTGGTGGCGTGGTTGGATCTGGCCAACGCTTTCGGATCGGTTCCCCACGCCACCATCATCGACTCGCTGTCCGACGCCGGCGCTCCGCGGTCGCTGATCAGCATCGTCGCCAGCCTTTACGAAGGCGTGGCGACCAGGGTCCGTACCGCCGAAGGGTACACGTCCTGGATCCCCATGAAGTCGGGGGTGAGACAGGGCTGCCCGCTTAGCCCGATCTTATTCAACCTCTCCATCGAGGCCATGGTCCGCGGGGCCGTGGACTCGGCGGAGGGGGTGATGGTGAACGGGCATAGGGTGACAGCCCTGGCGTACGCTGACGACGTGGCGCTCGTCGCGTCATCTACCGACGGCATGGGGAGGTTACTGCAAGCGGCAGAGGGAACGGCTCGGGCGCTGGGCCTCTCCTTCAACCCCTCGAAGTGTGCAACTCTGCACATCAGAGGGGACGGGAGAGTAGCCCGCACCGAGTTTCGTTTAGACGGGGGACTCGTTCCAGCTCTGGGGGACGGCCAGAGTTACGAGCACCTGGGAGTCCCGACGGGGGTTCGGATCGACCAAACCCCATATCCGACGATCGAGGCGCTTTTGACCGATTTGCGCGCGGTAGACGAGTCCTTGCTCGCACCCTGGCAAAAAATCGAGACCGTGGCAACGTTTCTGTTGCCGCGCCTCGATTTCGCGTTCAGGGCAGGGCACGTGCGTAGAACCGCCTTAGCTGTCGCCGACAAGGTCATGAAGCGCACGGTGAAGAGGTGGTTACACCTCCCGCAGCGTGCCAGCGCGGAGTTGGTTTTCATCCCCCCCGCATGGGGTGGGTGCGGCCTTCTCCCGCTGGTGGATCTGGCCGACGTGGCGTCCGTGTCGCACGCGTTCAGAATGCTGAACGCGGGCGACCCGGTCGTCGCGGACATCGCCAGGTCAGCGCTGCGCGACGCCGTGCGTGAAAAGATCGGTCGGACCCCTGGAAGCGGGGACCTTGCCGACTATCTCTCGGGCTCTCTGTCCGGCGAGATGGCGAGGCCGACGGCGGGCCGGGCTACGTTCTGGTCGCGAGCAAGGACCGTAGCTTTAAGATCCAGCACGCGCCTCGGTTTTCGTTGGAGGTGGGACGAGGTTCGTGAAGAACTCTCGATCGAGTGTCGCTCCCGGCAAGGACGAGTCGTTGTGGTGCCGCCAGCTGCGAAAGGGCAGTGCACGCGGAGGCTGAGGGCGGCAGTGGGGGAGGGCTACATGGAAAGGCTTCTACGGAAGCCGGACCAAGGGAAGGTCTTCGACGTAGCTTCCCGTTGCGCGGTTAGCAACCACTTTCTGCGCACGGGGGCGTTTGTCCGTTTCGCTGACTGGCGTTTCGTTCACCGCGCCCGCCTCGACGTGTTGCCGTTGAACGGTGCACGTCGGTGGGGGGACGGTGACAAGCGTTGCCGGCGATGCGGGCATGACTTCGAGGGCCTTCCCCATGTGCTCTCCCACTGCGGTCCTCACTCCGCAGCCCGGCAGCTGCGTCACGACAACATTGTCCAGCGGCTCGCGAAGGCTGTCCGTCTTCCCGGTGAGCTCCGGGTCAACAGGCGCGTCCCGGGCGTTGACGGCGAGCTGGCAGCCCTGCGTCCCGACATCGTCGTGGAGCACGGGCTGTCGAAAAACATCGTCGTGGTCGACGTAGCCGTGCCTTTCGAGAACACTCTCGACGCAATCGAGGAGGCGAGACAGGGGAAGATACGCAAGTATCAACCCCTCGCCGAATCGTTGCGTAGGCGCGGCTACCGAGTCCACGTCGATGCGTTCGTCGTCGGCGCCCTGGGCTCGTGGGACCCGGGGAACGAGTTCGTCCTGGACCTGCTGCGCGTCTCTCGGCGCTACACAGCGCTGATGAGGCGTCTCATGGTATCTGAGACGGTAGCCTGGTCCAGAGACATCTACGTGGAGCACGTAACCGGGGTACGTCAGTACCGGGCTCTGCGGGGGGCGCCCGCGGCGGAGTCGGCGCCTGCGGCGCTGAGCGGGAGCAGTGGAGGCGCCCGCGTTCCTGGGGTGGTGCCGCCGGCGGATCCCTGAGCCCCCGCACCTGCATCTAATCAGCACGAGACGTCGACACGGGGTGGATGTCGTCGGCCTCCACGCGAGGTGGGGGGCGGACGGGGTGGGGTGTCTAGTTATGCAGCCATATATCCACTCTATTTTTATTTTTATTGTTATTCTTAGTATTACTGCTTATCTTACTTCTTATGTACTTCTCTTTCCACTTTACTCTACCTTTTATTTCACTTTATGTTATTTATTTGGCTGCCTAACTGGACACCCACCTGGCTGCTCACCGACTTTCGCACTTAGTCACTCACATAGCTCTTTGTCTAAGTATTCGTGCCACAATACCATATCTGGTTCAAGTTTAAGTTTATGCTACAAAGCTATGCAACACATACGACATCCACCCCGTACCAGGGGGCGCCTGGGACAACTATCACATTTATTTATTTTTCTTCTTTTTCTTCTTTTTTTTAATCTACTCCATTCTACCTCTACTCTCTTTCCTTTACGCGACTGATGTCTTGCACGGTTTCATTTTAGTTTACTTTACGCTCCTTCTATCTTATTCTCTTCCTATATGGTCAACCCTCGATATTTTGTTTAATTTTGCTCCAACTGCATACTTTAAGATTTCTTTCTTTCTTTCTTCTTGGCTAGCTATCGTGCTCACTCTGCCCCCCCCCCCCCTGGTATAAGTCCCAGTATTGCGCGTCTCGGTAGGATTAGGTTAATGTTAGGTTTAAGGGCGCCAGACTGCATTAATGCTCATATTAGACTCCATTTTGTTTTATTTTATTTCTTTCATTTTTTTATCAAGCAACAACTTTTCTTTTCCTGTGTAACTATAATGCTCTGGTCGCCTCTTAATGTTTATTATGATAGATTTCAAGTTCCTTCAATTGACCCGCCATGGGCATTGGCAAAACTTTGTACCTTAATTTTATTTTGATTATATTGTGAGGATACTTGTTGGCAAAACCAATTAATATTGTTAATCGGCAAGGTGGCGAGTCCTACGGCCCCACCAAGTAGATCTCTAATTTACCACTCGTTACATATGTATGCGGATATATACAATGTACTGTCGAAAAACTCTGTACACCCCTGGGGCTTCGGCTCCAGGGGAACATTAATTGATTAAATAAAGTGTTCTTATCTGTTCTTATCAGCTTAATATCTGATACACTCCTCATTAGGAGTCAGAATATTAATCTGATTTTTGGAAAGAGGCGGATTGCTGGGGCTTGCTCCACCTCCGCCGCGAGTCGGCCCGGTATTGCAGTGCCTCCGGGATCGGCTCAATTAGTTCTTTTTTAACCATATATACACACTTTGATCTTACCATCATTAAGTTTTATTTATTTTTTGTTGTTGTGACTCGCCGGAGTGTCGTGTTTTTTCGCGTCGCGTGTGTGGTGTTCGAGCGGGTGCAGTGACAAGTGCGAGCGACGAGCTGGAGGTGCCCTGGTCATCGGGTAAGTCACGGTAGGAGTAGGTAGAGGTTGGAAAAATCGTAGTTAGAATTAGAGCTCCCGAAACGGTGAAAACCGTTCCCGGGTAGACACTCCCCCTCCGACGATACCATCGGCAAGAGGGGCGAGAAGTAGTTAGATCGCGGTAAATTCCGATTGTCTCATTTATACACAGCTACAGGCATAGCCCGTAGCTGCTGTTTGGTTGCTGACGACCTCCCCTGCTTCTACCGCCGACGAATTTGGTCACGTACTCCTGTAAAATCGAACTTTAACGATTTTACAGGCAGGCGCTGCGTAATAGCAGCAGTAGTTTATTCCGATTAAAATCTGCTTGTCTAATAAGAGATCGAGGTACACGGAGGCTCTTTACACCCCGTGTAACTCGATACATTTTTGCGCATCCAGTGCACCTCCAGGCCGTGCGGAACGACGGGCGAGAATTAACCGCGGGCGGTTGTCTCTCTCGATCGCGAAGTACGGTTCGCTCGCGCGGTCGCTGCGTCCGGTCGGGCACCGCTCAGTCGTCCGTTAGATTGTGATATTTATTTATATTTATATTTATATTCATATTTATATCTATTTTAGTTAATTTATTCCGAGCTCGCGTTGTTAAGTTTATTTTATATAATAATTTAATTTAATTTTTCCATTTTTCTTTTGTTCTGTTTCCCGCTCCGGCGAGCGTTATTACAGTATTACGATATTACGTTATTACAATATTTTATTTTATTTTATTCTATCCCTTTTATTCATTTGTTATCTTTGTTGTTCCTCTTTTTTGTTTTTCTGTTAACGAGTCGGGCCGTTGCGTTGCGACGCTTTCGATTGAACGATGACGAGTAACGGCAGCCAAACCAACACCATGGATACGGACAATAATAACACCGTTGTTAGGCTGCTGTACCCGTTCCCTGCCGAATTTCCGTGCCCGTTCTGCTTCAACGGCAGGACGGTGTGCAAGAAGGGGGCGTGCGTGTATCTGAGGCACACGGATCTGTTCAAACACCTCAAACTACACCACCCCGGCGCGATCAAACGGTGGTCCTGCGCCGAGTGCGGCTTCACCGACGACAGCGCGTACGCGCTGAAGAAGGTGAAGTCGCACCACGCGACCAGGCACCCGTCCGCCGGGGGTCCGTGTGCCCCCGTTACACGCAACCTCCTCGCAGGGAGCGTCGCCCGCGCAACGCCCGGCGACACCGGGGCCGAGACGCGACCCCGCGTGGAAGCGGTGGGGCTCTCCACCGGGAGCGAGGCCTCTCCTCCTCCCCTGGGGGCCTCACCGGTGACCTTGGGGGGCACCACCACCTGTGCCCCCAGAAATAGACCAAAGACTGCTTCGTTAAATGTTTCCAGCGCCGCGAGGACGGCTGCCTCCACCGCTGCCAGGACGACGTCGGCGACGGGAGCGACGATGACGACGACGACCACCACCACCACCTCGCAACCCCGACGACGGGCCGGGCCGCCCACCGCCGCGCCCGGGAAAATACACCCAACCAAAACCATACCGGCGGCGGGGAGCAGCGCCGTCACCAGGAGCCCCGTCACCCTCGCGGCGTTCCTGCAGCCGAGCCGGCGCTCGTCCGCGGGTGAGGACGCCCCGGCGGAGCGGAGGACCAGCGGCGGGCCGGCGTCAATGGGGAGGAGGTCGGGGGGCAACACCACCTCGCCCCCCGCGGCGGCGTCCGCGTCGACCGCGAGGAAGACGCGGGCGTCCACCGAGCCTCCCCAACCCGGCCCGCCCCGACGAGCACCCTCGCGGAGAGTGACCCCAGCCACCACCTTCGCGGAGGTCACCCGAGGCAGCCCGCCAGCGGTGGTCGGGGCGACGACGACGACGGTGCCGAGACGGACGAGAGCGGCGTCTCTCCCGCCCGCGCCGACACGGAGGACGCGGACAGCGACGAAGAGGACGGGGGGTGCGACCGCCACCTCCAGCACCCCCCCTGCGACACCGCCGCTGCAGAGCCCACCACCGACGCCCTGCAGCGCCCCGGCCACCCTGACGACGACGACGGTGACGACCACGGCCCGTGGCTCGCCCGTGATGACGGCGGTCGTCACCCCACCTCCGGCGGCCGCCGTCGCCGCGGGCCGCGCCTCCACCCCGCCGACCAGGACGACCCGGGCGACGTCCCTCCCGCCCGGGCCGCCCGCGAAGAGGCCAACGCGGGGACGCCTGTCCCCTCCGGGGGGCAGAGGGGACGCCCAGGCCACCGGGGGGTCCCTCGTGGTGGGGGCGTGTGGGGAGGGGGCCGCGAAGAGAAGGAAGGTGCCTTCGCCCAGGCCCCTCCCCACCATCGAGGAGCCGTCACCGTCGTCGCCGTCGGCACGCGAACGACCACCGGCGCCGTCGGCCAGGAGAGGGACGCGCCGCCGCAACACCACCGGCAGCGGCGACAGCAGCAGCAGCAACAGCGGAAGCAGCAGGAGCAGCAGGAGCAGGAACAACGACGCCGCGGGGGGGCGGAACAACACGGCGGGAGCGGCACGCAGGCGGTGGGCGGACCGCAGAACATCCACCTCGTCGTCTTGGGAGTCGTCGGGGGACGAGGGAGCCCGGAGGCAGCCGCCCTCGCGCGCGGTGGAAGCAACACCAGCCACCCGAAGGTCACCGGGGCGCCCCCAGGGGGGGAGGGGCCTCGACTCCGATTCATTACTCCTAAATAATTATTATAATATTCTGACCGATCGGGCAACGAGCCCGGTCAATTTCAATATTCCTAGTGTACCTGACTCCCCCGGGTCAAACCGGGGGCGTTTCTGTTGTAGGTGCGGGGGCGCACGGGACCCGCCCGCGTCAACATCCCGGGACAGCGTCGCGGCGGGGGCTTCGTCGGGGGAGTTCCCGGCGGGCTCTGCGGAAAGCCACCCGGTGAGTGCGACGCGTGGATGCCGTGCGATACCTGGAGGCGGACGGATACCCGCAGCGACCGTGGAGCGGCGGCGGGGGACGGCGAACTCGAGCCTCCCCGCTGCGAGCGAGCGCAGGGGCGGGGCGCTTCAGCCCCGGGCCCCGCGGCAATCCAGGGTGCCCCATCCGCGAGGCGGGGGTCGCGATGCCGCGTGCGGCGCGCCGCCCGCCGGTAGACCCCGAACGAGGGGACGCCGGGGGGTGGACGACGCCGCGAGGGCGCGGATCGTGGCCTTCGCCGAGCGGGTGGAGTCGCCCGCGCAACTGGAGGAGCTTGCCGCGATGGTGGATGAGTTCCTTCAGGAGCGGAGGGCCGCGAGACCCGGGGCTGGCGACCGGAGTGCCGCCCCTAGCGGGGGTGCCGATCGGCGCCGGCCGGTCGCGGAGGGTGGGTTGCGTCACCCGATGGGAGCCGACTCGAGAGAGAACGATGGCTCTTCCAACGCTCCGTATCGCGTGAGGGAGGCTACTCGGATTCAACGCCTTTTCCGGGCGAACAGGAAGCGCGCGGTGCAGGAGATTCTCGCCGGAGAATCTCCTCATTGCAACGTGCCCCTGGACCGGGTCCAGGAGCACTTCACGAACATCTATTCGCTCCGAGTTCGCCCGAGTAGCCTCCCTCCTCTCTATCAGGAGGACCCGACTCCAGAGTCGAACGACGCCCTGGTTTCTCCCTTCTCGGAAGCCGAAGTCAGCCGTCGGCTAAAACGGATGAAGCCCGCTTCGTCCGCCGGACCCGACGGCTTGACGTACGGCGACCTGAGGAGGGCGGATCCAGGTGCGGTCCTCTTAACGGCGACGTTCAACACCTGTCGCCGGATGGAGAAGATACCGGACCGCTGGAAGAAGTCCAACACCGTGCTTATTTATAAGAAAGGTGATCGTGATGACCTCTCGAATTGGAGGCCCATCGCTCTCGGTGACGCGACCCCGAAGCTCTTCGCGGCGGTCGTCGCTGATCGGCTCACCCGCTGGGCCGTGTCCAACAAGCGGCTCAGCCAAGCACAGAAGGGCTTCCTGCCCTTCGAAGGCTGCTTGGAGCACAATTTCGTGCTTCAGCACGCCATGGCTGCCGCTCGTAAGCAGCGCAGGGAGGTGGTGGTGGCATGGTTGGATCTGGCCAACGCTTTCGGGTCGGTTCCCCACGCCACCATCATCGACTCGCTGTCCGACGCCGGCGCTCCGCGGTCGCTGATCAGCATCGTCGCCAGCCTTTACGAAGGCGTGGCGACCAGGGTCCGTACCGCCGAAGGGTACACGTCCTGGATCCCCATGAAGTCGGGGGTGAGACAGGGCTGCCCACTTAGCCCGATCTTATTCAACCTCTCCATCGAGGCCATGGTTCGCGGGGCCGTGGACTCGGCGGAGGGGGTGATGGTGAGCGGGCATAAGGTGACAGCTCTGGCGTACGCTGACGACGTGGCGCTCGTCGCGTCATCTACCGACGGCATGGGGAGGTTACTGCAAGCGGCAGAGGGAACGGCTCGGGCGCTGGGCCTCTC
This sequence comes from Xylocopa violacea, assembly GCA_963969225.1. Classification (NCBI taxonomy): domain Eukaryota; kingdom Metazoa; phylum Arthropoda; class Insecta; order Hymenoptera; family Apidae; genus Xylocopa; species Xylocopa violacea. The sequence continues at coordinate 14,168,600 of CAXAJV010000016.1, read as the reverse complement.
CTTCAACCCCTCGAAGTGTGCAACTCTGCACATCAGAGGGGACGGGAGAGTAGCCCGCACCGAGTTTCGTTTAGACGGGGGACTCGTTCCGGCTCTGGGGGACGGCCAGAGTTACGAGCACCTGGGAGTCCCGACGGGGGTTCGGATCGACCAAACCCCGTATCCGACGATCGAGGCGCTTTTGACCGATTTGCGCGCGGTAGACGAGTCCTTGCTCGCGCCCTGGCAAAAAATCGAGACCGTGGCAACGTTTCTGTTGCCGCGCCTCGATTTCGCGTTCAGGGCAGGGCACGTGCGTAGAACCGCTTTAGCTGTCGCCGACAAGGTCATGAAGCGCACGGTGAAGAGGTGGTTACACCTCCCGCAGCGTGCCAGCGCGGAGTTGGTTTTCATCCCCCCCGCATGGGGTGGGTGCGGCCTTCTCCCGCTGGTGGATCTGGCCGACGTGGCGTCCGTGTCGCACGCGTTCAGAATGCTGAACGCGGGCGACCCGGTCGTCGCGGACATCGCCGGGTCAGCGCTGCGCGACGCCGTGCGTGAAAAGATCGGTCGGACCCCTGGAAGCGGGGACCTTGCCGACTATCTCTCGGGCTCTTTGTCCGGCGAGATGGCGAGGCCGACGGCGGGCCGGGCTACGTTCTGGTCGCGAGCAAGGACCGTAGCTTTAAGATCCAGCACGCGCCTCGGTTTTCGTTGGAGGTGGGACGAGGTTCGTGAAGAACTCTCGATCGAGTGTCGCTCCCGGCAAGGACGAGTCGTTGTGGTGCCGCCAGCTGCGAAAGGGCAGTGCACGCGGAGGCTGAGGGCGGCAGTGGGGGAGGGCTACATGGAAAGGCTTCTACGGAAGCCGGACCAAGGGAAGGTCTTCGACGTAGCTTCCCGTTGCGCGGTTAGCAACCACTTTCTGCGCACGGGGGCGTTTGTCCGTTTCGCTGACTGGCGTTTCGTTCACCGCGCCCGCCTCGACGTGTTGCCGTTGAACGGTGCACGTCGGTGGGGGGACGGTGACAAGCGTTGCCGGCGATGCGGGCATGACTTCGAGGGCCTTCCCCATGTGCTCTCCCACTGCGGTCCTCACTCCGCAGCCCGGCAGCTGCGTCACGACAACATTGTCCAGCGGCTCGCGAAGGCTGTCCGTCTTCCCGGTGAGCTCCGGGTCAACAGGCGCGTCCCGGGCGTTGACGGCGAGCTGGCAGCCCTGCGTCCCGACATCGTCGTGGAGCACGGGCTGTCGAAAAACATCGTCGTGGTCGACGTAGCCGTGCCTTTCGAGAACACTCTCGACGCAATCGAGGAGGCGAGACAGGGGAAGATACGCAAGTATCAACCCCTCGCCGAATCGTTGCGTAGGCGCGGCTACCGAGTCCACGTCGATGCGTTCGTCGTCGGCGCCCTGGGCTCGTGGGACCCGGGGAACGAGTTCGTCCTGGACCTGCTGCGCGTCTCTCGGCGCTACGCAGCGCTGATGAGGCGTCTCATGGTATCTGAGACGGTAGCCTGGTCCAGAGACATCTACGTGGAGCACGTAACCGGGGTACGTCAGTACCGGGCTCTGCGGGGGGCGCCCGCGGCGGAGTCGGCGCCTGCGGCGCTGAGCGGGAGCAGTGGAGGCGCCCGCGTTCCTGGGGTGGTGCCGCCGGCGGATCCCTGAGCCCCCGCACCTGCATCTAATCAGCACGAGACGTCGACACGGGGTGGATGTCGTCGGCCTCCACGCGAGGTGGGGGGCGGACGGGGTGGGGTGTCTAGTTATGCAGCCATATATCCACTCTATTTTTATTTTTATTGTTATTCTTAGTATTACTGCTTATCTTACTTCTTATGTACTTCTCTTTCCACTTTACTCTACCTTTTATTTCACTTTATGTTATTTATTTGGCTGCCTAACTGGACACCCACCTGGCTGCTCACCGACTTTCGCACTTAGTCACTCACATAGCTCTTTGTCTAAGTATTCGTGCCACAATACCATATCTGGTTCAAGTTTAAGTTTATGCTACAAAGCTATGCAACACATACGACATCCACCCCGTACCAGGGGGCGCCTGGGACAACTATCACATTTATTTATTTTTCTTCTTTTTCTTCTTTTTTTTAATCTACTCCATTCTACCTCTACTCTCTTTCCTTTACGCGACTGATGTCTTGCACGGTTTCATTTTAGTTTACTTTACGCTCCTTCTATCTTATTCTCTTCCTATATGGTCAACCCTCGATATTTTGTTTAATTTTGCTCCAACTGCATACTTTAAGATTTCTTTCTTTCTTTCTTCTTGGCTAGCTATCGTGCTCACTCTGCCCCCCCCCCCTGGTATAAGTCCCAGTATTGCGCGTCTCGGTAGGATTAGGTTAATGTTAGGTTTAAGGGCGCCAGACTGCATTAATGCTCATATTAGACTCCATTTTGTTTTATTTTATTTCTTTCATTTTTTTATCAAGCAACAACTTTTCTTTTCCTGTGTAACTATAATGCTCTGGTCGCCTCTTAATGTTTATTATGATAGATTTCAAGTTCCTTCAATTGACCCGCCATGGGCATTGGCAAAACTTTGTACCTTAATTTTATTTTGATTATATTGTGAGGATACTTGTTGGCAAAACCAATTAATATTGTTAATCGGCAAGGTGGCGAGTCCTACGGCCCCACCAAGTAGATCTCTAATTTACCACTCGTTACATATGTATGCGGATATATACAATGTACTGTCGAAAAACTCTGTACACCCCTGGGGCTTCGGCTCCAGGGGAACATTAATTGATTAAATAAAGTGTTCTTATCTGTTCTTATCAGCTTAATATCTGATACACTCCTCATTAGGAGTCAGAATATTAATCTGATTTTTGGAAAGAGGCGGATTGCTGGGGCTTGCTCCACCTCCGCCGCGAGTCGGCCCGGTATTGCAGTGCCTCCGGGATCGGCTCAATTAGTTCTTTTTTAACCATATATACACACTTTGATCTTACCATCATTAAGTTTTATTTATTTTTTGTTGTTGTGACTCGCCGGAGTGTCGTGTTTTTTCGCGTCGCGTGTGTGGTGTTCGAGCGGGTGCAGTGACAAGTGCGAGCGACGAGCTGGAGGTGCCCTGGTCATCGGGTAAGTCACGGTAGGAGTAGGTAGAGGTTGGAAAAATCGTAGTTAGAATTAGAGCTCCCGAAACGGTGAAAACCGTTCCCGGGTAGACACTCCCCCTCCGACGATACCATCGGCAAGAGGGGCGAGAAGTAGTTAGATCGCGGTAAATTCCGATTGTCTCATTTATACACAGCTACAGGCATAGCCCGTAGCTGCTGTTTGGTTGCTGACGACCTCCCCTGCTTCTACCGCCGACGAATTTGGTCACGTACTCCTGTAAAATCGAACTTTAACGATTTTACAGGCAGGCGCTGCGTAATAGCAGCAGTAGTTTATTCCGATTAAAATCTGCTTGTCTAATAAGAGATCGAGGTACACGGAGGCTCTTTACACCCCGTGTAACTCGATACATTTTTGCGCATCCAGTGCACCTCCAGGCCGTGCGGAACGACGGGCGAGAATTAACCGCGGGCGGTTGTCTCTCTCGATCGCGAAGTACGGTTCGCTCGCGCGGTCGCTGCGTCCGGTCGGGCACCGCTGAGTCGTCCGTTAGATTGTGATATTTATTTATATTTATATTTATATTCATATTTATATCTATTTTAGTTAATTTATTCCGAGCTCGCGTTGTTAAGTTTATTTTATATAATAATTTAATTTAATTTTTCCATTTTTCTTTTGTTCTGTTTCCCGCTCCGGCGAGCGTTATTACAGTATTACGATATTACGTTATTACAATATTTTATTTTATTTTATTCTATCCCTTTTATTCATTTGTTATCTTTGTTGTTCCTCTTTTTTGTTTTTCTGTTAACGAGTCGGGCCGTTGCGTTGCGACGCTTTCGATTGAACGATGACGAGTAACGGCAGCCAAACCAACACCATGGATACGGACAATAATAACACCGTTGTTAGGCTGCTGTACCCGTTCCCTGCCGAATTTCCGTGCCCGTTCTGCTTCAACGGCAGGACGGTGTGCAAGAAGGGGGCGTGCGTGTATCTGAGGCACACGGATCTGTTCAAACACCTCAAACTACACCACCCCGGCGCGATCAAACGGTGGTCCTGCGCCGAGTGCGGCTTCACCGACGACAGCGCGTACGCGCTGAAGAAGGTGAAGTCGCACCACGCGACCAGGCACCCGTCCGCCGGGGGTCCGTGTGCCACCGTTACACGCAACCCCCTCGCAGGGAGCGTCGCCCGCGCAACGCCCGGCGACACCGGGGCCGAGACGCGACCCCGCGTGGAAGCGGTGGGGCTCTCCACCGGGAGCGAGGCCTCTCCTCCTCCCCTGGGGGCCTCCCCGGTGACCTTGGGGGGCACCACCACCTGTGCCCCCAGAAATAGACCAAAGACTGCTTCGTTAAATGTTTCCAGCGCCGCGAGGACGGCTGCCTCCACCGCTGCCAGGACGACGTCGGCGACGGGAGCGACGATGACGACGACGACCACCACCACCACCTCGCAACCCCGACGACGGGCCGGGCCGCCCACCGCCGCGCCCGGGAAAATACACCCAACCAAAACCATACCGGCGGCGGGGAGCAGCGCCGTCACCAGGAGCCCCGTCACCCTCGCGGCGTTCCTGCAGCCGAGCCGGCGCTCGTCCGCGGGCGAGGACGCCCCGGCGGAGCGGAGGACCAGCGGCGGGCCGGCGTCAATGGGGAGGAGGTCGGGGGGCAACACCACCTCGCCCCCCGCGGCGGCGTCCGCGTCGACCGCGAGGAAGACGCGGGCGTCCACCGAGCCTCCCCAACCCGGCCCGCCCCGACGAGCACCCTCGCGGAGAGTGACCCCAGCCACCACCTTCGCTGAGGTCACCAGAGGCAGCCCGCCAGCGGTGGTCGGAGCGACGACGACGACGGTGCCGAGACGGACGAGAGCGGCGTCTCTCCCGCCCGCGCCGACACGGAGGACGCGGACGGCGACGAAGAGGACGGGGGGTGCGACCGCCACCTCCAGCACCCCCCCTGCGACACCGCCGCTGCAGAGCCCACCACCGACGCCCTGCAGCGCCCCGGCCACCCTGACGACGACGACGGTGACGACCACGGTCCGTGGCTCGCCCGTGATGACGGCGGTCGTCACCCCACCTCCGGCGGCCGCCGTCGCCGCGGGCCGCGCCTCCACCCCGCCGACCAGGACGACCCGGGCGACGTCCCTCCCGCCCGGGCCGCCCGCGAAGAGGCCAACGCGGGGACGCCTGTCCCCTCCGGGGGGCAGAGGGGACGCCCAGGCCACCGGGGGGTCCCTCGTGGTGGGGGCGCGTGGGGAGGGGGCCGCGAAGAGAAGGACGGTGCCTTCGCCCAGGCCCCTCCCCACCATCGAGGAGCCGTCACCGTCGTCGCCGTCGGCACGCGAACGACCACCAGCGCAGTCGGCCAGGAGAGGGACGCGCCGCCGCAACACCACCGGCAGCGGCGACGGCAGCAGCAGCAGCAGCAGCAGCAGCAACGGCGGAAGCAGCAGGAGCAGCAGGAGCAGGAACAACGACGCCGCGGGGGGGCGGAGCAACGCGACGGGAGCGGCACGCAGGCGGTGGGCGGACCGCAGAACATCCACCTCGTCGTCTTCGGAGTCGTCGGGGGACGAGGGAGCCCGGAGGCAGCCGCCCTCGCGCGCAGTGGAAACAGCACCAGCCACCCGAAGGTCACCGGGGCGCCCCCGGGGGGGGAGGGGCCTCGACTCCAACCTATTATTAAATAATTATTATAATGTTCTGACCGACCGGGCAACGAGCCCGGTCAATTTCCATAATACTAGCGTACCTGACTCCCCCGGGTCAAACCGGGGGCGTTTCTGTTGTAGGTGCGGGGGCGCACGGGACCCGCCCGCGTCAACACCCCGGGACAGCGTCGCGGCGGCGGCTTCGTCGGGGGAGTTCCCGGCGGGCTCTGCGGAAAGCCACCCGGTGAGTGCGACGCGTGGATGCCGTGCGGAACCTGGAGGCGGACGGATACCCGCAGCGAACGTGGAGCGGCGGCGGGGGACGGCGAACTCGAGCCTCCCCGCTGCGAGCGAGCGCAGGGGCGGGGCGCTTCAGCCCCGGGCCCCGCGGCAATCCAGGGTGCCCCATCCGCGAGGCGGGGGTCGCGATGCCGCGTGCGGCGCGCCGCCCGCCGGTAGACCCCGAACGAGGGGACGCCGGGGGGTGGACGACGCCGCGAGGGCGCGGATCGTGGCCTTCGCCGAGCGGGTGGAGTCGCCCGCGCGACTGGAGGAGCTTGCCGCGATGGTGGATGAGTTCCTTCAGGAGCGGAGGGCCGCGAGACCCGGGGCTGGCGACCGGAGTGCCGCCCCTAGCGGGGGTGCCGATCGGCGCCGGCCGGTCGCGGAGGGTGGGTTGCGTCACCCGATGGGAGCCGACTCGAGAGAGAACGATGGCTCTCCCAACGCTCCGTATCGCGTGAGGGAGGCTACTCGGATTCAACGCCTTTTCCGGGCGAACAGGAAGCGCGCGGTGCAGGAGATTCTCGCCGGAGAATCTCCTCATTGCAACGTGCCCCTGGACCGGGTCCAGGAGCACTTCACGAACATCTATTCGCTCCGAGTTCGCCCGAGTAGCCTCCCTCCTCTCTATCAGGAGGACCCGACTCCAGAGTCGAACGACGCCCTGGTTTCTCCATTCTCGGAAGCCGAAGTCAGCCGTCGGCTAAAGCGGATGAAGCTCGCTTCGTCCGCCGGACCCGACGGCTTGACGTACGGCGACCTGAGGAGGGCGGATCCAGGTGCGGTCCTCTTAACGGCGACGTTCAACACCTGTCGCCGGATGGAGAAGATACCGGACCGTTGGAAGAAGTCCAACACCGTGCTTATCTATAAGAAAGGTGATCGTGATGACCTCTCGAATTGGAGGCCCATCGCTCTCGGTGACGCGACCCCGAAGCTCTTCGCGGCGGTCGTCGCCGATCGGCTCACCCGCTGGGCCGTGTCCAACAAGCGGCTCAGCCAAGCACAGAAGGGCTTCCTGCCCTTCGAAGGCTGCTTGGAGCACAATTTCGTGCTTCAGCACGCCATGGCTGCCGGTCGTAAGCAGCGCAGGGAGGTGGTGGTGGCGTGGTTGGATCTGGCCAACGCTTTCGGGTCGGTTCCCCACGCCACCATCATCGACTCGCTGTCCGACGCCGGCGCTCCGCGGTCGCTGATCAGCATCGTCGCCAGCCTTTACGAAGGCGTGGCGACCAGGGTCCGTACCGCCGAAGGGTACACGTCCTGGATCCCCATGAAGTCGGGGGTGAGACAGGGCTGCCCACTTAGCCCGATCTTATTCAACCTCTCCATCGAGGCCATGGTTCGCGGGGCCGTGGACTCGGCGGAGGGGGTGATGGTGAGCGGGCATAAGGTGACAGCTCTGGCGTACGCTGACGACGTGGCGCTCGTCGCGTCATCTACCGACGGCATGGGGAGGCTACTGCAAGCGGCAGAGGGAACGGCTCGGGCGCTGGGCCTCTCCTTCAACCCCTCGAAGTGTGCAACTCTGCACATCAGAGGGGACGGGAGAGTAGCCCGCACCGAGTTTCGTTTAGACGGGGGACTCGTTCCAGCTCTGGGGGACGGCCAGAGTTACGAGCACCTGGGAGTCCCGACGGGGGTTCGGATCGACCAAACCCCATATCCAACGATCGAGGCGCTTTTGACCGATTTGCGCGCGGTAGACGAGTCCTTGCTCGCACCCTGGCAAAAAATCGAGACCGTGGCAACGTTTCTGTTGCCGCGCCTCGATTTCGCGTTCAGGGCAGGGCACGTGCGTAGAACCGCTTTAGCTGTCGCCGACAAGGTCATGAAGCGCACGGTGAAGAGGTGGTTACACCTCCCGCAGCGTGCCAGCGCAGAGTTGGTTTTCATCCCCCCCGCATGGGGTGGGTGCGGCCTTCTCCCGCTGGTGGATCTGGCCGACGTGGCGTCCGTGTCGCACGCGTTCAGAATGCTGAACGCGGGCGACCCGGTCGTCGCGGACATCGCCAGGTCAGCGCTGCGCGACGCCGTGCGTGAAAAGATCGGTCGGACCCCTGGAAGCGGGGACCTTGCCGACTATCTCTCGGGCTCTTTGTCCGGCGAGATGGCGAGGCCGACGGCGGGCCGGGCTACGTTCTGGTCGCGAGCAAGGACCGTAGCTTTAAGATCCAGCACGCGCCTCGGTTTTCGTTGGAGGTGGGACGAGGTTCGTGAAGAACTCTCGATCGAGTGTCGCTCCCGGCAAGGACGAGTCGTTGTGGTGCCGCCAGCTGCGAAAGGGCAGTGCACGCGGAGGCTGAGGGCGGCAGTGGGGGAGGGCTACATGGAAAGGCTTCTACGGAAGCCGGACCAAGGGAAGGTCTTCGACGTAGCTTCCCGTTGCGCGGTTAGCAACCACTTTCTGCGCACGGGGGCGTTTGTCCGTTTCGCTGACTGGCGTTTCGTTCACCGCGCCCGCCTCGACGTGTTGCCGTTGAACGGTGCACGTCGGTGGGGGGACGGTGACAAGCGTTGCCGGCGATGCGGGCATGACTTCGAGGGCCTTCCCCATGTGCTCTCCCACTGCGGTCCTCACTCCGCAGCCCGGCAGCTGCGTCACGACAACGTCGTCCAGCGGCTCGCGAAGGCTGTCCGTCTTCCCGGTGAGCTCCGGGTCAACAGGCGCGTCCCGGGCGTCGACGGCGAGCTGGCAGCCCTGCGTCCCGACATCGTCGTGGAGCACGGGCTGTCGAAAAACATCGTCGTGGTCGACGTAGCCGTGCCTTTCGAGAACACTCTCGACGCAATCGAGGAGGCGAGACAGGGGAAGATACGCAAGTATCAACCCCTCGCCGAATCGTTGCGTAGGCGCGGCTACCGAGTCCACGTCGATGCGTTCGTCGTCGGCGCCCTGGGCTCGTGGGACCCGGGGAACGAGTTCGTCCTGGACCTGCTGCGCGTCTCTCGGCGCTACGCAGCGCTGATGAGGCGTCTCATGGTATCTGAGACGGTAGCCGGGTCCAGAGACATCTACGTGGAGCACGTAACCGGGGTACGTCAGTACCGGGCTCTGCGGGGGGCGCCCGCGGCGGGGTCGACGCCTGCGGCGCTGAGCGGGAGCAGTGGAGGCGCCCGCGCTCCTGGGGTGGTGCCGCCGACGGATCCCTGAGCCTCCGCACCTACGTTGACTTAGTACGAGACGTCGACACGGGGTGGATGTCGTCAGCCTCCACGCAAAATGCGAAACAGACAAAGGGGGGTGTCTAGCTAGGCAGCCATATATCCACTTTGCCTTTACTGCTTATTCCATTTCGTATCTACTTTCTCTGCTTTACTTTACCTTACTTCATCCTACGTTATTTTTCTTGTTTTCCTCTTTTGGCTGCCCACCTGGACACCCACCTAAATAGCCACCCACTTACTCACTTACTCACTCTCACAACCATTTATCTAATTACCTGTGTTATGTTACCCGGTCGGTTTAAGGTTAAGCTTAAAGTGAGATAACATAGACGACATCCACCCCTGTCCAGGGGGCGCCTAAAACACTTACTGTATTTACTTTATTTTTACTTTATTTCATTTTAATTTACCGTACTCTACCGCTACTCTCTTTTCTTTTCTCTACATGACACATTCTACACGGTTTTATTTTAGTTTGCCTTATCCCACCTCTACACTCATTCCTTCTCTTTCTTACATGACCGATGGTCTGCATAATGTTATTTTAGTTTACTTCATTATACCTCAACTCTCTTTTTCTTTTTCTTTTACCCTTTTTCATATGATTGGCACCGGATAATTTCGTTTAATTTTGACACACTTACCTATTTTAAGACCTCCGTCTGTCTCCTTTTATAGCTACCTTAGTCATTTTGGCGCCCCCTGACATAACTTCTAGTGTCACGTCTCGGTAGGAGTACTCTAATGTTAGATTTAAGTAGTTTACTCTATGTCCTATTAAGCGACAATGTTTCTTTTCCTCCATCGAATTGCATAGTTCTGCTCATTTACTATACTCAAAAGACCCGCCATGGGCTTTGTAAAAGTTCTGTATTTTAATTTTAATTTTATTCCTGTGATGCTGCGATCTCACTCGTTTGGTGTAGCTAGTTCATATTGTAAACCCGTAAGGTGGCGAGTCCCGTGACCCCACCAAGCGAAGTTATAGTTTATTATGACCAAAGAACTGTATGCGGATACATACAATGTACTGAAAAACTTTGTACACCCCTGGGGCCGAGGCCCCAGGGGAACATTAACTGACCAAATAAAGCGCTTTATCTGTTCTTATCAGCTTAATATCTGATACACTCCTCATTAGGAGTCAGAATATTAATCTGATTTTTGGAAAGAGGCGGATTGCTGGGGCTTGCTCCACCTCCGCCGCGAGTCGGCCCGGTATTGCAGTGCCTCCGGGATCGGCTCAATTAGTTCTTTTTTAACCATATATACACACTTTGATCTTACCATCATTAAGTTTTATTTATTTTTTGTTGTTGTGACTCGCCGGAGTGTCGTGTTTTTTCGCGTCGCGTGTGTGGTGTTCGAGCGGGTGCAGTGACAAGTGCGAGCGACGAGCTGGAGGTGCCCTGGTCATCGGGTAAGTCACGGTAGGAGTAGGTAGAGGTTGGAAAAATCGTAGTTAGAATTAGAGCTCCCGAAACGGTGAAAACCGTTCCCGGGTAGACACTCCCCCTCCGACGATACCATCGGCAAGAGGGGCGAGAAGTAGTTAGATCGCGGTAAATTCCGATTGTCTCATTTATACACAGCTACAGGCATAGCCCGTAGCTGCTGTTTGGTTGCTGACGACCTCCCCTGCTTCTACCGCCGACGAATTTGGTCACGTACTCCTGTAAAATCGAACTTTAACGATTTTACAGGCAGGCGCTGCGTAATAGCAGCAGTAGTTTATTCCGATTAAAATCTGCTTGTCTAATAAGAGATCGAGGTACACGGAGGCTCTTTACACCCCGTGTAACTCGATACATTTTTGCGCATCCAGTGCACCTCCAGGCCGTGCGGAACGACGGGCGAGAATTAACCGCGGGCGGTTGTCTCTCTCGATCGCGAAGTACGGTTCGCTCGCGCGGTCGCTGCGTCCGGTCGGGCACCGCTGAGTCGTCCGTTAGATTGTGATATTTATTTATATTTATATTTATATTCATATTTATATCTATTTTAGTTAATTTATTCCGAGCTCGCGTTGTTAAGTTTATTTTATATAATAATTTAATTTAATTTTTCCATTTTTCTTTTGTTCTGTTTCCCGCTCCGGCGAGCGTTATTACAGTATTACGATATTACGTTATTACAATATTTTATTTTATTTTATTCTATCCCTTTTATTCATTTGTTATCTTTGTTGTTCCTCTTTTTTGTTTTTCTGTTAACGAGTCGGGCCGTTGCGTTGCGACGCTTTCGATTGAACGATGACGAGTAACGGCAGCCAAACCAACACCATGGATACGGACAATAATAACACCGTTGTTAGGCTGCTGTACCCGTTCCCTGCCGAATTTCCGTGCCCGTTCTGCTTCAACGGCAGGACGGTGTGCAAGAAGGGGGCGTGCGTGTATCTGAGGCACACGGATCTGTTCAAACACCTCAAACTACACCACCCCGGCGCGATCAAACGGTGGTCCTGCGCCGAGTGCGGCTTCACCGACGACAGCGCGTACGCGCTGAAGAAGGTGAAGTCGCACCACGCGACCAGGCACCCGTCCGCCGGGGGTCCGTGTGCCACCGTTACACGCAACCCCCTCGCAGGGAGCGTCGCCCGCGCAACGCCCGGCGACACCGGGGCCGAGACGCGACCCCGCGTGGAAGCGGTGGGGCTCTCCACCGGGAGCGAGGTCTCCCCTCCTCCCCTGAGGGCCTCCCCGGTGACCTTGGGGGGCACCACCACCTGTGCCCCCAGAAATAGACCAAAGACTGCTTCGTTAAATGTTTCCAGCGCCGCGAGGACGGCTGCCTCCACCGCTGCCAGGACGACGTCGGCGACGGGAGCGACGATGACGACGACGACCACCACCACCACCTCGCAACCCCGACGACGGGCCGGGCCGCCCACCGCCGCGCCCGGGAAAATACACCCAACCAAAACCATACCGGCGGCGGGGAGCAGCGCCGTCACCAGGAGCCCCGTCACCCTCGCGGCGTTCCTGCAGCCGAGCCGGCGCTCGTCCGCGGGCGAGGACGCCCCGGCGGAGCGGAGGACCAGCGGCGGGCCGGCGTCAATGGGGAGGAGGTCGGGGGGCAACACCACCTCGCCCCCCGCGGCGGCGTCCGCGTCGACCGCGAGGAAGACGCGGGCGTCCACCGAGCCTCCCCAACCCGGCCCGCCCCGACGAGCACCATCCAGGCGTGTGACCCCATCCACCACCTTCGCTGAGGTCACCCGAGGCAGCCCGCCAGCGGTGGTCGGAGCGACGACGACGACGGTGCCGAGACGGACGAGAGCGGCGTCTCTCCCGCCCGCGCCGACACGGAGGACGCGGACAGCGACGAAGAGGACGGGGGGTGCGACCGCCACCTCCAGCACCCCCCCTGCGACACCGCCGCTGCAGAGCCCACCACCGACGCCCTGCAGCGCCCCGGCCACCCTGACGACGACGACGGTGACGACCACGGTCCGTGGCTCGCCCGTGATGACGGCGGTCGTCACCCCACCTCCGGCGGCCGCCGCCGCCGCGGGCCGCGCCTCCACCCCGCCGACCAGGACGACCCGGGCGACGTCCCTCCCGCCCGGGCCGCCCGCGAAGAGGCCAACGCGGGGACGCCTGTCCCCTCCGGGGGGCAGAGGGGACGCCCAGACCACCGGGGGGTCCCTCGTGGTGGAGGCGCGCGGGGAGGGGGCCGCGAAGAGAAGGAAGGTGCCTTCGCCCAGGCCCCTCCCCACCATCGAGGAGCCGTCACCGTCGTCGCCGTCGGCACGCGAACGACCACCGGCGCCGTCGGCCAGGAGAGGGACGCGCCGCCGCAACACCACCGGCAGCGGCGACAACGGCAGCAGCAGCAGCAGCAACGGCGGAAGCAGCAGGAGCAGCAGGAGCAGGAACAACGACGCCGCGGGGGGGCGGAGCAACGCGACGGGAGCGGCACGCAGGCGGTGGGCGGACCGCAGAACATCCACCTCGTCGTCTTCGGAGTCGTCGGGGGACGAGGGAGCCCGGAGGCAGCCGCCCTCGCGCGCGGTGGAAGCAACACCAGCCACCCGAAGGTCACCGTGGCGCCCCCAGGGGGGGAGGGGCCTCGGCTCCAATTTACCATTAACTAACCGCTTTAACATTCTGTCCGACCGGGCAACGAGCCCGGTCAATTTTAGTAATATTAGTTTACCTGACTCCCCCGGGTCAAACCGGGGGCGTTTCTGTTGTAGGTGCGGGGGCGCACGGGACCCGCCCGCGTCAACATTCCGGGACAGCGTCGCGGCGGGGGCTTCGTCGGGGGAGTTCCCGGCGGGCTCTGCGGAAAGCCACCCGGTGAGTGCGACGCGTGGATGCCGTGCGGAACCTGGAGGCGGACGGATACCCGCAGCGAACGTGGAGCGGCGGCGGGGGACGGCGAACTCGAGCCTCCCCGCTGCGAGCGAGCGCAGGGGCGGGGCGCTTCAGCCCCGGGCCCCGCGGCAATCCAGGGTGCCCCATCCGCGAGGCGGGGGTCGCGATGCCGCGTGCGGCGCGCCGCCCGCCGGTAGACCCCGAACGAGGGGACGCCGGGGGGTGGACGACGCCGCGAGGGCGCGGATCGTGGCCTTCGCCGAGCGGGTGGAGTCGCCCGCGCAACTGGAGGAGCTTGCCGCGATGGTGGATGAGTTCCTTCAGGAGCGGAGGGCCGCGAGACCCGGGGCTGGCGACCGGAGTGCCGCCCCTAGCGGGGGTGCCGATCGGCGCCGGCCGGTCGCGGAGGGTGGGTTGCGTCACCCGATGGGAGCCGACTCGAGAGAGAACGATGGCTCTCCCAACGCTCCGTATCGCGTGAGGGAGGCTACTCGGATTCAACGCCTTTTCCGGGCGAACAGGAAGCGCGCGGTGCAGGAGATTCTCGCCGGAGAATCTCCTCATTGCAACGTGCCCCTGGACCGGGTCCAGGAGCACTTCACGAACATCTATTCGCTCCGAGTTCGCCCGAGTAGCCTCCCTCCTCTCTATCAGGAGGACCCGACTCCAGAGTCGAACGACGCCCTGGTTTCTCCCTTCTCGGAAGCCGAAGTCAGCCGTCGGCTAAAGCGGATGAAGCTCGCTTCGTCCGCCGGACCCGACGGCTTGACGTACGGCGACCTGAGGAGGGCGGATCCAGGTGCGGTCCTCTTAACGGTGACGTTCAACACCTGTCGCCGGATGGAGAAGATACCGGACCGTTGGAAGAAGTCCAACACCGTGCTTATTTATAAGAAAGGTGATCGTGATGACCTCTCGAATTGGAGGCCCATCGCTCTCGGTGACGCGACCCCGAAGCTCTTCGCGGCGGTCGTCGCTGATCGGCTCACCCGCTGGGCCGTGTCCAACAAGCGGCTCAGCCAAGCACAGAAGGGCTTCCTGCCCTTCGAAGGCTGCTTGGAGCACAATTTCGTGCTTCAGCATGCCATGGCTGCCGCTCGTAAGCAGCGCAGGGAGGTGGTGGTGGCGTGGTTGGATCTGGCCAACGCTTTCGGGTCGGTTCCCCACGCCACCATCATCGACTCGCTGTCCGACGCCGGCGCTCCGCGGTCGCTGATCAGCATCGTCGCCAGCCTTTACGAAGGCGTGGCGACCAGGGTCCGTACCGCCGAAGGGTACACGTCCTGAATCCCCATGAAGTCGGGGGTGAGACAGGGCTGCCCGCTTAGCCCGATCTTATTCAACCTCTCCATCGAGGCCATGGTTCGCGGGGCCGTGGACTCGGCGGAGGGGGTGATGGTGAACGGGCATAAGGTGACAGCCCTGGCGTACGCTGACGACGTGGCGCTCGTCGCGTCATCTACCGACGGCATGGGGAGGTTACTGCAAGCGGCAGAGGGAACGGCTCGGGCGCTGGGCCTCTCCTTCAACCCCTCGAAGTGTGCAACTCTGCACATCAGAGGGGACGGGAGAGTAGCCCGCACCGAGTTTCGTTTAGACGGGGGACTCGTTCCAGCTCTGGGGGACGGCCAGAGTTACGAGCACCTGGGAGTCCCGACGGGGGTCCGGATCGACCAAACCCCATATCCAACGATCGAGGCGCTTTTGACCGATTTGCGCGCGGTAGACGAGTCCTTGCTCGCACCCTGGCAAAAAATCGAGACCGTGGCAACGTTCCTGTTGCCGCGCCTCGATTTCGCGTTCAGGGCAGGGCACGTGCGTAGAACCGCTTTAGCTGTCGCCGACAAGGTCATGAAGCGCACGGTGAAGAGGTGGTTACACCTCCCGCAGCGTGCCAGCGCGGAGTTGGTTTTCATCCCCCCCGCATGGGGTGGGTGCGGCCTTCTCCCGCTGGTGGATCTGGCCGACGTGGCGTCCGTGTCGCACGCGTTCAGAATGCTGAACGCGGGCGACCCGGTCGTCGCGGACATCGCCAGGTCAGCGCTGCGCGACGCCGTGCGTGAAAAGATCGGTCGGACCCCTGGAAGCGGGGACCTTGCCGACTATCTCTCGGGCTCTTTGTCCGGCGAGATGGCGAGGCCGACGGCGGGCCGGGCTACGTTCTGGTCGCGAGCAAGGACGGTGGCCCTAAGATCTTGTACGCGCCTCGGTTTTCGTTGGAGGTGGGACGAGGTTCGTGAAGAACTCTCGATCGAGTGTCGCTCCCGGCAAGGACGAGTCGTTGTGGTGCCGCCAGCTGCGAAAGGGCAGTGCACGCGGAGGCTGAGGGCGGCAGTGGGGGAGGGCTACATGGAAAGGCTTCTACGGAAGCCGGACCAAGGGAAGGTCTTCGACGTAGCTTCCCGTTGCGCGGTTAGCAACCACTTTCTGCGCACGGGGGCGTTTGTCCGTTTCGCTGACTGGCGTTTCGTTCACCGCGCCCGCCTCGACGTGTTGCCGTTGAACGGTGCACGTCGGTGGGGGGACGGTGACAAGCGTTGCCGGCGATGCGGGCATGACTTCGAGGGCCTTCCCCATGTGCTCTCCCACTGCGGTCCTCACTCCGCAGCCCGGCAGCTGCGTCACGACAACGTCGTCCAGCGGCTCGCGAAGGCTGTCCGTCTTCCCGGTGAGCTCCGGGTCAACAGGCGCGTCCCGGGCGTCGACGGCGAGCTGGCAGCCCTGCGTCCCGACATCGTCGTGGAGCACGGGCTGTCGAAAAACATCGTCGTGGTCGACGTAGCCGTGCCTTTCGAGAACACTCTCGACGCAATCGAGGAGGCGAGACAGGGGAAGATACGCAAGTATCAACCCCTCGCCGAATCGTTGCGTAGGCGCGGCTACCGAGTCCACGTCGATGCGTTCGTCGTCGGCGCCCTGGGCTCGTGGGACCCGGGGAACGAGTTCGTCCTGGACCTGCTGCGCGTCTCTCGGCGCTACGCAGCGCTGATGAGGCGTCTCATGGTATCTGAGACGGTAGCCTGGTCCAGAGACATCTACGTGGAGCACGTAACCGGGGTACGTCAGTACCGGGCTCTGCGGGGGGCGCCCGCGGCGGAGTCGGCGCCTGCGGCGCTGAGCGGGAGCAGTGGAGGCGCCCGCGCTCCTGGGGTGGTGGCGCCGGCGGATCCCTGAGCCTCCGCATCTACATTGACCCAGCACGAGACGTCGACACGGGGTGGATGTCGTCAGCCTCCACACAAAGTCTGGAACAGGTTGGGGAGGGTGTCTAGTTATGCAGCCACATATTCACTTTGTTTTTGCTGCTCATTTCGTTACTCACTTATTCATCTCCTTCACTTTACTTTACTTTACGTTTCTCTATCTTACTCTATCTACTTGGCTGCATATCTGGACGCCCTTCTTACCTCCCATCTACTTATTCACTTATGTCCAATCACGCATATTAGGTTACCTTATCTGGTTAAGCTAAGTTCGGAATTAAATCACATACACGACATCCACCCCGGTCCAGGGGGCGCCTAGAGCACTTAATACATTTATTTTAGTTTTTACTTTTTCCTTCTATTTCATTTCAGATTACTTTACTCTATCTCTGCTCTCTCTCTCCTTTCTACACGACGGACATTTTACACGGTTTCATTTGGTTCACTACTCTGCGTCTACTCTCCCTCTTTTTCTACTCTCCTCCTACATACTCAACTCTTGATACTTTGTCCACCTACTTACTCTAAGACTCCTTTCTTCTCATTTAGTTATCATGCTCATCCTGACCCCCCTGGTACAAGATCTTGCGTCGCGTCTCAGTAGAATTATTAGTTCAACGATAGATTTAAGGGTGCCAGACCGCAGTTACTTTATTTTGTTTCTTTATTTCCTTATGTACCAAGCGATAACTTTTCCTTTCTGTACAACGACAATGCTCTGGTCACCTCGCAACAGTTATTATGATAGATCTTAAGCTCAACTGACCCGCCATGGGCATTGGCAAAGTTCCTTTTAGTTTAAACTTTATTTTCTTTTTGCTAATTGCGTTAATACTTATTTCACGAAACCAATAAACATTGTTAATCGGTAAGGTGGCGAGCCTTATGACCCCACCAAGCGAACTTGTAATCTTACCATTCTGTACATGTGTATGCAGATACATACAATGTAATGTTGTGAACTTGTATACCCCTGGGGCCTCGGCCCCAGGGGAACATTAATTGATTAAATAAAGGATTCTTATCTGTTCTTATCAGCTTAATATCTGATACACTCCTCATTAGGAGTCAGAATATTAATCTGATTTTTGGAAAGAGGCGGATTGCTGGGGCTTGCTCCACCTCCGCCGCGAGTCGGCCCGGTATTGCAGTGCCTCCGGGAACGGCTCAATTAGCTGCTTTTAACCATATTCTGACTTCTACACTTTGATCTTCCATCATTTTTAAAAACAGTATTATTTTTCGTTTCGACTCGCTCGCCGGAGTGTCGCGTCTTCCGCGTCGCGTGTGCGGTGTTCGATCGGTGCGGTGGCAAGTACGAGCGACTAGCTGGAGGTGCCCTGGTCATCGGGTAAGTCCACAGTGGGAGTAGGTGGAGGTCAACTCGTAGTTAGAGACAGAGCTCCCGAAACGGTGATAACCGTTCTCGGGTAGAGCGAGACGTCTAGCACGTGACGTCACTCCCCCTCCGTCGATACCATCGATAAGAGGGGCGTAGTAGTTTGATCGCGTAGAGTCAGCTTGTGTGTGTTATACACAGCTATATAGGTATAACCGATAGCTGTTGTTTTGTTATCGCGACCTCCCCGACTTCAACTGTCGACGTTTGATCACGTACTCCTGTAAAATCGAACTCTAACGGTTTTACAGGCAGGCGCTGCGCAATAGCAGCTCTAGATTTTTCGATTAAATTCTGGTTGTTTTATCAGAGATCGGGGTACACGGAGGCCCTTTACACCCCGTGTAACTCGATACGTTTTTTTTGTTTCCAGAGCATCTCCAGGCCGTGCGGAACGACGGGAAAGATTTAACCGCGGGCGGTTGTCTGTCTCGTTCGCGAAGTACGGTTCGCTCGTGCGGTTGCCGTGTCCGGTCGGGCACCGTAATCGTCCGTTAATTCGTACTATTTATTTAATTTATCCGCGTTCGCGTTGTCCCTTGTCTATTGTATATATAATTTATTTTTGTGTTTCGTCTTCTGTGTTTCCGCTCGTTCCGTTTGTGTTTCGCTCCGGCGAGCGTATTAGTTTTATCATTTTATTTATTTATTTTTATCTTTGACGAGTCGAGTAGTTGCGTTGCGACGCTATCTTAACGATGACGGGTAATAGCAGTAACAATAGTATGAATACAAGTAACAGTAACGTGGTAAAGCTGCTTTACCCGTTCCCTGCAGAATTTCCTTGCCCCTTCTGCTTTAACGGCAGAACGGTGTGCAAAAAGGGGGCGTGTGTGTATCTGAGGCACACGGATTTATTTAAACACCTTAAATTACACCACCCCAGTGCGATTAAGAGGTGGACGTGCGGAGTGTGCGGCTTCGCCGACGACAGCGCTTATGCGCTGAAGAAGGTGAAGTCGCACCACGCGACAAAGCACCCGTCCACTGGGGGTCCGTGTGCCTCCGTTACACACAACCCCCTTGCAGGGAGTGCCGCCCGCGCAACACTCGGCGATAGCGGTGCCGAGTCGCGACCCGTTGACGCGGTGGATTTTTCCACCGAGAGCGAGGTCTCCTTTTCTCCTTTGGGAGCTTCCCCGGTGACCTGTGGGGGCACCACCACCTGCGCCCCCACCACCACAACGAGTACTGCTCTTCTGAATGCTTCCAGAGCTACGAGGACGGCTGCCTCCACCGCAGCCAGGACAACGTCATCGAGAGGGGCCTCCTCTACAACGTCAAGGAAAGGCACTGCTATCACCACGCAACCCCGGCGACGGGCCGGGCCACCCGCCGCCGCATCAACAACAACAACAACAACGACCACAACCACAACGACGACGGTGGGATCAAGCACCGCTACCAGGAGCTCCGTTACCCTCGCGGCGTTCCTGCAGCGGAGCCGGCGCTCCTCCGCGGGCGAGGACGCCCCCAACAGAACGAGGACCAGCGGCGGGCCGGTGTCAATGGGGAGGATATCGGGGGGCAAGACCACCACGCCCCCCGCCCCCGCAAGGGGAAAGAAGAGTCCGGCGGCGTCCGCGTCGACCACAAGGAAGGCGCGGGCGTCCACCGAGCCTCCCCAACCCGGCCCGCCCCGACGACCACCATCGAGGAGGGTGACACCAGCCACGACCTTCGCCGAGGTCACCAGGGGCAGCCCGCCTGCAGTGGTCGGGGCGACGGCGGTGTCGCGGAATACGAGAGCGGCGTCTCTCCCGCCCGCGTCGACACGGGTGACACGGGCTGCAGTGAAGAGGATGGGGGGCGCGTCCACCATCTCCAGCGCCCCCCCAACGACACCGCCACTGCAGGGCCCACCACCTACGCCCTGTAGCGCCCCGGCCACCCTGACGACGACGACGGTGACGACCACGGCCCGTGGCTCGCCAATAATGACGGCGGCCGTCACACCATCTACGGCGGTCGCCGTCGCGGCGAGGACGCCGCCTGCCACGGGCCGCGCCTCCACCCTGCCGACCAGGACGACCCGGGCGACGTCCCTCCCGCCCGGGCCGTCCGCGAAGAGGCCTATTCGTGGAAGCCAGTCCCCTCCGGAGGGCAGAGGGGGCACCCAGACCACCGGGGTGTCCCTCGTGGTGGAGGCGCGTGGGGAGGGGGCCGCGAAGAGAAGGTCGCTGCCTTCACCCAGGCCCCTCCCCACCATTGAGGAGTCATCGTCGTCGTCAGGAGACGAACGACCAGCGCCGACGGCCGGGAACAAGGGGGGACCGGCAACCAGAAGGAGGAGGCGCTGCTACCCCAGCAGCAGCAGCAGCGGTAGCAACAGTAACAGCAGCAGGAGGAGCAGCAACAACAGCGCCGCGAGGGGACGGGGCAACACCACCAGAGCGGTGCGCAGGCGGTGGGTGGATCGCCGGCTTGCAACAACGTCATCCGCGGAGTCGTCGGGGGATGAGGGGGCCCCGAGGCAGCCGTCCCCGCGGGTGGAGGGACCCACACCTTCCACCCGAAGGTCACCAAGGCACTCCCAGGAGGGGAGGGGCCTCGATTTTAATTTAACATTGCATAATCGTTTTAATGTTTTGACTGACCGGGCAACGAGCCCGGTCAACTTTAATAATTCCCGTGTACCTGACTCCCCCGGGTCAAACCGGGGGTCTTTCTGTTGCAGGTGTGGAGGCGTACGGGACCCGCCCGCGTCAACATCCCGGGACAGCGTCGCGGTGGAGGCTTCGCTGAGGATGCCCCCGGCAAGCTTCAGGGAAAGCCACCCGGTGAGTGCGACGCGTGGGTGTCGTGCGGTACCTGGAAGCGGACGGACACCTGCAGCGACCGGGGGGCGGCGGCGGGGGATGGCGAACTCGGGCCTCCCCGCTGCAAGCGAGCGCAGGGGCGGGGCGCTTCAGCCCCGGGCCCCGCGGCAATCTAGGGTGCCCCATCCTCGAGGTGGAGGTCGCGACGCCGCGTCCGGCGCACCGCCAACCGAACGACCCCGAATTAGGGGACGCCGGGGGGTGGACGACGCCGCAAGGGCGCGGATAGTGGCCTTTGCTGAGGGGGTGGAGTCGCCCGTGCAACTGGAGGAACTTGCCGCGATGGTGGATGGGTTCCTCCAGGAGCGGAGGGCCGCGGGACCCGGGGCTGGCGACCGGAGTGCCGCCCCTAGCGGGGGTGCCGGTCGGCGCCGGCCTGTCGCGGAGGGTGGGTTGCGTCACCCGATGGGAGCCAATTCGGGGGAGAACGATGGCTCTTCCAACGCTCCGTATCGCGTGAGGGAGGCTACGCGTATTCAACGTCTTTTCCGGGCGAATAGGAAGCGCGCGGTGCAGGAGATTCTCGCCGGAGAATCTCCTCATTGCAGTGTGCCCCTGGACCGGGTCCAGGAGCACTTTTCCAACGTCTACTCGCTCCGAGTTCGCCCGAGTAGCCTCCCTCCTCTCTATCAGGAGGACCCGACTCCAGAGTCGAACGACGCCCTGGTCTCCCCCTTCTCGGAAGCCGAGGTCAGCCGTCGGTTAAAGCGGATGAAGCTTGCTTCGTCCGCCGGACCCGACGGTCTGACGTATGGTGACCTGAGGAGGGCGGATCCAGGAGCTGTCCTCTTAACGGCGGCGTTTAACACCTGTCGCCGGATGGAGAAGATACCGGATCGTTGGAAGAAGTCCAACACCATTCTTATTCATAAGAAGGGTGATCGTGATGACCTCTCGAATTGGAGGCCCATCGCTCTTGGTGACGCGACCCCGAAGCTCTTCGCGGCGGTTGTTGCCGACCGGCTCACCCGCTGGGCCGTATCCAACAA
This sequence comes from Xylocopa violacea, assembly GCA_963969225.1. NCBI lineage: Eukaryota > Metazoa > Arthropoda > Insecta > Hymenoptera > Apidae > Xylocopa > Xylocopa violacea. The sequence continues at coordinate 14,146,672 of CAXAJV010000016.1, read as the reverse complement.
GCGGCTCAGCCAAGCACAGAAGGGCTTTTTGCCCTTCGAAGGCTGCTTGGAGCACAATTTTGTGCTCCAGCATGCCATGGCTGCCGCTCGCAAGCAGCGTAAGGAGGTGGTGGTGGCGTGGTTGGATCTGGCCAACGCTTTCGGTTCGGTTCCCCACGCCACCATCATCGACTCGCTATCCGGCGCCGGCGCTCCACGGCCGCTGATTAGTTTAGTCGCCAGCCTTTACGAGGGCGTGGCGACCAGGGTCCGTACCGCCGAAGGGTACACGTCCTGGATCCCCATGAAGTCGGGGGTGAGACAGGGCTGCCCACTTAGCCCGATCTTGTTCAACCTCTCCATTGAGGCCATGGTTCGCGGGGCCGTGGACTCGGTGGAAGGTGTGACGGTGAGCGGGCATAAGGTGACAGCTCTGGCGTACGCCGACGACGTGGCACTCGTCGCGTCATCTGCCGACGGCATGGGGAGGTTGCTGCAAGCAGCAGAGGGAACGGCTCGTGTGTTGGGCCTCTCCTTCAACCCCTCGAAGTGTGCAACACTGCACATTAGAGGGGACGGGAGAGTAGTTCGCACCGAGTTCCGTTTAGACGGGGGACTCGTTCCAGCTTTGGAGGACGGCCAGAGTTACGAGCACCTGGGAGTCCCGACCGGGGTTCGGATCGATCAAACCCCATACCCAACGATAGAGGCGCTATTAGTCGATCTCCGCGCAGTGGACGAGTCCTTGCTCGCACCCTGGCAAAAGATCGAGACCGTGGCGGCATTGTTGCTGCCGCGCCTCGATTTTGCGTTCAGGGCAGGTCAGGTGCGTAGAACCGCTTTAGCTGTCGCCGACAAGGTCGTGAAGCGCACGGTAAAGAGGTGGTTACACCTCCCGCAGCGTGCCAGTGCGGAGTTGGTTTATATCCCCCCCGCTTGGGGTGGGTGCGGCCTCCTCCCGCTGGTGGATCTGGCTGACGTGGCGTCGGTGTCGCACGCGTTCAGGATGCTGAATGCGGGTGACCCGGTCGTCGCGGATATTGCCAGGTCAGCGTTGTGTGACGCCGTGCGTGGAAAGATCGGTCGGACCCCTGGGAGCGGGGACCTTGCCGAATATCTCTCGGGCTCTTTGTCCGGTGAGATGGCGAGGCCGACGGCGGGCCGGGCTACGTTCTGGTCGCGGGTAAGGACCGTCGCCTTACGTTCTAGCGCGCGCCTGGGTCTTCGTTGGAGATGGGATGAGATTCGTGAGGAGCTCTCGATCGAGTGTCGCTCCCGGCAAGGACGATTAGTTGTGGTGCCGCCGGCTGCAAAAGGGCATTGCACGCGGAGGCTGAGAGCTTCAGTGGGGGAGTATTACATGGAAAGGCTTCTTCGGAAGCCGGACCAGGGGAAGGTGTTCGATGTAGCCTCCCGTTGTGCGGTTAGTAACCACTTTCTGCGCACGGGGGCGTTTGTCCGCTTCGCTGATTGGCGTTTCGTCCACCGCGCCCGCCTCGACGTGTTGCCGCTAAACGGCGCTCGTCGGTGGGGGGACGGTGACAAGCGTTGCCGGCGTTGCGGGCATGACTTCGAGGGCCTTCCCCATGTGCTCTCCCACTGTGGTCCTCACTCCGCAGCCCGGCAGCTGCGTCACGACAACGTCGTCCAGCGGCTCGTGAAGGCTGTCCGTCTTCCCGGTGAGCTCCGGGTCAACAAGCGGGTCCCGGGCGTCGACGGCGAGCTGGCAGCCCTGCGTCCCGACATTGTCGTGGAGCACGGGCTGTCGAAAAACATCGTCGTGGTCGACGTAGCCGTGCCTTTCGAGAATACTCTCGGCGCAATTGAGGAGGCAAGAGAGGGGAAGATACGCAAGTATCAACCCCTCGCCGAATCATTGCGTAGGCGCGGCTACCGAGTCCACGTAGATGCGTTCGTCGTCGGCGCTCTGGGCTCGTGGGACCCGGGGAACGAGTTCGTCCTGGACCTGCTGCGCGTCTCTCAGCGTTATGCAGCGCTGATGAGACGTCTCATGGTATCTGAGACAGTAGCCTGGTCCAGAGACATCTACGTGGAGCACGTAACCGGGGTACGTCAGTACCGGGCTCTACGGGGTGCACCCGAGGCGGAGTCGACGCCTGCGGCGCTGAGCGGGAGCAGTGGAGGCGCCCGCGCTCCTGGGGTGGTGCCGCCGGCGGATCCTTGAGCCTCCACACCTGCTGATCGAGGGGTTTCCAGAAGGCGGTGGATGTCCTGCAGCCTCCACAATATCAGATACAAGGAGAAAGATCAGTAACTATACCTATTTATGGCTCTAGCAGTGTTTTATGTTATTTTATATTATTTATTCTCTATTTGCCTATATAGTTTCTTTCTTTTACTGCTAGCAAATTACTTATTTATTAATTTTACTTTACTGACTAATTTTATTTTATTTTACTTATTTGTGTATTTATTTCGCATACCAGGTCCAGCACAATAAAGGGTGGGCTATTTTACTTACATGATTTTATCCTTTTACTCTATGATATGTTATTTTGAATTATTTTATATCTAACTCCAATAGCTTTTACTTCATTTTAACTACCTGACCCTACGGCTGATTCGGCGCATATAGTGCCGACTGTTTACGAGAAACCTGATTAATATTACTTAAAATAGCCTAACCCTAATTTTATCTCGGTCTATTTTATTTTATTTTATCTCGTGGTATCCTGTTTCTTTATGCATTTGACTCTACTGTATGGTAGCATAGTCCATTTTATGTACTTACTTACCTAATTATCTATCTTATACTATTTAAACTTATTGTATCCATTTAAATGGTTGGACTTCACTTATTTTATCTATTCTATTTTACCGATACCCTCGCAACACTTGTTGCTGCTGACCTGTAGCGAAATAACACAACTGAGACATTCCTCCGCCTACTCTAGTTTACTCTACCTTATTTATCTCATTTTACTGGATCTGATTTTATTTGATTTTATCTTGAACATTTGACTATTTTACCTTATGTTATCCAGTTTTACTTTTTCTTGTCTATTCACCTATTTATTCTGGCTTTTAAGGATTACATACCCCCTCGATCTGACTCGACTGACGAAGGGTGAAGGCGCTGGTCCGCACCTGGGAATCAAAGAATAAAAGTTATTCGTCCATTGTGTTATATATATGTTTGTTATATTATGGTTTATTTTATATTTCTACTTGTTGACGACTCATTAGTCGCAATATATTTATTTACTTATTTTTTATTGTATGGTTTATATTTATAACGTGTACTTTTACATTGTTAAAATGCAATATACATAAGCCATCGCGTGGGGCTACTCCCCCGCATAGTACTTATATTCTATATGTTATCTCGCTACACATCGTGCGGACTTCCCACGAAGTTGTTGTTAAAATATTGTATACCCCTGGGGCTTCGGCTCCAGGGGAACATTAATTGATTAATAAAGCGCTTGTATCTGTTCTTATCAGCTTAATATCTGATACACTCCTCATTAGGAGTCAGAATATTAATCTGATTTTTGGAAAGAGGCGGATTGTTGGGGCTTGCTCCACCTCCGCCGCGAGTCGGCCCGGTATTGCAGTGCCTCCGGGAACGGCTCAATTAGCTCGCTTAACCATATTCTGGCTTCTACACTTTGATCTTCCATCATTTTAAACAGTATTATTTTTTGTTCGTTTCGACTCGCTCGCCGGAGTGTCGCGTCTTCCGCGTCGCGTGTGCGGTGTTCGATCGGTGCGGTGGCAAGTACGAGCGACTAGCTGGAGGTGCCCTGGTCATCGGGTAAGTCCACAGTGGGAGTAGGTGGAGGTCAACTCGTAGTTAGAGACAGAGCTCCCGAAACGGTGATAACCGTTCTCGGGTAGAGCGAGACGTCTAGCACGTGACGTCACTCCCCCTCCGTCGATACCATCGATAAGAGGGGCGTAGTAGTTTGATCGCGTAGAGTCAGCTTGTGTGTGTTATACACAGCTATAGGTATAACCGATAGCTGTTGTTTTGCTATCACGACCTCCCCGACTTCAACTGTCGACGTTTGATCACGTACTCCTGTAAAATCGAACTTTAACGGTTTTACAGGTAGGCGCTGCGCAATAGCAGCTCTAGAATATTCGATTAAATTCTGGTTGTTTTATCAGAGATCGGGGTACACGGAGGCCCTTTACACCCCGTGTAACTCGATACGTTTTTGTTTCCAGAGCATCTCCAGGCCGTGCGGAACGACGGGAAAGATTTAACCGCGGGCGGTTGTCTGTCTCGTTCGCGAAGTACGGTTCGCTCGTGCGGTTGCCGTGTCCGGTCGGGCACCGTAATCGTCCGTTAATTTGTACTATTTATATAATTTATCCGCGTTCGCGTTGTCCCTTGTCTTTTGTACATATAATTTATTTTTGTGTTTCGTCTTCTGTGTTTCCGCTCGTTCCGTTTGTGTTCCACTCCGGCGAGCGTATTAGTTTTATCATTTTATTTATTTATTTTTATTGTTGACGAGTCGAGTAGTTGCGTTGCGACGCTATCTTAACGATGACGGGTAACAGCAGTAACAATAGTTTGAACACAAGTAATAATAATAACGTGGTAAAGCTGCTTTACCCGTTCCCTGCAGAATTTCCTTGCCCCTTCTGCTTTAACGGCAGAACGGTGTGCAAAAAGGGGGCGTGTGTGTATCTGAGGCACACGGATTTATTTAAACACCTTAAGTTACACCACCCCAGTGCGATTAAGAGGTGGACGTGCGGAGTGTGCGGCTTCGCCGACGACAGCGCTTATGCGCTGAAGAAGGTGAAGTCGCACCACGCGACAAGGCACCCGTCCACTGGGGGTCCGTGTGCCTCCGTTACACACAACCCCCTTGCAGGGAGTGCCGCCCGCGCAACACTCGGCGATAGCGGTGCCGAGTCGCGACCCGTTGACGCGGTGGACTTTTCCACCGAGAGCGAGGTCTCCTTCCCGCCCTTGGGTGCTTCCCCGGTGACCTGTGGGGGCACCACCACCTGCGCCCCCACTAAAAGAACGACAATTGCCGGCGCAAATGTTTCCAGGGCAACGAGGACGGCTGCCTCCACCGCAGCCAAGACGACATCGAGAGGGGCCTCCTCTAAAACGTCAACCAGAGGCACTGCTACAACCACGCAACCCCGGCGACGGGCCGGGCCACCCACCGCCGCGTCAACAACAACAACAACCACAACCACAACGACGACGGTGGGATCTAGCACCGCTACCAGGAGCTCCGTTACCCTCGCGGCGTTCCTGCAGCGGAGCCGGCGCTCCTCCGCGGGCGAGGACGCCCCACCGAAACCAAGGACCAGCGGCGGGCCGGTGTCAATGGGGAGGATATCGGGGGGCAAGACCACCACGCCCCCCGCCCCCGCAAGGGGAAAGAAGAGTCCGGCGGCGTCCGCGTCGACCGCAAGGAAGGCGCGGGCGTCCACCGAGCCTCCCCAACCCGGCCCGCCCCGACGACCACCATCGAGGAGGGTGACTCCGGCCACGACCTTTGCGGAGGTCACCAGGGGCAGCCCGCCCGCAGTGGTCGGGGCGACGGCGGTGTCGCGGAATACGAGAGCGGCGTCTCTCCCGCCCGCGTCGACACGGGTGACACGGGCTGCAGTGAAGAGGATGGGGGGCGCGTCCACCATCTCCAGCGCCCCCCCAACGACACCGCCACTGCAGGGCCCACCACCTACGCCCTGCAGCGCCCCGGCCACCCTGACGACGACGACGGTGACGACCACGGCCCGTGGCTCGCCAATAATGACGGCGGCCGTCATACCATCTACGGCGGTCGCCGTCGCGGCGAGGACGCCGCCTGCCACGGGCCGCGCCTCCACCCTGCCGACCAGGACGACCCGGGCGACGTCCCTCCCGCCCGGGCCGTCCGCGAAGAGGCCTACTCGTGGACGCCTGTCCCCTCCGGGGGGCAGAGGGGACACCCAGACCACCGGGGTGTCTCTCGTGGTGGAGGCGCGTGGGGAGGGGGCCGCGAAGAGAAGGTCGCTGCCTTCACCCAGGCCCCTCCCCACCATTGAGGAGTCATCGTCGTCGTCAGGAGACGAACGACCAGCGCCGGCGGCCGGGAACAAGGGGGGACCGGCGTCCAGAAGGAGGAGGCGCTGCTGTACCAGCAGCAGCAGCAACAGCAGCAGTAGCAGCAGTAACAGCAGCAGGAGGAGCAGCAACAACAGCGCCGCGAGGGGACGGGGCAACACCACCAGAGCGGTGCGCAGGCGGTGGGTGGATCGCCGGCCTGCAACAACGTCATCTTCGGAGTCGTCGGGGGATGAGGGGGCCCCGAGGCAGCCGTCCCCGCGGGTGGAGGGACCCACACCCTCCACCCGAAGGTCACCGAGGCACTCCCAGGAGGGGAGGGGCCTCGATTTTAATTTAATATTAAATAATCGTTTTAATGCTTTGACTGACCGGGCAACGAGCCCGGTCAACTTTAATGATTTGAATGTACCTGACTCCCCCGGGTCAAACCGGGGGTCTTTCCGTTGCAGGTGTGGAGGCGTACGGGACCCGCCCGCGTCAACATCCCGGGACAGCGTCGCGGTGGAGGCTTCGCTGAGGATGCCCCCGGCAAGCTCTAGGGAAAGCCACCCGGTGAGTGCGACGCGTGGGTGTCGTGCGGTACCTGGAAGCGGACGGACACCTGCAGCGACCGGGGGGCGGCGGCGGGGGATGGCGAACTCGGGCCTCCCCGCTGCAAGCGAGCGCAGGGGCGGGGCGCTTCAGCCCCGGGCCCCGCGGCAATCTAGGGTGCCCCATCCTCGAGGTGGAGGTCGCGACGCCGCGTCCGGCGCACCGCCAACCGAACGACCCCGAATTAGGGGACGCCGGGGGGTGGACGACGCCGCAAGGGCGCGGATAGTGGCCTTTGCTGAGGGGGTGGAGTCGCCCGTGCAACTGGAGGAACTTGCCGCGATGGTGGATGGGTTCCTCCAGGAGCGGAGGGCCGCGGGACCCGGGGCTGGCGACCGGAGTGCCGCCCCTAGCGGGGGTGCCGGTCGGCGCCGGCCTGTCGCGGAGGGTGGGTTGCGTCACCCGATGGGAGCCAATTCGGGGGAGAACGATGGCTCTTCCAACGCTCCGTATCGCGTGAGGGAGGCTACGCGAATTCAACGTCTCTTCCGGGCGAATAGGAAGCGCGCGGTGCAGGAGATTCTCGCCGGAGAATCTCCTCATTGCAGTGTGCCCCTGGACCGGGTCCAGGAGCACTTTTCCAACGTTTACTCGCTCCGAGTTCGCCCGAGTAGCCTCCCTCCTCTCTATCAGGAGGACCCGACTCCAGAGTCGAACGACGCCCTGGTTTCCCCCTTCTCGGAAGCCGAAGTCAGCCGTCGGTTAAAGCGGATGAAGCTTGCTTCGTCCGCCGGACCCGACGGTCTGACGTATGGTGACCTGAGGAGGGCGGATCCAGGAGCTGTCCTCTTAACGGCGGCGTTTAACACCTGTCGCCGGATGGAGAAGATACCGGATCGTTGGAAGAAGTCCAACACCATTCTTATTCATAAGAAGGGTGATCGTGATGACCTCTCGAATTGGAGGCCCATCGCTCTTGGTGACGCGACCCCGAAGCTCTTCGCGGCGGTTGTTGCCGACCGGCTCACCCGCTGGGCCGTATCCAACAAGCGGCTCAGCCAAGCACAGAAGGGCTTTTTGCCCTTCGAAGGCTGCTTGGAGCACAATTTTGTGCTTCAGCATGCCATGGCTGCCGCTCGCAAGCAGCGTAAGGAGGTGGTGGTGGCGTGGTTGGATCTGGCCAACGCTTTCGGTTCGGTTCCCCACGCCACCATCATCGACTCGCTATCCGGCGCCGGCGCTCCACGGCCGCTGATTAGTTTAGTCGCCAGCCTTTACGAGGGCGTGGCGACCAGGGTCCGTACCGCCGAAGGGTACACGTCCTGGATCCCCATGAAGTCGGGGGTGAGACAGGGCTGCCCACTTAGCCCGATCTTGTTCAACCTCTCCATTGAGGCCATGGTTCGCGGGGCCGTGGACTCGGTGGAAGGTGTGACGGTGAGCGGGCATAAGGTGACAGCTCTGGCGTACGCCGACGACGTGGCACTCGTCGCGTCATCTGCCGACGGCATGGGGAGGTTGCTGCAAGCAGCAGAGGGAACGGCTCGTGTGTTGGGCCTCTCCTTCAACCCCTCGAAGTGTGCAACACTGCACATTAGAGGGGACGGGAGAGTAGTTCGCACCGAGTTCCGTTTAGACGGGGGACTCGTTCCAGCTCTGGAGGACGGCCAGAGTTACGAGCACCTGGGAGTCCCGACCGGGGTTCGGATCGATCAAACCCCATACCCAACGATAGAGGCGCTATTAGTCGATCTTCGCGCAGTGGACGAGTCCTTGCTCGCACCCTGGCAAAAGATCGAGACCGTGGCGGCATTCTTGCTGCCGCGCCTCGATTTTGCGTTCAGGGCAGGTCAGGTGCGTAGAACCGCTTTAGCTGTCGCCGACAAGGTCGTGAAGCGCACGGTAAAGAGGTGGTTACACCTCCCGCAGCGTGCCAGTGCGGAGTTGGTTTATATCCCCCCCGCTTGGGGTGGGTGCGGCCTCCTCCCGCTGGTGGATCTGGCTGACGTGGCGTCGGTGTCGCACGCGTTCAGGATGCTGAATGCGGGTGACCCGGTCGTCGCGGATATTGCCAGGTCAGCGTTGTGTGACGCCGTGCGTGGAAAGATCGGTCGGACCCCTGGGAGCGGGGACCTTGCCGAATATCTCTCGGGCTCTTTGTCCGGTGAGATGGCGAGGCCGACGGCGGGCCGGGCTACGTTCTGGTCGCGGGTAAGGACCGTCGCCTTACGTTCTAGCGCGCGCCTGGGTCTTCGTTGGAGATGGGATGAGATTCGTGAGGAGCTCTCGATCGAGTGTCGCTCCCGGCAAGGACGATTAGTTGTGGTGCCGCCGGCTGCAAAAGGGCATTGCACGCGGAGGCTGAGAGCTTCAGTGGGGGAGTATTACATGGAAAGGCTTCTTCGGAAGCCGGACCAGGGGAAGGTGTTCGATGTAGCCTCCCGTTGTGCGGTTAGTAACCACTTTCTGCGCACGGGGGCGTTTGTCCGCTTCGCTGATTGGCGTTTTGTCCACCGCGCCCGCCTCGACGTGTTGCCGCTAAACGGCGCTCGTCGGTGGGGGGACGGTGACAAGCGTTGCCGCCGTTGCGGGCATGACTTCGAGGGCCTTCCCCATGTGCTCTCCCACTGTGGTCCTCACTCCGCAGCCCGGCAGCTGCGTCACGACAACGTCGTCCAGCGGCTCGTGAAGGCTGTCCGTCTTCCCGGTGAGCTCCGGGTCAACAAGCGGGTCCCGGGCGTCGACGGCGAGCTGGCAGCCCTGCGTCCCGACATTGTCGTGGAGCACGGGCTGTCGAAAAACATCGTCGTGGTCGACGTAGCCGTGCCTTTCGAGAATACTCTCGGCGCAATTGAGGAGGCAAGGGAGGGGAAGATACGCAAGTATCAACCCCTCGCCGAATCATTGCGTAGGCGCGGCTACCGAGTCCACGTAGATGCGTTCGTCGTCGGCGCTCTGGGCTCGTGGGACCCGGGGAACGAGTTCGTCCTGGACCTGCTGCGCGTCTCTCAGCGTTATGCAGCGCTGATGAGACGTCTCATGGTATCTGAGACAGTAGCCTGGTCCAGAGACATCTACGTGGAGCACGTAACCGGGGTACGTCAGTACCGGGCTCTACGGGGTGCACCCGAGGCGGAGTCGACGCCTGCGGCGCTGAGCGGGAGCAGTGGAGGCGCCCGCGTTCCTGGGGTGGTGCCGCCGGCGGATCCCTGAGCCCCCGCACCTGCATCTAATCAGCACGAGACGTCGACACGGGGTGGATGTCGTCGGCCTCCACGCGAGGTGGGGGGCGGACGGGGTGGGGTGTCTAGTTATGCAGCCATATATCCACTCTATTTTTATTTTTATTGTTATTCTTAGTATTACTGCTTATCTTACTTCTTATGTACTTCTCTTTCCACTTTACTCTACCTTTCATTTCACTTTATGTTATTTATTTGGCTGCCTAACTGGACACCCACCTGGCTGCTCACCGACTTTCGCACTTAGTCACTCACATAGCTCTTTGTCTAAGTATTCGTGCCACAATACCATATCTGGTTCAAGTTTAAGTTTATGCTACAAAGCTATGCAACACATACGACATCCACCCCGTACCAGGGGGCGCCTGGGACAACTATCACATTTATTTATTTTTCTTCTTTTTCTTCTTTTTTTAATCTACTCCATTCTACTTCTACTCTCTTTCCTTTACGCGACTGATGTCTTGCACGGTTTCATTTTAGTTTACTTTACTCTCCTTCTATCTTATTCTCTTCCTATATGGTCAACCCTCGATATTTTGTTTAATTTTGCTCCAACTGCATACTTTAAGATTTCTTTCTTTCTTTCTTCTTGGCTAGCTATCGTGCTCACTCTGCCCCCCCCCCCCCTGGTATAAGTCCCAGTATTGCGCGTCTCGGTAGGATTAGGTTAATGTTAGGTTTAAGGGCGCCAGACTGCATTAATGCTCATATTAGACTCCATTTTGTTTTATTTTATTTCTTTCATTTTTTTTATCAAGCAACAACTTTTCTTTTCCTGTGTAACTATAATGCTCTGGTCGCCTCTTAATGTTTATTATGATAGATTTCAAGTTCCTTCAATTGACCCGCCATGGGCATTGGCAAAACTTTGTACCTTAATTTTATTTTGATTATATTGTGAGGATACTTGTTGGCAAAACCAATTAATATTGTTAATCGGCAAGGTGGCGAGTCCTACGGCCCCACCAAGTAGATCTCTAATTTATCACTCGTTACATATGTATGCGGATATATACAATGTACTGTCGAAAAACTCTGTACACCCCTGGGGCTTCGGCTCCAGGGGAACATTAATTGATTAAATAAAGTGTTCTTATCTGTTCTTATCAGCTTAATATCTGATACACTCCTCATTAGGAGTCAGAATATTAATCTGATTTTTGGAAAGAGGCGGATTGCTGGGGCTTGCTCCACCTCCGCCGCGAGTCGGCCCGGTATTGCAGTGCCTCCGGGATCGGCTCAATTAGCTCTTCTTAAACACACTTTGATCTTACCATCATCTAGTCTTTTTTTATTTATTGTGATTCGCTCGCCGAAGTGTTTTTCCGCGTCGCGTGTGCAGTGTCCGATCGGTGCAGTGACAAGTGCGAGCGACGAGCTGGAGGTGCCCTGGTCATCGGGTAAGTCACGGTAGGAGTAGGTAGAGGTTGGAAAATTCGTAGTTAGAATTGGAGCTCCCGAAACGGTGAAAACCGTTCCCGGGTAGACAGAGACGTCTAGCACGCGACGTCACTCCCCCTCCGACAAGAGGGGCGAGAAGTAGCTAGATCGCGGTAGATTCAGATTGTTTGTATTTGTACACAGCTACAGGCATAGCCCGTAGCTGCTGTTTGGTTGCCAACGACCTCCCCTACTTCTACCGCCGACGAATTTGGTCACGTACTCCTGTAAAATTGAACTTCGACAATTTTACAGGCAGGCGCTGCGTAATAGCAGCAGTAGATTAATCGAGTAAATTCTGTTTGCTTAATTAGAGATCGAGGTACACAGAGGCTCTTTACACCCCGTGTAACTCGATACATTTTTGCGCACCCAGTGCATCTCCAGGCCGTGCGGAACGACGGGCGAGAATTAACCGCGGGCGGTTGTCTCTCTCGATCGCGAAGTACGGTTCGCTCGCGCGGTTGCTGTGTCCGGTCGGGCACCGCTGAGTCGTCCGTTAGATCGTAATATATATTTATTTATATTTATATTTATATTCATATTTATATTCATTTTAGTTAATTTATTCCGAGCTCGCGTTGTTAAGTTTATTTTATATAATAATTTAATTTAATTTTTCCATTTTTCTTTTGTTCTGTTTCCCGCTCCGGCGAGCGTTATTACAGTATTACGATATTACGTTATTACAATATTTTATTTTATTTTATTCTATCCCTTTTATTCATTTGTTATCTTTGTTGTTCTTCTTTTTTGTTTTTCTGTTGACGAGTCGGGCCGTTGCGTTGCGACGCTTTCGATTGAACGATGACGAGTAACGGCAGCCAAACCAACACCATGGATACGGACAATAATAACACCGTTGTTAGGCTGCTGTACCCGTTCCCTGCCGAATTTCCGTGCCCGTTCTGCTTCAACGGCAGGACGGTGTGCAAGAAGGGGGCGTGCGTGTATCTGAGGCACACGGATATGTTCAAACACCTGAAACTTCATCACCCCGGTGCGATCAAACGGTGGTCCTGCGCCGAGTGCGGCTTCGCCGACGACAGCGCGTACGCGCTGAAGAAGGTGAAGTCGCACCACGCGACCAGGCACCCGTCCGCCGGGGGTCCGTGTGCCCCCGTTACACGCAACCCCCTCGCAGGGAGCGTCGCCCGCGCAACGCCCGGCGACACCGGGGCCGAGACGCGACCCCGCGTGGAAGCGGTGGGGCTCTCCACCGGGAGCGAGGTCTCCCCTCCTCCCCTGGGGGCCTCCCCGGTGACCTTGGGGGGCACCACCACCTGTGCCCCCAGAAATAGACCAAAGACTGCTTCGTTAAATGTTTCCAGCGCCGCGAGGACGGCTGCCTCCACCGCTGCCAGGACGACGTCGGCGACGGGAGCGACGATGACGACGACGACCACCACCACCACCTCCCAACCCCGACGACGGGCCGGGCCGCCCACCGCCGCGCCCGGGAAAATACACCCAACCAAAACCATACCGGCGGCGGGGAGCAGCACCGCCACCAGGAGCCCCGTCACCCTCGCGGCGTTCCTGCAGCCGAGCCGGCGCTCGTCCGCGGGCGAGGACGCCCCGGCGGAGCGCAGGACCAGCGGCGGGCCGGCGTCAATGGGGAGGAGGTCGGGGGGCAACACCACCTCGCCCCCCGCGGCGGCGTCCGCGTCGACCGCGAGGAAGACGCGGGCGTCCACCGAGCCTCCCCAACCCGGCCCGCCCCGACGAGCACCATCCAGGCGTGTGACCCCATCCACCACCTTCGCTGAGGTAACCCGAGGCAGCCCGCCAGCGGTGGTCGGAGCGACGACGACGACGGTGCCGAGACGGACGAGAGCGGCGTCTCTCCCGCCCGCGCCGACACGTAGGACGCGGACGGCGACGAAGAGGACGGGGGGTGCGACCGCCACCTCCAGCACCCCCCCTGCGACACCGCCGCTGCAGAGCCCACCACCGACGCCCTGCAGCGCCCCGGCCACCCTGACGACGACGACGGTGACGACCACGGTCCGTGGCTCGCCCGTGATGACGGCGGTCGTCACTCCACCTCCGGCGGCCGCCGTCGCCGCGGGCCGCGCCTCCACCCCGCCGACCAGGACGACCCGGGCGACGTCCCTCCCGCCCGGGCCGCCCGCGAAGAGGCCAACGCGGGGACGCCTGTCCCCTCCGGGGGGCAGAGGGGACGCCCAGACCACCGGGGGGTCCCTCGTGGTGGAGGCGCGCGGGGAGGGGGCCGCGAAGAGAAGGAAGGTGCCTTCGCCCAGGCCCCTCCCCACCATCGAGGAGCCGTCGCCGTCGTCGCCGTCGGCACGCGAACGACCACCGGCGCCGTCGGCCAGGAGAGGGACGCGCCGCCGCAACACCACCGGCAGCGGCGACAGCAGCAGCAGCAGCGGAAGCAGTAGCAGCAGGAGCAGGAACAACAACGCCGCGGGGGGGCGGAACAACACGGCGGGAGCGGCACGCAGGCGGTGGGCGGACCGCAGAACATCCACCTCGTCGTCTTCGGAGTCGTCGGGGGACGAGGGAGCCCGGAGGCAGCCGCCCTCGCGCGCAGTGGAAACAGCACCAGCCACCCGGAGGTCACCGGGGCGCCCCCAGGGGGGGAGGGGCCTCGACTCCAACTTATTACTCAACAATTATTATAACGTTCTGACCGACCGAGCAACGAGCCCGGTCAATCTCAATACTTCTAGCGTACCTGACTCCCCCGGGTCAAACCGGGGGCGTTTCTGTTGTAGGTGCGGGGGCGCACGGGAACCGCCCGCGTCAACACCCCGGGACAGCGTCGCGGCGGCGGCTTCGTCGGGGGAGTTCCCGGCGGGCTCTGCGGAAAGCCACCCGGTGAGTGCGACGCGTGGATGTCGTGCGGAACCTGGAGGCGGACGGATACCCGCAGCGACCGTGGAGCGGCGGCGGGGGGCGGCGAACTCGAGCCTCCCCGCTGCGAGCGAGCGCAGGGGCGGGGCGCTTCAGCCCCGGGCCCCGCGGCAATCCAGGGTGCCCCATCCGCGAGGCGGAGGGCGCGATGCCGCGCGCGGCGCGCCGCCCGCCGGTAGGCCCCGAACGAGGGGACGCCGGGGGGTGGACGACGCCGCGAGGGCGCGGATCGTGGCCTTCGCCGAGCGGGTGGAGTCGCCCGCGCAACTGGAGGAGCTTGCCGCGATGGTGGATGAGTTCCTTCAGGAGCGGAGGGCCGCGAGACCCGGGGCTGGCGACCGGAGTGCCGCCCCTAGCGGGGGTGCCGATCGGCGCCGGCCGGTCGCGGAGGGTGGGTTGCGTCACCCGATGGGAGCCGACTCGAGAGAGAACGATGGCTCTTCCAACGCTCCGTATCGCGTGAGGGAGGCTACTCGGATTCAACGCCTTTTCCGGGCGAACAGGAAGCGCGCGGTGCAGGAGATTCTCGCCGGAGAATCTCCTCATTGCAACGTGCCCCTGGACCGGGTCCAGGAGCACTTCACCAACGTATATTCGCTCCGAGTTCGCCCGAGTAGCCTCCCTCCTCTCTATCAGGAGGACCCGACTCCAGAGTCGAACGACGCCCTGGTTTCTCCCTTCTCGGAAGCCGAAGTCAGCCGTCGGCTAAAGCGGATGAAGCTCGCTTCGTCCGCCGGACCCGACGGCTTGACGTACGGCGACCTGAGGAGGGCGGATCCAGGTGCGGTCCTCTTAACGGCGACGTTCAACACCTGTCGCCGGATGGAGAAGATACCGGACCGTTGGAAGAAGTCCAACACCGTGCTTATCTATAAGAAAGGTGATCGTGATGACCTCTCGAATTGGAGGCCCATCGCTCTCGGTGACGCGACCCCGAAGCTCTTCGCGGCGGTCGTTGCCGATCGGCTCACCCGCTGGGCCGTGTCCAACAAGCGGCTCAGCCAAGCACAGAAGGGCTTCCTGCCCTTCGAAGGCTGCTTGGAGCACAATTTCGTGCTTCAGCACGCCATGGCTGCCGCTCGCAAGCAGCGCAGGGAGGTGGTGGTGGCGTGGCTGGATCTGGCCAACGCTTTCGGGTCGGTTCCCCACGCCACCATCATCGACTCGCTGTCCGACGCCGGCGCTCCGCGGTCGCTGATCAGCATCGTCGCCAGCCTTTACGAAGGCGTGGCGACCAGGGTCCGTACCGCCGAAGGGTACACGTCCTGGATCCCCATGAAGTCGGGGGTGAGACAGGGCTGCCCGCTTAGCCCGATCTTATTCAACCTCTCCATCGAGGCCATGGTTCGCGGGGCCGTGGACTCGGCGGAGGGGGTGATGGTGAACGGGCATAAGGTGACAGCCCTGGCGTACGCTGACGACGTGGCGCTCGTCGCGTCATCTACCGACGGCATGGGGAGGTTACTGCAAGCGGCAGAGGGAACGGCTCGGGCGCTGGGCCTCTCCTTCAACCCCTCGAAGTGTGCAACTCTGCACATCAGAGGGGACGGGAGAGTAGCCCGCACCGAGTTTCGTTTAGACGGGGGACTCGTTCCAGCTCTGGGGGACGGCCAGAGTTACGAGCACCTGGGAGTCCCGACGGGGGTCCGGATCGACCAAACCCCATATCCAACGATCGAGGCGCTTTTGACCGATTTGCGCGCGGTAGACGAGTCCTTGCTCGCACCCTGGCAAAAAATCGAGACCGTGGCAACGTTCCTGTTGCCGCGCCTCGATTTCGCGTTCAGGGCAGGGCACGTGCGTAGAACCGCTTTAGCTGTCGCCGACAAGGTCATGAAGCGCACGGTGAAGAGGTGGTTACACCTCCCGCAGCGTGCCAGCGCGGAGTTGGTTTTCATCCCCCCCGCATGGGGTGGGTGCGGCCTTCTCCCGCTGGTGGATCTGGCCGACGTGGCGTCCGTGTCGCACGCGTTCAGAATGCTGAACGCGGGCGACCCGGTCGTCGCGGACATCGCCAGGTCAGCGCTGCGCGACGCCGTGCGTGAAAAGATCGGTCGGACCCCTGGAAGCGGGGACCTTGCCGACTATCTCTCGGGCTCTTTGTCCGGCGAGATGGCGAGGCCGACGGCGGGCCGGGCTACGTTCTGGTCGCGAGCAAGGACCGTAGCTTTAAGATCCAGCACGCGCCTCGGTTTTCGTTGGAGGTGGGACGAGGTTCGTGAAGAACTCTCGATCGAGTGTCGCTCCCGGCAAGGACGAGTCGTTGTGGTGCCGCCAGCTGCGAAAGGGCAGTGCACGCGGAGGCTGAGGGCGGCAGTGGGGGAGGGCTACATGGAAAGGCTTCTACGGAAGCCGGACCAAGGGAAGGTCTTCGACGTAGCTTCCCGTTGCGCGGTTAGCAACCACTTTCTGCGCACGGGGGCGTTTGTCCGTTTCGCTGACTGGCGTTTCGTTCACCGCGCCCGCCTCGACGTGTTGCCGTTGAACGGTGCACGTCGGTGGGGGGACGGTGACAAGCGTTGCCGGCGTTGCGGGCATGACTTCGAGGGCCTTCCCCATGTGCTCTCCCACTGCGGTCCTCACTCCGCAGCCCGGCAGCTGCGTCACGACAACATCGTCCAGCGGCTCGCGAGGGCTGTCCGTCTTCCCGGTGAGCTCCGGGTCAACAGGCGCGTCCCGGGCGTCGACGGCGAGCTGGCAGCCCTGCGTCCCGACATCGTCGTGGAGCACGGGCTGTCGAAAAACATCGTCGTGGTCGACGTAGCCGTGCCTTTCGAGAACACTCTCGACGCAATCGAGGAGGCGAGACAGGGGAAGATACGCAAGTATCAACCCCTCGCCGAATCGTTGCGTAGGCGCGGCTACCGAGTCCACGTCGATGCGTTCGTCGTCGGCGCCCTGGGCTCGTGGGACCCGGGGAACGAGTTCGTCCTGGACCTGCTGCGCGTCTCTCGGCGCTACGCAGCGCTGATGAGGCGTCTCATGGTATCTGAGACGGTAGCCTGGTCCAGAGACATCTACGTGGAGCACGTAACCGGGGTACGTCAGTACCGGGCTCTGCGGGGGGCGTCCGCGGCGGAGTCGGCGCCTGCGGCGCTGAGCGGGAGCGGTGGAGGCGCCCGCGCTCCTGGGGTGGTGGCGCCGGCGGGTCCCTGAGCCTCCGCATCTACATTGACCCAGCACGAGACGTCGACACGGGGTGGATGTCGTCAGCCTCCACACAAAGTCTGGAACAGGTTAAGGAGGGTGTCTAGTTATGCAGCCACATATTCACTTTGTTTTTGCTGCTCATTTCGTTACTCACCTATTCATCTCCTTCACTTTACTTTACTTTACGTTTTTCTATCTTACTTTATTTACTTGGCTGCATATCTGGACGCCCTTCTTACCTCTCATCTACTTATTCACCTATGTCCAATCACGCATATTAGGTTACCTTATCTGGTTAAGCTAAGTTCGGAATTAAATTACATACACGACATCCACCCCGGTCCAGGGGGCGCCTAGAGCACTTAATACATTTATTTTAGTTTTTACTTTTTCCTTCTATTTCATCTCAGGTTACTTTACTCTATCTCTGCTCTCTCTCTCCTTTCTACACGACGGACACCTTACACGGTTTCATTTGGTTCACTACTCTGCGTCTACTCTCCCCCTTTTTCTACTCTCTTCTTACATACTCAACACTTGATACTTTGTCCACCTACTTACTCTAAGACTCCTTTCTTCTCATTTAGTTATCGTGCTCATCCTGACCCCCCTGGTACAAGATCTTGCGTCGCGTCTCAGTAGAATTATTAGTTCAATGATAGATTTAAGGGTGCCAGACCGCAGTTATTTTATTTTGTTTCTTTATTTCCTTATGTACCAAGCGACAACTTTTCCGTTCTGTACAACGACAATGCTCTGGTCACCTCGTAACGGTCATTAAGATAGATCTTAAGCTCAACTGACCCACCATGGGCAGTGGCAAAGTTCCTTTTAGTTTAAACTTTATTTTCTTTTTGCTAATTGCGTTAATACTTATTTCACGAAACCAATAAACATTGTTAATCGGTAAGGTGGCGAGTCTTACGACCCCACCAAGCGAACTTATAATCCTATCATTCTGTACATGTGTATGCAGATACATACAATGTAATGCTGTGAACTTGTATACCCCTGGGGCCTCGGCCCCAGGGGAACATTAATTGATTAAATAAAGGATTCTTATCTGTTCTTATCAGCTTAATATCTGATACACTCCTCATTAGGAGTCAGAATATTAATCTGATTTTTGGAAAGAGGCGGATTGCTGGGGCTTGCTCCACCTCCGCCGCGAGTCGGCCCGGTATTGCAGTGCCTCCGGGATCGGCTCAATTTGGGCTTTTTTAATCATATATATACACACTTTGATCTTGACATCATTAAGTTTTATTTATTTTTTGTTGTGACTCGCCGGAGTGTCGTGTTTTTTCGCGTCGCGTGTGCAGTGTTGTCCGACCGGTGCAGTGACAAGTGCGAGCGACGAGCTGGAGGTGCCCTGGTCATCGGGTAAGTCACGGTAGGAGTAGGTAGAGGTTGGAAAATTCGTAGTTAGAGACAGAGCTCCCGAAACGGTGAAAACCGTTCCCGGGTAGACAGAGACGTCTAGCACGCGACGTCACTCCCCCTCCGACAAGAGGGGCGAGAAGTAGCTAGATCGCGGTAGATTCAGATTGTTTGTATTTGTACACAGCTACAGGCATAGCCCGTAGCTGCTGTTTGGTTGCCAACGACCTCCCCTACTTCTGCCGCCGACGAATTTGATCACGTACTCCTGTAAAATCAAGCTTTAACGATTTTACAGGTAGGCGCTGCGTAATAGCAGCAGTAGTTTATTCCGATTAAAATCTGCTTGTCTAATAAGAGATCGAGGTACACGGAGGCTCTTTACACCCCGTGTAACTCGATACGTTTTTGCTTCCAGAGCATCTCCGGGCCGTGCGGAACGACGGGCGTGAATTAACCGCGGGCGGTTGTCTCTCCTGATCGCGAAGTACGGTTCGCTCGCGCGGTCGCTGCGTCCGGTCGGGCACCGCTGAGCCGTTCGTCAGCATGTAATATTTATTTATATTTATATTCATATTTATATTTACATTGATATTTATATTTATACTCATAGTTATTTTATTTAGTTTACTCCGCGTTCGCGCCGACTCGTTTCGTTGTTATTGTATATACAATTTATTTTTATTGTTCATTGTTCGTGTTCTTCTTCTTTTTCGTTCCGTTTTCGTTTGTGTTTTCGCTCCGGCGAGCGTGATTATTCCATCATTCTACATTCCTTTTATTTACTTTCTTTTGTTTTGTCGAGTCGGTCCGTTGCGTTGCGACGCTTTCGTTACGATGACGAGTAACAGCAGCGAGAATAGCATGAATTCGAACAACAATAACACCGTCGTGAGGCTGCTGTACCCGTTCCCTGCCGAGTTTCCGTGCCCGTTCTGATTCAACGGCAGGACGGTGTGCAAGAAGGGGGCGTGCGTGTATCTGAGGCACACGGACTTATTTAAACATCTGAAACTTCATCACCCCGGTGCGATCAAGCGGTGGTCCTGCGCCGAGTGCGGCTTCACCGACGACAGCGCGTACGCGCTGAAGAAGGTGAAGTCGCTCCACGCGACCAGGCACCCGTCCGCCGGGGGTCCGTGTGCCACCGTTACACGCAACCCCCTCGCAGGGAGCGTCGCCCGCGCAGCGCCCGGCGACACCGGGGCCGAGACGCGACCCCGCGTGGAAGCGGTGGGGCTCTCCACCGGGAGCGAGGTCTCCCCTCCTCCCCTGGGGGCCTCCCCGGTGACCTTGGGGGGCACCACCACCTGTGCCCCCGCAATTAGAATTACTGCTGCTTCTCTAAATGTTTCCAGCGCCGCGAGGACGGCTGCCTCCACCGCTGCCAGGACGACGTCGGCGAGGGGAGCGGCGATGACGACGACCACCACCACCACCACCTCGCAGCCCCGACGACGGGCCGGGCCGCCCACCGCCGCGTCCAGAAAAATACACCTAACCAAGACCATACCGGCGGCGGGGAGCAGCACCGCCACCAGGAGCCCCGTCACCCTCGCGGCGTTCCTGCAGCCGAGCCGGCGCTCGTCCGCGGGCGAGGACGCCCCGGCGGAGCGGAGGACCAGCGGCGGGCCGGCGTCAATGGGGAGGAGGTCGGGGGGCAACACCACCTCGCCCCCCGCGGCGGCGTCCGCGTCGACCGCGAGGAAGACGCGGGCGTCCACCGAGCCTCCCCAACCCGGCCCGCCCCGACGAGCACCCTCGCGGAGAGTGACCCCAGCCACCACCTTCGCAGAGGTCACCAGAGGCAGCCCGCCAGCGGTGGTCGGAGCGACGACGACGACGGTGCCGAGACGGACGAGAGCGGCGTCTCTCCCGCCCGCGCCGACACGGAGGACGCGGACGGCGACGAAGAGGACGGGGGGTGCGACCGCCACCTCCAGCACCCCCCCTGCGACACCGCCGCTGCAGAGCCCACCACCGACGCCCTGCAGCGCCCCGGCCACCCTGACGACGACGACGGTGACGACCACGGTCCGTGGCTCGCCCGTGATGACGGCGGTCGTCACTCCACCTCCGGCGGCCGCCGTCGCCGCGGGCCGCGCCTCCACCCCGCCGACCAGGACGACCCGGGCGACGTCCCTCCCGCCCGGGCCGCCCGCGAAGAGGCCAACGCGGGGACGCCTGTCCCCTCCGGGGGGCAGAGGGGACGCCCAGGCCACCGGGGGGTCCCTCGTGGTGGGGGCGCGTGGGGAGGGGGCCGCGAAGAGAAGGAAGGTGCCTTCGCCCAGGCCCCTCCCCACCATCGAGGAGCCGTCACCGTCGTCGCCGTCGGCACGCGAACGACCACCAGCGCAGTCGGCCAGGAGAGGGACGCGCCGCCGCAACACCACCGGCAGCGGCGACGGCAGCAGCAGCAGCAGCAGCAGCAACGGCGGAAGCAGCAGGAGCAGCAGGAGCAGGAACAACGACGCCGCGGGGGGGCGGAGCAACGCGACGGGAGCGGCACGCAGGCGGTGGGCGGACCGCAGAACATCCACCTCGTCGTCTTCGGAGTCGTCGGGGGACGAGGGAGCCCGGAGGCAGCCGCCCTCGCGCGCGGTGGAAGCAACACCAGCCACCCGAAGGTCACCGGGGCGCCCCCAGGGGGGGAGGGGCCTCGGCTCCAATTTACCATTAACTAACCGCTTTAACATTCTGTCCGACCGGACAACGAGCCCGGTCAATTTTAGTAATATTAGTTTACCTGACTCCCCCGGGTCAAACCGGGGGCGTTTCTGTTGTAGGTGCGGGGGCGCACGGGACCCGCCCGCGTCAACATCCCGGGACAGCGTCGCGGCGGGGGCTTCGTCGGGGGAGTTCCCGGCGGGCTCTGCGGAAAGCCACCCGGTGAGTGCGACGCGTGGATGCCGTGCGATACCTGGAGGCGGACGGATACCTGCAGCGACCGTGGAGCGGCGGCGGGGGACGGCGAACTCGAGCCTCCCCGCTGCGAGCGAGCGCAGGGGCGGGGCGCTTCAGCCCCGGGCCCCGCGGCAATCCAGGGTGCCCCATCCGCGAGGCGGGGGTCGCGATGCCGCGTGCGGCGCGCCGCCCGCCGGTAGACCCCGAACGAGGGGTCGCCGGGGGGTGGACGACGCCGCGAGGGCGCGGATCGTGGCCTTCGCCGAGCGGGTGGAGTCGCCCGCGCAACTGGAGGAGCTTGCCGCGACGGTGGATGAGTTCCTTCAGGAGCGGAGGGCTGCGGGACCCGGGGCTGGCGACCGGAGTGCCGCCCCTAGCGGGGGTGCCGATCGGCGCCGGCCTGTCGCGGAGGGTGGGTCGCGTCACCCGATGGGAGCCGACTCGAGAGAGAACGATGGCTCTCCCAACGCTCCGTATCGCGTGAGGGAGGCTACTCGGATTCAACGCCTTTTCCGGGCGAACAGGAAGCGCGCGGTGCAGGAGATTCTCGCCGGAGAATCTCCTCATTGCAACGTGCCCCTGGACCGGGTCCAGGAGCACTTCACGAACGTCTATTCGCTCCGAGTTCGCCCGAGTAGCCTCCCTCCTCTCTATCAGGAGGACCCGACTCCAGAGTCGAACGACGCCCTGGTTTCTCCCTTCTCGGAAGCCGAGGTCAGCTGACGGCTAAAGCGGATGAAGCTCGCTTCGTCCGCCGGACCCGACGGCTTGACGTACGGCGACCTGAGGAGGGTGGATCCAGGTGCGGTCCTCTTAACGGCGACGTTCAACACCTGTCGCCGGATGGAGAAGATACCGGACCGTTGGAAGAAGTCCAACACCGTGCTTATTTATAAGAAAGGTGATCGTGATGACCTCTCGAATTGGAGGCCCATCGCTCTCGGTGACGCGACCCCGAAGCTCTTCGCGGCGGTCGTTGCCGATCGGCTCACCCGCTGGGCCGTGTCCAACAAGCGGCTCAGCCAAGCACAGAAGGGCTTCCTGCCCTTCGAAGGCTGCTTGGAGCACAATTTCGTGCTTCAGCACGCCATGGCTGCCGCTCGCAAGCAGCGCAGGGAGGTGGTGGTGGCGTGGTTGGATCTGGCCAACGCTTTCGGGTCGGTTCCCCACGCCACCATCATCGACTGGCTGTCCGACGCCGGCGCTCCGCGGTCGCTGATCAGCATCGTCGCCAGCCTTTACGAGGGCGTGGCGACCAGGGTCCGTACCGCCGAAGGGTACACGTCCTGGATCCCCATGAAGTCGGGGGTGAGACAGGGCTGCCCACTTAGCCCGATCTTGTTCAACCTCTCCATTGAGGCCATGGTTCGCGGGGCCGTGGACTCGGTGGAAGGTGTGACGGTGAGCGGGCATAAGGTGACAGCTCTGGCGTACGCCGACGACGTGGCACTCGTCGCGTCATCTGCCGACGGCATGGGGAGGTTGCTGCAAGCAGCAGAGGGAACGGCTCGTGTGTTGGGCCTCTCCTTCAACCCCTCGAAGTGTGCAACACTGCACATTAGAGGGGACGGGAGAGTATTTCGCACCGAGTTCCGTTTAGACGGGAGACTCGTTCCAGCTCTGGAGGACGGCCAGAGTTACGAGCACCTGGGAGTCCCGACCGGGGTTCGGATCGACCAAACCCCATACTCGACGATCGAGGCGCTTTTATCGGATTTACGCGCGGTAGATGAGTCCTTGCTCGCACCCTGGCAAAAAATCGAGACCGTGGCGACTTTTTTGTTGCCGCGCCTCGATTTCGCGTTCAGGGCAGGGCACGTTCGTAGAACCGCTTTAGCTGTCGCCGACAAGGTCATGAAGCGCACGGTAAAGAGGTGGTTGCACCTCCCGCAGCGTGCCAGTGCGGAGTTGGTTTATATCCCCCCCGCTTGGGGTGGGTGCGGCCTCCTCCCGCTGGTGGATCTGGCTGACGTGGCGTCGGTGTCGCACGCGTTCAGGATGCTGAATGCGGGTGACCCGGTCGTCGCGGATATTGCCAGGTCAGCGTTGTGTGACGCCGTGCGTGGAAAGATCGGTCGGACCCCTGGGA
This sequence comes from Xylocopa violacea, assembly GCA_963969225.1. Lineage (NCBI taxonomy): Eukaryota > Metazoa > Arthropoda > Insecta > Hymenoptera > Apidae > Xylocopa > Xylocopa violacea. Next base: position 14,123,025 of record CAXAJV010000016.1, on the reverse strand, counting down.
GCGGGGACCTTGCCGAATATCTCTCGGGCTCTTTGTCCGGTGAGATGGCGAGGCCGACGGCGGGCCGGGCTACGTTCTGGTCGCGAGCAAGGACAGTTGCATTAAGATCTTGCACGCGCCTCGGATTTCGTTGGAGGTGGGATGAGGTTCGTGAGGAACTCTCGATCGAGTGTCGCTCCCGGCAAGGACGATTAGTTGTGGTGCCGCCGGCTGCAAAAGGGCATTGCACGCGGAGGCTGAGAGCTTCAGTGGGGGAGTATTACATGGAAAGGCTTCTTCGGAAGCCGGACCAGGGGAAGGTGTTCGACGTAGCCTCCCGTTGTGCGGTTAGTAACCACTTTCTGCGCACGGGGGCGTTTGTCCGCTTCGCTGATTGGCGTTTTGTCCACCGCGCCCGCCTCGACGTGTTGCCGCTAAACGGCGCTCGTCGGTGGGGGGACGGTGACAAGCGTTGCCGGCGTTGCGGGCATGACTTCGAGGGCCTTCCCCATGTGCTCTCCCACTGTGGTCCTCACTCCGCAGCCCGGCAGCTGCGTCACGACAACGTCGTCCAGCGGCTCGTGAAGGCTGTCCGTCTTCCCGGTGAGCTCCGGGTCAACAAGCGGGTCCCGGGCGTCGACGGCGAGCTGGCAGCCCTGCGTCCCGACATTGTCGTGGAGCACGGGCTGTCGAAAAACATCGTCGTGGTCGACGTAGCCGTGCCTTTCGAGAATACTCTCGGCGCAATTGAGGAGGCAAGAGAGGGGAAGATACGCAAGTATCAACCCCTCGCCGAATCATTGCGTAGGCGCGGCTACCGAGTCCACGTAGATGCGTTCGTCGTCGGCGCTCTGGGCTCGTGGGACCCGGGGAACGAGTTCGTCCTGGACCTGCTGCGCGTCTCTCAGCGTTATGCAGCGCTGATGAGACGTCTCATGGTATCTGAGACAGTAGCCTGGTCCAGAGACATCTACGTGGAGCACGTAACCGGGGTACGTCAGTACCGGGCTCTACGGGGTGCACCCGAGGCGGAGTCGACGCCTGCGGCGCTGAGCGGGAGCAGTGGAGGCGCTCGCGTTCCTGGGGTGGTGCCGCCGGCGGATCCTTGAGCCTCCACACCTGCTGATCGAGGGGTTTCCAGAAGGCGGTGGATGTCCTGCAGCCTCCACAATATCAGATACAAGGAGAAAGATCAGTAACTATACCTATTTATGGCTCTAGCAGTGTTTTATGTTATTTTATATTATTTATTTTCTATTTGTCTATATAGTCTCCTTCTTTTACTGCTAGCAAATTACTTATTTATTAATTTTACTTTACTGACTAATTGTATTTTACTTATTTGTGTATTTATTTCGCATACCAGGTCCAGCACAATAAAGGGTGGGCTATTTTACTTACATGATTTTATCCTTTTACTCTATGATATGTTATTCTGAATTATTTTATATCTAACTCCAATATCTTTTATTTCATTTTAATTACCTGACCCTACGGCTGATTCGGCGCATATAGTGCCGACTGTTTACGAGAAACTTGATTAATATTACTTAAAATAGCCTAACCCTAATTTTATCTCGGTCTATTTTATTTTATTTTATCTCGTTGTATCCTGCTTTTTTATGCATTTGACTCTACTGTATGGTAGCATAGTCCATTTTATGTACTTACTTACCTAATTATCTATTTTATACTACTTAACTTATTGTATCCATTTAAATGGTTGGACTTCACTTATTTTATCTATTCTATTTTACCGATACCCTCGCAACACTTGTTGCTGCTGACCTGTAGCGAAATAACACAACTGAGACATTCCTCCGCCTACTCTAGTTTACTCTACCTTATTTATCTCATTTTACTGGATCTGATTTTATTTGATTTTATCTTGAACATTTGACTATTTTACCTTATGTTATCCAGTTTTACTTTTTCGTGTCTATTCACCTATTTATTCTGGCTTTTAAGGACTACATACCCCCTCGATCTGACTCGACTGACGAAGGGTGAAGGCGCTGGTCCGCACCTGGGAATCAAAGAATAAAAGTTATTCGTCCATTGTGTTATATATATGTTTGTTATATTATGGTTTATTTTATATTTCTACTTTGTTGACGACTCATTAGTCGCAATATATTTATTTACCTATTTTTTATTGTATGGTTTATATTTATAACGTGTATTTCTACATTGTTAAAATGCAATATATATAAGCCATCGCGTGGGGCTACTCCCCTGCATAGTACTTATATTCTATATGTTACTTCGTTACACATCGTGCGGACTTCCCACGAAGTTGTTGTTAAAATATTGTATACCCCTGGGGCTTCGGCTCCAGGGGAACATTAATTGATTAATAAAGCGCTTTTATCTGTTCTTATCAGCTTAATATCTGATACACTCCTCATTAGGAGTCAGAATATTAATCTGATTTTTGGAAAGAGGCGGATTGTTGGGGCTTGCTCCACCTCCGCCGCGAGTCGGCCCGGTATTGCAGTGCCTCCGGGAACGGCTCAATTAGCTGTTTTTAACCATATATTCTGACTTCTACACTTTGATCTTCCATCATTTTAAACAGTATTATTTTTCCGTTTCGACTCGCTCGCCGGAGTGTCGCGTCTTCCGCGTCGCGTGTGCGGTGCTCGATCGGTGCGGTGGCAAGTGCCAGCGACTAGCTGGAGGTGCCCTGGTCATCGGGTAAGTCCACAGTGGGAGTAGGTGGAGGTCAACTCGTAGTTAGAGACAGAGCTCCCGAAACGGTGGTAACCGTTCTCGGGTAGAGCGAGGCGTCTAGCACGTGACGTCACTCCCCCTCCGTCGATACCATCGATAAGAGGGGCGTAGTAGTTTGATCGCGTAGAGTCAGCTTGTGTGTGTTATACACAGCTATAGGTATAACCGATAGCTGTTGTTTTGTTATCACGACCTCCCCGACTTCAACTGTCGACGTTTGATCACGTACTCCTGTAAAATCGAACTTTAACGGTTTTACAGGCAGGCGCTGCGCAATAGCAGCTCTAGATTCTTCGATTAAATTCTGGTTGCTTTATCAGAGATCGGGGTACACGGAGGCCCTTTACACACCGTGTAACTCGATACGTTTTTGCTTCCAGAGCATCTCCAGGCCGTGCGGAACGACGGGAAAGATTTAACCGCGGGCGGTTGTCTGTCTCGTTCGCGAAGTACGGTTCGCTCGTGCGGTTGCCGTGTCCGGTCGGGCACCGTAATCGTCCGTTAATTTGTACTATTTATTTAATTTATCCGCGTTCGCGTTGTCCCTTGTCTTTTGTACATATAATTTATTTTTGTGTTTCGTCTTCTGTGTTTCCGTTCCGCTTCCGTTTGTGTTCCACTCCGGCGATCGTTATTATTTTATCATTTTATTTATTTATTTTTACTTTTGACGAGTCGAGTAGTTGCGTTGCGACGCTCTCGTTACGATGACGGGTAATAGCAGCCAAAATAGTACAATGAACACGAGTAATAATAACGTGGTAAAGCTGCTTTACCCGTTCCCTGCAGAATTTCCTTGCCCCTTCTGCTTTAACGGCAGAACGGTGTGCAAAAAGGGGGCGTATGTGTATCTGAGGCACACGGATTTATTTAAACACCTTAAGCTACACCACCCCAGTGCGATTAAGAGGTGGACGTGCGGAGTGTGCGGCTTCGCCGACGACAGCGCTTATGCGCTGAAGAAGGTGAAGTCGCACCACGCGACAAAGCACCCGTCCACTGGGGGTCCGTGTGCCTCCGTTACACACAACCCCCTTGCAGGGAGTGCCGCCCGCGCAACACTCGGCGATAGCGGTGCCGAGTCGCGACCCGTTGACGCGGTGGAACTCTCCACCGAGAGCGAGGTCTCCTTTCCTCCTTTGGGAGCTTCCCCGGTGACCTGTGGGGGCACCACCACCTGCGCCCCAACCACCACAACGAGTACTGCTCTTCTGAATGTTTCCAGAGCTACGAGGACGGCTGCCTCCACCGCAGCCAGGACAACGTCATCGAGAGGGGCCTCCTCTACAACGTCAAGGAAAGGCACTGCTATCACCACGCAACCCCGGCGACGGGCCGGGCCACCCACCGCCGCGTCAACAACAACAACAACCACAACCACAACGACGACGGTGGGATCAAGCACCGCTACCAGGAGCTCCGTTACCCTCGCGGCGTTCCTGCAGCGGAGCCGGCGCTGCTCCGCGGGCGAGGACGCCCCCAACAGAACGAGGACCAGCGGCGGGCCGGTGTCAATGGGGAGGATATCGGGGGGCAAGACCACCACGCCCCCCGCCCCCGTAAGGGGAAAGAAGAGTCCGGCGGCGTCCGCGTCGACCGCAAGGAAGGCGCGGGCGTCCACCGAGCCTCCCCAACCCGGCCCGCCCCGACGACCACCAGCCAGGCGGGTGACACCAGCCACGACCTTCGCCGAGGTCACCAGGGGCAGCCCGCCCGCAGTGGTCGGGGCGACGACGGTGTCGCGGAATACGAGAGCGGCGTCTCTCCCGCCCGCGTCGACACGGGTGACACGGGCTGCAGTGAAGAGGATGGGGGGCGCGTCCACCATCTGCAGCGCCCCCCCAACGACACCGCCACTGCAGGGCCCACCACCTACGCCCTGCAGCGCCCCGGCCACCCTGACGACGACGACGGTGACGACCACGGCCCGTGGCTCGCCAATAATGACGGCGGCCGTCACACCATCTACGGCGGTCGCCGTCGCGGCGAGGACGCCGCCTGCCACGGGCCGCGCCTCCACCCTGCCGACCAGGACGACCCGGGCGACGTCCCTCCCGCCCGGGCCGTCCGCGAAGAGGCCTATACGTGGACGCCTGTCCCCTCCGGGGGGCAGAGGGGGCACCCAGACCACCGGGGTGTCCCTCGTGGTGGAGGCGCGTGGGGAGGGGGCCGCGAAGAGAAGGTCGCTGCCTTCACCCAGGCCCCTCCCCACCATTGAAGAGTCATCGTCGTCGTCCGGAGACGACCAACCAGCGCCGACGGCCGGGAACAAGGGGGGACCGGCGTCCAGAAGGAGGAGGCGCTGCTACCCTAGCAGCAACAGCAGCAGCAGTAGCAGCAGCAACAGTAACAGCAGCAGGAGGAGTAGCAACAACAGCGCCGCGAGGGGACGGGGCAACACCACCAGAGCGGTGCGCAGGCGGTGGGTGGATCGCCGGCCTGCAACAACGTCATCTTCGGAGTCGTCGGGGGATGAGGGGGCCCCGAGGCAGCCGTCCCCACGGGTGGAGGGACCCACACCTTCCACCCGAAGGTCACCGAGGCACTCCCAGGAGGGGAGGGGCCTCGATTTTAATTTAATATTAAATAACCGTTTTAATGGTTTGACTGACCGGGCAACGAGCCCGGTCAATTTTAATAATTCTCGTGTACCTGACTCCCCCGGGTCAAACCGGGGGTCTCTCTGCTGCAGGTGTGGAGGCGTACGGGACCCGCCCGCGTCAACATCCCGGGACAGCGTCGCGGTGGAGGCTTCGCTGAGGATGCCCCCGGCAAGCTTTAGGGAAAGCCACCCGGTGAGTGCGACGCGTGGGTGTCGCGCGGTACCTGGAAGCGGACGGACACCTGCAGCGACCGTGGGGCGGCGGCGGGGATGGCGAACTCGGGCCTCCCCGCTGCAAGCGAGCGCAGGGGCGGGGCGCTTCAGCCCCGGGCCCCGCGGCAATCTAGGGTGCCCCATCCTCGAGGTGGAGGTCGCGACGCCGCGTCCGGCGCACCGCCAACCGAACGACCCCGAATTAGGGGACGCCGGGGGGTGGACGACGCCGCAAGGGCGCGGATAGTGGCCTTTGCTGAGGGTGTGGAGTCGCCCGTGCAACTGGAGGAACTTGCCGCGATGGTGGATGGGTTCCTCCAGGAGCGGAGGGCCGCGGGACCCGGGGCTGGCGACCGGAGTGCCGCCCCTAGCGGGGGTGCCGGTCGGCGCCGGCCTGTCGCGGAGGGTGGGTTGCGTCACCCGATGGGAGCCAATTCGGGGGAGAACGATGGCTCTTCCAACGCTCCGTATCGCGTGAGGGAGGCTACGCGAATTCAACGTCTTTTCCGGGCGAATAGGAAGCGCGCGGTGCAGGAGATTCTCGCCGGAGAATCTCCTCATTGCAGTGTGCCCCTGGACCGGGTCCAGGAGCACTTTTCCAACGTCTACTCGCTCCGAGTTCGCCCGAGTAGCCTCCCTCCTCTCTATCAGGAGGACCCGACTCCAGAGTCGAACGACGCCCTGGTTTCCCCCTTCTCGGAAGCCGAGGTCAGCCGTCGGCTAAAGCGGATGAAGCTCGCTTCGTCCGCCGGACCCGACGGCTTGACGTACGGCGACCTGAGGAGGGCGGATCCAGGTGCGGTCCTCTTAACGGCGACGTTCAACACCTGTCGCCGGATGGAGAAGATACCGGACCGTTGGAAGAAGTCCAACACCGTGCTTATTTATAAGAAAGGTGATCGTGATGACCTCTCGAATTGGAGGCCCATCGCTCTCGGTGACGCGACCCCGAAGCTCTTCGCGGCGGTCGTTGCCGATCGGCTCACCCGCTGGGCCGTGTCCAACAAGCGGCTCAGCCAAGCACAGAAGGGCTTCCTGCCCTTCGAAGGCTGCTTGGAGCACAATTTCGTGCTCCAGCACGCCATGGCTGCCGCTCGCAAGCAGCGCAGGGAGGTGGTGGTGGCGTGGTTGGATCTGGCCAACGCTTTCGGGTCGGTTCCCCACGCCACCATCATCGACTCGCTGTCCGACGCCGGCGCTCCGCGGTCGCTGATCAGCATCGTCGCCAGCCTTTACGAAGGCGTGGCGACCAGGGTCCGTACCGCCGAAGGGTACACGTCCTGGATCCCCATGAAGTCGGGGGTGAGACAGGGCTGCCCGCTTAGCCCGATCTTATTCAACCTCTCCATCGAGGCCATGGTTCGCGGGGCCGTGGACTCGGCGGAGGGGGTGATGGTGAACGGGCATAAGGTGACAGCCCTGGCGTACGCTGACGACGTGGCGCTCGTCGCGTCATCTACCGACGGCATGGGGAGGTTACTGCAAGCGGCAGAAGGAACGGCTCGGGCGCTGGGCCTCTCCTTCAACCCCTCGAAGTGTGCAACACTGCACATCAGAGGGGACGGGAGAGTAGCCCGCACCGAGTTTCGTTTAGACGGGGGACTCGTTCCAGCTCTGGGGGACGGCCAGAGTTACGAGCACCTGGGAGTCCCGACGGGGGTTCGGATCGACCAAACCCCATATCCAACGATCGAGGCGCTTTTGACCGATTTGCGCGCGGTAGACGAGTCCTTGCTCGCACCCTGGCAAAAAATCGAGACCGTGGCAACGTTTCTGTTGCCGCGCCTCGATTTCGCGTTCAGGGCAGGGCACGTGCGTAGAACCGCTTTAGCTGTCGCCGACAAGGTCATGAAGCGCACGGTGAAGAGGTGGTTACACCTCCCGCAGCGTGCCAGCGCGGAGTTGGTTTTCATCCCCCCCGCATGGGGTGGGTGTGGCCTTCTCCCGCTGGTGGATCTGGCCGACGTGGCGTCCGTGTCGCACGCGTTCAGAATGCTGAACGCGGGCGACCCGGTCGTCGCGGACATTGCCGGGTCAGCGCTGCGCGACGCCGTGCGTGAAAAGATCGGTCGGACCCCTGGAAGCGGGGACCTTGCCGACTATCTCTCGGGCTCTTTGTCCGGCGAGATGGCGAGGCCGACGGCGGGCCGGGCTACGTTCTGGTCGCGAGCAAGGACCGTAGCTTTAAGATCCAGCACGCGCCTCGGTTTTCGTTGGAGGTGGGACGAGGTTCGTGAAGAACTCTCGATCGAGTGTCGCTCCTGGCAAGGACGAGTCGTTGTGGTGCCGCCAGCTGCAAAAGGGCAGTGCACGCGGAGGATGAGGGCGGCAGTGGGGGAGGGCTACATGGAAAGGCTTCTACGGAAGCCGGACCAAGGGAAGGTCTTCGACGTAGCTTCCCGTTGCGCGGTTAGCAACCACTTTCTGCGCACGGGGGCGTTTGTCCGTTTCGCTGACTGGCGTTTCGTTCACCGCGCCCGCCTCGACGTGTTGCCGTTGAACGGTGCACGTCGGTGGGGGGACGGTGACAAGCGTTGCCGGCGATGCGGGCATGACTTCGAGGGCCTTCCCCATGTGCTCTCCCACTGCGGTCCTCACTCCGCAGCCCGGCTGCTGCGTCACGACAACGTCGTCCAGCGGCTCGCGAAGGCTGTCCGTCTTCCCGGTGAGCTCCGGGTCAACAGGCGCGTCCCGGGCGTCGGCGGCGAGCTGGCAGCCCTGCGTCCCGACATCGTCGTGGAGCCCTGGCTGTCGAAAAACATCGTCGTGGTCGACGTAGCCGTGCCTTTCGAGAACACTCTCGGCGCAATCGAGGAGGCGAGACAGGGGAAGATACGCAAGTATCAACCCCTCGCCGAATCGTTGCGTAGGCGCGGCTACCGAGTCCACGTCGATGCGTTCGTCGTCGGCGCCCTGGGCTCGTGAGACCCGGGGAACGAGTTCGTCCTGGACCTGCTGCGCGTCTCTCGGCGCTACGCAGCGCTGATGAGGCGTCTCATGGTATCTGAGACGGTAGCCTGGTCCAGAGACATCTACGTGGAGCACGTAACCGGGGTACGTCAGTACCGGGCTCTGCGGGGGGCGCCCGCGGCGGAGTCGACGCCTGCGGCGCTGAGCGGGAGCAGTGGAGGCGCCCGCGTTCCTGGGGTGGTGCCGCCGGCGGATCCTTGAGCCTCCACACCTGCTGATCGAGGGGTTTCCAGAAGACGGTGGATGTGTGCCACAATACCAGATACAAAGAGAAGGATCAGTAACTATCCCTATTTATAGGGATATATGCTCTAGCAGTGTTTTACTTTCTATCTGTTTATGTACCTATTTTCTTCTTTTTACTGCTAGTTAACTATTTATTTATTAATTCCATTTTACTTATTTTAGTGTATTTATTTCGCATACCAGGTCCAACATAATGAAGGGTGGGCTATTTTACTTACATGATTTTAACTATTTACTCTATGATGTGTCATTTCAAATCATTTTATTTCATTTATGCTATTTAACTCCAATAGCTTTTACCTCATTTTAACTACATGATTTTACGTCTGGTTCGGCGCATATAGTGCCGACTGTTTACGAGAAACTTGTTTAGTATTACTTAAAATAGCCTAACCCTAATTCTAATTCTGTTTATTTCATTTTATTCTGTTTCCTTTATACATTTGACTTTACTGTATTTTAACTTAGTCCATTTTACGTATTTAGTTACCTAATTTATTTTATTCTATTCGATTTACTTTATTCATCTTAATTACTCTGCTTCACTTGTTTTATCCATTTTACTTTACTGATACCCTTGCTCGCTCGTTGCTCATGACCTGTAGCGATATAACACTACTGAGACGTTTATCCTCCTATTCTATTTTATTTTATTTTATTTTATCTTATCTGATCATTTTACCATCCCATCATACGTTATCCAGTTTTACTCTATCTTATCTATTTATCTATTTATTCTGGCTTTTAAGAATTACGTACCCCCTCGATCTAACCTGACCGACGAAGGGTGAAAGTGCTGGTCCGCACCTGCGAATTAAAGAATGGAAGTTACTGGTATATTTTCAATTTGTTTTATCATGGTTTATTTTATCTTCTTACACTTTTGACGTCTCATTAGTTACTATATATTTATATACTTATTTTTATTATATGTTTTATACTTATAACATGTACTTTTATATTGTTAAGAGACGAGTAGTAATAGAATTTTTAGTTGCGCCAACGAGGATGTAGGAAGTGATAAAATTAGCGAATCAATAGTAGAAATACTTACCTATTCGGGGCCCGCGGTAATAATCAATACCTTTGAAATATCTGGAACACCCAGGAATATGACTGGAAAGCTGGATACATACTTGAGAAAAGGAAAAAAATTAATTTTTCCAGCCCTTCACAAGAGGAGTCACCAAATAAGGTTACCCTACCCAGTAAAAACCGGAAATGAAATGGGATGCGGAGAAGGAACAAGGTGGCGATGATCATGTACCGCAGGAAGCGCCTTTGAGAATATTTACGGAAAGGGATGTAAAATATGTGGATAAACTACGGGAATTAACGAAAAGAGTTAGCATTGATGTTATAGGTATAATTGGTATTGGAAAATGTAGAAATAATGATGATATTTTAATAAGAATAAGAAATTTCAGCGAAGCGGAAATACTAACAAAAAGGGTTAAAGATGCCGATTTCAACGTGGAAATGTTGGCTGACATTAAGAAAAGATTACATATACAAAATCTAGAGACGTCGGTGGAGGATATTGAGTTACGGCAAATCATTTGTAAATATGCTAGCATAGTTATGGAGATAGTTAAAATCATTTACAGAAAGGAAGGTCTCGCTGGCATGCACACTGCATGCATTGAATTACCAGGTAAAGCGATGATGGAATGCTTGTTAAACGGAAACGGTGTCAAAATAGGTTGGTCGGTCGTCGGGATTAGGGAATTTAGGAATATCGAAGGTTGCTACCGCTGCGCTAGCAGGGATCACAGGGCTGTGGACTACCCTTCGCACCAAATACTGCTACGGTTATGGAAGCTTTGAACATCTAATAACGAATTGCAAGGGCGAAGAAAGTGTTGGCGATAGAATAAATAAAATACGGGGGTACTTAGCGCAGAAGAAATACTTACCTGATGAACATTGTAGTCCGAAAGGTCCTGATGGCCGGAATGGTGAACCTGTAAACAGAAACAAATACACAAGGAAATATATGAGTATGGAAGCTCTTGGGATACCCTTGGGAAGAGATGCTGTTAACGTAACAAAAAGAACAGGTTACAAGATTCCAGAGGTGATGGATAAGGAGAAGAAAAGTGTACTTAGGGATAATTCTGTCGAAGTGGGAAGACCCAGAAGACAGGGTGGCAGGATTGTCAGGGAGGTAGGTATACACGTGGACGAAGTGAAACAGATGAAGGTTAGAGAAAAGGATTAAAGGGAAGGAAACAATAATTATGGAGGGCATGAGGAAACGTGTAGCCAGGTGGTAAGAAGGAACACGAGGAACAAACAAAAGGAACTAGGGAAAATGCCCAGAGTCGTAGACAAAATAAGACAAACACCGGGCGCTGCTAGGACGCTCGGTGAGGATAAAGGAAGCGCTGGATTAAGACAACCAAGGAAGCAGGTGGCTGAGAATTTATAGATGGGTAAGGAGCAGAATCATTTTTATGAGGATAAAAGGGAAAAGCTATAAGGATACCCTAATAATAATAAAAAGAGGAGTTACATGTCCGGCGAGTAATAGGCCAGGAAGGTGTGTACTAAGGTTAGAAGTGACTTACAAAAGATGAAAAAAGGCCAGAACTGACAGTCGTAAGATAGATCAGGTTATTGATAAATATAAAAAGGCTAAATATACATACAGATACGTAATAATAAATAGTAAAAGAGACGCATAGAAGAGGTTGCTTATCAATGTTGAAAATAACCCCTGGGATCTAGCGTACCAGATTATTGTGAATTTGGCAATTATCCCGTATGTACACTAGATGACGAGGAATTAAATAAATTGCTCGGAGATTTGTTTCCCGATGGTCCGGCTCCGGATGTGATAGAAGACGATGAGAGAGATACAACAATTGGGAATCATAGTGAAAAATTATCGATAAGAGAAGTGGAAAAAATATTAAAAGCGGTTAGTAGTATAAACATTAGAAAGGTGCCGGGACTGGATGTTATTCCTGCATTAATCGTTAAAAAACTGGTCTGCTTAAAACCAGCAATACTTAAAAATCTCTTTCAGTCATGTATGAAGAACTTGATGTTGCCCACGCGATGGAAACACGCAACAATTGTTCTAATTCCAAAAATAGATGACGAAGGCAAGGTGTTATAATATAGGCCCATTTGCCTAATTAATATGATTGGCAAGTTATTCGAAAGAATTTTGGCCAACAGAATTAATTCGTTTACTGAAAATACGGGGCTCATAGACGCACGCCAATACGGTTTCCTGGAAGATCTGTAATCGATGCTGTTCTGGGGCTTAAGAACTATGTGAAAGCTAGCAACACGGATAAAAAACACACGGTCGCGGTATTTATAGATATTAAAAATGTTATTAACACGGTAAAATGGACGTCGCTGATCGAAGCGCTCGTTAGCATGGAAATCCCACGATACTTAATAGCTTTGGTGTGTTCGTACCTTAACAATAGAAGCGCTTACCTGGAAATGAGTAACAATAATATTAAAAACAAGGAAATATTTATCACATGAGGGTATCTCCAGGGCTTCGCCCTGGGTCCTCTATTGTGGAATATAATATCTAATATGGTAAAGGATGAAAAGGTTAAAAACGTAGTATAAAATTTGATAAAATTGTCAAAAATTTCGTGGAACATGCTGACGCGTTGGGCCCAGAGATAGCAGAAACTAAAACCGAGTTCATGGTGTTTCGCAGTAAAAATGAAAAATGTAAAGATTATAAGTTAAAAGTAAGAGGCCATGATGTTCAAAGGATTATGCCCAATCTACATGGCCCTTCGCAACCAGAGAGGAAGGTCTTGGGTAGGTAAACAGTAGCTCCCATTTGGAGTGAGGAAGCCGTCTAATTCGACATCTAGGACCGGAAATACCGTACCTGGGCGTCTAGAATTGGTTTCATTTAATTACTTGAGCCACTCGAGATTGTTCCATGTGTTCCTAGCTACCTAAATCGACTCCTAGGGCAGAACAAACCTTACCTAGGGCCACTGGAATTGCTTTTCTATAGCTACGACTTGACGCTGGGCTATTAGTAACCGATGAAGGATTTCGAAACCTAGGACCGGAAATACCGTACCTAGGGCCTCTAGAATTAGTTTCACTTAATTTCTTCTTGACGCTGGTCCATTAGTATTGTTTCCAGGTGTTCCCTAGGCACCTAATTTCTCTACTAGGGCAGGTCAGACCGTACCTACGGCCTCTGGAACCCACTAATCGGTTACTAATGTCACAGCGTTAAAAAGCAACTAAATAAAAACAACTCTGGAAACCCCAAGATACGATATGTCCGCCCCCACGAATCGAATGAGGCAGCTGGCGATCTGCAGGAGCGGTCAGTAATGGCCTGGTGTCAAAAAGTAGTTAGATCAAATCAATTCCAGATGCCGCAGTTACAGTATGTCCGGACATAGGGATCGAATTAGGCGGCTCTCGAACTCCTGAATCGGATACTAATGGCCCAGCGTCAAGAAGTGGTTAGATTAAACCAATTCTACGCGCACCAGGTACGGTATTCCCGGCCCTAGGTGTCGAATTAGGTGGCTATGGAACACGTGGAACAGTTAGCAATTGCCCAGCGTCAATAAGTATCGGGATGAAACCAATTATAGAGGATACGGGTACGGTATGTTCACCCTTCGAATTAGATGCCTGGGGTACACCTAGAGCAGTTATTAATGACGCAGCGTCAATAGGTAATTAAACGAAAGCACTTCTAGCGTACCTACGTACGGTATGTCTAACCCTAGGAGTCGAAATGTAGAGGCGTCAGGTATGGTATGTCCTGATTTGTGGTTCGAAGTAAACGGCTCGTAAACTCTCGGCACGGTTACTAATGTCCCAGCGTCAATAAGTCATTACATGGGACTAACTCTGGAGGCCCCTCATACGGTATGTTTGGCTCTGGGATTCGAATTAGGCGGCTACTGAACTCCAGGAGCTGTTCCTAGTTGCGCCCCGTCAATATGTATTTAAATGATACCAATTTCAGAGGCTCCATTCACGGTATGTCCGTCTCTGCGAGTCGAATTAGTCGGGTAGTGATCTCATGGAGGTGCTAGTTACAGCCCAGCGACAATAAGTAATTAAATGAAACCTGTTACAGGGGCTCTAGGTACGTAGGTATGTTCGGTTTTGGGATTCGAAGTAGGCGGATAGGAAGCTCCTAGTGCGGTTACTAACTGCCTAGCGACAAATGTAATTAAATGAAACCAATCCAAGGGGCCCCAGGTACGGTGTATCCGCCCCTAGGTGTCTGTTTCCGCGTAACTCGCGACGCGAAGCACGCGATTCGTTAGCGACCTTGGGACTCGTATGTAGCCCGGGTCGACAGATGTTGTAAATCTCTGCCCGGTCATCCACGCGACTACCATTTCGCGCACGATTAAACGTCCTTTCACAGACGTTGGACAGTTTTGCCGTATCAGGTATGTATGTCCTGCAGGACTCTAGTGGAAACGAATCTAGTCAATCGGACTGTAATGATAAAGGATAGTCTGGTTAATGGCTGAGTATGTTGTGACTGGTGAATTTCTGATTGCAGAGAGAGAGAGATAGAGAGGAAGAACCTTGTACAGGTGCGGTTGGAAGAAACTGGTGTTTCCTGTAGCCTGTCAGTCAGAGATATTGACTGTCATTTCCAAAACCGCGTTCACTAAACGACTGCGTTTTCAACTGTTAGAGTACTTAGTATCTCTCGTAATGACTTGTATTGAATGTATATGGATCATCCCGTAATGACTTATGTTGACTGTATGAGGATCGTCTTGTAGTGACTTCTGTTGACTGTATGTCGATCGCTTCGAGTGGTCGAAGACTAGAAAGGAGAGAGGATGTCTCTGAAATGTCAACCGATTCCTGGATGTAGTTTCAAAACGTTCAAGATTCTGGGGGCTGGTCTTTTTCCTAATTAGTCAATGTTCATACCAATTAGGGGTTAGATCTAACGACTTCGACTCACTTCATACGTCTCACATGGGCTCCGCGCGGAGTAAGTGGTCTCGGTGGAGGTGGAAACCGAAAATATGCGAGTGGCCATGTGTGTTCATCTCCGCAAGGCGTGGGTCATAAACACTTGACCTTGGCAAAGATCGCTAGACCCAGCAGAGATTCTTTAGAAATCAGTGTTTATTATTGGGATATTGGCCGTTTGTCCTTTGAGGACAGGAAACTCGATGCGATGTAAAATGCAAGAGAATGGAATCAGCTTCTCAAGGGTAGCTGTGATGGTTTGTGTCCTGAAGCAAAGTTATCTGTACTCCAGATGTTATTTCTTGGTGCGTTTCCTAGAATCTTAGGCAGTTTTGTTATTATAGCCGAGAGTCGTAACAATAGAATTGTATTCGACTGGGAACGGTCGAGAAGTCGCTACTAAATCTGTTTAAGAACCGTGGGTCTGCCACAAAACAGTGTTGAACTAGGCGGCTGGCGAACATCAGGAGCGTTTACTAATGGCCCAGCGTCAATAAATCATTAATTCTAGTGGCCTCAAATACGGTATGTCCGCGCCTAGAGGTCGAATTCGGCGCCTGTCGAACTCCTGGAGCGGCTACTAATGGCCCAGAGCCAATAAGTAATTAAATGAAAGCATACCGTAATGTACATGTAATTAAATGAAACCAATTCTAGGAAACACGTACTATTTAATTACTTATGGCTTTGTGGCATTAGTAACGGCTCCAGAAATTTAACAGCCGTCTAATTCGTCCTCTAGGGGCGGATGTACCATATCTGGGGCCCCTATAATTGGTCCCATTTAATAACTTATCGATGCTGGGTCATTAGTAACCGCTCAGTAAGTTCACCAGACGCCAAGTTCGACTCCAAGAACCGGACATACCGTATCTGCAGCCCCGAGAATTGATATCATTTAATTACTTATTGGCGCTTTGCAATTATTAACTTATCTAGGTGTACCCTAGCCGAATATTTCTATTTCCAGGGCCGGACATACTGTAGCTTGTGACCTAGACTTAGTTTCATTGAATTACATATGGTCGCCGGCCACTAGTAACCGCACCTGGAGCTCAACAGCCGCTTAATTCGACACCCAGAAACGGACACACCATAATTCGGTCCCCTAGAATGGGATTCATTTAAACAATTCTTGGTGCTCGGCCATTAGTAATCGCTCCGGGTGTTCAGCGGACGCCTAATACGACTCCCAGAGCCGGATATACCATATCTGAGGCCCATAGAATAGGTTTTATTTAAACAGTTATTGGCTCTGGGCCATTGATAACCACTACCAGAATTCACCTGCCGTAAATTCGAATCCCAGTGCCTGCCATACCGTATCTGTGGCCCCTAGAATTGGTTTCATTTAATTACTTATTGGTTCTGGGGCACTACTGACCGCTCCAGGAATTCGCCAGCCGCTTAATTCCTATCCCAGACGCGGACATACGGTAGCTGGGGCCTCTAGAATTCATTTTATTTATTTACTTAATGGCTCTGTGCAATTAGTAACCCCTCCAGAAGTTAGACACCCGTCGAACTCGACTCCAAGGGGCGGACATACCGCATGTAAGGCCCGAAGAATCCTAATCCGGTTCCCAGAGTCGAAAATACCGTACCTGGAGCTCCTAGAATTGGTTTCCTGTAATTACTTATTTACTCTGCATCATTAGTAGCCGCTCCATGAGTTCGCCAAGCGCCTAATTCGTACTCTAGCAGTGTACATACCGATTGTGTGGCCTCTAGGATTTTCATAATTTAATTACTTGTTGACGCTGGGTTATTAGTAACTGTTCCAGGTGTTCTCTAGGCACCTAATTCGACTCCTAAGGCCGCACAAACCTTAATTTGGGCCTCTCAAATTGCTTTCATCTAACTACTACTTGAAGCTAGGCCATTAGTAATCCATTCATGGATTGCCCCAGCCGTCTAGTTCGACACCTCTGTAATTGTATTCATTTAATTACATATTGACGCTGGACCATTAGCTGCGCTTCCAGTTGTTCCCTAGGCACCTTCTTCGATTCTTAGGGCCGTACAAACCGTACATAGGGTATCTGGGGTTACTTTAATCGAACTACTACTTGACGCTGCTCCCTTAGTTACCGATCAAGGAGTTCGCCAGCCGTCTAATTCGACACCTAGGGCCGGACAAACCGCACCTAGGCCCACTGGAATTGCTTTTATCTGACTACTGCTTGACCCTGGATCATTAGTAACAGATCAAGGAGTTCGCAAACCGCATATTTCGACTCCCAGTGCCGGACATACCATACCTGGGGGGCCCCTGCAGTTCGTTTCATTTAATTACATATTAACGCGGGCTACTGGAAACCGTTCCGCGAATTCAGCAGCCGCACAATTCGACTCCCAGAGGCGGACATACCGTATCTGGGGCCCCTGGAATTGGTTTCATTTAATTACATATTGTAATGAGCAATCATCAACCCAGTATATTAAGAACCATGGCCAATTAGTATTGGTGTAGAAACAGCTATCGGTCATGGAAGACCAGACGACAGATAACGAAAGCATTCAGTCGATAGTGAGATCTCTTACCGATCAGACATAGTTTACCATTTGAGATAATTTCTGTATAGTTATTTACGTATTAATGTTTATTGATTAGTTTTTAGTGAGTTTCATTATTTAAAAGTGACTGAGGAACCCCGGGCGCGTAACATTGGTGTCAGAAGTGGGATGCGCACAAGGGCATCCACAGAAAGGTAGGCATCCTTACATAAACTTTTGATAGGATTTCAAAAGAGTTTTTTTGAGAAATTAGAAAGTAGAAGTCGGCAATATGAAGCTCGCTGGGGAAGAGAACAGGATCTTCAATAGGAACGCGAGACTGCGGACACAACAGCCCGAGAAGCTCGAGAAACCGATTTGGAATCAAGGATGACTCAATTGGAAGGAAGAATCCTTCCTCGGTCAAATCTTGTTTTCGGGAGCAAGACCTGGATCAAAATATGACGGTTTTGAGTAGTAACAATACTGTAAATAATGTAAATAATATTCCAAGAGTAATTCTTTCGTCTCCGGTTTACCAAATGCTCTCCCAGCGAATATTCTGCGCCCTTCAGTAGATGCGTATCCTCCTGATTAAGGCAGTCAAAATTTGGGTTACAATATGGAACCACCGAGTTTTTATGGGAAATCTTCGTGGGAAGAATATTATGTTCAAATTGAAACTATTGCTAACGAAAATGGGTGGGGCGAAATGCAAAAGGCAACGGCCCTGATTGCATCGTTGGAGGGTCCGGCTCGCAGCGTTTTAACTACCCTCTCCGTTGCCCAGCAACGTTCCTACATAGATCTGGTTTCAGTATTAGAATTTCGTTTTGGAATGCGGAATTTGTCCCATTTAAATTATGTATTATTTCAAAGTTACCGTCAACGGAGAGGTGAGTCTATTTCTTCACTCGCTCTCGAAATTGAGAGGCTGGCACAACCGAACTTTCCGATTGTCCAGCTGAAGTGCGAGACAAATTGACTGTATCACAATTTGTCTCGGCATTCGAGAGTGAAGAGATGAAAAGGGCGCTGCGCTTAGGCGAATTTACATCTCTAAGAGCGGCAGTTATAGAAGCCTTAGAGATGGAAGCCGTTTCGGAAATTTTCGATTCAGGAAAGAAAAATATGAGAAAAATTAAAACATTTTCTTTCACCGAGATACTACCAGAAAAGAAGAAAAAGACCGATAGAAATTGCTCGTTATGCGGAAAACCGGGCCATTATCAAAAGGATTGTCTCAAGAATAAAAAGAATCCGGCTTGACATTGCGGGTCCACTTTCTAAGTCCAAATCCGACAATAAGTATATGCTGGTTGTGGCAGATTACTTCACGAAATGGCCGGAAGTAATAGCCATGCCAAATCAGCAAGTAGACACAGTAGCCAGGTGTACCATTAGAAATTCATTCTGATAAAGACAGAAGTTTTGAAACTGGGGTGTTTAAGGAATTATTGAGACTCCTTGGAATTAAAAAGACTAGGACCACCCCGTTGAATCCCCAATCTGATGGTTTAGTTGAAAGATTAAACGGAACGCTATTACAATATTTAGCGATGTCTGTTTCAGATCATCAAAAGGACTGGGATGAGTGGACTCCTCTCTTTCTCTTGGCTTATCGCTCCTCACGACATGAGGCAACTCAATTCACACTGTCCATGACTTTGTTTGGACAAGAAATTCGATTTTCTTTACAGTTATGGAGAGGAGCTACTCCTGAAGAGGAGGGAAAAGAAGAGGATGTTGAACAACAGTTACGAAAACAGTTACGAAAGATTTATGAGTTTGTCCGTCAATGTCTGGAAGTTAACAGTATTAAAATGAAATCTTGATATGATGATCATGTCCAAATCGTCGAATTTGTTCCAGGAGATCTTGTTTGGTTCTTTCAACCTAGAAGAGTAGTTGGAAAGTGTCCGAAGCTTCAATCAGACTGGGAGGGACCATACAAGATTGTGGAAAATTAATAATTTAGTTTATCGCGCACAACGGTCATTATAATCCAAGTGCAAGGTTGTACATGTCAGACGTTTGGCGAAGTATGAAGGACGAACTAAGTATAAGCAGATCAAGAAGAAGATTCGAAACGTTTTTGGAAGTTAGCTTGGTTTCTTTCGTCCAAGAAGAGGACGTTCCGTCTAAGAATTGATTGGAGGAGGATGCAAGAAAGAAGAGCTCAAGATTCAAGAGTCAAGAAGAGGGAGAAGGACCAATGTTTCTTCCAAGAAGAAAATACAGTAATTCTTGAAAATTCCTAGCAAGATTTCTAGCGACTCGTTTAGGCTTCTTTGCGTGCTTTTTCGCCTGGACCACTGGCCGAATGTTAAGGCGTGTACTGTCTGAGCTGGGATACGCAAGTCGAGTTAAGAGGAAGACTTCCTTTCAGACAGAAGACATGATTCATTTACAGCCAAAGATGGTTTGTAAGAGCACTTACCGATCAGACATAGTTTATCATTTGAGATAATTTCTGTGTAGTTATTCACCTACTAAAGTGTATTGATTAGTTATTAGTGAGTTTCACTATTTAAAAATGAGCGAGAAACCGTGGGCTCCTAACAACATTGAAGCGGGCCTCTAGTAACCGATGAAGGAGTTCGCCAGCCGTCTAATTCGACACCTACGGCAGAAAATACCATATCTGGAGCCTCTAGAATGGGTTTCATTTTATCTCTTATTGAATCTGGGCCTTTAGTACCTGCTCCACGTGTTCCCTAGCTATATAATTCGACTCCTAGGGCGGGGCAAGCCGTAACTATGCCCCCTAGAATTGCTTTTATCTAACTACAACTTGACGCTGGGCCAGTAGTTACCGCTCCAGGAGTTCGCCAGCTGCCTATTTCGAATCCTAGAGCCGAACACACCGTACCTGCGGCCCCTAGAATGGGTTTCATTTAAGTACCTATAGTAACCTATTAGCTCTTGGCCATAAATAACACCTCCATGAGTTCGCCAGTCTCCCCTTATTCGACACCTAGGGCCAGACATGCCGTACCTCGGGCTTTCAGAATTAGTTTCACTTAAGTACTTATTGACTCTGGACCAATAGTGACCCGTCCAGGAGTTCGACAGTCGCGCTTTTTCTCGGACTTTCTGCTTCGTCAGTATGTAATCCACTCTTCTACGACCCCGACGAGCGCTAAAAACACCTTGGAATTTTAATTCGACAACGTTGTCCCGTTTCCCTTTAAGGACGACAGTGTTAATACGATACACGTATGTTCGTTTCATGCTCGGCTGTTTGTTCCTTTTGCGCGGACTTCTATTTTTCTTCAGGAAATGTACGAATGCCCGGAATTAAGTAGGCGCGCAGACGATCAGCATGCCCGGACGAGAACGATCGCCACGATTTTTTGCGTAAATAAAGGATGACCTACGAGCAGACAAGATGCTGGGCTTACCCACGCGGGTTGAAACATAATGAACGGTCGGGGCGTGCACTGACAGCCAACCTTTTTCCTTCGTCTTCAATCTTATAACATCAATTTTTTCTTGGGAAACTGGATCGAGTAATTTCGAAAATGTGCAACACTCGCCGAGATATTTGCTGGTTCGTTATTGCATCGTCATTAATAACTTGGTGGCTGTACTCGTAGATGTTTTAAAAGCGATAGGCGCAAATAGAATACATCGAAAATTCCTCGTCGCGACGATAAAACTTCTTTCAGAATGCATGCCCATCTGCGAGCGTTATTCAAATATTTTCCCACACCGATATAAAGTTCTCGAACCCGCCAATAGTAGAACAGCACAGATATCCCAGCTAACAAACTATAACGTTTTATTTCTCAAGATAAACTCCACGATATTAATGCACTTCACGTATTTGTAATATAAAGCTTCAACCCTTAACCGCTAACTCGATTGTGTATACAATATACGTATGTATAATAAACATTTCCATTCCTATACAAATGGATTAGACCGCCCTCAAACAGAGCGAATCAAATTTAACACTTGTGTACCATTCAAATAGTTTCGACCAAATTGCCTCGAACCTTCTCGGTGCAACAAACATGTACATCTCGTAGAGAACGATATTCGATACGTTTTTCCTCGATTAGCATAAGATTACTAGATAGATAGACCTTATTATGCGAAGTGCGGATTCACAGAGACACTGTCTACTTTTGCACGATCAGGACATGTTCGCCATGGGAGATTATGGTAACAACCAGCTAACGGTTAACCGTGCCAAAGTGTGCTTACGGGGTTCGCGGCGCTAATGGACCATCCCTGAACTTCCAAAACCGTTCAAACACTCCGTCATCCCGGCACTCGTCAAAGTTATCATCGCCATCAACTACCGCTCGACAAACATTCCGTCCGCTCGTCAAGCATGACACCATGGAGGACCGGTCGAGAGCAATTTCCTGACGAGCCGTTCAGGCGGCGGACGCGAATCAACCCGACGAAGACAACGATCGATCGATCCGAACGAGCGATCGTCGCCTTGCAGATCGCGACTCGTCGAACGACTGCCACGAGGAGCGACGCGATAAACGCTGAGCCGCGCCAACTGCCAGGGGATCGACCGGTTTTAACGGCAGTTCAATGAAAATTCCGGAAGAGCCCCGTTTATCCTCCCGGATCTCCCGTGTAGCGATAATAGACGTCGCTAGAGAAGCGGCGATATGACGCGTCGACTCTCCGAGCTGTTCGCAGCGGATAGCCTCGAAACGGCTGCGCTGGGGACGGCTCCGAGCGGAAGCGAGTCCCCGGGCCGCGAATATCCGTATTACGGTGACGTCGAGGTGGATTCGCGCGATGACGACTCGTTGAAGGCATCCAGACGAGAGAACGAGGACATGAGAACGCATAGGGGATTCAGTGGCGAGCTTCGAGGTCTTCGGATGAAAAGATCCGATAGGGTGGACGGTCAGAGGACTATGGATTACTTTCAGGGTTACGGTATTGTGGGTTCTCGGAGCTTGGGAGATGGCGAGGAAACCGTAACGAGCGGTCGGAAGCGATATTCGACTGAGATTCCGGATTGAAATCGGAGAAATTCGAGGATCCAGGGGGATTGAGTGGTAGGAAGCCGTCGGAAAGCTCGGTTGAGCGATATCTGACCGATTCCGCCGAGTGTTCCACATCTCTTAATCAACCATTAAAGATTGGACGGTTGAAATTGAAAACGCTGACGGGTCGAGAAAGACTGAAAGACGCGAAGAGACGAGTATCTACGAAAAATACGAAAAATACGTGAAATGTTGAGCCCAAAGGATACATCCAGAAACGATATTTCATTGAAACTCCTAAATCTTCCATTTCTGTTAATGAACT
The DNA here is from genome assembly GCA_963969225.1 of Xylocopa violacea. Lineage (NCBI taxonomy): Eukaryota > Metazoa > Arthropoda > Insecta > Hymenoptera > Apidae > Xylocopa > Xylocopa violacea. Next base: position 14,100,533 of record CAXAJV010000016.1, on the reverse strand, counting down.
GTTCGACGAAGAATTGAAACCGAAAGGCAGATCGGAAAACAGAAGTCGACGGAATAAATCCATGTATCAGTTGATGAGCAGAAGGTCCATTAAAAATTCGAGAATAGACCGAGACGAAGAGCCGAGAACGTTCGATTCTGGTGATGTAATAAATCTGGAGGGGTCGTACCTCTGGCAGAATTCGGGATCTTCGAATCGCGAGCCGCGAAGCGACAGAATCCCCGCGAAACAGATATCAACAAAGAGAAGCGATGATGAGGCAGACAGGATAACCCATGGGAATTCTTTGTTCGAATTCGTCGCAATACGGTGGAACTTCATCGAATGTTACTTTCAACGAAACGACAAATCATTTTTTGGATAAGGATGCAAAAATTGTTGAGACAGAATTGGAGTTCGACTTCATTTCAGAGAACGTTACGGATAACCCGCTAGACGATCGAGATGCTACAGCAGACGTACAGCAGTGGAATGATTCGACGTTAAATTTGAGTACTTTAATATTGAGCAATGAATTCAGCTCGTCACGTTACGACGGAAGCACAGAATCAGTTAGCAGAATAACACTCGAAGCACCAGATGTGGTGCTTAATTAAACGGAAATTTGTAAAAATTATATATAAACAATTATATAAATAACAATGCACAGTTCCCGGAGAACGTTTTAAGTCTAAGTAACGACGTGGTCTCGATGACACCCGATTTGAGCGCGGATTCGTCACAAGAGATGGAATTAGACGCGCAGCGGAGTGAGATTGATGAAGCCAAAGAAGATGCGAATAAAGCGACACCGGAAGAGGCTTCCGCGCTAAACAACGTGACAAAGGAGTCTGACGGCGACCTTGTGAACTCCGAGCGTAGCTCTGTTGCGGCGCAAGAAATGCCACGTACTTAAGAAACGATATGAACAGTCTAATTCGGCGAGGGAAATTCTGACGATACGTTCAGGAACTGATCTTCGCCTGAGCAAGAGCGGAAGATTACGGACGATATCAAAATAAACGCTCACCCCAAGCAATCGGCCGTGAATAAAACGAAACATTCGAAATCGAAGCTTCCTTCAATCCCTTCTGAACGATCATCCGCCTCTAAAGAAGCCGTTTTCCAAACAATCAAGACGAAAAATATGAAAATCGACGACCAGGCGGAACGGTTCGTTACAGTTACGGATGGTGGAACAGAAAATGATGCAGTGACGTTTAACGATCCTCTAATGATTTTGAAGGAGGAGTAACTCGTCGATTCAAGGGCGACGGAACCACTGAATCGAAATATTCAAACACGCGACGGCGACGTTAAACCTGATGAACCGTCCGCCGGGTTTAACTCGAAAAATAAGAGGGATCATGCCAGCTCGTTGGATAATGGAACGGTGAACGAAGTTAATCCGTTCGAAAAGGACGAGAAGAGGTTCGACGGACCTCCGCAGCGACCGTCCGAAGCAGCGTACGGATTTAACTCCTCGAGCACGATGCCCATCCCGGTAATCGATCATCTTACGAGAGAATGAAAGTCCAGGTCGTCCACGGTGCGAAATTCGACATCGACGAATCTGAAACTTGATTCAACTACAAAGGTCGGAGGCCCGGTGTCTGGACGAACTTCTATGCCGATGTGGGACAAGGACGAGAACCAACGAAGAACGGCCTCGGCCATGTAAATGGAATCCAACCAAGCGAAAGCCAGCAACGATGCTCTCGGAGGACTGGCGATCTCGCTGACACGTCCACTAGAATTCGTCTCGAGCATGCAGGATTCGCTACCGTTAGACCAGCCTACGAATGGTTCTTTGGGCAACCACCTTAACAAAAACCGCGCGCTTTCGTCTACAAAGAGGGAACAACTTCCAGTTGTCGTCGAAACGTCGATCGTCGCATTGATTAACAACGAGAACCAATTTTCGTTCGCCTTTGACATGGTCGCCACTTCTTCTGAGCCGAACGATGAACATTTCCCCGTTGCTATGGACAAGGCGTCCTCGCAAACGACGGACAACTCGTCACACGAGCTGGAGGCCCAGAATCAGTGGCCAGTTAAGCACAGCGCGGTGGTTGAGTGTGATCTAGTGTTGGGTGGTCCAATGATGGTCCAGGAGAGGGAGAACACCATCACTTGCGGGCCAGTGATGCCGCAGGGTGGCGTTCACGCGCTCGAGGCAATGCTCAACACTCTGGACAGGCTCAACGATCGTGGAATTATACCCGGTGTCAAGATCGGCGCCCATATTCTCGACGACTGCGACAAGGATACGTACGGCTTGGAAATAGCTGTTGACTTTATCAAAGATACGTTCTGTTTTGTCAGTTGATCAGCTGACGGCTGATAATTCAATGCTCGTCGGTGTCCGATGTTGTAGACTGATATTATGATTGACGAGCGCGACGCATTCGCGCGTCGGAAGTGTTAATTTGTACGAGTTTCAGCAATATCCGCGAGATACGGTCAACGTGCTTGATACGTTATTGATTAGAGAAACGATTCGAGTTAAATGACTAAGAAAATTGAATTTCTCCTTAAAGGAAAAAGATGTTCCGTTTCACCACATTGTTACTAATTATTTGCGAAGATCAGAAAAATGAAAAGAACACCGCTTATTTGCTGACTTTATTCGTTTGGAGAGGCAAAAAGAATGTTCGCGTTACTTAAGTACGTTCATTTCCAAGATACGAAAAGTTCCACCGAAATTGACAATGTAAAACTTCGCGAATGTCTCGCGGAGGTCTAACGGAACCATCGCATGCCCAGAATTTTTCAATCCGGGAATTCAACAATACAATCACATGCATCCACATTATAGAGGACGAAGTATGAAATTCCGCGAATGTAGGTCACGCTGTGGGCGCGTTTCCACTGAAACCGTGAAAATTTTAACTGCTTTGAAAGCTAGGGGAATCTAGTTGTTTTGCAGATCATAATTAGCAGCGACCATGGAAAGAAATGATGAATCTTCAAGCAGACGGAAAGACTGATATTAACCTTTTGCACTCGGATATCACCTCTGTGTTTTGAGAAATGAATGTTTCTCTGAAGTTTTTCATTAAAATGGAAATTTTTTATTGCTGGGAGGCGTTTTCAGTTGAAACTATTGCTAAAATAACAACATAGAAAACTAATCGCGTTGCAAAGTGGGGAAAAATAATCAAAACGAGTTATCTAGTTTTTCTTCTACGTAACCAGTGCTCATTTTTAATTTATCGTCACCGTAAAATCACGCGGTGCATTTTTCATCGACACTGAAACATCACGATGGAGCGCCAAGCAAATATCTCTGGTCCCGGTGGATCTTCGTTTACCCCTGGAGACTTTTTATCAAACGCGTTTCGATGAAAATAGCCGAATCGTCATTACATTCGTGAGGCCCTTTGTTGTCGAATTCGTTCGAGTTTCTAGTAGATTACACTGGTATTTACTTGTTCAAGGCATAGAGAATGTAACGCGAATTGTTTGCAACGAACGTACATTCAAGTGCGCAAAGAACGAAATGCTTGTGAAACTGAATAACTAATGTACACGGTGTACGTGAATACGTATGACAATTAACGTTGGAATGGCAATATGAGACTGTAACATGTTTTGACGATTGCAGACTCGGAAGGAAAAAGGATACAGACATCAGAAATACAAATTAATTTTCCTTAATCCAAATCTGTACGTCTTTCATCTTAATCCCATGCGTCGCAAAAAGCGAAATGAAAAACGAAAACCGACGACCAGAACGCGGAGAAATACAGCCAGTCGTTACTTACGTTCCATAGAAAAAGTGCTCGAACGAGCAACCCCCGTTCTGTCGCTTCGTCACCGTCAAAACCGCGCCGCGAACTCGCCTCCGCGTCCTCAGAGATTCTCCACGAAACTCGAACGCGTCCTAGTCGCCGGGGAAAAGTTTACGAGGCTAACGCGAGCGATAGCGAAAAGAAGCGATAAGATGTTCAGCGCGGTTGGTGCTTTATATGGAACATTCCGCCCGTGGAACGAACTGTACGCGGCGCGGTGGCGGATGAAATTGCGCCAACTTTCTTCCAACTTTTCCGTTCTCTCCTCTCTGTCACGAGTCATGTTAATCTATTATTCTCCGCGAAACGCTAGGTCCAGGTTTACCAAATGAATCAACTCGACGGGTAGTTTCGTCAACTTACAAATCAAAGAACGAACGTGGTATAATAAAAGAAGCCTCGTCACGCGTACTCGAACTTCGTCGTACTTCTCCTATGAATCCGCGAGAAAAAGAAATTACATCGCGTTCTTCAACGTAACGAATTCGTCGGCGAAGATCTCGAAACGTTGCTTTTACTTCTTGCATTTCATTTTATCACTCTTTTCTCATTTCGAAGCGAATGTGGATAAATTGTATATTGTATAGCGTGAGAGGATGTCGGGGATTCGTATTTTCGTCCTTTCTCTCTAATGATTCTCCAGTAAACTCTCGACCTAGATATTTGGCCAATGTCAGGTTTTAATTTATCCTTTCTACACGACTATCGATGAGCGACCAGGTTTGATAGATTCTAGGACCGTTTCGTTTGACAGTGAACACGAGCCTCTATAGCAATGCAGTGATGGTAAAAAATTGTACCCCTTGAAAGAAAAGAGTATATTGTGTTGGGTTACCAAACCTAAAGTTCCATAGAACTCCGCTCGGAAGGGGAAAGAAAAATTTGTATTTCTACTTCAGGTTCTAAATGCACCTTCCAGTTTAAAATATGCAATTCCTAACAAGCTCAACGCTGTTAAAATGAAACTTCAACAGAAACATCTATGACCTAGCGACCATTATATAATTATGAATTAATTGCAGCGTACGATTTATGTCTCCCCAGAGGTTCAAGTACTGGATATTTAATCAAATTTGCTTCCTATGAATGGAATCAACACACGGATTACGTTTCTGCCAGTGGGTAACTTCGCGGGGGATTGAAGCAAACCATTTAACGAATTGTTAGCGCAGAGCTATTTTAATTGGCGGGAGTGATAGCTCCAGCGAAAACGCAAATCGAAAATCAAGTTTCCAGTTAACACGTTTCAGAGAGCACAAACTGCTTCGTTGTAAAGCCTATCGTGCGTCGAGTGAAATTTCTTTAATCGAACCATTTTCACAAAGTGATTTGTTGTTTAAAATTATTAGCGAACGCAACTACTGAATTATTATTGTGTCACAAACACAATAAAGATCAACTGAATAGTTAACATTGCTAATCTAAAATTAGCAAAAATGAAAAAAGAATCAAAAATGATTCTAACTTTAATACACGTTCTCCAAAGTTATCTAATATCACACTGCTAGTTTACCGTGAGATAGTTTGCATTCATGATAGACGTGCATTATATCACGATACTGCATTCTCCTACAGAAATAGGTAATTAGGATTCCCCATGTCCGGAAACAATCAGAATCTACACGAGAAACGTATGACACTGCTTTTAAATACCCACCGAGATGCAACAAAGCAGAACAATACAGCCTCATTCTTTTGCGCACAAAAAAGATGTAAGAACGCGCGTGTAGAAGACCGCCTCATCCGAATGAAAGCATCTTTCCTACCCTTGTCGTTTCGTTGCTTCCATTATACAGGCTTGGGGAATTCAATTCCCCAGAGTAGATCGTCTCTTAACTGGAGAAGATGTTCAGTCGCTGGCGGCTGGACCGTTACGAGGCATAAAAATTCCAATGAGAAGAACACAACTTCCCATGCACTCGGCGGTAAAGTAAAGTGTGGATGTTAAAATTTGATGCCCGTAGCAACAGCCCGAAGCTCGGCGAAAGCGAATTCGCTTTTAAAGTTAACATTATTCATGTGTTTCCGCGAGATCACGTCGCGACCTGACGGCGAAACTTCTGGAGAATCGACACGCGTGGTTGTACATATAATCGGCCACGCGATGATTTCGATACCAATACTGAATCCTAAAGCAGGCGAACGAAACGTGCAAACACTACAAAGATGCGGCAGGGCAGACATCGCGTTTCTAAATGAAAGAGTCTCGCAGAAGAATTGAATTACTAAATTCCTTTTATAAGTTGTTGCATGAGAATGCAATGCTAATACAAATTTCGAGATTGATGTCGCGAATGTTTCAAAAAATTCGCGAAATTCTCTGTCTTTGCTTGTTGCGTGATGCTAACCATCTCTGATCGATTAATAATACACTTGCAACACATACGCTATTTGATTGAATATCGGCAGAGATATTCTACTCCGTGTTGTGATTGTATCTACTACGAAATTTGCTTCTGTAGAAATCTAGAAGCATTGAGACGAGTCGATACGGAGCTGTCGTGGAGCTTTCCACGATGCACTGCAAGTTCAAGTATCGCCTGTCGGTAAGCTCGTGATACTCTGCAAGCTCCAGTCGATAACTTCTCAATTTATCCTAATACCGACCAGCTACAAGATAGACCACTGATCTAATGGAATTTTATGACCATTGCGGTCCGACGTATTGATCGCGCACAAATTCTTACGTCCTCTATAGTATAGGATTAAAAATTGATAAAGTAGCACTTCCTGCAGGATTCGTGGATATATTTTACGCAAGAGGGAGGACCGAATTAAAAATTCTCTATAGCAGATAAAATCTGAATAATTGCAGACATAAAACCTCATGCCAGATAAAGATTCGATTTAAATTAAAATCCAAAAAGACCAGAGAGAAAGTAGAATCCTTCGATGATTCCAGGCTGATTTCACGAGAGTAAAATTTTACTTAACTTAATTTAAATTATAGCTTGAACTATTATATGAAGTGTAACGTAAATAAAATTTCAAAGTCAGGAAAAGGACTTGGAAAATTAATCTCGCGCAAAGTTAATGAAATAATAGAATGAATGAGCATCATAGAAAATTGTTGAAAGTAAATCTATGTAATCTTGGTACAAGTGAAAAATCTATCTATCTTTATCAGAAGTTACGAACCACGGTCTTTTAACTGGTTTGGAACTTTTAGCATCAAGTTTACAACTATACTTATGTCTACGAGCGTAGTCCTTAGCTTGATATCGTTTTCGACATTACAATCTCTCGAAAACGTTACCAAGGGCCCAGGTCCACCACGTGGAGGCGACTATGCAGGGACCCTTACTTACATGCAGCATGCGATACATGCAAGCGAATACGCAGCTAAATGGTTTATTAATACCCAGCAAATATGAGCTGATTTTCTCGAGAGCAATTAGTAATTCCGTTTTCTTAAACGATAGGTATAAGGAAAATAGGGATAGGTTGTTTTCACTTTGGGTGCGAAAATGTATTCTTGTACAATTTCATTACAATAATAATTAAAACTATATTATTTAATATATAAATCTAAATTAATTATAACTAAAGACGTATTCTCATCCCTCGGCGATCCCACGAGTAACGCAGAAATTTGATTTATTGTCACACAAATCTGGAGTACGAGATAAAGGAGCGAGATGAGATACCAACGAAGAATGAACGAGTAGAAATTCGAACGAAAAGAGATGCGAAATAAAAAAGAATATGGAATAATGGAATAATATCGACACTTGACAAGAACGTCGCAACGAACATTGATATCCTTACGCAAATAACTTAAATCTGACTCTTGAATCTGACTCTTAAATTTAACTCTTAAATCTAAGTCTTAAATCTAACTCTTAAATCTAATGTTACTCAATATCGTTTTAGAAAGACTGGTCTCTCAAAAACGTTATCAAGGAATTAGGTCCCTGCGTACTTGCCTCCACGTTTAGAGATGAGTACGCAGGGACCTATCCCCAAACCAAATCCCATCCACCCTTCCATTACATGCAGCCTCGGTACTGGAGTACCGAGATTTCATTCAACTTTTCTCTTAAACTTGTGTGATGACAAATGGAATACGGATACGGTGCGCAGCACGACTATTTGCTTACGCACGCAACTTATTAGGAATTCTTTACTCTAATAAACTATTTTTATTATAAATCTAACACATAATAAGTGTGAATTTTCAATTCTCTGAAGTCCAAAAATATTTCGGTAACATGTCAAAAATTCGGTAACAATTGCTAATCACGTAAATTTCACTACGATATTGAGAAAAAGCAAAATTCTTCAAATACAAAGGTTGGGTAGCAAAAGGAAAATTAAAATTGAAAAATAAGAAAAACTAATACAATGTAAAAGATCATAAAACTAATCGTTCAATCCCGAGAGTGTTCGCAGTATATACTAATCATTCAATCGCGAAACTATTCTCGATACGTAATAATCTCTCAATTATTTAAACCGATAAACTAATAAAAAGCCCGATTTTAGTTATACAAAATAGGACGGCTATATGCTAGCCCTGAATGCTATATATGCTAGCACTCAGTCGAATGTGCTAGCTGATTAGATGACCACCTCTAATTAAAAATTCTGTTTGTACAAACTCACCGTTCGCAGACAAGTGACGTTATCGGCGGTCAGCACCCTCTCCGTAATCCCCCCGCATAGACTAAGCTCGCTGACCACTGACCAATTAGATTCAGAAATCTTTATCGATATGTAAAACAATTTATTCTTTCTATAATTTTCAATGATATCAATCATCGATATACCAGACTGGTAATTAAATGACCAATAATTTTCCTCAAACAGAGCAAAATTAAAAGTAACAAAAATTGTATAATCATACACATAATTTTGCAGAAACTTGAATATATTATAAATTATGCACGAAGCACGCTAGCCATAAATGCAGAAATTTTACGAGCTCAATAAGTAGCACGCTTTATTACTCCGCGAATGTCTATCGTCTAATATTCAAACTTCAACGTTTAATCTCGCTACAAAGTAATGGTAGGTGTAATGCGAGTTACAGTTTTTTAAGTTCAAGCTCCTCCACCCAGTTACTCTTGCTGTCGCAATCTCGTTGATATTCAAAGTAGTATCCGAGTTTTTATTAATACTTTTATGGGCAGCGTTTAAAACGCCTGCACGCGGATATTCCGCAGATCGGACGTGAAGATGTTGATATTCCACTCTCGCCTAGCCTTTTCCACTTTTTTCTTTTTCCGACGTCCTCTTTTTTCCTGTTTTTTTTTTTTTAAAGCTTCTCAGCGAACGTGGAACACGTATACATTTCGGGAGGTTCGTACATAGGGAACATACGTTATTCCACAGCGTAAATATTTCAACAATTTTCATAACCCACTGGTTAGCTACGATATCGTGACACGTTCGAGGAAACCCCGTTTAAAATTGGATAAAACAAAGAGATGAAAAAGGAATCATGATATGAAAATTGTGTGCTTTATTCGCGTAAAGGAACGAACGCTGTGCCCAGTGCACTGGCTATATAAAATACTTCTGTGTAAAGGAACAAATACGCCGCTTTCTTCTTTCTCGTTCTCGAAAACGTCGAAGATGAACTCTTTACTTAACGTGAATTTTATTAAGCTACACAGATTGAAGTTAATAACGACATAAAGGTACGATGATAATAAATGTAATATAACGGCAAGTTAGTTGAGTTAGCATATGATTAGTGTAATACGATGTTGATCTCCTTTTGCACGTGACAGCTTACAGATTTTTCATTTTCCTCGTTCTAGCTATTGGTGGATAATTAACTTTTCCATTGAAATTAGTTGAATCGCTTTTCAATTTTAATTACGTTTTGCACAGAAAAGGAAAATGTCGGCACCGTCGAACGATCCCTAGAGAACGATTTTTGTAATTATCTAGTTAAATTGGAAACGCTTGTATTCTCGTATAAACACAGTCGGCGAAATGGTGCGTATAAATTAACGAGAATTCTCGTTATTTCGCAGAATTTTCCAATTGATATCGTCCAACGTAAACGCTCGATTATGCGGATACTTTTCTCGACGTTCCCACGCGAATATCGGCTCTATTATTCGTGTACAATCCGGGGATTAATATTAAATTTCCATTAATTTTCACCACGAGGAATTATGAATGTCTGGCCAGAAGATGCACGTAAATAAGCGTAGATAACGCTATTGTGAATAGTGGAGGCGGCAATTTGTCACGAGTTACTTCTGGACAAACGGTTTAGAAGTGATAATATCAAAATCGAAGCAATGCCACGATCTAGTAAAAACTTGTTGAAATGATGAAAACAATGTTTATTCGGTTGAAAATTTCAGTACATTTGCATGTTCATATCGGACGATATAAATGTCATTTCGAAAAAACTAAAATCGATTAAAATGGTAAATGAGAAAAAAAATTACAGATTCTCTGATACGTACATATTTTTGTAAACCGATTTTGAAATAGTTCCATGTTTCTGCCAGATGCATTTCTCTATTTTTCCGCCTCCGCTCGTATTCTCTCTTTCTCTCTCTGCTCCCCTACGTTACTTAAAAAGCACGGTGACAATATTTCGCAAATGATAAATTAAGTTGGTTCCTAGGTTTTCAAAATATTCCCTCTCGCGTAGCATTTTAGGAATTCACTTTGCAACTCGTGGAGCGTCGTGTAAAAAAACTGGAATCGAGCCATCGATTTCATTACGAAACGGAGCTTCGAAAGAATTCGTGTTTCGGGTTAACGGAAATTTCAGCACGAAGAAATTGCAATTTCCTGATTGGAAGGCTTCCTAGATTTGTTGTGACTGTAGCCATTGCAGATCAAACCCGGTGCCGTAATTTCTATTGCACTGGTGCTTGGAAATGTTTTTAGCCGCGCTTTCGGAAAGAATTTCTTTTTTATTCATTAAAAAAAAATATTTACAAATAATAGCAGGGATCAAGCATCACCGTCCACGAGTTTTCTGTTGAATGTTTCACGTAGTATATCAAAGAGCACTAGACGCTACGGTAGTGGCAATTAACCATTAATTAAGACGGAGTGAAAAAAAAAGTATGAAGGAAAACAACAGAGAACGATGAAATTTCTTGTTCACACTCATTAATTCGTGAAAGATATTCCATAAACGCGGAAGACTCGTCCTCTGTTTTACGATTTTTCGTGTAACCGTCGACGCTTGACACGGTCAGGTAGCCAGTCGTGTAAAAGAAATAAGAACCATGGTATTCTGTATTTATGAAGCAGATGAAGTGGAAAAATTGCGAACTTAGTCGATTTTTAAGGACCTGCAGAACAAAATAAGGTGCAGTTTGTATTCATAACCGTTGAGAGCAGCCGTTAATAAACAGCCGTTAAATAATACGGACGAGAAAAAATTCGCTCACAAGCCGGAAGTGCAAGAGGTATAGGGATGCAGCTCCAACGGAGGGAAACGAGTGGTGCCTCGTTACAGAATAATAAAATTTAATTAAAAGGAGGCAAAAATAAGAAGCAACATTTCATTATGGAAAAATTAAAGCATCCTGCTTCAGCAACGTTCCTGTTAACTGAAAAATGTAACGTTTCGAATTAAAGTGATACACCTCTTCACCTCGCAGACAATTCGAAATGACTGCATTAAATTTTCATACTGCAAACTATGAAGGAAATGTGAAAACTCGTACCATAAAGGATGTCTAGTATAATAGAGGAAGCCCAGTATAATAGACTTTATATGCATTTCCTGTACGATTCGAGAATTGTATAGCGATCGACGATGCTTCGATGTCGGAATATTTAAAGGTAGTTGTAACGAATTTATAGCGAACCGCCAAACACAATTATACACTCTTTGTGCCGACGAAATGGAACATACTCGTCGGTTTTGCCGCATACGTTTTGTTCGAAGGAAAGTGAGAAGAAGAAAAAAAAAATGAAAGTTGTATCGCTTGCCCTGAAATTTTTGCTCTCTCTCAACGCCTATCATAGGTTTAATTAAATCTGTAATTAGTCCCTGCCTCTGCGTTTATCGATTTTCAATATTTATAAGATACAAAATTGTTCATTGGCAATGTCATTTCATAACCTGTTAAAATGCAGATTTTAATTTATCCGTCGTTATCTTCTTTTATCACGGGGCGATTAAAAAGTTAATTCGCCTAGCGATAATAACAGCAGTCTGAAAGAATATTCTCTACGCCCGCCCACGCGCCGCGACTCTCCATTTTCTAACCTGTCTGATGAAGATCGAATCGCCCTTATCGGATTTCGTTTTAATTATGGTAATCCGACTAGATAAGACATGACCAACCTTGTCCACTGAAGGAAACGGCCGACTAAACGTTCAGTTAATCATATATGAATTTAGTTTTAATATGTGCGTTTAAATGTGCATTTAATATGCCAATTATTATTAAGGAAAATATGAGATACGTACCACAAGAGTTGTTTATGAGATCAAAGGAGCGATAAGATAATATGCAGCTTAAAATTCACTAGACAAATCAATTTATTCGCATAGACAAATCAATTTATTCGCATAGACGACAAAGTAAGAGATGAAAATTGCCCTGGGGCATTTTGATCGTTCAATTAATTATTGTACGGCGCTTGAAAACGATCGAAATTTCTCGGTTTCTACCTCGAACTCCCTCAGAATTATACTCTCCGATGAACATCACAATGAAATACATTATAATTAATTAATTACGAAAGAAATTTATAGTGACACATAATTAACTAACTGAGCAATCAGAGTAATTTCGTCCCTGCTCGATTGTACCATGCGATCCAAGCTATGTTTTTAAAAAATATATTAGTTTCTATAGAAACACTGGAATTGCAAAAATTTAAACAGCGAAATATAGCAAATTACGAAGTCGTACCGCTATCAATCTCTCACTTCATTAACAGTCCACCTAACAATTTGCTTAAGCACCCTTCGACAAATGGCCGTTAAATCAACAAGAAGTACTATTAATTTCCCTTCATCCGATCTTGAGAACCAACCACCCTTAATCCTCCTAAAACAAGACTCGAGCAGCTATCGAATATCGATACTATCTCGATTAATTCCAATTAGCAACTTTCTCCGGTCAACTGATCGCAAAATAAGATTCCATATTTCGTGAAAATGGCAATTTCCACTTAGCGGCTTCATTTAAAGAAGCTTGGCATTGGTTGCTCCAAACACACAATAAATGCAGTTGGTATGAAAAGTTTACAACTTAAATAGCAAAAAAATGTTTAGACTCAATATTCTTATTATCAAGTGATATTCGAGAACTACCATGCCATTTTTTACTCACTTTTACTCAATTGGAAACTATTCAACATCACCTTCTTATGAGACTTTAAAGTCAAATTGATGAAAGACGAGAGTAGAGATACTTCTCATCCCACCCTCGTGCTCAGTTATCACTTCTACGATTCCCAGAAGGAGGTATTTGTTTCTGAGTTGCTAAGCCTAGTTCCTATGACCTTTCGATATTTTCTGAAGTTGTGTTGAAGATGACGATAGTCTTTTAAATCCGTATGCCAGTCACGATGACCAGAATCGTTAGGCGGTACTTATTACACATTCGATTAACCAGTAAATTGTGGCGGCCAGCTTTACGCTGTAATTGCCAATGGTTTCTTATTTATGTACTCCACCTATCGTTTCTTGCGGTCTCTGCAGAAGTAAATGAAGTTATTTGAGGTAAAACAATTTTTACGAACACAATTCGATTGAAGAAATATTTTATTATTTATCAATTTTAATCCCTACGAGTCTTGATAATGATAAAGTGTTAATATCGCAATTCATATTTTCTAAACAGGGCATTCTTGGCAAACAATGCGTATTCGTATGGACGCAGAGGTATCGACGAGGAATGTTTGGCCCGTTTCCAAAATATCGCAGAAACTTGATGCGTGAATCGCAGGTATGAACCGCGAAAATGTTGCTTATGGTAATTTGGTAGGCTGACTAATAATTTTATAATCTGAACAAATTCCCATTCGTAAATTAAGCGAGTCTCGATAATAACCGCGAGGTGAAACTTCCACGATTCCGACGTTATACCTAAAATAACTCCACTTCCTTGGTACAGTATGCTTCATCGATATGAAAAGAGGAAACATCATCGTTTTACTCGAGCCAAAAGGAAAACGAAATTGAAGCCTCGACGGAGAGGCCAAAGAAGGAGGAACTCGAACTCACTTTTGAAGTAATTTCCGTCCTTTTGCAACATGGGAATTTAATATGCGGAAGTGCTAGTTTATGTCGCTGCAGATCGATACCATCGACGCGATGTAACGCTCGAACAACACCGTTGTGGCATTTCCTGCGATGTTGGTCTCGAACCCTTTCAAACCTATTGCACCTATTACAAGTTTCCAATAAAAGGAGCGATCCGGCGTGATCCAATGAAAGTAATAATAATAAAAGGGGAACAAACGATAAAAGACAAACGTCAAAGTAAAACAACGCGAGAAGCGGTCCGAATCGATGCGTCGGCTCGATGAAAAAGCATCCAACGGGTCGTATAACTGTCACGCACCCGTCAAAAGGGAAATTCTTTTTCGAAAAATGGATCGATCTGCAATTTGAAAATTCCGATAATTGCGCGTCTTGTTCGACATAGCTAAACGATTCGCCGCTAATTAGATGGCTCGTACCAGTTTTCCCTCACTGTTCGTTCCTGTTGCAGGAACTTGTTCCGGGAATCGCTACGAACTCGATTAACTTCGATGCCTGAATTTAATGAGAACGCAATGCGCGAAACTTTCGAACAACGAAACTGAACCGCGCTGGTTGCAAACACAAAGTAGCGCCGAAACGCGTTATAAGTAATGCTCCATCTGGATTCGATACGAAATTCGCGTAGTGACGGCTTGGGAATTTATAATTGCTCGGTAAACTTTTTCTTCTATCTCGGCGGCAGAACCGAAGTTATGAACCGAAGAAGGGAAAATTCTGCAGCTTCGTTCTGCAAGAAGCAGCCTGCTCCGCTTAACCGAACCGTAATATTCTACAATTTGTCTTCTATTATATCCAGCCTCCCCGTGAAACAACTTTCGCGGCAATGTAAAGAACATTACCAAAGAAAACAGCAGGTAAGCAGAAAAAGTCGCATCGAAGGTCCGTCCCAGCGTCATGACTGACGAATCAGCGAAATAAATAAAAGAAACAACCCCGGTCTTATTATTTTCCTCCTCTTTCGCTCCCGAACCATCTCCATGGCACGCGTGCAAACGCGCATACCGGCCATCATGGAATTAGCTCCTAACGTGCGACAACAATAATATATCAAATTACTTCTTACAAGATTAAAAGTGCCAATGCGGGCAACCTTTATTTTCTCAATAAAGAAAATCCACTTCTTCTGTTCCTCTCTTCTGTACATTTTTTTCAGGTTTCTTTCATTCTTACGGGCGAGAGAATTATGATCGACGATTTAAGCAGTCGATCGCGGCAAAATGAAAGGAACAGGCTTCGCGAGGCGGGACGTGGGACACGGTAAGACGATTTAGAGGAAACGAGGAAGAGAATGAACACGAGGGAAAAGGAAGGTAGGGTAGTAGGGAACGAGGAAGAGAATGAACGGGAGGAAGAGGGAGGTAGGGTAGTAGGGAACGAGGATGAGAATGAACGGGAGGAAGAGGGAAGGTAGGGTAGTAGGGAACGAGGCAAGGCTTCGAGGGTGGCGGAGGATTGATGCGTTCCACAGAAGGGTAGTGTTGATGTAGTCGCAGAGCCAGTCAGTAGCTGCTACGACACGGGGCCGCGCGCGCGTGCCCCAACTACTCGAACGGCTCTCTGTCCCACGATGCCGGAAAATCGTGGAAACATGACAGAAAAGTATCGGCTACCACGGCGGGACTAGAATCACCGTCGCTAGAGACTGTCTTCTATGCAACCCCATGCTCGCACCTCTATTTTAATGTGATTTCACGTCACGAGGAAACAGGGAAAATTCGACGGTCGTAACGGGACGTACATAGATTGTTGTAACGTGGAACATTTGTAAGAATGACTCGAGAGACAGTTGTACGTTGAAGTCTGGACCAGGAGAATACGATATCCTAATAGCGCGCTGTCTCGATCTCGTTATTGTGGCCGAAGAAATGTGTAAGACGAGTTAAACAAGTAGATGAAAAACCGACCAGTTCGTTTCCCGCGAATCCTGCCGCGGTTCTTCGGCGTTTTATTGAACGATTTCATGAAATTGCCATTGTCACAGTGGTGTTCCGTCACCGATGTGAAAATCGTAAGCATCGTTTACAAATCTCTCTGATAACAGAGTACATTGAAGATGCGGATGTAATCGTTCGATTCATTGGTTAAAACGCGGGGGAAAATTATTCGAGCGAGGAGCAAAAAGAAATTAACTACGAAGATTCATTCGCGGGTAAAGAATGGAAACGTTGTTTAACAAAGACCGTTTAAAACAGATATGAAACAATGGCAAAGGGGAGAAACTAATCCCTATGTAATTACGCTTAGCGGATGATATAACACGAGAAGCACTTTGAAAGATTGCTTCTGGCATTCTCTGGCAATATAGCTTGACGAGACGGAGGTGACTAAAAAATATCACGATCGTTAAGCGGCAGTTACTGCGGTTTTATAGTAATTTACACGAGTCTGTGCTGGTTGCGCACGCGAGAACGTTATCGCGGGAGAAATTGCGCTGAAAATTAGTGAATAATTGTCTCAATGAAAATGAAAGAAAAAGAAAAGAGACTGTTTGAAAACTTTTTCCGTAGGTTCGAGTAACATTTTCGAGATAGCGTTATCAGAAGCACGCGTCGGTACAATTTTCTGGTAATGAACGAAGGAAAGTAAATGTTGCAATCCGTCGTTGACTGTAATTGGTCAGATTAGAGACTTCGAGCGTAAGATCTGTTAATTAGAAATTTAATTACCGAGAAAGCGGTGAAACTAGTCGTAGCTTTCATATCATCGTCGATGCCTTTTGTAATTAATATTTTCAGGAAGCCGTTTAAAAAAAGTAAATTTCAAAGTCGGAATACCGCCAACCGAGTCCATACTCCACAAAGCGTACACAGCGATAATCAGGAACTTCGCCGAGATTTTCGTCCCCGGCTGGTCCATCGACAGGGAAAGGGATCGAGCTCGTTCGAGAGCGCACCACGAGCGTGGCTTTCGGTTCGAGAACCCGGCAACTCATCATCTAATCCGACACGGCCGCAGACAGTTCCAATCTATGGACCCGAACGCGCACGTTCTCGTCGCCTGGCCAAAGTAGAAGGAGGCGGTCGTCAAGGGCAACCTGGTCCTCGGAGGGTTCATGATGGTGCACGAGAGGTAAGACACGATCACGTGCGGCCCCGTTATGCCGCAGGGCGGAGTACAAGCATTGGAGGCGATACTTTACTCGCTGGATAAATTCAACGATGGCGAGGGCATTGTGCCGGGTGTGAAAATCGAGGCGCACATCCTTGACGATTGCGATAAGGACACGTACGGTCTGGAGATGGCGGTGAATTTCATAAAAGGTGAGTAACTGAGAACAACGAGATCGCTGAGCTTACGTTTTCTCCGTTTTTTCGTACGCTAACGATCCGCGCGTTGCGCAGAAGGTGAAACGGTTCACCCTCAGAAATTCGAGTAGATTTCCGTCGACTCGGAGGAATTAATTCGTCGTGATTTTTAAAAGCCTTGAGGGACCGTCGAGTTTTGGTCGCGGAAATAGATTGATAATGGATGTTTGTTGTTTCGCACATTCTTATTGCAGAAAATCAAATAGAAAGGAAAAACTGTTATCTCGAGTCATATGAAACTACGTTCCATTGTGAGTTTCGTAAACATTGCAAAACAACATTGAAATTTATCGACTGTATCCTATGCATTCCGAATGGTTGCTCGGTCGATATACCAGCGACTCAAAGAATCAAAGCGACTTTCGAACAATGCTGCAGTTTGCCGCTCGGCAATTAAGCAAATACATTACTAACGTCAGACTGTTACTTCGCGCCGCAATGGAGAGCGACCCGCGGCAAAGTTGCGATATTAAAGCAATCTAACGATTTTCCTGAATCGTTAGCCCAGATGCTTCTTGTAGTTGCGACGATAAACCGTAAACGGGGCGGGAAAATAATCAAGCTGCCAGCGCATCGCTCGTTTCTAACAATTATCGCCACCAAACGCCGTTTACGACCTTTCCTCGCAGTCGGCGCTCACGAAATATTCAGAGAGCAAAATCAGAAATTAGCGAAAGAACGAACGGAAAGACGGAGAACGTAAGAAAGAGAAAAATAATGCAGCCTGTTTATATGGCCGCGAATTGTGCAATGAAAATAGAAACTACTTTCAGCCGCGGTTATAATAAAAGGCGGAAAAAAACGAACAATGAGACTGTTTCAGTGTTACAGCTTAAAGGCGAAACAGTAAGTACGAAGCATGAGGAAATGACATCTAAAGTCCACTAATTCAATATCGCGTATTTGTCGCGGGAAAAAAGTGTTGTAGACGTTGAAGTTATCCTGGTCTTAAACTGAATATTCAGCCCGAGAAATGGTCACGTTTCGCGACAGCATGGTGTCGTAAACAACGCCACTGGAGAGCAGATACGTAAAGGATGTCGTCAACTTTGAAGCTTTTACTACGCAACAGAGTTAGCTAGAAAATTGCTATAATTAGCACAATTTTCCATTAGATTTAGTTCAGGAGTAACAGCTGGAGAAACCATCAAGAACTTTCGCGACGTAACACTTTTCCCCAATTAGCATATCCCTTCACTTATAGCTAATTATTAGTGTACCACCATCGAGTCGAGTCGAGACTAAATTAAGAAATTAGACAAATTTCAGACATCTCTCAATTACGTTTAAAAGTAATAGTGAAAAGCACGCGTAAAGGATTCGTTTGCAAAAAAACATTCGATTAATCTTCATTACGCCAGCGATCAATTGCGCACCGAATAATTAACCAACTCTCCTCAATAGTTCGCCAACTTTCAAAAAAGAAATTACGTCCATTCATTATCGCAAGTCGTTTCAGGACTGCAACCCTTGGTTAATGACGCAATGTCATTAATACTGTCCTTCAGTCAGCAGAAAGGCCGACTTTTTGTAACGAGAGAAACTCGCGTTATCGCGAGATTTAGTATTACCGATATATCAATTCGTTCGTCGATAATAATTACGGGATGACCAGGAGCAATTAAAAGTCGCACTGAATAGACACCAGAGATTCGATTAAACCGCACAAAGGACTGATTCAGACAAAAACGGAAGAATTGCTTATAGTAACGTACTCACGTTTGCACGTTTTTGTGACGTGACATAAATTATTTACAAACTTTCCCAGGTCTCTGACCACATCATTCTCATTCACAGCTATTGTGACGCCAACTGACGGAGATAATAATGATGTCAAACTGAGCAGCGTAAAGCAATGAACAATTATTTATCCATCGATTCGCTAGGGAACGATATACATATGTATATACTTGTCCCTAACCCACAAATTCTACAAACTTTACATCTTTTATTATTTCTTGTTTCAAACCAGGATGAGATCATCCTTCGACGAACAAAATTGAGTGTAACAACGATCGTGCTATTACTTAATGTAGAATTACTGTCGATTGTTTGTTATTTCACTTAAATAGGCTAGTATTTGGCCATTTTTTACGAGATCTTCGAAATGTACGAACATACAGTAATTTTACGACGTAAGCGATAAAATAACCAATGTAACGTTACAGTTAACTAATTATGGGATACTCCGATGTTTAATGATCAACTGCAGTTTCAAACTAACTAGTAACTCGACTCCAATTGCAACGAAACCCACATCCCACTGAAAGCATGTTACGCCTTCCTACCTTGCGCCTTCACGAGCATTTAGGTCTTTATCAACCAATTATTCAATTCATTTAATGAAACTGTTGGCATGTGTTAAAATTATCCAAAATTTCCCAATTTCTCTCACCTGATATCCCATTCCACATTTATTTTCGATTAAAAATATATTTCTAATTTATGCGGAATCTTCGTTCGTAAACTTACTTCGTTTCCTCAAATAACAGCCGCTATTTTGAAACAGCCAATGTCTCCCTTTGGTTTTAATACACTGCGCCCACAGGCTCTTAAACTTCGTTCGTAGTAGAAGCACGCTCCGGCGTAATTTGATCAGTGCCAGTCGTATCTTCTGATTGTAGCAGGGAACCCAAATGAGACTGGCGCAACTGAATTTTACCCGGCCAGCAACGTTTTCGGTATGCGTCTCGTAAAAACGAACACGGTTCCTCACCTAAATATCCCGCGTTGCTCAGTGTTTGCCTTGGCCGAGCTGTTATATTATTTCTTTGCTGCTGTTGAATATTTAAACAGGCTTGCGCGCGGTAGCTGCCTCCGTGGTTACGTTAAAATTCCTTAATTGCTTAACGATTTAAACAGGTCCATCGAGGGAGCAGTATCGCATTTGTCAGGGAGAGCGTCCATTATACGTCCCAGAATTCATAATGAACGGCGTTTCGCTCCTAAGGAATATTATTATTTTACTTTTAATTCTGTTATCGCTTTACATATCGAATCCTACGCTTTCATTACTAGAAACACGTATTTCTCGGAAATTTTACAAGCCTCATCGAGAGAGAGAGAGAGAGAGAGAGGGCAGAATGTGTAATTGCTAATAAAAGAAAATTGGTAAAGGAATTAATTTGAAGAGAAAATGTTAAAAAAGCCCTCTATTCGCTGAAGTGCGATTAAAATATTTTGCATCGATGAAAAGGATTGTCGCTTTGATTCTTTTATTCTAAATCAGCCGATACGATACAATTATGTCTAAACGATCAGGAATTTCGTTATAACTAATACATAAAACGAATCCTCTTATACTTTCTGTATTGAAAACTGATAAAAATCAAGTAAAAAGCATCACCTAAATCTCCATGCTTCATGAATGATAAAAACATTATCGATTTCTTTGTTGCTCGTCAAAATACATCGAATATAAAGGAAGTAAATTATCTTTCTATATCTTTCCACTCTGTAATAAATTATACGAATCTAACAATAGATATTTGAGGTAAAAGTTGTATTTCTCCTCTGCCGAAGAATAATTTGTCATAAAAGGAAGGAGGAGCAAGGAATTTAAAAAAGGAGAACATTATCTCGAGAGGAAAAATATATGAACATTAATTGGCGAAAAAGGACGGAATAATTATTTGGAAAAACGCCAAGCGTCGCGTCCATTGAAATCTCGCGACGACAGCAATGGACAACGATTAATCACCGTTTTATCATTCCACCGGGCCATTAAAATTCGAAACGCGAGAACGCGACGATTTTTGGCGTTTTCCTTGCATATCCCGCCTATTTTATTGTCTCTGAGCTGTTAAAAAAAATTCATTCCGATTACTATATCTAGAATGATTTTGTCACGTAAAACATTATTCCGCAAATAGCACCGATCAAAATTCATGGTACGAACGAGGATGTAACACCAACCATAATCCTGCGAAATTATCGACTGGTAACCCCTGTAAAAATATTAACAAATAAATAAATCGTATATCTCTGATATTTGATTAAAATTCGTATTATAGGAGGAGAATTTAAAAAATGTAATACTTTTCGAATTCGTGGAAAATAATTGAACTAGAAGTTTAATAAAAATTCCATGAGAGATTTTTTTCAAATCTTAACTCGTTTCAAACGTGAATGGTGATATCATTGTACCAGATTTGACAAATTCTATTGCCAATTAGGAGTACAGATGTATCGCGCATGATATTACATCTTGAAATAAGTGAAAAATTAGTAATGAGCAAGTATTCTTTAAGACTGCGATATTAAAAACCAGGTAGTGTTTAACAAGATCCCAGGCGTGTCGAGTCCTTCTTCTCGGTGGGAAAATTATACACGTCTATAACATAATATAAAATAACCTAACCCAATCTAACCTCTCGGTGGTAGTGCTTTACCAGATACAGGGCGCGTGAGCCCCTACTTCTCAGTGGGAAAATTATATACGTCTATAACGTAATGTAACCTAACTTGACACAACCGAAGCTCTCGGTGGTAGTGTTCCACAGGACCCGTTCGTGTCGGCCCCTACTTCTCCGTGGGAACATTGTATACATTTACAACGTAATATAATCTAACCTAAACCAACCTAACTTCTCGGTGGTAATATTTGACAACATGCCTGGCTTGTCGGCCCCAACATCTCAGTGGGAACATTATTTACGTCTACTACGTAATATGAACTAACCTAACCCAAGGTAACCTCTCGGCGGTAATGTTTTACAACATTCCTGGCTTGTCGGCCCCTACCTCTCGCTGGGAACGTTACTTACGTCTATTTCATAATCTAAACTGACCGAACCCAACCGTACCACTCGGCGGTAATATTTTACAACATTCCTGGCTTGTCGGCCTCTACCTCTCGGTGGGAACATTATACGCGTCTCTAACGTAATATAATCTCACCTAAACCAACCTAACCTCTCGGCGGTAACATTTCACAACATTCCTGCTGAATGGGCTTCCACTTCTTCGTGCGTCCATTACATACATCCATAACGTAATATAACATATTCTAACCCAATCTAACATCTCGGTAGTAATATTTTACAACATTCCTGGCGCGTCGGCCTCCACTTTTGTGTGGTAACATTATAAACGTCTATGACGTAATATCACCTAACAAAACCCAACCTAACCTCACGGCGGTAATATTTTACAACATTCCTGGTGAGTGGGCCCCTACTATTCCGTGGGAACATTATATACGTATATAACATAATATAACCTAACCTAATCCAACCTAACCTCTCTGCTGCATTATTTGATAACATTCCTGGCGCGTGGGCCTCTACTTCTCCGTAGGATAGTTTTATACATTTACATCGTAATATAACCTAACCTAACCCAACCTGACTTCTCGGCGGTAATATTTGACTACATTCCTGGCGAGTTGGCCTCTACTTCTCGGTGGGAACATTATATATGTCTATATCGTAATATAACCCTTTTTTTTTTAACGTGGGGAAACCCTCATGGGTACCTCGGACTTTGGGGACTACCCGAGCTTATGTCGGACTCTTACCGTCTAAAACCCCACGGTGGCCATCATCTGCGCGTGTCGGAGGGGAGCCGGGAACTCTTAACGAACGACGACCGGCATCCTCCTGCGCTGGGGTCTCCAGTTGACCCTCTGCTCGGCTACTCTTGCCTGTAGCCTGATCTTCTACCATGGTGACGCGCAAAGATATCTGTGTGCGCCAAGCGCCGCTTGTGAGTGGCTCACGAGCGGCGCTACGTCAAAGGTACACGTGCAATCACGATCGCAAGCCCAAACATGTGACCATCTGTGCTTACCTTGACGCACAGCTGGCAAACTCCTGTTTGCTGCCGTTGCAGCTGCGAGTCTTTCGCAGCTGTGCATCCTTCCGGTCCTGGCCGTCTTGGCCTCTTGTAAAGGTACAGCTGCAAGTCTTTCGCAGCTGGTCGTCCTGTCCAATCCCGGTCTTCTTGACCTCTTCGCCATCTTGGCATCCGCTTCGGTCGTCTTGACCTCTTCATCTCTTCGGGCTCTTCTTCGCCCATCTTCCGGATGAAGATAGCCTTTGAGATGAGGTGGTTGGCGGCGAAGTTCCGTTCCCCGATGGGATCTTGGAAGTGACCCCCGTCCGATAACGGGAGTCCTCTATCTTGAAAGGGAACGGGGCAAACGTCAAGGACGCCGACCCCGTAGACAGCGTTGAGCAGGGACACCGCGCTCCCTTTCGTGCTCGGCGGCCTCCTTCGCGGCCATGACTTTGTCGCAAAACGCCGTCACGGCCCGCCAGTATCTCTCACCTTCGAGCATCTTTGACATGATGCTCTTCAGTGAGAGATTCGACCCTACCTCGACTATCAGTGGTCGATGCAGCCGTTCCCACGCTGGACACCTCTCCAGTGTGTGCTGCGCCGTGTCGTCCTCTTCGCCACAGTGGTGGCATGCAGCCGTGGCTTCCTTGCCAATCCTCTGCAAGCACTGACCGAAGCATGCATGTCCGGTCAGTATCTGCGTGGTTCTAAAGCTAAGCAGCCCTCTTCGGCGGTCCACCCACTTATCTAGGATGGGTAGGACCGCTCCGATCGTCCTGTGTTCGGAGCGAGTGGAAAGCTGTCTCTTCCACTCCTCTATCGAGGCCGATCTTGCCGCGTCCCTGAGTTCTTTTCTACTCAGGGCTGGTGCGTCATCGTCATCTTCCTGGTCAGCGTTTCGAAGCGAATGGTAGACGAACGCATCCGCGCTGACCATGTATTCGATAGGCACCAGCCTAGCAAGCGCGGTGGCCACATCGTATGATACCGTCCTGTATCCTCGAATCGCACGAATGGCCATCCTCCTCCACGCGCTGCGCAGGGACGAGATCCTCTTGTCGGTGTGTCTCCGCCCCGTGATGGAGCTGTACCACACCGGGGCTCCGTACAATGCTATGCCACGGATCACCCCGGCGTGTAGTCTTCACGCCCTTTCGTTAGGGCCCTTCAGGTTGGGCATTATGCGGCTCAGCTTGAGTACCGCTGTCTCCAACCTGCCGGCAAGTTTCTCTATGTGGCTAGAGAATCTCCAGTCCTCGTCGAGCCGAAGGCCGAGGTAGTTGATGTCTTGGCCCGGCTCGATCCTTGCCGGTCCCACACTTACTGCCACGCGAGGTGTTCCTCTTGTGGGTCTCCCCCGGCTCCGTCTGCTGAAGCACACGATCTCCGTCTTCTGCGGAGCCAGCTCGAGGCCCATCTTCCGGATGCGGTTAGCCACGACTGCCGTTCCCAATTACGCCCCGCAGGCAGCTCGCGTATCTGTCTTACCGGCGGCGAACACCAGCGTGTCGTCTGCGTAGCATATCAGGCGCACGCCCGCCGGCATTGCTGCTGCCAACGCGGCATTGTACCCGATGTTCCACAGGAGCGGTCCTAGCACCGATCCCTGGGGAACGCCACGGTTGACAGGTCTGCTTTGTGGCCCATCCTGGCTATCGTAGACTATCGCCCTGTCGCTAAGATAGTCTACCACGTTCCTGATGTGTGGTGGGATTCCATGCCTGTCCAGGGCTGCATAAATAGCTGGCCATTGCAGGGAGTTGAACGCGTTCTTGATGTCTAATGAGACAGCGTATGCAACTCCCCCCCCCCTGGACACAACCATCTCGGTGAGTCTCTTGACTTCGCTCATCGCGTCGATCGTCGACATGCCCGCCCTGAATCCGTACTGGCAGTCCGCCAGTGCAGGTCCGACGCGCGACAGGTGCTGGACGATTCGTTCGTGTATTATTCTTTCAAACAGCTTTCCTACCTCGTCCAGCAACACTATGGGCCGGAACGCTGATGGTGAATCCTCCGGTTTGCCTTCCTTTCGGAGGAGCACCAACCTGCCGGACTTCCATCTTCGAGGGAGCGTCCCCGCCTTGATGCAGGCTGAGAACAGTCTTCTCAGCCTCGAACGAAGGACACTCAGCGCCATCGTCCAGACACGGCCCGGTATTCCATCCGGGCCGGGGGCTGTGTTCTTCTTCGCCATCCTCTTGACGGCACCGGTCAGTTCCTCTTCGGAAACCTCCAACTCCGGTGTCCACCCGTATCGGGCCGCTGCTGGGGCTCTTCGTTCCCTCCCTCGGGAAACAGGTCATCCAATACCCTCTCCAGCAGCGGGACCTCTAAGGTTTCCGTCAACGGGGGCGCCCATGGTCGCAGTTTGTCCATCACTATCTTGTAGGGACACCCCCATGGATCCTCTTCGTGAGTTTGGAGGAGTCCATCCCATGCGCTTGCCTTGGACTTCCTGATGGCAGCCTGCAGCTCCTTCTTCTTGTCCCTGTAGCTGTTGTACAGCTGCAAAGTCCTCGTCGCGTCCGTGTTCCTTTTTCTTCTCTCTTTGGTGTACTGGCGGCGCCCAGCGGTGCAAGTTGCACGGAGCTGCGCGATCTCTGCGTTCTACCAGTATACTGGACGCTTCGGCGGACTGCGGCGGGCTCTTGGCATGCCCGTGTCGCATACCGCTGTCATCGCGTTGACAAACCAGTCCGCCTCGGTATTGACATCTTCTATCGGGCTGACCGGCGTCTCCTGCCAGCCTACCGCGAGGATTGCTGTCATCAGGTGGTCTTCCTCGATTCTCCTCAGCGACCACTTCTGGCGGTGGTGATTAGCCTGCTGGGGCGTGGGCGGGACGGAGACATCCATGGAGATGTACAGATGATCGGACAGTGTCTCCGTCTCTTTCACCCTCCTTTCTCTAATTTGCCGTGCTGCCTTGCGGTTACCAAAGGAGAGGTCCACGATGCTTTCTCCCTGGTACCGCACGCATGTGCTGGCTGAGCCTTCGTTTAGTAGCGTCAGGCTCAGGCCAGCCGCCCAGTCTAGCGTGGCGTGGCCTCTTGCGTCCGTCCTAGATGATCCCCACGCCGTCGTTTGCGCATTATAGTCTCCTAGCACTAGGACGGGCGACTCTGCATATCTCGCAACTGTCCGTCCCGTCCTGTCCAACAGGTCTTCGTACTTGCTGATGGACCACCTTGGATGGGCGTATAGGTCGATAACGGTGAATCCCGCCCAGGTTATCGCGACGAATCCTTCCTCGCGTGCGACCGTCTTGATTGGTCGTACACGTGTCCGTGCAGACTGCACGATCACCACCAAGCCGTCTCTATCTCCGATCCACGCTCGACTGTCGCGGATGGAGTACAGCTCCGCTACCACTGCCAACTCGATATCGCCGCCCTTGCTACTACCAGGTCTTGGGCGCGGGCAGCATGATTCGAGTTGGTCTGCAGGAAACGGCATGGCGTGAATTTTATGCCGTATCCATGGCCTCCTCCTGGCCCTTACCTGCTGGGCCAGCCTGCTGAGTCGTTGTTGCCGGCTCCACGGTCTTTCCTTCTTCCAGAGCGGTCGCTGGTTCCTTCCCACATGCCGCTGCCTTTACGGCTTCTACAGCCGGCTTGCTGCTCTTTTTCGTAGCTTTAGGCGCCTTGCATACCTCCCCACCAGTCTTGTGGTGTGCAGGTCTGCCTGCAGCCTTGCAGATGATGCATGTGGGCGCAGTTTGCCTGCACTCACTGGCTCTGTGGCCGGACTCACGGCACCTGTAACACAGGTTGCACCGATCCACTTTGCTGGTACAGCTTTGCTGTACGTGGCCAGTTTCCCAGCACTTGAAGCATCGATCCGGTCTCGGCTTTAAAGCCGCCACCCGGATCGAGGACCAACCGATCCTTATTCTGCCGGCATATGCCACTTTCGTGGCAGCGGCGAGGGGACACTGCACCCACATGGTGCCGAGCCCGTTTGACGAGTCCGTCGTATCCCGGTCCTTATTTTCTCGGCCTTGCATCCTCCTGCGGATGCAATGGCTCCCGCCACTTCTTGTGGCGTTATGGAGCTTTCGAGCCCGTAGACCCTCAGGTCTGCCCTCTTGTGAGGCGTCGCGACATATACCTCCCTGTCGCCCAACGCCTCCGTGAGTTTGCCGGCAAGGGCAGCCGCTTCGGTCTCCTTCTCTTTGCCGGTAATTTCTAGGATCAGTCCGCCCGTTCTGGCCTTTTTCGGGCGGACCTCCTCTATGCCCACCTCTGTGAGCTTTACTCGCTGTCGGGCAGCTGTCATCACCTCAGCGTAGATGGCTTTGCTACCCTGAGGGATGGTGAGGACGACGGCTGCTGTTCTGGGAACCTTTCCCAGTGTCGTCCTTGCGTTGCGTTTCGCTGCGCTGACGCGCACCTGCCTCCTTTCCTTCTCAGCGGCGGCCTTTGATGGTTTGCCAGCCGCCGTTTTCTTTTCCCTTCTAGCCCAGGACCTTTGTCCAGGGGAGCTCCCCCTGCGTGGTTTTCTTCTCCGCAGGGGGGCAGGGCGGAGTGCTGCCTGCCGCTCTTTTTCCTTCCTCACGGATTCCTCGCGTATCCTCTTCATACGCGCCTCCAAGGAGGACTCGGTTTTCGCAGGTGCCGTTGTTCCTGCTGCGGGTGGGAGGGCCATCCGTTTGCCCTTAGCGGACTTTAAGGGGGCCTTCCCCTTTTCGACGTCCGTCGTCGTCTCCCCCGTTTTTCTTACCTTTACGGGGAAGGCACGTTTCGCCGCGGTGGGCTGCTCTTTTACGATCGTTGCAGCTGTCTGACCCTTCTTCTTCGGGGGAAGTCGCTCCTTAATTCTTCACCAAATCTTCTCAATCCGTCGATCGAATCTTTCTTCGAGGCTTGAGAGGATATTCTTGAGTCCAACCTGTAGGATATCCTCTCTTGCCTCCGTTGTAGGCGGTTCTTCTCGCCTTTCTGGCACCGGGCTCCTCCTTGCTGCTGGTTGGGGGGAAAACCGCTCCTCCACGGCTGCCAGCTTCCTATTTAGCTTCCCGTTCTCGAGGCGTAGGCTTTCTGCCTGCAGCCTCCACTCTTGGGCTTCAGAGCTCACCGCAGCGGGGTTGCCCTTCGCTCGCTCCGCGAGCTCCAAGAGGGTGACGCGCAGCGTTCTTGCGCCTACGCGTACTGCCCTCTTCATTTGGCCTTGTAGGTTGCGCGATTTTGCTGCAATCCATTCGATCTTGTTCGCCTCTTTCAAGGCGGTCAGTCCATGATCGGGCAGGGGGGCCCTTCTAGCCTCCGCCTGCAGCTCCTCGTCTGTCGGCACGGGCTTTGACGACCTTGCCGGTGGAGGGGGGACGACTGTTGCCCAGTCGATCTCTTCGTCCTCCAAGGCGCTGTCTACGTCAGCGGTGGCAGCTTTCCTCTGCCAGAGCCTTGCGCCCTCCGTGGCCCGCTCGGACAAGGTCGACACCATCGATGTCACAGAGGCGTCCGTGTCATACGCCTCCGTGGTCTGCCTTGCCTCCTTCTGTCCTTTGCTGGGCTTAGGGCATGGCCTCGTCGTTATGGATATGATGGATGCGAGCGAGTCATCGGAGTCGCCTCCAACGCTGGACGGATCTTCCGCGCGTCTCTTCTTAGCCGCGAGGCGGCTGTTTCGCCTCTTGAGGGATCGCTCTTCCATCCCGGAGGTCGAGTGGTCCTCCGCCCTTGCCGAGAATAGACCGCTGGGGCCTGCCCCTTTTCCACAGGCTGGAGCCTGTGGCTGTTTGAAACAGCCGGCGTAGTTTATTTTGGGACTACCCCTGCCGGACATGTTCGTTTCCCTCTTCGTGTTTCTGTTCGTGTTCGTGTTCCTCAGTTTTGCACGAAACTTCACGAAAAACACATTTGTTTGTCGCGTAGGTATTATTGAACCGTCGGTAAGTTACCCTGTAGCAACCAAGCTAAGTAAGTTACCCTAAGCAAACCATAAGTTTGCCCTGTGCACGGTCCGACGGTCGCTAAATGTACGCGCACACTCTTTACCAACACTAGGTCCGCGAATTTTGCGGTTACCTATCGAAGGTTATCGACGGTGGGTATAGTTATCGACCGTCGATAAGTCGCCACCTGGTGTCTGTTCGCAGAGACCGAGGAGGTGCCAATTATAGTTTATCGGCCACCGAAAGACACCACGGACACCAAAAAATCACCCTCGGTCGGAAATTGTCCGGTTACCGACCGTTCACTTACCGACAGCAGAGCTATCGGTAAGTTACCACGCACTGCACTCACTCGATTCGACCGGGGAACTGTCAGTTACTGTTTATTGGCCGTCGATGAGAACGCAAAACACTGCAATTTAATCCGCGGCCGGCAATTGTCAAGTTACCGACTGCCCGGTTACCGACGGTGAGTTCGCCCGACCGTCGGTAATTCCTCCGTCTCAAAACCCGACTTCCGAGTTGTTGCTTGGTTTGTTTTAACCAACAATACCCTAAACTAACAACCAATATCGTGGCAGCCGGTGTTTTTGCAAAATTACCAACCGCAAGGTTATCGACCGCAGGTGGTACCGCTGCTGTCGGTAATTCGAAGTTTTTCAGTTCCCGCTGTGTTTATTTCAGTTATTATTTGTTGAAAACGCACTACACCTTTGTCAGCGATCAATTTCGCACGGCTGACAGGAAAAAACGGCGAGAAATTCCAATTCGTGCGACCGGAATGTTACCTACGACGGTCGGCAAAATTTACCGACCGTGAGCTGTCAAACTCTTGCAAGAATTGATTTTTGACTTGTTTATTATCGCATGCACTGTTTCTACGTGTCCAATAAACAATTCTACGTCCACTCACTGGCCCACGGTGCAACCTTGGTAGAGTTGATGCAAAATTTTCACCTCCGTCATCTATGTTCCATGGTGGCAGCATTACTCGGTTCCACTTCGCCAAAATTTACTGTTTTTTACTGTTTTTAACAGTTTTTCCGCCTCGAAATTGCACAAAATTAGTGTCTATTGTCACTTCACACCCGATTATGGCAGTTTCCGCACCGAAAAAGGCCTATTTCCAGTTCTTGATTTTTCGCCACGTGCACGTGTTCCCACACAAAGGAATGACGTCACACGTCACTCCTATTTCACTTAAAATCGCTTATTTTCACTTTTTTAAGCGTTTTTTCACCACGAATAAGTTTAATTCCAGTGTCTGTTGTCACTTTACACTTTCTCGTCGTAAATTCACACGCATAAACGGTCAATTTTCAATGTTTATTGCCGTATATAACAACACGTGTTTTCACGAAGCAAAACAAAGCGTTATATCACTCGCTTTATTTCAGTCACTTCCACTACGCGTTTTTACCGATTTTCAATGTGTTTTTAGTTGTTTATCGGCACTTTTGCGTTCACTTTCGTGTTCTTTCGAATTGTTGTCCGTCCACTACGCGTTTTAGCCCGTTCTTCTCGGTTTTTCGGCACTTTTTTCGCGTTTATTGTCACCTTATGACAGCTCAGTCACTCGCGTTGCGTTACGTGCGTATACACCAGCTGTACTAGCGTACTTGCTGTAATGCTCGGCAACACATGCCAGCCGGCGCGTGACGTCACTCTCCGCTTCCTTTGTTCTTAGCGGTCGCGTTATCTTCTTCTTTACGGTGATTTCACACCGAGAATTTTAATCCGTTCACTTTGTTGGATTTATTATTCAATCACGTCACTATTTTCGTAGCGTTTATTGCTATTTAGCCGCGTTTTCGATCCCGCGTTTGCACTCGCGTTTTTCACTCGTCTAGCTTTAGTTTTTGACAGCTGACGCGTTACGTCACGCGCTCCGTCCTTCGTTCCCGGCGTATTTTTATCGCGTTTTCGATACTTTCCTGGCACTCCGCGTTATGTGACCGATTTTTTATCGAAACCACTTTCACTCCCGACGCGTTTTATACGATTTTTAATGTATTTTAACCGCGTTTCCCGGAATTTTTTGTTCCTCACCCGCACGTATTTTTTAACTTTTAGTTTTTACGTGTCTGTTCACTCCTGTCGTGGTTCACGCGGCCATACCGAGCGACTGTCGTGCGTTCCGAACTGCACGACCACCGTGTATATCGGCGCGAGGAAGATGACGTGACGTCACGCCTGTCTTCCTTTGTTCTATCTTTGTTCGTTTTCGACGTATTTTCACCGAGTTTTCGGCTATTTCCCGCCACGTACGTTCTCGATGACATTGCTTTTCGTCACCTTATGCTTTCTCAACGTGGTTCACGCACACGTACCGAACAGAAACCCGATTTTTCCGTATAACGCGAACACGCGGTTTTCGCCGCGAGGCAAGATGGCGGATGGCGTCGCCCGCCTCTTTCTTGCCTGTTTTCGCGCACTTTTTCACCGTTTTTCCACCTTTTCACTGCACTTCACTTCACTATACTTACCTAGCGGATCCACATCACCTCCTGGAACACCCTCAGCTCCGTTCGAACCCTGAAATTCGCGAAACGTGCCATGAAGCGCGTACCGTACTGCAGCGAACGCGTCACCACGTGCAAATCGAACAAAGACGCGCACATATTATGTTCGATTTGCCTCCTACTCGCTATGTTCACGTAAGATTTTCGTCTCAACGCGTAGTTTTGCGTACCCGTAACGTGCCAAAAACCAGTTTTGACACGAAGCTCGCCTTCTTCCTCGAAAATTTGAACGGTTTTCTGAGAGCTATCGTACGCACGTCCGTCAGCTTACTCGTCCGCCATGCGAATCCAACGTAATGTACCCTAACCTAACCCAACCTAACCTTTCGGCGGTAATATTTGACAACATCTCTGGCCAGGTGGTCTCTACTTCTCCGTGGGACCATTATATACATCAATAACTTAATGTCACCTAACCTAACCCAACCTAACATATCGGCGGTAACATTTGGCAGCATTCCTGGCTAGTTGGCCTCCACTTCTCCGTGGGACCATTATATACATTAATAACGTTACGTAACCTAACCTAACCCGACCTAACTTCTCGGGGGTAATATTTAATCACATTCCTGGCGTTTGAGAAACTACTTCTCGGTGGGAATATTGTATACGTCTAGGACGTAATACAACCTAACCTAAGACAACCTAACATCTCGGCGGTAATATATGACAACATTCCTGGTGAGTTGGCCTCTACTTGGGTTAACTTAGGTTATCTTACATTGTAGACGCATATAATGTACCTACGGAGAAGTATGGGCCAACACGAGCGGGCTCCTGTAAAACAATATCACCGAGATTTTCGGTTGTGTCATGCTAGATTATAATACGGTATAGACGTATATAATGTTCCCACCAAGAAGTAGGGACCGACACGCCAGGAATGTTGTAAAATATTTCCGCGGAGAGATTAGGTTGTGTTAGGTTAGGTTATGACACGTGACGGATGTATATAATGGTCCCACGGAGAAGTGGAAGCCCACGCGCCAGGAATGTTTTCAAATATTACAGCCGAGAGGGTAGGTTGGGTTACGTTAAGTTATGTTACGTCATAGAGGTATATAATGTTCCCACCGAGATGTAGAGGCCGACACGCCAGGAATGTTGCAAAATATTACGGCCGAGAGGTTAGGTTGGGTTAGGTTAGGTTATATTACGTAATGGACGCATATAATGTTTCCACCGTGAAGTAGAGGCCGACACGCCAGGAATGTTGCAAAATATTACTGCCGAGAGGTTAGTTTGTATTAGGTTAGGTTATATTACGTCATAGACGTATATAATGTTACCCCACAGAAGTAGAGGCCGACACGCCACGGACGTTGTAATATACTACAGCCGAGAGGTAAGGTTGGT
Source organism: Xylocopa violacea (assembly GCA_963969225.1). Taxonomy (NCBI): domain Eukaryota; kingdom Metazoa; phylum Arthropoda; class Insecta; order Hymenoptera; family Apidae; genus Xylocopa; species Xylocopa violacea. The sequence goes on along the minus strand of CAXAJV010000016.1, from coordinate 14,067,687 downwards.
GTAGGTTAGGTTATACCACGTTTTGGATGCGTGTAATGATGCCATCGAGAAGTAGAAGCTAGAGCGCCAGGAATATTGTCAAATATTACAGCCGCGAGGTTAGGCTGGGTTAGGTCATATTACGTCATAGACATATATAATTTTCCCACCGAGAAGTAGGGGCCTACAGGACAGGAATGTTGTAAAATATTATGCCCCGAAGTTAGGATGGGTTAGGTTATGTTTTATTACGTCATAGACGTTTATAATGTTCCCACCGACAAGTTGCGGCCGTCACGCCAGGAACGTTGTAAAATATTACCGCCGAAAGGTTAGGTTGTGTTAGGTCAGGATATGTTACCCTGTGGATGCACATAATGATTCAACGGAGAAATAGCAGCCCACGTGCCAGGAGTGTTGTCAAATATTACAGCTGAGAGGTTAGTTTGGGTCAGGTTAGGTTATATTACGTCATAGAGGTATATGATGTTCCCACCGAGAAGTAGGGACCGACAAGCCATGAATTTTGGAAAATATTTCCGTCGTGAGGTTAGGTTAAGATGCGACCCCTCCCCCTCCCAAAGGATACCGCTGCAGCGACTTCGGGGCCACGTCCGATGTCGCTGCACGTCTCGGAGGGGTAGCGTGCAATGGTCGCGATGGGCCCCCGTCCATCACGACCGAGTCACCCCTCCGGACGGCCCCCCGTGCGGGTGACGGCCGTGGCGTCCGCGGCTACGGCCCGGCCCGCGCGAGGGGCTGTCACCCCCCGGGGACTGAGTCCCCTATGGGCGCCCGGCGATATCCACACGTTGGACATCCCCGGGCGCCGGTGGAGGGCGACGACGCCTGCGTCGCCGGCGTCGACGGGAGGGATCACTAACTTCGCGATCCCGCTCCGCCGCCTCCTTCGCCCGGATGACGGCCTCGCAGAAGGCCGCCATAGCCCGCCAGGATCTGGCATCCTCCACCATCCGTCTAAGTACGGATGGCAATGCCAGATCCTGGCCCACCTCGCTCCGAAGGACACGACGCCGCACCTCCCACGCTGGACAAAACTCCAGCGTGTGCTGCGCCGTGTCCCTCTCGTCACGACAGTGGTGACACGCCGTCGTGGCTTCCCGTCCTATCCGGCGCAGGTACTCACCGAAGCAGCCGTGCCCGGTGAGGACCTGCGTGGTCCGGTAGGATAGCCCTCGGCTTCGGCTCACCCATCTATCGAGGATGGGCAATACCGCCCCGACGGTCCGGTGACTCCCATGGGTGGCGCGAAGACGCTCCTCCCACTTGGCCACCAAAGACCACCAGGCCCAGGCTCTGACCGCCTCCTCCGACGAGGGTGAGACATCCTAGCAGAGACGAAGGTGTCCGTAGACAAACGCTTCGCACTCCGCCAGGAGCTCCAGGGGTGGTAACCCCGCCAGAGTTCCCGCCGCCTCATGAGACACCGTGCGGTATCCCCTGATCACCCTGATGGCAAGGCGCCGCCAAACACTGCGAAGCAGTGCCCGGCTGCGCCGGTTGGCCATCAGGACGTCCGCCCAGATCGGGGCTCCATATAGAGCCATCGACCGCACGCTGCCCGCGTAAAGGCGGCGTACCCTCGCGTCCGGGCCCCCCAGGTTGGGCAGCAAGCGACCCAAGCTGGCCGCCGCTTTTTCCAACCTGGGTGCCAGGAGCGCGAAGTGGCGCCCAAAAGCCCAGGAGCCGTCCAGGTGAAGTCCGCGATATTTTATCGCGGGCTTCACCTGGATGTGGGTGTCCCCTACTCGGATCCAGGTATCGGCGAGTAACCCCCCATTTCGACGGAGGAGATGACGGTCCAAGAACCACATCGCCTCCGTCTTGTGAGGAGCCAGCTCCAAACCCATACCCCGGATCAGGGAAGCCACGTTGGCCACTCCCACCTCGGCGCGCCGGACGATCCTCCCGCTGGTACGCCCACCGGCTACCAACACGGTATCGTCAGCGTAGCAGACTACGCTGACACCGGTGGGAAGGAGGACCCGCAGTGCCGCGTCGTACCCCACGTCCCACAAGAGGGGTCCCAAAACTGACCCCTGGGGTACGCCGCGACTAATCTCCCTCGTGCAGGTGTTTCCACCCCGGCCCACGTACTCGACGCACCTGCCGCTAAGGTAGGAGCCGACCGCCACCCACAGGTATTGAGGGACTCCATGTCGTTCGAGTTCCATGCGGATGGCCTCCCAGGATATGGAGTTGCAGGCATTGACGATGTCCAAGGACACCGCCAATGCCATCCCTCCCTGGGCAGTAACCGAGCCCGCCAAGGTACGGACCCGATCGATCGCGTCGATCGTGGACCGCCCCCGGCGGAAGCCGAACTGGCACTCGGCCAGGTCGGGTCCTACACGCTCCAGGTGCCTGGTGAGTCGGGAAGCCACGATTCTCTCGTATAGCTTCCCGATCTCATCCAGGAGCACGATGGGCCGGTAGCCCGAGGGAGATTCAGTGTCCCGGCCCTCCTTCCGCAGGAGGACCAGGCGTCCGAGCCGCCACCGAGATGGGAACGTCCCCGACTTCAGGATGGCTGTAAAAAGCCTCCGAAGTCGGGGACCCAGAACGCGCAGAGCCACGACCAGCACGCGGCCGGGGACGCCGTCGGGACCCGGAGCGTATTCCGAGCCCCGAGACGTCTCACCGCCCCGGCCAACTCCTCCTCCGTAACCTCCAGCCCCGCGGACCACCCGTCCACCTGAGTCGGGAAGGCGGCCGATGCGCTCCCAGACGGGAACAACGCATCGACCACCCTCCCGAGAAGCCGGGGTTCCATCGTCTCAGTCACCGGGGGGCCATAAGATCTAAGCTTGTTTAGGACAAACTTATATGGACGCCCCCACGGATCCTGATCCAACGAACGAAGAAGAACGTCCCAAGCGCTGGCCTTGGCCCTCCCGATGGCCTCTTGCAGCTGAACCGTCAGCTGACGATATTCAGCGTACAACAGGGCCGTCCGTGCTTCGTCCCGACGTCTCCTCCTCCGAGACCTGGTGTATCGGCGTCGCGCCATCGCGCAACTCGCTCGGAGCCGCGCGATGTCGTCTGACCACCAGTACACCGGCCTCCGGGGCGGAAGTCGACGGGCCCTCGGCATCGCCGTCCTGCAGATTGCAGTCAAGGCGCCATCGAACCAGTCGGCCTCCGCCTCCACGTCGGCGACGGGCTCGGCCCTCCGGCACCTCCTACGCTGCTTGCGTGGACCAGCTTGGCGGCCCGGGGCGGTCCCGGAAACTTCTATCTGAACGTACCAGTGATCGGATAGAGTCTCCGTGGACTCGTCCACCGTCCACCCCGTGACCCGCGGTACGGCGGCAGGGGAAGCCCATGAAAGATCCACGATGCTTGTACCCTGCCATCGCACGCACGTACTGGTCGATCCTCGGTTGAGCAACCGAAGATCGAGACCAGCAGCCCACTCCAAGACCGTCTCGCCCCTCGCGTCCGTCCTGGGGGACCCCCATGCCGAAGCATGGGCGTTGAAGTCCCCCAAGACGAGTACCTGGCGGGTCGAGAACTGGGACAAAAAGTTCCCAAGCCCGTCCAGATACTCCTCGAACGACTCTAGGGGCCAGCGAGGTGGAGCATAGGTCCCCACCAGCACGAAGAATATTCTGAACCCGGCCCCGGGAAGGGACACGAGTCTGCTACCTCGCCTTAAGGGCATACGCAGCATTTTCCTATCGACTTGCCAACGCGAACCAGTCCTCTGGAACGGGAGAGGAAAACCCCACCAGCACGAAGCCCGCCCAGTCCACAGCCACGAAGCCCCGTCCATCGCCCAAAAAGGCGAAAGGCGGAACCAGCGAGGCCGCAGCCTGAGCTATGGCCACCGACCCCTCGCGATCCCCGACCCAGGACGGTCGGTCGGGGATGACGAAGGGTTCAGCGACCACCGCAACGTCAACCCCACCCGCCATAAGACCCTCGACCAAGAGATCGTGGGCTCGGCGGGCGTGGTTGACGTTCGCCTGGAGGACTCTGGTCGGGGGGAAGCTTATGCCATATCCATGGCCTCCCCCCGACCAGAGTCCTCCACCGGGGTAACAATGCCCCCGGCCTCCTTCACCCCCTTAGTGCCCCCTCCCGGCGGCCCACCCTCCACACCCCCCCCCGGTGGCTGCGGCGCCCTCGTCCCCAGGCGCCCCTTCCGCGTCGGGGGGTTACACTTAACCCCCCCGAGTCTGTGGTCGGCCGGTCGCCCCAAGTCCGCACACAGCGGACAGTGGGGGGCGGCCGCCCGACACACATTTGCTCGGTGACCGGGGGAACCGCAGTTATAACAAAGGTCGCCCCGGTCAACTTCGGCAGAGCAATGCTGCCGCACGTGCCCCTTAGCCAGACAGCGATAACACTGCTGGGGACGAGGTTTCAGGGCCTCCACCTTGGCCCTGCACCAACCCACCCTGATCCACCCCAGGGTTGCCGCTTTACGAGCGGCAACCAAGGGGCATTGGATCCACAGGGTTCCTAGTCCCAGAGGTGAGGACCTTATCTCACCGGTCCTCACCTCCGCGGCCAGGCACCCTGCCGCCGCAGCCACCGACTCCGCCACCTCAGATGAGGTGACGGAGTCGTCGAGCCCACTCACTCTCAACTCCGCCCTCTTAGAAGGGCATGAGACCCTGGCCTCTGTGTCCGCCAATGCCACCCTTAACTTATCTGCTAACAGGGCAGCTTTTGCCGCCTTCTCAGGACCGGGGATTTCCAAAAGGAAACCCCCAGTCCTTGCGCGCCTTGGGCGCACCTCCTCTATCTCTAACTCGCTCAGGGAGACCCTCTGCCGAGCCGCGACCAGGATCTCCTGATAAGATGCTTTGCTGCCCGAAGGCAGGGTAAGGGCCACAGCCGCGGCTCGAGGGGGCCTCCCGAGCTTGACGGGCGCCTTGGCGGACCCAGCGGTCTCCTGGCTCTGCTTCTTTGCAGCCCGCTGTGTCTTCCGCCCGACCACCTTAGACCAAGGCACCTCGCCCTGAGCCGACCCACCTGTCGGCACCGTTGGTGCCTCCACCGTTCCCCTCCGCCCGGAAACCGAGCGGCGGCGAACCACCTCCTTCTTCTTCGAAGATGTCCCCGCAGCGGGAGTCGTAAACGCCTCCGCCTTCTTCTTCTTTTTCCTCTTGTTCTTCCCCGTCGCCTCCCCAGCAGCCGCATCACTCCCACTCGCAGGAGTAGGGGTGGTGATGGCCGCGGTTTGGGACGAAGGGGAAGAAGAAGTCCCCTTCAAACTCGCCGTATAGGCCGACAACTTTTCATCGACGATGCGGGCGACTGTGTCTGCGAGGGACACCATGTCGACATTACCAATCTCCGCCCTAGGCGCCGGAGGCGGAGTTCGCCTCTCCATATCCTTAATGCGGTCCCGTAGGACCGCATTTTCTGACTTCGCAGCCTCCATTTCCCGCCTCAAGGCGGATAAGTCCGCCCTGACTTACAGTCCTTCCCGTGCGGGGGAGTCCGAAGATTCCAACGCGCTTTGAACAAGTGCGCACAAAGTGCGCGCACTCTCCCGCAATCTTCGCACGAACACGCCTTTCAGGTTCGTGGACCTGGCAGCCACCCATTCGACGCGGTTCATTGCCGCGAGGGCTTCTCTTCCCAACTCCGCAGAGGGGACGCCCCTGAACTCCCTTGCATACTCCTCTACTGAGGGGATATGTTTGGCCGCCTTGCTTGGCGGCGGGGCCGGATCATCGGCCCTAAGTATTTTCTCCTCCTCCTCCAGCCGCAGCTTCTTCAGCACCGTCTGAAGGAGTTTCTCCTTGGCCGCCTGCAGGCCCAGGTATTCGCCCGTTGTCATGGGGCGTCCCGTCTTCCTGGGCGGTCCCGACCCAGCAACCCTCAGAGACGACCACGACACATCAGTGTCGCAGTCGTGGTCCGAGGGGGCCGGAGAGGCCGCCCTGCACGGTACGGACCCCACCGACAATGGGGATCCCGCCCTCGATGGACGTGCCGATGGCACCTTCGAGGGGCCCGTATGTGTGTTCCCAACCTCCTCTCCGTTGTAGGGAGGAGAAAGGGACACCCCATCCGAGTTATCCCGCCCTTCCTTCCCTTCTCTCCCAGAATGGAGCGACTCCGAAGTCAGCGCTCCGCACCTCCCAACGCTGCCTCGTGAAGAGGCAAGCCTCTTCACAGAGACGACCACTGGACGCACCAGCGCCGGCATCGAAGTGCCAGCTCCATCGCCCCTCCCACACCTAATCCCCCCCAACCCCGTTTTTTTTAAAGACTCCATACGAATCCCACGAGTAGTGTCGGAACAAACCCGTCACCCCCGGCAGAGCCGCGTACCGGGGGAAGGCATTTATACACCCGGGGGGCGCCAGGTACCCCGGGGTTGGACCGCTCAGCACCGATGCACCCACCGGCCACACCCAGCCGCGAAGGACTGAGCGCGTCCCCTCGCCGCGGACCGAAACTTGAGACAGAGACTTTTTATAGAGGTTTATCCCCTCGCGGGCCGGCCGGTTAAGGCAAGCCCCCCGCTCCGGCGAAACATGACCACCGGTCTACGGTATCAGCCAGAGCCCCGTTTGCCACTGGGACGAGCCTAGTGTTACCAGGTTCCACCACGAGGAGGAGGGGATGGCATGTGTTCTTGCAAACTGCAACTGCAGTCCGCAACAACTTTAGAACCCAATACCGTACCATGAGTCGTCTCTCTCTCTCCTCCTCCTCTTTTTCACCACCATCATCATCAACTCTTATAAGAGTAGTTTTCTCAACGTGTTTTTAGTCGTCGTCGGCTCTCTTAGGGACACCGATCGACGATACAATATAACCTAACCTAACCCAACCTATCATCTCGGCGGTAATATTTGAGAACATTCCTGGCGAGTTGGCGTCTACTTCTCCGTGGAACCATTCTATACATCAATAACGTAATGTACCCTAACCAAACCCAACCTAACCTCTCGGGAGTAATATTTAACCACATTCCGGGCTTGTCGGCACCTACTTCTCGCTGGGAACATTGTATACATCTATGACGTAATATAACCTTACCTAACCCAACCTATCATATCGGCGGTAATATTTGACAACATTCCTGGCGAGTTGGCCTCTACTTCTCCGTGGGACCATTATATAAATCAATAAAGTAATGTTACCTAACCTAACCCAACCTAACCTCTCGGGAGTAATATTTAACCACATTCCGAGCTTGTCGGCACCTACTTCTCGCTGGGAACATTGTATACATCTATGACGTAATATAAACTTACCTAACCCAACCTATCATCTCGGCGGCAATATTTGACAACATTCCTGGCGAGTTGGCCTCTACTTCTCCGTGGGACCATTATACACATCAATAATGTAATGTTACCTAACCTAACCCAACTTAACCTCTCGGGAGTAATATTTAACCACATTCCGGGCTTGTCGGCACCTACTTCTCGCTGGGAACATTGTATACGTCTATTACGTAATATAACCTAACCTAATCCAACCTATCGTCTCGGCGGTAATATTAGAAAACATTCCTCGCCATTTGGCCTCTACGTCTCCGTGGGACCTTTATGTACATCTATAATGTAATATAACCTAACCTAAGCCAGCCTAACCTCTCGGCGGTAACATTTGACAACATTCCTGGCGAGTTGGCACCTACTTCCCCGCGTGACCATTATATACATCAATAACGTAATGTAACCTAACCACGACGACACGCACGTGATTCTGTAAAGCATTACCAGCGAGGGGCTAGATGGGATAGGTTAGGTTATATTACGTTATAGACTTATATAATGTTCCCACCGAGAAGTAGGGGCACGAAGGTGATTCTGTAAAACGTTACCAGCGAGGGGCTAGATGCGTTAGGTTAGGTTATATTATGTTATAGACGTATATAATGTTCCCACCGAGAAGTAGGGTCCGACCCGCCAGGAATGTCGGTAAATACTACATTCGAGATGTTAGGTCGCCTTAGATTGGGATATATAACATTATAGACGTATTTAATATCCCAACCGAGATGTTCGGGCCGACACGCCCGGGATTCTGTAAAACTACCACCGAGGTGCAAAATGGGTTAGGTTAGGCTATATTACGATGTAAACGTATATAATGTTCCCACCGAGAAGTAGTGGCCGACCCGTCAGGAATGTCGGTAAATACTACATTCGAGATGTTAGGTTGCCTTAGATTGGGAAATATAACGTTATAGACGTATATAATGTCCCAACCGAGACGTACGGGACGACGCGAACGGGAATCTGTGAAACATTATCAGCGAGGGGCTAGATGATTTAGGTTAGGTTATGTTGCGTTATAGACGTATATAATGCTCCCACCGAGAAGTAGGGGCCGACCCGCCAGAAATGTTGGAAAATACTACATCCGAGATGTTAGGCTGCCTTAGGTTAGGATATATAACGCTATAGACGTATGTAATGTCCCAACCGAGACTTACGGGACGACACGAACGGGATTCTGTAAAACATTACCAGCGAGGGGCTAGATGTGTTAGGTTAGGTTATGTAACGCTGTAGACGTACATAATGTCCCCACGGAGAAGTAGGGGCCGACACGATCGGGATTTTGTAAACCATTACCAGCGAGGGGCTAGATGGGATAGGTTAGGTTATATTAAGTTATAGACGTATATAACGTTCCCACGGAGAAGTAGGGGATATAATATACCCGCCAGGAATGTTGGAAAATACTACACCCGAGATGTTAGGTTGCCTCAGGTTGGGATATGTAACGTTATAGAAGTATATAATGTCCCAACCGAGACGTACGGGACGAAACGAACGGGATTCTGTAAAACATTATCACCGAGGGGCTAGATGGGTTAGGTTAGGTTATATTAAGTTATAGACGTATATAATGTTCCCACGGAGAAGTAGGGGATATAATGTACCCGCCAGGAATGTTGGAAAATACTACACCCGAGATGTTAGATTGCCTCAGGTTGGGATATATAACGTTATAGAAGTATATAATGTCCCCACCGAGACGTACGGGAGGACGCGAACGGGATTCTGTGAAACATTACCAGCGAGGGGCTAGATGCGTTAGGTCAGCTTATGTTGCGTTATAAACGTATATAATGTTCCCACCGAGAAGTAGGCGCCGACCCGCCAGGAATGTTGGTAAATTCTACATCCGAGATGTTAGGTTGTCTCAGGTTGGGATATATAACTTTATAGACGTATATAATGTCCCCACCGAGACGTACGGGCCGAAACGACCGGGATTCTGTAAAACATTATCAACGAGGGGCAAGATGGGTTAGGTTAGGTTATATTACGATATAGAAGTGTATAACGTTCCCACCGAGAAGTAGGGGCCTACCCGTCAGGAATGTTGGAAAATACTACATCCGTGGTGATTGGTTGCCTTAGGTTAGGATATATAACGTTATAGCCGTATATAATGTACCCTCCGAGACGTACGGGACGACACGAACGGGATGCTGTAAAACATTACCAGCGATGGTCTACATGTGTTAGGTTAGGTTATGTAACGTTATTGACTAACATAATGTCCCCACGGAGAAGTTCGGAACGACACGACCGGGATTCTGTAAAACATTACCAGCGAGGGGCTAGATGGGTTAGGTTATGTTATATTCTGTTATAGACGTGTATGGTGACCCACCGAGAAGTAGGGTCCGTCCCGCCAGGAATGTAGGAAAATACTACATCCGAGGGGTTAGGTTGCCTCAGGTTGGGGTATATAACGTTATAGACGTATATAATTTCCCCACCGAGCCGTACGGGCCGAAACGACCGGGATTCTGTAAAACATTTCAAGGGAGAGGCTAGATGGGTTAGGTTAGGTTATATTATGTTATAGGCGCATATAATGTTCCCACCGAGGAGTAGGGTCCGACACGCCAGGAATGTCGGTAAATACTACATTCGAGATGTTAGGTTGCCTTAGATTGGGAAATATAACGTTATAGACGTATATAATGTCCCAACCGAAACGTACGGGACGACACGAACGGGATTCTGTAAAACATTATCACCGAGGTGCTAGATGGGTTAGGTTAGGTTATGTTAAGTTATAGACGTATATAACGCACCCACGGAGAAGTAGGGGATATAATGTACCCACCAGGAATGTTGGAAAATACTACACCCGAGATGTTAGGTTGCCTCAGGTTGGGATATGTAACGTTATAGAAGTATATAATGTCCCCACCGAGACGTACGGGACGACACGAACGGGATTCTGTAAAACGTTATCACCGAAGGGCTATATGGGTTAGGTTAGGTTATATTAAGTTATAGACGTATATAATGTTCCCACCGAGAAGTAGGGGCCGACCCGCCAGGAGTGTTGGAAAATACTACATCCGAGGTGATAGGCTGCCTTAAGTTAACATATGTAACGCTGTGGACGTATATAATGTCCCAAACGAGACGTACGGGACGACACGAACGGGATTTTATAAAACATTTCCAGCGAGGGGCTAGATGGGTTAGGTTAAGTTATATTAGGTTATAGACGTATATAATGTTCTCACCGAGAAGTAAAGGCCGATCCGCCAGGAATGTTGTAAAATACTACATCCGAGGTGTTAGCATGCCTTAGGTTAGGATATATAACGTTATAGACGTATATAATGCTCCCACCGAGAAGTAGGAGCCGACCCGCCAGGAATGATGGTAAATACTACATCCGAGATGTTAGGCTGCCTTAGGTTGACATATATAACGTTATAGACGTACATAATGTCTCCGCGTAGAAGTACGGGCCGACACGCCCGGGATTCTGTAAAACATTACCACCGAGGTGCAAAATGGGTTAGGTTAGGCTATATTACGATGTAGACGTATATAATGTTCCCACGGAGAAGTAGTGGCCGACCCGTCAGGAATGTCGGTAAATACTACATTCGAGATGTTAGGTTGCCTTAGATTGGGAAATATAACGTTATAGACGTATATAATGTCCCAACCGAGACGTACGGGACGACACGAACGGGATTCTGTAAAACATTATCACCGAGGTGCTAGATGGGTTAGGTTAGGTTATACTACGTTATAGACGTATATAATGTTCCCACCGAGAGGTAGGGGCCGACCCGCCAGGAATGTTGGAAAATACTACATCTGAGTTGTTAGGCTGCCTTAGGTTAGGGTATTCAACGCTATAGACGTATATAATATCCTAACCGAGACGTACGGGACGACACGAACGGGATTCTGTAAAACATTACCAGCGAGGGGCAAAATGGGTTAGGTTAGGCTATATTACGATGTAGACGTATATAATGTTCCCACCGAGAAGTCGTGGCCGACCCGTCAGGAATGTCGGTAAATCCTACATTCGAGATGTTAGGTTGCCTTAGATTGGGATATATATAGTTAGAGACGTATATAATATCCCAACCGAGACGTACGGGACGACACGAACGGGATTCTGTAAAACATTATCACCGAGGTGCTAGATGGGTTAGGTTAGGTTATATTGCGTTATAGACGTATATAATGTTGCCACCGAGGAGTAGGCGCCGACCCGCCAGGAATGTTGGAAAATACTACATCTGAGGTGTTAGGCTGCCTTAGGTTAGGTTATATAACGCTATAGACGTATATAATATACCAGCCGAGACGTACGGGACGACACGAACGGGATTCTGTAAAACATTACAAGCGAAGGGCTAAATGCGTTAGGTTAGGTTATGTTTCGTTATAGACGTATATAATGTTCCCACCGAGAAGTAGGGGCCGACCCGCCAGGAATGTTGGAAAATACTACATCCGAGATGTTAGGCTGCCTTAGGTCAGGATATATAACGCTATATGCGTATATAATGTCCCAACCGATACTTACGGGACGACACGAACGGGATTCTGTAAAACATTACCAGCGAGGGGCTAGATGTGTTAGGTTAGGTTATGTAACGCATGTAGACGTACATAATGTCCCCTACGGAGAAGAACGGGCCGACACGACCCGGATTCTGTAAAACATTTCCAGCGAGGGGCTGGATGCGTTAGGTTAAGTTATATCATGTTATAGACGTATATAATGTTCCCACCGAGAAGTAGGGGCCGACCCGCAATGAATGTTGGAAAATACTACATCCGAGATGTTAGGTTACCTTAGGTTGGGATATATAACATTATAGACGTATTTAATATCCCAACCGAGATGTTCGGGCCGACACACCCGGGATTCTGTAAAACTACCACCGAGGTGCAAAATGGGTTAGGTTAGGCTATATTACGATGTAGACGTGTATAATGTTCCCACCGAGAAGTAGTGGCCGACCCGTCAGGAATGTCGGTAAATACTACATTCGAGATGTTAGGTTGCCTTAGATTGGGATATATAACATTATAGACGTATATAATATCCCAACCGAGATGTTCGGGCCGACACGCCCGGGATTCTGTAAAACTAGAACCGAGGTGCAAAATGGGTTAGGTTAGGCTATATTACGATGTAAACGTATATAATGTTCCCACCGAGAAGTAGTGGCCGACCCGTCAGGAATGTCGGTAAATAGTACATTCGAGGTGTTAGGTTGCCTTAGATTGGGAAATATAACGTTATAGACGTATATAATGTCCCAACCGAGACGTACGGGACGACACGAACGGGATTCTGTAAAACATTACCAGCGAGGGGCTAGATGGGTTAGGTTAGGTTATATTAAGTTACAGACGTATATAATGTTCCCACCGAGAAGTAGGGGCCGACCCGCCAGTAGTGTTGGAAAATACTACATCCGAGGTGTTAGGCTGCCTTAGCCTAGGATATATAAAGCTATAGACGTATATAATGTCCCAACCGAGACGTATGGGACGACGCGAACGGGATTCTGTAAAACATTACCAGCGAGGGGCTAGATGGGTTGGGATAGGTTATATTATGTTATAGACGTATATAATGTTCCCACAGAGAAGTAGGGGCCGACACGGCAGGAATGTTGGAAAATACTACATCCGAGCTGTTAGGCTGCCCTAAGTTAGCATATGTAACGCTGTGGACGTATATAATGTCCCAAACGAGACTTACGGGACGACACGAACGGGATTTTATAAAACATTTCCAGCGAGGGGCTAGATGGGTTAGGTTAAGTTATATTAGGTTATAGACGTATATAATGTTCCCACCGAGAAGTAGGGGCCGATACGCCAGGCTTGTTGTAAAATACTACATCCGAGGTGTTAGGCTGCCTTAGTTTAGGATATATAACGCTATAGACGTATATAATGTCCCAACCGAGACGTACGGGACGACGCGAGCGGGATTCTGTAAAACATTACCACCGAGGGGCTATGTGCGTTAGGTTAGGTTATATTACGTGATAGACGCGTATAATGTTCTCACCGAGAAGTAGAGGCCGATCCGCCAGGAATGTTGCAAAATACTACATCCGAGGTGTTAGCATGCCTTAGGTTAGGATATATAACGTTATAGACGTATATAATGTCCCAATCGAGACGTACAGGCCGACATGACCGGGATTCTGTAAAACATTACCAGCGAGGGGCTAGATGTGTTAGGTTAGGTTATGTAACGCTGTAGACGTACATAATGTCCCCACGGAGAAGTACAGGCCGACACGACTCGGATTCTGTAAACCATTACCAGCGAGGGGCTAGATGGGTTAGGTTAGGTTATATTACGTTATAGACGTATATAATGTTCCCACCGAGAAGTAGGGGCCGACCCGTCAGGAATGTTGGAAAATAATACATTCGAGATGCTAAATTGTCTTAGGTTGGGATATATAACGTTATAGACGTATATAATGTCCCAACCGAGACGTACGGGACGACACGAACGGGATTCTGTAAAACATTACCAGCGAGGGGCTAGATGGGTTAGGATAGGTTATATTATGTTATAGACGAATATAATGTTCCCACCGAGAAGTAGGGGCCGACCCGCCAGGAATGTTGGAAAATACTACATCCGAGATGTTAGGCTGCCTTAGGTTAGGATATATAACGCTATAGACGTATGTAATGTCCCAACCGAGACTTACGGGACGACACGAACGGGATTCTGTAAAACATTACCAGCGAGGGGCTAGATGTGTTAGGTTAGGTTATGTAACGCTGTAGACGTACATAATGTCCCCACGGAGAAGTACGGGCCGACACGAACGGGATTTTGTAAACCATTACCAGCGAGGGGCTAGATGGGATAGGTTAGGTTATATTAAGTTATAGACGTATATAACGTTCCCACGGAGAAGTAGGGGATATAATGTACCCGCCAGGAATGTTGGAAAATACTACACCCGAGACGTTAGGTTGCCTCAGTTTGGGATATGTAACGTTATAGAAGTATATAATGTCCCAACCGAGACGTACGGGACGAAACGAACGGGATTCTGTAAAACATTATCACCGAGGGGCTAGATGGGTTAGGTTAGGTTATATTAAGTTATAGACGTATATAATGTTCCCACGGAGAAGTAGGGGATATAATGTACCCGCCAGGAATGTTGGAAAATACTACACCCGAGATGTTAGATTGCCTCAGGTTGGGATATGTAACGTTATAGAAGTATATAATGTTCCCACCGAGACGTACGGGAGGACGCGAACGGGATTCTGTGAAACATTACCAGCGAGGGGCTAGATGCCTTAGGTTAGCTTATGTTGCGTTATAAACGTATATAATGTTCCCACCGAGAAGTAGGGACCGACTCGCCAGGAATGTTGGAAAATACTATATCCGAGATGTTAGGCTGCCTTAGGTTAGGATATATAACGCTATAGACGTATGTAATGTCCCAACCGAGACTTACGGGACGACAGGACCGGCATTCTGTAAAACATTATCACCGACGGGCAAGATGGCTTAGGTTTGGTTATATTACGATATAGACGTATATAATGTTCCCACCGAGAAGTAGGGTCCGACCCGCCAGGAATGTCGGTAAATACTACATTCGAGATGTTAGGTTGCCTTAGATTGAGATATATAACATTATAGACGTATATAATATCCCAACCGAGATGTTCGGGCCGACACGCCCGGGATTCTTTAAAACTACCACCGAGGTGCAAAATGAGTTAGGTTAGGTTATATTAAGTTATAGACGTATATAATGTTCCCACGGAGAAGTAGGGGATATAATGTACCCGCCAGGAATGTTGGAAAATACTACACCCGAGATGTTAGGTTGCCTCAGGTTGGGATATGTAACGTTATAGAAGTTTATAATGTCCCCACCGAGACGTACGGGACGACGCGAACGGGATTCTGTGAAACATTACCAGCGAGGGGCTAGATGCGTTAGGTTAGGTTATGTTGCGTTATAGACGTATATAATATTCCCACCGAGAAGTAGGGGCCGACCCGCCAGGAATGTTGGAAAATACTACATCCGAGAAGTTAGGCTGCCGTAGGTTAGGATATATAACGCTATAGACGTATATAATGTCCCAACCGAGACTTACAGGACGACACGAACGGGATTCTGTAAAACATTACCAGCGAGGGGCTAGATGGGTTAGGTTAGGTTATATTACGTTATAGATGTATATAATGTTCTCACCAAGAAGTAGAGGCCGATCCGCCAGGAATGTTGTAAAATACTACATCCGAGGTGTTAGCCTGCCTTAAGTTAGCATATGTAACGCTATAGACGTATATAATGTTCCCACCGATAAGTAGGGTCCGACCCGCCAGGAATGTTGGTAACTACTACACCCGAGATGTTAGGTTGCCTTAGATTGGGAAATATAACGTTATAGACGTATATAATGTCCCAACCGAGACGTACGGGACGACACAAACGGGATTCTGTAAAACATTATCACCGAGGTGCTAGATGGGTTAGGTTAGGCTATACTACGTTATAGACGTATATAATGTTCCCACCGAGAGGTAGGGGCCGACCCGCCAGGAATGTTGGAAAATACTACATCTGAGTTGTTAGGCTGCCTTAGGTTAGGGTATTCAACGCTATAGACGTATATAATATCCTAACCGAGACGTACGGGACGACACGAACGGGATTCTGTAAAACATTACCAGCGAGGGGCTAGATGATTTAGGTTAGGTTATGTTGCGTTATAGACGTATATAATGTTCCCACCGAGAAGTAGGGGCCGACCCGCCAGGAATGTTGGAAAATACTACATCCGAGATGTTAGGCTGCCTTAGGTTAGGATATATAACGCTATAGACGTATGTAATGTCCCAACCGAGACTTACGGGACGACACGAACGGGATTCTGTAAAACATTACCAGCGAGGGGCTAGATGTGTTAGGTTAGGTTATGTAACGCTGTAGACGTACATAATGTCCCCACGGAGAAGTACGGGCCGACACGAACGGGATTTTGTAAACCATTACCAGCGAGGGGCTAGATGGGATAGGTTAGGTTATATTAAGTTATAGACGTATATAACGTTCCCACGGAGAAGTAGGGGATATAATGTACCCGCCAGGAATGTTGGAAAATACTACACCCGAGACGTTAGGTTGCCTCAGTTTGGGATATGTAACGTTATAGAAGTATATAATGTCCCAACCGAGACGTACGGGACGAAACGAACGGGATTCTGTAAAACATTATCACCGAGGGGCTAGATGGGTTAGGTTAGGTTATATTAAGTTATAGACGTATATAATGTTCCCACGGAGAAGTAGGGGATATAATGTACCCGCCAGGAATGTTGGAAAATACTACACCCGAGATGTTAGATTGCCTCAGGTTGGGATATGTAACGTTATAGAAGTATATAATGTTCCCACCGAGACGTACGGGAGGACGCGAACGGGATTCTGTGAAACATTACCAGCGAGGGGCTAGATGCCTTAGGTTAGCTTATGTTGCGTTATAAACGTATATAATGTTCCCACCGAGAAGTAGGGGCCGACTCGCCAGGAATGTTGGAAAATACTATATCCGAGATGTTAGGCTGCCTTAGGTTAGGATATATAACGCTATAGACGTATGTAATGTCCCAACCGAGACTTACGGGACGACACGACCGGCATTCTGTAAAACATTATCACCGACGGGCAAGATGGCTTAGGTTTGGTTATATTACGATATAGACGTATATAATGTTCCCACCGAGAAGTAGGGTCCGACCCGCCAGGAATGTTGTAAAATACTACATCCGAGGTGTTAGCCTGCCTTAAGCTAGCATATGTAACGCTATAGACGTATATAATGTTCCCACCGATAAGTAGGGTCCGACCCGCCAGGAATGTTGGTAACTACTACACCCGAGATGTTAGGTTGCCTTAGATTGGGAAATATAACGTTATAGACGTATATAATGTCCCAACCGAGACGTACGGGACGACACAAACGGGATTCTGTAAAACATTATCACCGAGGTGCTAGATGGGTTAGGTTAGGTTATACTACGTTATAGACGTATATAATGTTCCCACCGAGAGGTAGGGGCCGACCCGCCAGGAATGTTGGAAAATACTACATCTGAGTTGTTAGGCTGCCTTAGGTTAGGGTATTCAACGCTATAGACGTATATAATATCCTAACCGAGACGTACGGGACGACACGAACGGGATTCTGTAAAACATTACCAGCGAGGGGCAAAATGGGTTAGGTTAGGCTATATTACGATGTAGACGTATATAATGTTCCCACCGAGAAGTCGTGGCCGACCCGTCAGGAATGTCGGTAAATCCTACATTCGAGATGTTAGGTTGCCTTAGATTGGGATATATATCGTTAGAGACGTATATAATATCCCAACCGAGACGTACGGGACGACACGAACGGGATTCTGTAAAACATTATCACCGAGGTGCTAGATGGGTTAGGTTAGGTTATATTGCGTTATAGACGTATATAATGTTGCCACCGAGGATTAGGGGCCGACCCGCCAGGAATGTTGGAAAATACTACATCTGAGGTGTTAGGCTGCCTTAGGTTAGGGTATATAACGCTATAGACGTATATAATATACCAGCCGAGACGTACGGGACGACACGAACGGGATTCTGTAAAACATTACAAGCGAAGGGCTAAATGCGTTAGGTTAGGTTATGTTTCGTTATAGACGTATATAATGTTCCCACCGAGAAGTAGGGGCCGACCCGCCAGGAATGTTGGAAAATACTACATCCGAGATGTTAGGCTGCCTTAGGTCAGGATATATAACGCTATATGCGTATATAATGTCCCAACCGATACTTACGGGACGACACGAACGGGATTCTGTAAAACATTACCAGCGAGGGGCTAGATGTGTTAGGTTAGGTTATGTAACGCATGTAGACGTACATAATGTCCCCTACGGAGAAGTACGGGCCGACACGACCCGGATTCTGTAAAACATTTCCAGCGAGGGGCTGGATGCGTTAGGTTAAGTTATATCATGTTATAGACGTATATAATGTTCCCACCGAGAAGTAGGGGCCGACCCGCAATGAATGTTGGAAAATACTACATCCGAGATGTTAGGTTGCCTTAGGTTGGGATATATAACATTATAGACGTATTTAATATCCCAACCGAGATATTCGGGCCGACACGCCCGGGATTCTGTAAAACTACCACCGAGGTGCAGAATGGGTTAGGTTAGGCTATATTACGATGTAGACGTATATAATGTTCCCACCGAGAAGTAGTGGCCGACCCGTCAGGAATGTCGGTAAATACTACATTCGAGATGTTAGGTTGCCTTAGATTGGGAAATATAACGCTATAGACGTATATAATGTCCCAACCGAGACGTATGGTACGACGCGAATGGGATTCTGTAAAACATTACCAGCGAGGGGCTAGATGGGTTAGGATAGGTTATATTATGTTATAGACGAATATAATGTTCCCACCGACAAGTAGGGTCCGACCCGCCAGGAATGTTGGAAAATACTACATCCGAGGTGTTAGGCTGCCTTAGCTTAGGATATATAACGCTATAGACGTATGTAATGTCCCAACCGAGACTTACGGGACGACACGACCGGCATTCTGTAAAACATTATCACCGAGGGGCAAGATGGCTCAGGTTTGGTTATATTACGATATAGACGTATATAATGTTCCCACCGAGAAGTAGGGTCCGACCCGCCAGGCATGTCGGTAAATACTACATTCGAGATGTTAGGTTGCCTTAGATTGGGATATATAACATTATAGACGTATATAATATCCCAACCGAGATGTTCGGGCCGACACGCCCGGGCTTCTGTAAAACTAGAACCGAGGTGCAAAATGGGTTAGGTTAGGCTATATTACGATGTAAACGTATATAATGTTCCCACCGAGAAGTAGTGGCCGACCCGTCAGGAATGTCGGTAAATACTACATTCGAGATGTTAGGTTGCCTTAGATTGGGAAATATAACGTTATAGACGTATATAATGTCCCAACCGAGACGTACGGGACGACACGAACGGGATTCTGTAAAACATTACCAGCGAGGGGCTAGATGGGTTAGGTTAGGTTATATTAAGTTACAGACGTATATAATGTTCCCACCGAGAAGTAGGGGCCGACCCGCCAGGAGTGTTGGAAAATACTACATCCGAGGTGTTAGGCTGCCTTAGCTTAGGATATATAACGCTATAGACGTATATAATGTCCCAACCGAGACGTATGGGACGACGCGAACGGGATTCTGTAAAACATTACCAGCGAGGGGCTAGATGGGTTAGGATAGGTTATATTATGTTATAGACGTATATAATGTTCCCATCGAGAAGTAGGGGCCGACACGCCAGGAATGTTGGAAAATACTACATCCGAGCTGTTAGGCTGCCTTAAGTTAGCATATGTAACGCTGTGGACGTATATAATGTCCCAAACGAGACTTACGGGACGACACGAACGGGATTTTATGAAACATTTCCAGCGAGGGGCTAGATGGGTTAGGTTAAGTTATATTAGGTTATAGACGTATATAATGTTCCCACCGAGAAGTAGGGGCCGATACGCCAGGCATGTTGTAAAATACTACATCCGAGGTGTTAGGCTGCCTTAGCTTAGGATATATAACGCTATAGACGTATATAATGTCCCAACCGAGACGTACGGGACGACGCGAGCGGGATTCTGTAAAACATTACCAGCGAGGGGCTAGATGTGTTAGGTTAGGTTATGTAACGCATGTAGACGTACATAATGTCCCCTACGGAGAAGTACGGGCCGACACGACCCGGATTCTGTAAAACATTTCCAGCGAGGGGCTGGATGCGTTAGGTTAAGTTATATCATGTTATAGACGTATATAATGTTCCCACCGAGAAGTAGGGGCCGACCCGCAATGAATGTTGGAAAATACTACATCCGAGATGTTAGGTTGCCTCAGGTTGGGATATATAACGGTATAGAAGTATATAATGTCCCCACTGAGACGTACGGGACGACACGAACGGGATTCTGTAAAACATTATCACCGAGGGGCTAGATGGGTTAGGTTAAGTTATATTACGATATAGAATTATATAATGTTCCCACCGAGAAGTAGGGGCCGACCCGCCACGAATGTTGGAAAATACTACATCCGAGGTATTAGGCTGCCTTAGCTTAGGATATATAACGCTATAGACGTATATAATGTCCCAACCGAGACGTACGGGACGACACGAACGGGATTCTGCAAAACATTACCAGCGAGGGGCTAGATGTTAGTTTAGGTTATATAACGCTATAGAGGTATATAATGTTCCCACCGCAACGTACGGGACGACGCGAACGGGATTCTGTAACACATTATCACCGCGGGGCAAGATAGGTTAGGTTAGGTTATATTACGATATAGAGGAGACGTACGGGACGACACGAACGGGATTCTGTAAAACATTACCAGCGACAGGCTAGGTTAGTTAGGTAAGGTTATGTTACGTCATAGACATATATAATGTTCCCACCGCGAAGTAGTGTCCGACCCGGCAGGAATGTTGGAAAATACTACATTCGAGATGCTAGGTTGCCTTAGGTTGGGATATATAACTTTATAGATGTGCATAATTTCCCCATGGAGAAGTACGGGCCGACACGACCGGTATTCTGTAAAACATTACAAGCGAGGCGTTAGATGGATTAGGTTAGGTTATATTATGTTATAGACGTACATAATGTTCCCACCGAGAAGTAGGGGCCGACCCGCCAGGAATGTTGGAAAATACTACGTCCGAAGTGTTACGCTACCTTAGGTTAGGATATATAACGCTATAGACGTATATAATGTCCCAATCGAGACGTAAGGGACGAGACGAACGGGATTCTGTAAAACATTACCAGTCAGGTGCTTGATGGGTTAGGTTAGGTTATATTACGTTATAGACGTATATTATGCTCCCACTGAGAAGTAGGGGTCGACCCGCCAGGAATGTTGGAAAAAGCTACATCCGAGGTGTTAGGCTGCCTTAGTTTAGGATATATAACGCTATAGACGTATATAATGTCCCAACCGAGACGTACGGGACGACACGAACGGGATTCTGTAAAACATTATCACCGAGGGGCTAGATGGGTTAGGTTAGGTTATATTACGTTATAGACGTATATAATGTTCCCACCGAGAAGTAGGGGCCGACACGCCAGGAACGTAAGAAAATACTACATCCGAGGTGTTAGTTTGCCTCCGGTTGGAATCTATAAAGTTATAGGCGTATATAATGTCCGCAACGAGCCGTAAAGGAAGACACGAGAGGGATTCTGTAAAACATTATCACCGAGGGGCTAGATGGGTTAGGTTAGGTTATATTATATTATAGACGTACATAATGTTCCCACCGATAAGTAGGGGCCGACACGCCAGGAATGTTGGAAAATACTACATCCGAGCTGTTAGTCTGCCTTAGGTTAGCATATGTACGCTATAGACGTATATAATGTCCCAAACGAGACGTACGGGACGACACGAACGGGATTTTATAAAACATTTCCAGCGAAGGGCTAGATGGGCTAGGTTAAGTTATATTACGTTATAGACGTATATAATGTTCCCACCGAGAAGTACGGAACGACATGAACGGGATTCTGTAAAACATTATCACCGAGGGGCTAGATGGGTTATGTTAGGTTATATTACGTTATAGACGTATATAATGTTCCCACCGAGAAGTAGGGGCCGACACGCCAGGAATGTAAAATACTAGATCCGAGATGTTAGCCTGCCTAAGGTTAGGATATATAACGCTATAGACGTATATAATGTCCCCACCGAGACGTACAGGCCGACACGAAGGGGATTCTCAAAAACATTACCCGCGAGGGGCTAGATGGGTTAGGTTAGGTTACATTACATTATAGACGTATATAATGTTCCCACCAAGAAGTAGGGGCCGACCCGCCAGGAATGTTGGAAAATACTACATCCGAGGTGTTAGGCTGCCTTAGGTTAGGATATATAACGCTATAGACGTATGTAATGTCCCCAACGAGACGTAAGGGAAGACACGGACTGGATTCTGTAAAACATTATCACCGAGTGGCTAGATGGGTTAGGTTAGGTTATATTACGTTATAGATGTATATAATGATCCCACCGAGAAGTAGGGGCCGACGCGCCAGGAATGTTGGAAAATACTACATCCGAGGTGTTAGGCTGCCTTCGGTTAGGATATATAACGTTATGGACGTATATAATGTACCCACCGAGACGTACAGGCCGACACGAACGGGATTCTGTAAAACATTACCAGCGAGGGGCTAGATGGGTTAGGTTAGGTTATATTACGTTATAGGCGTATATAAAGTTCCCACCGAGAAGTAGGGGCCGACCCGCCAGGAATGTTGGAAAATACTACATCCGAGGTGTTAGGCTGCCTTAGGTTAGGATATATAACGCTATAGACGTATGTAATGTCCCCAACGAGACGTACGGGACGACACGAACGGGATTCTGTAAAACATTATCACCGAGGGGCTAGATGGGTTAGGTCAGGTTACGTTACGTTATAGACGTATATAATGTTCCCACCGAGAAGTAGGGGCCGATCCGCCAGGAATGTTGTAAAAGACTACATTCGAGAAGTTAGGTTGCCTTAGGTTGGGATATATAACGTTATAGACGTGCTTAATGTAACCACCGAGAAGTACGGGGCGACACGAACGTGATTCTGTAAGCATTACCAGTCAGGTGCTTGATGGGTTAGGTTAGGTTATATTACGTTATAGACGTATATTATGCTCCCACTGAGAAGTAGGGGCCGACCCGCCAGGAATGTTGGAAAATACTACATCCGAGGTGTTAGAATGCCTAAGGTTAGGATATATAACGCTATAGATGTATATAATGTCCCCACCGAGAAGTACGGGCCGACACGAATGGGATTCTGTAAAACATTACCCGCGAGGGGCTAGATGGGTTAGGTTAGGTTATATTACGATATAGACGTATATAATGTTCCCACCGAGAAGTAGTGGCCGTTCCGTCAGGTATGTTGTATAATAATACATCCGAGATGTTATCTTGCCTTAGGTTAGGATATATAACGCTATAGACGTATATATTATCCCAACCGAGACGTACGGGACGACACGTACGGGATTCTCTAAAACATTACCAGCGAGGGGCTAGATTGGTTAGGTTAGGTTATGTTACGTCATAGTCGTATATAATGTTACCACCGAGACGTAGGGGTCGACCCGCTAGGAATGTTGGAAAATACTACATCCGATGTGTTAGGCTGCCTTAGGTTAGGATATATAACGCGATAGACGTATATAATGTCCCAACCGAGACATACGCGACGACACGAACGGAATTCTGTAAAACATTACCAGCGAGGGGCTAGATTAGTTAGGTAAGCTTATGTTACGTCATAGACGTATATAATGTTCCCACTGAGAAGTAGGGTCCGACCCGCCAGGAATGTTGGTAAATACTACATCCGAGATGTTAGGTTGCCTCAGGTTGGGATATATAAAGTTATGGACGTATATAATGTACCCAACGATACGTACGGGACGACACGAACGGGATTCTGTAAAACATTACCAGCGAGGGGCTAGATGGCTTAGGTTAGGTTATGATACGTTATAGACGTATATTATGTTGCCACTGAGAAGTAGGGGCCGATACGCCAGGAATGTTGTAAAATACTACATCCGAGATGTTAGCCTGCCTAAGGTTAGGATATATAACGCTATAGACGTATATAATGTCCCCACCGAGACGTACAGGCCGACACGAACGGGATTCTCTAAAACATTACCCGCGAGGGGCTAGATGGGTTAGGTTCGGTTACATTACGTTATAGACGTATATAATGTTCCCACCGAGAAGTACGGAACGACATGAACGGGATTCTGTAAAACATTACCAGCGAGGGGCTAGATGGGTTAGGTTAGGTTATATTATGGTGTAGAAGTATATAATGTTCCCAGCGAGAAGTAGGGGCCAACACGGCAGGAATGTTGGTAAATACTACATCCGAGAAGTTAGGTTGCCTCAGGTTGGGATATATAAAGTTATAGACGTATATAATGTACCCACCGAGACGTAAGGGACGACACGAACGGGATTCTGTAAAACATTATCACCGCGGGGCTAGATGGGTTAGGTTAGGTTATATTATATTATAGACGTACATAATGTTCCCACCGATAAGTAGGGGCCGATCCGCCAGGAATGTTGTAAAATACTACATTCGAGATGCTAGGTTGCCTTAGGTTGTGATATATAACGTTATAGACGTGCATAATGTTCCCACCGAGAAGTACGGGCCGACACGAACGGGATTCTGTAAAACATTACCAGCGAGGGGCTAGATGGCTTAGGGTAGGTTATGATACGTTATAGACGTATATAATGTTCCCACCGAGAAGTAGGGGCCGACCGGCCAGGAATGTCGGTAAATACTACATTCGAGATGTTAGGTTGCCTTAGATTGAGATATATAACATTATAGACGTATATAATATCCCAACCGAGATGTTCGGGCCGACACGCCCGGGATTCTTTAGAACTACCACCGAGGTGCAAAATGGGTTAGGTTAGGTTATATTAAGTTATAGACGTATATAATGTTCCCACGGAGAAGTAGGGGATATAATGTACCCGCCAGGAATGTTGGAAAATACTACACCCGAGATGTTAGGTTGCCTCAGGTTGGGATATGTAACGTTATAGAAGTTTATAATGTCCCCACCGAGACGTACGGGGCGACGCGAACGGGATTCTGTGAAACATTACCAGCGAGGGGCTAGATGCGTTAGGTTAGGTTATGTTGCGTTATAGACGTATATAATATTCCCACCGAGAAGTAGGGGCCGACCCGCCAGGAATGTTGGAAAATACTACATCCGAGAAGTTAGGCTGCCGTAGGTTAGGATATATAACGCTATAGACGTATATAATGTCCCAACCGAGACTTACAGGACGACACGAACGGGATTCTGTAAAACATTACCAGCGAGGGGCTAGATGGGTTAGGTTAGGTTATATTACGTTATAGACGTATATAATGTTCCCACCGAGAAGCAGGGGCGACCCGTCAGGAATGTTGGAAAATAATACATTCGAGATGCTAGGTTGTCTTAGGTTGGGATATATAATGTTATAGACGTGCATAATGTCCCCACCGAGAAGTACGGGCCGACACGACCGGGATTCTGTTAAACATTACCAGCGAGGGGCTAGATTGGTTAGGATAGGTTATGTTACGTCATAGACGTATATAATGATCCCACCGAGGAATAGGGTCCGACCCGCCAGGAATGTTGTTAAATACTACACCCGAGATGGTAGGTTGCCTCAGGTTGGGATATATAACATTACAGAAGTATATAATGTCCCCACCGAGGCGTAAGGGACGACACGAACGGGATTCTGTAAAACATTACCAGCGAGGGGCTAAATGGGTTAGGTTAGGCTATATTACGATGTAGACGTATATAATGTTCCCACCGAGAAGTCGTGGCCGACCCGTCAGGAATGTCGGTAAATCCTACATTCGAGATGTTAGGTTGCCTTAGATTGGGATATATATCGTTAGAGACGTATATAATATCCCAACCGAGACGTACGGGACGACACGAACGGGATTCTGTAAAACATTATCACCGAGGTGCTAGATGGGTTAGGTTAGGTTATATTGCGTTGTAGACGTATATAATGTTGCCACCGAGGAGTAGGGGCCGACCCGCCAGGAATGTTGGAAAATACTACATCTGAGGTGTTAGGCTGCCTTAGGTTAGGGTATATAACGCTATAGACGTATATAATATACCAGCCGAGACGTACGGGACGACACGAACGGGATTCTGTAAAACATTACAAGCGAAGGGCTAAATGCGTTAGGTTAGGTTATGTAACGCATGTAGACGTACATAATGTCCCCTACGGAGAAGTACGGGCCGACACGACCCGGATTCTGTAAAACATTTCCAGCGAGGGGCTGGATGCGTTAGGTTAAGTTATATCATGTTATAGACGTATATAATGTTCCCACCGAGAAGTAGGGGCCGACCCGCAATGAATGTTGGAAAATACTACATCCGAGATGTTAGGTTGCCTTAGGTTGGGATATATAACATTATAGACGTATTTAATATCCCAACCGAGATGTTCGGGCCGACACGCCCGGGATTCTGTAAAACTACCACCGAGGTGCAAAATGGGTTAGGTTAGGCTATATTACGATGTAGACGTATATAATGTTCCCGCCGAGAAGTAGTGGCCGACCTGTCAGGAATGTCGGTAAATACTACATTCGAGATGTTAGGTTGCCTTAGATTGGGAAATATAACGCTATAGACGTATATAATGTCCCAACCGAGACGTATGGTACGACGCGAATGGGATTCTGTAAAACATTACCAGCGAGGGGCTAGATGGGTTAGGATAGGTTATATTATGTTATAGACGAATATAATGTTCCCACCGACAAGTAGGGTCCGACCCGCCAGGAATGTTGGAAAATACTAGATCCGAGGTGTTAGGCTGCCTTAGGTTAGGATATATAACGCTATAGACGTATGTAATGTCCCCAACGAGACGTACGGGACGACACGAACGGGATTCTGTAAAACATTATCACCGAGGGGCTAGATGGGTTAGGTCAGGTTACGTTACGTTATAGACGTATATAATGTTCCCACCGAGAAGTAGGGGCCGATCCGCCAGGAATGTTGTAAAATACTACATTCGAGAAGTTAGGCTGCCGTAGGTTAGGATATATAACGCTATAGACGTATATAATGTCCCAACCGAGACTTACAGGACGACACGAACGGGATTCTGTAAAACATTACCAGCGAGGGGCTAGATGGGTTAGGTTAGGTTATATTACGTCATAGACGTATATAATGATCCCACCGAGGAATAGGGTCCGACCCGCCAGGAATGTTGTTAAATACTACACCCGAGATGGTAGGTTGCCTCAGGTTGGGATATATAACGTTACAGAAGTATATAATGTCCCCACCGAGGCGTAAGGGACGACACGAACGGGATTCTGTAAAACATTACCAGCGAGGGGCTAAATGGGTTAGGTTAGGCTATATTACGATGTAGACGTATATAATGTTCCCACCGAGAAGTCGTGGCCGACCCGTCAGGAATGTCGGTAAATACTACATTCGAGATGTTAGGTTGCCTTAGATTGGGATATATATCGTTAGAGACGTATATAATATCCCAACCGAGACGTACGGGACGACACGAACGGGATTCTGTAAAACATTATCACCGAGGTGCTAGATGGGTTAGGTTAGGTTATATTGCGTTATAGACGTATATAATGTTGCCACCGAGGAGTAGGGGCCGACCCGCCAGGAATGTTGGAAAATACTACATCTGAGGTGTTAGGCTGCCTTAGGTTAGGGTATATAACGCTATAGACGTATATAATATACCAGCCGAGACGTACGGGACGACACGAACGGGATTCTGTAAAACATTACAAGCGAAGGGCTAAATGCGTTAGGTTAGGTTATGTAACGCATGTAGACGTACATAATGTCCCCTACGGAGAAGTACGGGCCGACACGACCCGGATTCTGTAAAACATTTCCAGCGAGGGGCTGGATGCGTTAGGTTAAGTTATATCATGTTATAGACGTATATAATGTTCCCACCGAGAAGTAGGGGCCGACCCGCAATGAATGTTGGAAAATACTACATCCGAGATGTTAGGTTGCCTTAGGTTGGGATATATAACATTATAGACGTATTTAATATCCCAACCGAGATGTTCGGGCCGACACGCCCGGGATTCTGTAAAACTACCACCGAGGTGCAAAATGGGTTAGGTTAGGCTATATTACGATGTAGACGTATATAATGTTCCCGCCGAGAAGTAGTGGCCGACCCGTCAGGAATGTCGGTAAATACTACATTCGAGATGTTAGGTTGCCTTAGATTGGGAAATATAACGCTATAGACGTATATAATGTCCCAACCGAGACGTATGGTACGACGCGAATGGGATTCTGTAAAACATTACCAGCGAGGGGCTAGATGGGTTAGGATAGGTTATATTATGTTATAGACGAATATAATGTTCCCACCGACAAGTAGGGTCCGACCCGCCAGGAATGTTGGAAAATACTAGATCCGAGGTGTTAGGCTGCCTTAGCTTAGGATATATAACGCTATAGACGTATGTAATGTCCCAACCGAGACTTACGGGACGACACGACCGGCATTCTGTAAAACATTATCACCGACGGGCAAGATGGCTTAGGTTTGGTTATATTACGATATAGACGTATATAATGTTCCCACCGAGAAGTAGGGTCCGACCCGCCAGGAATGTCGGTAAATACTGCATTCGAGATGTTAGGTTGCCTTAGATTGGGATATATAACATTATAGACGTATATAATATCCCAACAGAGATGTTCGGGCCGACACGCCCGGGATTCTGTAAAACTAGAACCGAGGTGCAAAATGGGTTAGGTTAGGCTATATTACGATGTAAACGTATATAATGTTCCCACCGAGAAGTAGTGGCCGACCCGTCAGGAATGTCGGTAAATACTACATTCGAGATGTTAGGTTGCCTTAGATTGGGAAATATAACGTTATAGACGTATATAATGTCCCAACCGAGACGTACGGGACGACGCGAGCGGGATTCTGTAAAACATTACCACCGAGGGGCTATGTGCGTTAGGTTAGGTTATATTACGTGATAGACGTGTATAATGTTCTCACCGAGAAGTAGAGGCCGATCCGCCAGGAATGTTGCAAAATACTACATCCGAGGTGTTAGCATGCCTTAGGTTAGGATATATAACGTTATAGACGTATATAATGTCCCAACCGAGACGTACAGGCCGACATGACCGGGATTCTGTAAAGCATTACCAGCGAGGGGCTAGAT
Source organism: Xylocopa violacea (assembly GCA_963969225.1). Classification (NCBI taxonomy): domain Eukaryota; kingdom Metazoa; phylum Arthropoda; class Insecta; order Hymenoptera; family Apidae; genus Xylocopa; species Xylocopa violacea. The sequence goes on along the minus strand of CAXAJV010000016.1, from coordinate 14,038,484 downwards.
GTGTTAGGTTAGGTTATGTAACGCTGTAGACGTACATAATGTCCCCACGGAGAAGTACAGGCCGACACGACTCGGATTCTGTAAACCATTACCAGGGAGGGGCTAGATGGGTTAGGTTAGGTTATATTACGTTATAGACGTATATAATGTTCCCACCGAGAAGTAGGGGCCGACCCGTCAGGAATGTTGGAAAATAATACATTCGAGATGCTAAATTGTCTTAGGTTAGGATATATAACGCTATAGACGTATATAATGTCCCCACCGAGACGTACAGGCCGACATGACCGGGATTTTGTAAAACATTACCAGCGAGGGTCTAGATGGGTTAGGCTATGTTATATTCTGTTATAGACGTGTATAATATTCCCACCGAGAAGTAGAGGCCGATCCGCCAGGAATGTTGGTAAATACTACATCCGAGACGTTAGGTTGCCCTATTTTGGGATATATAACGTTATAGACGTATATACTGCCCCACCGAGACGTACGGGCCGACAGGACCGGCATTCTGTAAAACATTATCACCGAGGGGCAAGATGGGTTAGGTTCGGTTATATTACGATATAGACTTATATAATGTTCCCACCGAGAAGTAGGGTCCGACCTGCCAGGGATGTAAAATACTACATCCGAGATGTTAGCCTGCCTAAGGTTAGGATATATAACGCTATAGACGTATATAATGTCCCCACCGAGACGTACAGGCCGACACGAAGGGGATTCTCAAAAACATTACCCGCGAGGGGCTAGATGGGTTAGGTTAGGTTACATTACATTGTAGACGTATATAATGTTCCCACCAAGAAGTAGGGGCCGACACGGCAGGAATGTAAGAAAATACTACATCCGAGGTGTTAGGCTGCCTTAGGTTAGGATATATAACGCTATAGACGTATATAATGTCCCAACCGAGACTTACAGGACGACACGAACGGGATTCTGTAAAACATTACCAGCGAGGGGCTAGATGGGTTAGGTTAGGTTATATTACGTCATAGACGTATATAATGATCCCACCGAGGAATAGGGTCCGACCCGCCAGGAATGTTGTTAAATACTACACCCGAGATGGTAGGTTGCCTCAGGTTGGGATATATAACGTTACAGAAGTATATAATGTCCCCACCGAGGCGTAAGGGACGACACGAACGGGATTCTGTAAAACATTACCAGCGAGGGGCTAAATGGGTTAGGTTAGGCTATATTACGATGTAGACGTATATAATGTTCCCACCGAGAAGTCGTGGCCGACCCGTCAGGAATGTCGGTAAATACTACATTCGAGATGTTAGGTTGCCTTAGATTGGGATATATATCGTTAGAGACGTATATAATATCCCAACCGAGACGTACGGGACGACACGAACGGGATTCTGTAAAACATTATCACCGAGGTGCTAGATGGGTTAGGTTAGGTTATATTGCGTTATAGACGTATATAATGTTGCCACCGAGGAGTAGGGGCCGACCCGCCAGGAATGTTGGAAAATACTACATCTGAGGTGTTAGGCTGCCTTAGGTTAGGGTATATAACGCTATAGACGTATATAATATACCAGCCGAGACGTACGGGACGACACGAACGGGATTCTGTAAAACATTACAAGCGAAGGGCTAAATGCGTTAGGTTAGGTTATGTAACGCATGTAGACGTACATAATGTCCCCTACGGAGAAGTACGGGCCGACACGACCCGGATTCTGTAAAACATTTCCAGCGAGGGGCTGGATGCGTTAGGTTAAGTTATATCATGTTATAGACGTATATAATGTTCCCACCGAGAAGTAGGGGCCGACCCGCAATGAATGTTGGAAAATACTACATCCGAGATGTTAGGTTGCCTTAGGTTGGGATATATAACATTATAGACGTATTTAATATCCCAACCGAGATGTTCGGGCCGACACGCCCGGGATTCTGTAAAACTACCACCGAGGTGCAAGATGGCTTAGGTTTGGTTATATTACGATATAGACGTATATAATGTTCCCACCGAGAAGTAGGGTCCGACCCGCCAGGAATGTCGGTAAATACTGCATTCGAGATGTTAGGTTGCCTTAGATTGGGATATATAACATTATAGACGTATATAATATCCCAACCGAGATGTTCGGGCCGACACGCCCGGGATTCTGTAAAACTAGAACCGAGGTGCAAAATGGGTTAGGTTAGGCTATATTACGATGTAAACGTATATAATGTTCCCACCGAGAAGTAGTGGCCGACCCGTCAGGAATGTCGGTAAATACTACATTCGAGATGTTAGGTTGCCTTAGATTGGGAAATATAACGTTATAGACGTATATAATGTCCCAACCGAGACGTACGGGACGACGCGAGCGGGATTCTGTAAAACATTACCACCGAGGGGCTATGTGCGTTAGGTTAGGTTATATTACGTGATAGACGTGTATAATGTTCTCACCGAGAAGTAGAGGCCGATCCGCCAGGAATGTTGCAAAATACTACATCCGAGGTGTTAGCATGCCTTAGGTTAGGATATATAACGTTATAGACGTATATAATGTCCCAACCGAGACGTACAGGCCGACATGACCGGGATTCTGTAAAGCATTACCAGCGAGGGGCTAGATGTGTTAGGTTAGGTTATGTAACGCTGTAGACGTACATAATGTCCCCACGGAGAAGTACAGGCCGACACGACTCGGATTCTGTAAACCATTACCAGGGAGGGGCTAGATGGGTTAGGTTAGGTTATATTACGTTATAGACGTATATAATGTTCCCACCGAGAAGTAGGGGCCGACCCGTCAGGAATGTTGGAAAATAATACATTCGAGATGCTAAATTGTCTTAGGTTAGGATATATAACGCTATAGACGTATATAATGTCCCCACCGAGACGTACAGGCCGACATGACCGGGATTTTGTAAAACATTACCAGCGAGGGTCTAGATGGGTTAGGCTATGTTATATTCTGTTATAGACGTGTATAATATTCCCACCGAGAAGTAGAGGCCGATCCGCCAGGAATGTTGGTAAATACTACATCCGAGACGTTAGGTTGCCCTATTTTGGGATATATAACGTTATAGACGTATATACTGCCCCACCGAGACGTACGGGCCGACAGGACCGGCATTCTGTAAAACATTATCACCGAGGGGCAAGATGGGTTAGGTTCGGTTATATTACGATATAGACTTATATAATGTTCCCACCGAGAAGTAGGGTCCGACCTGCCAGGGATGTTGGTAAATACTACACCCGAGATGTTAGGTTGCCTCAGGTTGGGATATATAACGGTATAGAAGTATATAATGTCCCCACTGAGACGTACGGGACGACACGAACGGGATTCTGTAAAACATTATCACCGAGGGGCTAGATGGGTTAGGTTAAGTTATATTACGATATAGACTTATATAATGTTCCCACCGAGAAGTAGGGGCCGACCCGCCACGAATGTTGGAAAATACTACATCCGAGGTATTAGGCTGCCTTAGCTTAGAATATATAACGCTATAGACGTATATAATGTCCCAACCGAGACGTACGGGACGACACGAACGGGATTCTGCAAAACATTACCAGCGAGGGGCTAGATGTTAGTTTAGGTTATATAACGCTATAGAGGTATATAATGTTCCCACCGAAACGTACGGGACGACGCGAACGGGATTCTGTAACACATTATCACCGCGGGGCAAGATAGGTTAGGTTAGGTTATATTACGATATAGAGGAGACGTACGGGACGACACGAACGGGATTCTGTAAAACATTACCAGCGACAGGCTAGGTTAGTTAGGTAAGGTTATGTTACGTCATAGACATATATAATGTTCCCACCGCGAAGTAGTGTCCGACCCGGCAGGAATGTTGGAAAATACTACATTCGAGATGCTAGGTTGCCTTAGGTTGGGATATATAACTTTATAGATGTGCATAATTTCCCCATGGAGAAGTACGGGCCGACACGACCGGTATTCTGTAAAACATTACAAGCGAGGCGTTAGATGGGTTAGGTTAGGTTATATTATGTTATAGACGTACATAATGTTCCCACCGAGAAGTAGGGGCCGACCCGCCAGGAATGTTGGAAAATACTACGTCCGAAGTGTTACGCTTCCTTAGGTTGGGATATATAACGTTATAGACGTGCTTAATGTACCCACCGAGAAGTACGGGCCGACACGCACGTGATTCTGTAAAACATTACCAGTCAGGTGCTTGATGGGTTAGGTTAGGTTATATTACGTTATAGACGTATATTATGCTCCCACTGAGAAGTAGGGGTCGACCCGCCAGGAATGTTGGAAAAAGCTACATCCGTGGTGTTAGGCTGCCTTAGTTTAGGATATATAACGCTATAGACGTATATAATGTCCCAACCGAGACGTACGGGACGACACGAACGGGATTCTGTAAAACATTATCACCGAGGGGCTAGATGCGTTAGGTTAGGTTATATTACGTTATAGACGTATATAATGTTCCCACCGAGAAGTACGGAACGACATGAACGGGATTCTGTAAAACATTATCACCGAGGGGCTAGATGGGTTAGGTTAGGTTATATTACGTTATAGACGTATATAATGTTCCCACCGAGAAGTAGGGGCCGACACGCCAGGAATGTAAAATACTACATCCGAGATGTTAGCCTGCCTAAGGTTAGGATATATAACGCTATAGACGTATATAATGTCCCCACCGAGACGTACAGGCCGACACGAAGGGGATTCTCAAAAACATTACCCGCGAGGGGCTAGATGGGTTAGGTTAGGTTACATTACATTATAGACGTATATAATGTTCCCACCAAGAAGTAGGGGCCGACACGGCAGGAATGTAAGAAAATACTACATCCGAGGTGTTAGGCTGCCTTAGGTTAGGATATATAACGCTATAGACGTATATAATGTCCCCAACGAGACGTAAGGGAAGACACGGACTGGATTCTGTAAAACATTATCACCGAGGGGCTAGATGGGTTAGGTTAAGTTATATTACGTTATAGACGTATATAATGTTCCCACCGAGAAGTAGAGGCTGATACGCGAGGAATGTTGTAAAATACTGCATCCGAGATGTTAGCCTGCCTTAAGTTAGGATATATAACGCTATAGACGTATGTAATGTCCCCAACGAGACGTACGGGACGACACGAACGGGATTCTGTAAAACATTACCAGGAAGGGGCTAGATGGGTTAGGTTAGGTTATACTATGTTATAGACGTATATAATGTTCCCACCGAGAAGTAGGGTCCGACACGCCAGGAATGTTGGAAAATACTACATCCGAGCTGTTAGGCTGCCTTAAGTTAGCATATGTAACGCTGTGGACGTATATAATGTCCCAAACGAGACTTACGGGACGACACGAACGGGATTTTATAAAACATTTCCAGCGAGGGGCTAGATGGGTTAGGTTAAGTTATATTAGGTTATAGACGTATATAATGTTCCCACCGAGAAGTAGGGGCCGATCCGCCAGGAATCTTGTAAAATACTACATTCGAGATGCTAGGTTGCCTTAGGTTGGGATATATAACGTTATAGACGTGCATAATGTTCCCACCGAGAAGTACGGGCCGACACGAACGGGATTCTGTAAAACATTACCAGCGAGGGGCTAGATGGCTTAGGGTAGGTTATGATACGTTATAGACGTATATATTGTTCCCACCGAGAAGTAGGGGCCGACCGGCCAGGAATGTTGGAAAATACTACAGTCGAGAAGTTAGGCTGCCTTAGGTTGGGATATATAACGCTATAGACGTATGTAATGTCCCCAACGAGACGTACGGGACGACACGAACGGGTTTCTGTAAAACATTACCAGGAAGGAGCTAGATGGGTTAGCTTAGGTTATATTATGTTATAGACGTATATAATGTTCCCACCGAGAAGTAGGGTCCGACACGCCAGGAGTGTTGGTAAATACCACAGCCGAGATGTAAGGTTGCCTCCGGTTGGGATATATAACGTTATAGACCTATATAATGTCCCCACCGAGAAGTACGGGCCGACACGAACGGGATTCTGTAAAACATTACCAGCGAGGGGCTATATGGGTTAGGTTAGGTTATATTACGTTATAGGCGTATATAATGTTCCCACCGAGAAGTAGGGGCCGACCCGCCAGGAATGTTGGAAAATACTACATCCGAGGTGTTAGGCTGCCTTAGGTTAGGATATATAACGCGATAGACGTATATAATGTCCCAACCGAGACGTACGGGACGACAAGAACGGGATTCTGTAAAACGTTATCACCGAGGGGCTAGATGGGTTAGGTTAGGTTACGTTACGTTATAGACGTATATAATGTTCCCACCGAGAAGTAGGGGCCGATCCGCCAGGAATGTTGTAAAATACTACATCCGAGATGTTAGCCTGCCTTAGGTTAGGATATATAACGTTATAGACGTGCATAATGTTCCCACCGAGAAGTACGGGCCGACACGAACGGGATTCTGTAAAACATTACCAGCGAGGGGCTAGATGGCTTAGGTTAGGTTATGATACGTTATAGACGTATATTATGTTGCCACTGAGAAGTAGGGGCCGATACGCCAGGAATGTTGTAAAATACTACATCCGAGATGTTAGCCTGCCTAAGGTTAGGATATATAACGCTATAGACGTATATTGTCCCCACCGAGACGTACAGGCCGACACGAACGGGATTCTCTAAAACATTACCCGCGAGGGGCTAGATGGGTTAGGTTAGGTTACATTACGTTATAGACGTATATAATGTTCCCACCGAGACGTAGGGGTCGACCCTACAGGAATGTTGGGAAATACTACATTCGAGATTCTAGGTTGCCTTAGGTTGGGATATATAACGTTATAGACGTGCTTAATGTACCCACCGAGAAGTACGGGCCGACACGAACGTGATTCTGTAAAGCATTACCAGTCAGGTGCTTGATGGGTTAGGTTAGGTTATATTACGTTATAGACGTATATTATGCTCCCACTGAGAAGTAGGGGCCGACCCGCCAGGAATGTTGGAAAATACTACATCCGAGGTGTTAGGCTGCCTCAGGTTAGGGTATATAACGCTATAGACGTATATAATGTACCCACCGAGAAGTAGGGGCCGTTCCGCCAGGTATGTTGTATAATAATACATCCGAGATGTTATCTTGCCTTAGGTTAGGATATATAACGCTATAGACGTATATATTATCCCAACCGAGACGTACGGTACGACACGTACGGGATTCTCTAAAACATTACCAGCGAGGGGCTGGATTGGTTAGGTTAGGTTATGTTACGTCATAGTCGTATATAATGTTACCACCGAGACGTAGGGGTCGACCCGCCAGGAATGTTGGAAAATACTACATCCGATGTGTTAGGCTGCCTTAGGTTAGGATATATAACGCGATAGACGTATATAATGTCCCAACCGAGACGTACGGGACGACACGAACGGAATTCTGTAAAACATTACCAGCGAGGGGCTAGATTAGCTAGGTAAGGTTATGTTACGTCATAGACGTATATAATGTTCCCACCGAGAAGTAGGGTCCGACCCGCCAGGAATGTTGGTAAATACTACATCCGAGATGTTAGGTTGCCTCAGGTTGGGATATATAAAGTTATGGACGTATATAATGTACCCACCGATACGTACGGGACGACACGAACGGGATTCTGTAAAACATTACCAGCGAGGGGCTAGATGGCTTAGGTTAGGTTATGATACGTTATAGACGTATATTATGTTGCCACTGAGAAGTAGGGGCCGATACGCCAGGAATGTTGTAAAATACTACATTCGAGATGCTAGGTTGCCTTAGGTTGTGATATATAACGTTATAGACGTGCATAATGTTCCCACCGAGAAGTACGGGCCGACACGAACGGGATTCTGTAAAACATTACCAGCGAGGGGCTAGATGGCTTAGGGTAGGTTATGATACGTTATAGACGTATATAATGTTCCCACCGAGAAGTAGGGGCCGACCGGCCAGGAATGTCGGTAAATACTACATTCGAGATGTTAGGTTGCCTTAGATTGAGATATATAACATTATAGACGTATATAATATCCCAACCGAGATGTTCGGGCCGACACGCCCGGGATTCTTTAGAACTACCACCGAGGTGCAAAATGGGTTAGGTTAGGTTATATTAAGTTATAGACGTATATAATGTTCCCACGGAGAAGTAGGGGATATAATGTACCCGCCAGGAATGTTGGAAAATACTACACCCGAGATGTTAGGTTGCCTCAGGTTGGGATATGTAACGTTATAGAAGTTTATAATGTCCCCACCGAGACGTACGGGACGACGCGAACGGGATTCTGTGAAACATTACCAGCGAGGGGCTAGATGCGTTAGGTTAGGTTATGTTGCGTTATAGACGTATATAATATTCCCACCGAGAAGTAGGGGCCGACCCGCCAGGAATGTTGGAAAATACTACATCCGAGAAGTTAGGCTGCCGTAGGTTAGGATATATAACGCTATAGACGTATATAATGTCCCAACCGAGACTTACAGGACGACACGAACGGGATTCTGTAAAACATTACCAGCGAGGGGCTAGAAGGGTTAGGTTAGGTTATATTACGTTATAGACGTATATAATGTTCCCACCGAGAAGCAGGGGCGACCCGTCAGGAATGTTGGAAAATAATACATTCGAGATGCTAGGTTGTCTTAGGTTGGGATATATAATGTTATAGACGTGCATAATGTCCCCACCGAGAAGTACGGGCCGACACGACCGGGATTCTGTTAAACATTACCAGCGAGGGGCTAGATTGGTTAGGATAGGTTATGTTACGTCATAGACGTATATAATGATCCCACCGAGGAATAGGGTCCGACCCGCCAGGAATGTTGTTAAATACTACACGCGAGATGGTAGGTTGCCTCAGGTTGGGATATATAACATTACAGAAGTATATAATGTCCCCACCGAGGCGTAAGGGACGACACGAACGGGATTCTGTAAAACATTACCAGCGAGGGGCTAAATGGGTTAGGTTAGGCTATATTACGATGTAGACGTATATAATGTTCCCACCGAGAAGTCGTGGCCGACCCGTCAGGAATGTCGGTAAATCCTACATTCGAGATGTTAGGTTGCCTTAGATTGGGATATATATCGTTAGAGACGTATATAATATCCCAACCGAGACGTACGGGACGACACGAACGGGATTCTGTAAAACATTATCACCGAGGTGCTAGATGGGTTAGGTTAGGTTATATTGCGTTGTAGACGTATATAATGTTGCCACCGAGGAGTAGGGGCCGACCCGCCAGGAATGTTGGAAAATACTACATCTGAGGTGTTAGGCTGCCTTAGGTTAGGGTATATAACGCTATAGACGTATATAATATACCAGCCGAGACGTACGGGACGACACGAACGGGATTCTGTAAAACATTACAAGCGAAGGGCTAAATGCGTTAGGTTAGGTTATGTAACGCATGTAGACGTACATAATGTCCCCTACGGAGAAGTACGGGCCGACACGACCCGGATTCTGTAAAACATTTCCAGCGAGGGGCTGGATGCGTTAGGTTAAGTTATATCATGTTATAGACGTATATAATGTTCCCACCGAGAAGTAGGGGCCGACCCGCAATGAATGTTGGAAAATACTACATCCGAGATGTTAGGTTGCCTTAGGTTGGGATATATAACATTATAGACGTATTTAATATCCCAACCGAGATGTTCGGGCCGACACGCCCGGGATTCTGTAAAACTACCACCGAGGTGCAAAATGGGTTAGGTTAGGCTATATTACGATGTAGACGTATATAATGTTCCCGCCGAGAAGTAGTGGCCGACCCGTCAGGAATGTCGGTAAATACTACATTCGAGATGTTAGGTTGCCTTAGATTGGGAAATATAACGCTATAGACGTATATAATGTCCCAACCGAGACGTATGGTACGACGCGAATGGGATTCTGTAAAACATTACCAGCGAGGGGCTAGATGGGTTAGGATAGGTTATATTATGTTATAGACGAATATAATGTTCCCACCGACAAGTAGGGTCCGACCCGCCAGGAATGTTGGAAAATACTAGATCCGAGGTGTTAGGCTGCCTTAGGTTAGGATATATAACGCTATAGACGTATGTAATGTCCCCAACGAGACGTACGGGACGACACGACCGGCATTCTGTAAAACATTATCACCGACGGGCAAGATGGCTTAGGTTTGGTTATATTACGATATAGACGTATATAATGTTCCCACCGAGAAGTAGGGTCCGACCCGCCAGGAATGTCGGTAAATACTACATTCGAGATGTTAGGTTGCCTTAGATTGGGATATATAACATTATAGACGTATATAATATCCCAACCGAGATGTTCGGGCCGACACGCCCGGGATTCTGTAAAACTAGAACCGAGGTGCAAAATGGGTTAGGTTAGGCTATATTACGATGTAAACGTATATAATGTTCCCACCGAGAAGTAGTGGCCGACCCGTCAGGAATGTCGGTAAATACTACATTCGAGATGTTAGGTTGCCTTAGATTGGGAAATATAACGTTATAGACGTATATAATGTCCCAACCGAGACGTACGGGACGACACGAACGGGATTCTGTAAAACATTACCAGCGAGGGGCTAGATGGGTTAGGTTAGGTTATATTAAGTTACAGACGTATATAATGTTCCCACCGAGAAGTAGGGGCCGACCCGCCAGGAGTGTTGGAAAATACTACATCCGAGGTGTTAGGCTGCCTTAGCTTAGGATATATAACGCTATAGACGTATATAATGTCCCAACCGAGACGTATGGGACGACGCGAACGGGATTCTGTAAAACATTACCAGCGAGGGGCTAGATGGGTTAGGATAGGTTATATTATGTTATAGACGTATATAATGTTCCCACAGAGAAGTAGGGGCCGACACGCCAGGAATGTTGGAAAATACTACATCCGAGCTGTTAGGCTGCCTTAATTTAGCATATATAACGCTATAGACGTATATAATGTCCCAACCGAGACGTACGGGACGACGCGAGCGGGATTCTGTAAAACATTACCACCGAGGGGCTATGTGCGTTAGGTTAGGTTATATTACGTGATAGACGTGTATAATGTTCTCACCGAGAAGTAGAGGCCGATCCGCCAGGAATGTTGCAAAATACTACATCCGAGGTGTTAGCATGCCTTAGGTTAGGATGTATAACGTTATAGACGTATATAATGTCCCAACCGAGACGTACAGGCCGACATGACCGGGATTCTGTAAAGCATTACCAGCGAGGGGCTAGATGTGTTAGGTTAGGTTATGTAACGCTGTAGACGTACATAATGTCCCCACGGAGAAGTACAGGCCGACACGACTCGGATTCTGTAAACCATTACCAGGGAGGGGCTAGATGGGTTAGGTTAGGTTATATTACGTTATAGACGTATATAATGTTCCCACCGAGAAGTAGGGGCCGACCCGTCAGGAATGTTGGAAAATAATACATTCGAGATGCTAAATTGTCTTAGGTTAGGATATATAACGCTATAGACGTATATAATGTCCCCACCGAGACGTACAGGCCGACATGACCGGGATTTTGTAAAACATTACCAGCGAGGGTCTAGATGGGTTAGGCTATGTTATATTCTGTTATAGACGTGTATAATATTCCCACCGAGAAGTAGAGGCCGATCCGCCAGGAATGTTGGTAAATACTACATCCGAGACGTTAGGTTGCCCTATTTTGGGATATATAACGTTATAGACGTATATACTGCCCCACCGAGACGTACGGGCCGACAGGACCGGCATTCTGTAAAACATTATCACCGAGGGGCAAGATGGGTTAGGTTCGGTTATATTACGATATAGACTTATATAATGTTCCCACCGAGAAGTAGGGTCCGACCTGCCAGGAATGTTGGAAAATACTACGTCCGAAGTGTTACGCTTCGTTAGGTTGGGATATATAACGTTATAGACGTGCTTAATGTACCCACCGAGAAGTACGGGCCGACACGCACGTGATTCTGTAAAACATTACCAGTCAGGTGCTTGATGGGTTAGGTTAGGTTATATTACGTTATAGACGTATATTATGCTCCCACTGAGAAGTAGGGGTCGACCCGCCAGGAATGTTGGAAAAAGCTACATCCGTGGTGTTAGGCTGCCTTAGTTTAGGATATATAACGCTATAGACGTATATAATGTCCCAACCGAGACGTACGGGACGACACGAACGGGATTCTGTAAAACATTATCACCGAGGGGCTAGATGGGTTAGGTTAGGTTATATTACGTTATAGACGTATATAATGTTCCCACCGAGAAGTACGGAACGACATGAACGGGATTCTGTAAAACATTATCACCGAGGGGCTAGATGGGTTAGGTTAGGTTATATTACGTTATAGACGTATATAATGTTCCCACCGAGAAGTAGGGGCCGACACGCCAGGAATGTAAAATACTACATCCGAGATGTTAGCCTGCCTATGGTTAGGATATATAACGCTATAGACGTATATAATGTCCCCACCGAGACGTACAGGCCGACACGAAGGGGATTCTCAAAAACATTACCCGCGAGGGGCTAGATGGGTTAGGTTAGGTTACATTACATTATAGACGTATATAATGTTCCCACCAAGAAGTAGGGGCCGACACGGCAGGAATGTAAGAAAATACTACATCCGAGGTGTTAGGCTGCCTTAGGTTAGGATATATAACGCTATAGACGTATATAATGTCCCCAACGAGACGTAAGGGAAGACACGGACTGGATTCTGTAAAACATTATCACCGAGGGGCTAGATGGGTTAGGTTAAGTTATATTACGTTATAGACGTATATAATGTTCCCACCGAGAAGTAGAGGCTGATACGCGAGGAATGTTGTAAAATACTACAGCCGAGATGTAAGGTTGCCTCCGGTTGGGATATATAACGTTATAGACCTATATAATGTCCCCACCGAGAAGTACGGGCCGACACGAACGGGATTCTGTAAAACATTACCAGCGAGGGGCTATATGGGTTAGGTTAGGTTATATTACGTTATAGGCGTATATAATGTTCCCACCGAGAAGTAGGGGCCGACCCGCCAGGAATGTTGGAAAATACTACATCCGAGGTGTTAGGCTGCCTTAGGTTAGGATATATAACGCGATAGACGTATATAATGTCCCAACCGAGACGTACGGGACGACAAGAACGGGATTCTGTAAAACGTTATCACCGAGGGGCTAGATGGGTTAGGTTAGGTTACGTTACGTTATAGACGTATATAATGTTCCCACCGAGAAGTAGGGGCCGATCCGCCAGGAATGTTGTAAAATACTACATCCGAGATGTTAGCCTGCCTTAGGTTAGGATATATAACGTTATAGACGTGCATAATGTTCCCACCGAGAAGTACGGGCCGACACGAACGGGATTCTGTAAAACATTACCAGCGAGGGGCTAGATGGCTTAGGTTAGGTTATGATACGTTATAGACGTATATTATGTTGCCACTGAGAAGTAGGGGCCGATACGCCAGGAATGTTGTAAAATACTACATCCGAGATGTTAGCCTGCCTAAGGTTAGGATATATAACGCTATAGACGTATATTGTCCCCACCGAGACGTACAGGCCGACACGAACGGGATTCTCTAAAACATTACCCGCGAGGGGCTAGATGGGTTAGGTTAGGTTACATTACGTTATAGACGTATATAATGTTCCCACCGAGACGTAGGGGTCGACCCTACAGGAATGTTGGGAAATACTACATTCGAGATTCTAGGTTGCCTTAGGTTGGGATATATAACGTTATAGACGTGCTTAATGTACCCACCGAGAAGTACGGGCCGACACGAACGTGATTCTGTAAAGCATTACCAGTCAGGTGCTTGATGGGTTAGGTTAGGTTATATTACGTTATAGACGTATATTATGCTCCCACTGAGAAGTAGGGGCCGACCCGCCAGGAATGTTGGAAAATACTACATCCGAGGTGTTAGGCTGCCTCAGGTTAGGGTATATAACGCTATAGACGTATATAATGTACCCACCGAGAAGTAGGGGCCGTTCCGCCAGGTATGTTGTATAATAATACATCCGAGACGTTATCTTGCCTTAGGTTAGGATATATAACGCTATAGACGTATATATTATCCCAACCGAGACGTACGGTACGACACGTACGGGATTCTCTAAAACATTACCAGCGAGGGGCTGGATTGGTTAGGTTAGGTTATGTTACGTCATAGTCGTATATAATGTTACCACCGAGACGTAGGGGTCGACCCGCCAGGAATGTTGGAAAATACTACATCCGATGTGTTAGGCTGCCTTAGGTTAGGATATATAACGCGATAGACGTATATAATGTCCCAACCGAGACGTACGGGACGACACGAACGGAATTCTGTAAAACATTACCAGCGAGGGGCTAGATTAGCTAGGTAAGGTTATGTTACGTCATAGACGTATATAATGTTCCCACCGAGAAGTAGGGTCCGACCCGCCAGGAATGTTGGTAAATACTACATCCGAGATGTTAGGTTGCCTCAGGTTGGGAAATATAAAGTTATGGACGTATATAATGTACCCACCGATACGTACGGGACGACACGAACGGGATTCTGTAAAACATTACCAGCGAGGGGCTAGATGGCTTAGGTTAGGTTATGATACGTTATAGACGTATATTATGTTGCCACTGAGAAGTAGGGGCCGATACGCCAGGAATGTTGTAAAATACTACATCCGAGATGTTAGCCTGCCTAAGGTTAGGATATATAACGCTATAGACGTATATAATGTCCCCACCGAGACGTACAGGCCGACACGAACGGGATTCTCTAAAACATTACCCGCGAGGGGCTAGATGGGTTAGGTTCGGTTACATTACGTTATAGACGTATATAATGTTCCCACCGAGAAGTAGGGGCCGACACGACAGGAATGTAGGAAAATACTACATCCGAGGTGTTAGTTTGCCTCCGGTTGGAATACATAAAGTTATAGGCGTATATAATGTCCCCAACGAGACGTAAGGGAAGACACGAGAGGGATTCTGTAAAACATTATCACCGAGGACCTACATGGGTTATGTTAGGTTATATTACGTTATAGACGTATATAATGTTCCCACCGAAAAGTAGGGGCCGACGCGCCAGGAATGTTGGAAAATACTATATCCGAGGTGTTAGGCTGCCTTAGGTTAGGATATATAATGCTATAGATGTATATAATGTCACCACCGAGAAGTACGGGCCGACACGAACGGGATTCTGTAAAACATTACCAGCGAGGGGCTAGATGGCTTAGGTTAGGTTATGATACGTTATAGACGTATATTATGTTGCCACTGAGAAGTAGGGGCCGATACGCCAGGAATGTTGTAAAATACTACATCCGAGATGTTAGCCTGCCTAAGGTTAGGATATATAACGCTATAGACGTATATAATGTCCCCACCGAGACGTACAGGCCGACACGAACGGGATTCTCTAAAACATTACCCGCGAGGGGCTAGATGGGTTAGGTTCGGTTACATTACGTTATAGACGTATATAATGTTCCCACCGAGAAGTACGGAACGACATGAACGGGATTCTGTAAAACATTACCAGCGAGGGGCTAGATGGGTTAGGTTAGGTTATATTATGGTATAGAAGCATATAATGTTCCCAGCGAGAAGTAGGGGCCAACACGGCAGGAATGTTGGTAAATACTACATCCGAGAAGTTAGGTTGCCTCAGGTTGGTATATATGAAGTTATAGACGTATATAATGTACCCACCGAGACGGAAGGGACGACACGAACGGGATTCTGTAAAACATTATCACCGCGGGGCTAGATGGGTTAGGTTAGGTTATATTATATTATAGACGTACATAATGTTCCCACCGATAAGTAGGGGCCGACACGCCAGGAATGTTGGAAAATACTACATCCGAGCTGTTAGTCTGCCTTAAGTTAGCATATGTAACGCTATAGATGTATATAATGTCCCAAACGAGACGTACGGGACGACACGAACGGGATTTTATAAAACATTTCCAGCGAAGGGCTAGATGGGCTAGGTTAAGTTATATTACGTTATAGACGTACATAATGTTCCCACCGAGAAGTACGGAACGACATGAACGGGATTCTGTAAAACATTATCACCGAGGGGCTAGATGGGTTAGGTTAAGTTATATTACGTTATAGACGTATATAATGTTCCCACCGAGAAGTAGAGGCTGATACGCGAGGAATGTTGTAAAATACTGCATCCGAGATGTTAGCCTGCCTTAGGTTAGGATATATAACGCTATAGACGTATGTAATGTCCCCAACGAGACGTACGGGACGACACGAACTGGATTCTGTAAAACATTACCAGGAAGGGGCTAGATGGGTCAGGTTAGGTTATACTATGTTATAGACGTATATAATGTTCCCACCGAGAAGTAGGGTCCGACACGCCAGGAATGTTGGAAAATACTACATCCGAGCTGTTAGGCTGCCTTAAGTTAGCATATGTAACGCTGTGGACGTATATAATGTCCCAAACGAGACTTACGGGACGACACGAACGGGATTTTATAAAACATTTCCAGCGAGGGGCTAGATGGGTTAGGTTAAGTTATATTAGGTTATAGACGTATATAATGTTCCCACCGAGAAGTAGGGGCCGATCCGCCAGGAATGTTGTAAAATACTACATTCGAGATGCTAGGTTGCCTTAGGTTGGGATATATAACGTTATAGACGTGCATAATGTTCCCACCGAGAAGTACGGGCCGACACGAACGGGATTCTGTAAAACATTACCAGCGAGGGGCTAGATGGCTTAGGGTAGGTTATGATACGTTATAGACGTATATAATGTTCCCACCGAGAAGTAGGGGCCGACCGGCCAGGAATGTTGGAAAATACTACATTCGAGAAGTTAGGCTGCCTTAGGTTGGGATATATAACGCTATAGACGTATGTAATGTCCCCAACGAGACGTACGGGACGACACGAACGGGATTCTGTAAAACATTACCAGGAAGGAGCTAGATGGGTTAGCTTAGGTTATATTATGTTATAGACGTATATAATGTTCCCACCGAGAAGTAGGGGCCGACACGACAGGAATGTAGGAAAATACTACATCCGAGGTGTTAGTTTGCCTCCGGTTGGAATACATAAAGTTATAGGCGTATATAATGTCCCCAACGAGACGTAAGGGAAGACACGAGAGGGATTCTGTAAAACATTATCACCGAGGACCTACATGGGTTATGTTAGGTTATATTACGTTATAGACGTATATAATGTTCCCACCGAAAAGTAGGGGCCGACGCGCCAGGAATGTTGGAAAATACTATATCCGAGGTGTTAGGCTGCCTTAGGTTAGGATATACAATGCTATAGATGTATATACTGTCACCACCGAGAAGTACGGGCCGACACGAACGGGATTCTGTAAAACATTACCCGCGAGGGGCTTTGATGGGTTAGATTAGGTTATATTACGTTATAGACGTATATAATGTTCCCACCGAGAAGTAGGGTCCGACACGCCAGGAGTGTTGGTAAATACTACAGCCGAGACGTAAGGTTGCCTTAGGTTGGGATATATAACGTTATAGACCTATATAATGTCCCCACCGAGAAGTACGGGTCGACACGAACGGGATTCTGTAAAACATTACCAGCGAGGGGCTAGATGGGTTAGGTTAGGTTATATTACGTTATAGACGTATATAATGTCCCAACCGAGACGTACGGGACGACACGAACGGGATTCTGTAAAACATTACCAGCGAGGGGCTAGATGGGTTAGGTTAGGTTACGTTACGTTATAGACGTATATAATATTCCCACCGAGAAGTAGGGGCCGATCCGCCAGGAATGTTGTAAAATACTACATCCGAGATGTTAGCCTGCCTTAGGTTAGGATATATAACGCTATAGACGTATCTAATATCCCAACCGGGACGTACGGGACGACACGTACGGGATTCTGTAAAACATTACCAGCGAGGGACTAGATTGGTTAGGTTAGGTTATGATACGTTATAGACGTATATTATGTTGCCACTGAGAAGTAGGGGCCGATACGCCAGGAATGTTGTAAAATACTACATCCGAGATGTTAGCCTGCCTAAGGTTAGGATATATAACGCTATAGACGTATATAATGTCCCCACCGAGAAGTACGGGCCGACACGAACGGGATTCTGTAAAACATTACCCGCGAGGGGCTAGATGGGTTAGGTTAGGTTATATTACGATATAGACGTATATAATGTTCCCACCGAAAAGTAGGGGCCGACCCGCCAGGAATGTTGTATAATAATACATCCGAGATGTTATCTTGCCTTAGGTTAGGATATATAACGCTATAGACGTATATATTATCCCAACCGAGACGTACGGGACGACACGTACGGGATTCTCTAAAACATTACCAGCGAGGGGCTAGATTGGTTAGGTGAGGTTATGTTACGTCATAGTCGTATATAATGTTACCACCGAGACGTAGGGGTCGACCCGCCAGGAATGTTGGAAAATACTACATCCGATGTGTTAGGCTGCCTTAGGTTAGGATATATAACGCGATAGACGTATATAATGTCCCAACCGAGACGAACGGGACGACACGAACGGAATTCTGCAAAACATTACCAGCGAGGGGCTAGATTAGTTAGGTAAGGTTATGTTACGTCATAGACGTATATAATGTTCCCACCGAGATGTAGGGTCCGACCCGCCAGGAATGTTGGTAAATACTACATCCGAGATGTTAGGTTGCCTCAGGTTGGGATATATAAAGTTATGGACGTATATAATGTACCCACCAATACGTACGGGACGACACGAACTGGATTCTGTAAAACACTACCAGCGAGGGGCTAGATGGCTTAGGTTAGGTTATGATACGTTATAGACGTATATTATGCTGCCACTGAGAAGTAGGGGCCGATACGCCAGGAATGTTGTAAAATACAACATCCGAGATGTTAGCCTGCCT
This sequence comes from Xylocopa violacea, assembly GCA_963969225.1. Taxonomy (NCBI): domain Eukaryota; kingdom Metazoa; phylum Arthropoda; class Insecta; order Hymenoptera; family Apidae; genus Xylocopa; species Xylocopa violacea. Next base: position 14,019,533 of record CAXAJV010000016.1, on the reverse strand, counting down.
AAGGTTAGGATATATAACGCTATAGACGTATATAATGTCCCCACTGAGACGTACAGGCCGACACGAACGGGATTCCCCAAAAACATTACCCGCGAGGGACTAGATGGGTTAGGTTCGGTTACATTACGTTATAGACGTATATAATGTTCCCACGGAGAAATAGGGGCCGACACGACAGGAATGTAGGAAAATACTACATCCGAGGTGTTAGTTTGCCTCCGGTTGGAATATATAAAGTTATAGGCGTATATAATGTCCCCAACGAGACGTAAGGGAAGACACGAGAGGGATTCTGTAAAACATTATCACCGAGGCGCTAGATGGGTTAGGTTAGGTTATATTACGTTATAGACGTATATAATGTTCCCACCGAAAAGTAGGGGCCGACGCGCCAGGAATGTTGGAAAATACTACATCCGAGGTGTTAGGCTGCCTTAGGTTAGGATATATAACGCTATAGATGTATATAATGTCACCACCGAGAAGTACGGGCCGACACGAACGGGATTCTGCAAAACATTACCCGCGAGGGGCTAGATGGGTTAGGTTAGGTTATATTACGTTATAGACGTATATAATGTTCCCACCGAGAAGTAGGGGCCGATCCGCCAGGAATGTTGTAAAATACTACATCCGAGATGTTAGCCTGCCTTAGGTTAGGATATATAACGCTATAGACGTATGTAATGTCCCCACCGAGACGTACGGGCCGACACGACCGGCATTCTGTAAAATATTATCACCGAGGGGCAAGATGGGTTAGGTTAGGTTATATTACGATATAGACGTATATAATGTTCCCACCGAGAAGTAGGGGCCGACCCGCCAGGAATGTTGGAAAATACTACATCCGAGGTGTTAGGTTGCCTTAGGTTAGGATATATAACGTTATGGACGTATATAATGTACCCACCGATACGTACGGGACGACACGAATGGTATTCTGTAAAACATTACCAGCGAGGTGTTCGATTGGTTAGGTTAGGTCATGTTACGTCATAGACGTATATGATGTTCCCACCGAGAAGTAGGGTCCGACACGCCAGGAATGTTGGAAAATACTACATCCGAGGTGTTAGGCTGCCTTAGGTTAGGATATATATCGCTATAGACGTATATAATGTCCCCAACGAGACGTACGGGACGACACGAACGGGATTCTGTAAAACATTATCACCGACGGGCTAGATGGGTTAGGTTAGGTTATATTACGTTATAGACGTATATATTGTTCCCACCGAGAAGAAGGGGCCGACCTGCCAGGAATGTTGGAAAATACTACATTCGAGAAGTTATCTTGCCTTAGGTTAGGATATATAACGCTATAGACATATATAATGTCACAACCGAGACGTACGGGCCGACACGAACGGGATTCTGTAAAACATTACCCGCGAGGGGCTAGATGGGTTAGGTTAGGTTATATTACGTTGTAGACGTGTATAATGCTCCCACCGAGAAGTAGGCGTCGATACGCCAGGAATGTTTTAAAATACTACATCCGAGATGTTAGCCTGCCTTAGGTTAGGATATCTAACGCTATAGACGTATATAATGTTCCCAACGAGAGGTACGGGACGACACGAACGGGATTCTCTAAAAGATTATCACCGAGGGGCTAGGTGGGATAGGTTAGGTTAAATTACGTTATAGACGTATATAATGTTCCCACCGAGAAGTAGGGGCCGACACGCCAGGTATGTTGTAAAGTACTACATCCGAGATGTTAGGTTGCTTCAGGTTGAGATATATAACGTTATAGACGTATATAATGTCCCCAACGAGAGGTACGGGACGACACGAACGGGATTCTGTAAAACATAATCACCGAGGGGCTAGATGGGTTAGGTTATGTTATGTTACGTTATAGACGTATATAATGTTCCCACCGAGAGGTAGGGGCCGACCTGCCAGGAATGTTGGAAAATACTACATTAGAGAAGTTATCTTGCCTTAGGTTAGGATATATAACGCTATAGACGTATATAATATCCCAACCGAGACGTACGGGACGACACGTACGGTATTCTGTAAAACATTACCAGCGAGGTTTTCGATTGGTTAGGTTAGGTCATGTTACGTCATAGACGTATATGATGTTCCCACCGAGACGTAGGGGCCGACGCGCCAGGAATGATGGAAAATACTGCATTCGAGATGCTAGGTTGCCTTAGGTTGGGATATATAACGATATAGACGTGCATAATTTCCCCACCGAGAAGTACGGGCCGACAGGAACGGGATTCTGTAAAACATTACCAGCGAGGGACTAGATGGGTTAGGTTAGGTTATGATACGTTGTAGACGTATATATTGTTCCCACCGAGATGTAGGGGCCGACACGCCAGGAATGTTTGAAAATACTAAATCCGAGGTGTTAGGCTGCCTTAGGTTAGGATATATAACGCTATAGACATATATAATGTCACAACCGAGACGTACGGGACGACACGAACGGGATTCTGTAAAACATTACCAGCGAGTGGCTAGATGGGTTAGATTACGTCATCTTCTGTCATAGATGTATATGATGTTCCCACAGAGAAGTAGAGACCGCTCCGCCAGGAATGTTGTAGAATACTACATCCGAGAAGTTAGGTTGCCTCCGGTTGGGGTATATAACGTTATAGACGTATATAATGTCCCGACCGAGACGTACGATCCGACACGACCGGCATTCTGTAAAACATTATCACCGAGGGGCTAGATGGGTTAGGTTAGGTTATATTACGTTATAGACGTATATAATGTTCCCACCGAGATGTAGGGGCGGACACGCCAGGAATGTTGTACAATACTACATCCGAGGTGTTAGGCTGCCTTAGGTTAGGATATATAACGCTATAGACGTATATAATGTCGCAACCGAGACGTACGGACGACACGAACGGGATTCCGTAAAGCATTACCAGCGAGGGGCTAGATGGGTTAGGTTAGGTTATATTACGTTATAGACGTGTATAATGTTTCCACCGAGAAGTAGGAATCGATACGCCAGGAATGTTGTAAAATACTACATCCGAGATGTTAGCCTGCCTACGGTTAGGATATATAACGCTATAGACGTATATAATGTACCCAACGAGACGTACGGGACGACACGAACGGGATTCTGTAAAACATTATCACCGAGGGGCTAGATGGGTTAGGTTAGGTTATATTACGTTATATACGTATATATTGTTCCCACCGAGAAGTAGGGGCCGACCCGCCAGGAATGTTTGAAAATACTACATCCGAGGTGTTAGGCTGCCTTAGGTTAGGATATATAACGCTATAGACGTATATAATGTCACAACCGAGACGTACGGGACGACACGAACGGGATTCTGTAAAACATTACCAGCGAGTGGCTAGATGGGTTAGATTACGTTATCTTATGTTATAGATATATATGATGTTCCCACCGAGAAGTAGAGATCGATCCGCCAGGAATGTTGTAAAATACTACATCCGAGGTGTTAGGCTGTCTTAGGTTAGTATACATAACGCGATAGACGTATATAATGTCCCAACCGAGACGTACGGGGCGACACGAACGGGATTCTGTAAAACATTACCAGCGAGGTGCTAGATGGGTTAGGTGTGGTTATATTACGTTATAGACGTATATAATGTTCCCACCGAGAAGTAGAGGCCGATCCGGCAGGAAAGTTCTAAAATACTACATCCGAAGTGTTAGGTTGCCTCCGGTTGGGATATATAACGTTATAGACGTATATAATGTCCCCACCGAGACGTACGATCCGACACGACCGGCATTCTGTAAAACATTATCACCGAGGGGCTAGATGGGTTAGATTAGGTTATATAACGTTATAGACGTGTATAATGTTCCCACCGAGAAGTAGGGGTCGATACGCCAGGAATGTTGTAAAATACTACATCCGAGATGTTAGCCTGCCTTAGGTTAGGATATATAACGCTATAGACGTATATAATGTCCCAATCGAGACGTACGGGACGACACGAACGGGATTCTGTAAAACGTTATCACCGAGGGGCTAGATGGGTTAGGTTAGGTTACGTTACGTTATAGACGTATATAATGTTCCCACCGAGAAGTAGGGGCCGATCCGCCAGGAATGTTGTAAAATACTACATCCGAGATGTTAGCCTGCCTTAGGTTAGGATATATAACGCTATAGACGTATCTAATATCCCAACCGAGACGTACGGGACGACACGTACGGGATTCTGTAAAACATTACCAGCGAGGGACTAGATTGGTTAGGTTAGGTTATGGTACGTCATAGACGTATATAATGTTCCCACCGAGACGTAGGGGTCGACCCTACAGGAATGTTGGGAAATACTACATTCGAGATGCTAGGTTGCCTTAGGTTGGGATATATAACGTTATAGACGTGCATAACGTTCGCACCGAGAAGTACGGGCCGACACGAACGGGATTCTGTAAAACATTACCAGCGAGGGGCTAGATTAGTTAGGTAAGGTTATGTTACGTCATAGACGTATATAATGTTCCCACCGAGAAGTAGGGTCCGACCCGCCAGGAATGTTGGTAAATACTACATCCGAGATGTTAGGATGCCTCAGGTTGGGATATATAACGTTATAGACGTATATAATGTCCCCACCGAGACGTACGGGCGGAAACGGCCGAGATCTGTAAAACATGATCACCGAGGGGCCAGATGGGTTAGGATAGGTTATATTACGTTATAGACGTATATAATGTTCCCACCGAGAAGTAGGGGCCGACCCGCCAGGAATGTTTGAAAATACTACATCCGAGGTGTTAGGCTGCCTTAGGTTAGGATATATAACGTTATGGACGTATATAATGTACCCACCGACACGTACGGGACGACACGAACGGGATTCTGTAAAAAATTACCAGCGAGGGGTAGATGGCTTAGGTTAGGTTATGATACGTTATAGACGTATATTATGTTGCCACTGAGAATTAGGGGCCGATACGCCAGGAATGTTGTAAAATACTACATCCGAGATGTTAGCCTGCCTAAAGTTAGGATATATAACGCTATAGACGTATATAATGTCCCCACCGAGACGTACAGGCCGACACGAACGGGATTCTCTAAAACATTACCCGCGAGGGGCTAGATGGGTTAGGTTAGGTTACATTACGTTATAGACGTATATAATGTTCCCACCGAGAAGTAGGGGCCGACACGCCAGGAATGTTGTAAAATACTACATCCGAGATGTTAGCCTGCCTTAGGTTAGGATATATAACGCTATAGACGTATGTAATGTCCCCACCGAGACGTACGGGCCGACACGACCGGCATTCTGTAAAATATTATCACCGAGGGGCAAGATGGGTTAGGTTAGGTTATATTACGATATAGACGTATATAATGTTCCCACCGAGAAGTAGGGGCCGACCCGCCAGGAATGTTGGAAAATACTACATCCGAGGTGTTAGGTTGCCTTAGGTTAGGATATATAACGTTATGGACGTATATAATGTACCCACCGATACGTACGGGACGACACGAACGGGATTCTGTAAAACATTACCAGCGAGGGGCTAGATGGGTTAGGTTAGGTTATGTTACGTTATAGACGTATATAATGTTCCCACCGAGATGTAGGGGCTGACATGCCAGGAATGTTGGAAAATACTACATCCGAGGTGTTAGGCTGCCTTAGGTTAGTATACATAACGCGATAGACGTATATAATGTCCCAACCGAGACGTACGGGGCGACACGAACGGGATTCTGTAAAACATTACCAGCGAGGGGCTAGATGGGTTAGGTTAGGTTATATTACGTTATAGACGTATATATTGTTCCCACCGAGAAGTAGGGGCCGCCCCGCCAGGAATGTTTGAAAATACTACATCCGAGGTGTTAGCCTGCCTTAGGTTAGGATATATAACGCTATAGACGTATCTAATATCCCAACCGAGACGTACGGGACGACACGTACGGGATTCTGTAAAACATTACCAGCGAGGGACTAGATTGGTTAGGTTAGGTTATGGTACGTCATAGACGTATATAATGTTCCCACCGAGACGTAGGGGTCGACCCTACAGGAATGTTGGGAAATACTACATTCGAGATGCTAGGTTGCCTTAGGTTGGGATATATAACGTTATAGACGTGCATAACGTTCGCACCGAGAAGTACGGGCCGACACGAACGGGATTCTGTAAAACATTACCAGCGAGGGGCTAGATTAGTTAGGTAAGGTTATGTTACGTCATAGACGTATATAATGTTCCCACCGAGAAGTAGGTTCCGACCCGCCAGGAATGTTGGTAAATACTACATCCGAGATGTTAGGATGCCTCAGGTTGGGATATATAACGTTATAGACGTATATAATGTCCCCACCGAGACGTACGGGCGGAAACGGCCGAGATCTGTAAAACATGATCACCGAGGGGCCAGATGGGTTAGGATAGGTTATATTACGTTATAGACGTATATAATGTTCCCACCGAGAAGTAGGGGCCGACCCGCCAGGAATGTTTGAAAATACTACATCCGAGGTGTTAGGCTGCCTTAGGTTAGGATATATAACGTTATGGACGTATATAATGTACCCACCGACACGTACGGGACGACACGAACGGGATTCTGTAAAAAATTACCAGCGAGGGGTAGATGGCTTAGGTTAGGTTATGATACGTTATAGACGTATATTATGTTGCCACTGAGAATTAGGGGCCGATACGCCAGGAATGTTGTAAAATACTACATCCGAGATGTTAGCCTGCCTAAAGTTAGGATATATAACGCTATAGACGTATATAATGTCCCCACCGAGACGTACAGGCCGACACGAACGGGATTCTCTAAAACATTACCCGCGAGGGGCTAGATGGGTTAGGTTAGGTTACATTACGTTATAGACGTATATAATGTTCCCACCGAGAAGTAGGGGCCGACACGCCAGGAATGTTGTAAAATACTACATCCGAGATGTTAGCCTGCCTTAGGTTAGGATATATAACGCTATAGACGTATGTAATGTCCCCACCGAGACGTACGGGCCGACACGACCGGCATTCTGTAAAATATTATCACCGAGGGGCAAGATGGGTTAGGTTAGGTTATATTACGATATAGACGTATATAATGTTCCCACCGAGAAGTAGGGGCCGACCCGCCAGGAATGTTGGAAAATACTACATCCGAGGTGTTAGGTTGCCTTAGGTTAGGATATATAACGTTATGGACGTATATAATGTACCCACCGATACGTACGGGACGACACGAACGGGATTCTGTAAAACATTACCAGCGAGGGGCTAGATGGGTTAGGTTAGGTTATGTTACGTTATAGACGTATATAATGTTCCCACCGAGATGTAGGGGCTGACATGCCAGGAATGTTGGAAAATACTACATCCGAGGTGTTAGGCTGCCTTAGGTTAGTATACATAACGCGATAGACGTATATAATGTCCCAACCGAGACGTACGGGGCGACACGAACGGGATTCTGTAAAACATTACCAGCGAGGGGCTAGATTAGTTAGGTAAGGTTATGTTACGTCATAGACGTATATAATGTTCCCACCGAGAAGTAGGGTCCGACCCGCCAGGAATGTTTGTAAATACTACATTCGACATGCTAGGTTGCCTTAGGTTGGGATATATAACGTTATAGACGTGCATAATGTTCCCACCGAGACGTATGGGCCGACACGAACTGGATTCTGTAAAACATTATCACCGAGGGGCTAGATGGCTTAGGTTAGGTTATGATACGTTATAGACGTATATAATGTTCCCACCGAGAAGTAGGGGCCGACCCGCCAGGAATGTTGGAAAATACTACATTCGAGATGCTAGGTTGCCATAGGTTGGGATATATAACGTTATAGACGTGCATAATGTTCCCACCGAGAAGTACGGGCCGACACGACCGGCATTCTGTAAAACATTATCACCGAGGTGCAAGATGGGTTAGGTTAGGTTATATTACGATATAGACGTATATAATGTTCCCACCGAGAAGTAGGGTCCGACCCGCCAGGAATGTTGGAAAATACTACATCCGAGGTGTTAGGTTGCCTTAGGTTAGCATATATAACGTTATGGACGTATATAATGTACCCACCGATACGTACGGGACGACACGAACGCGATTCTGTAAATCATTATCACCAAGGGGCTAGATGGGTTAGGTTAGGTTATATTACGTAATAGACGTATATAGTGTTCCCACCGAGAAGTAGGGGCCGACGCGCCAGGAATGTTGGAAAATACTACATCCGAGGTGTTAGGCTGCCTTAGGTTAGGATATATAACGCCATAGACGAACATAATGTTCCAACCGAGACGTACGGGACGACACGAACGGAATTTTATAAAACATTACCAGCGAGGGGCTAGATGGGTTAGGTTAGGTTATGTTACGTCATAGACTTATATAATGTTCCCACCCAGAAGTAGGTTCCGACCCGCCAGGAATGTTGGAAAATACTAAATTCGAGATGTTAGGTTGCCTTAGGTTGGTATATATAACGTTATAGACGTGCTTAATATACCCACCGAGAAGTACGGGCCGACACGAACGTGATTCTGTAAAACATTACCAGTCAGGTGCTAGATGGCATAGGTTAGGTTATATAACGTTATAGACGTATATTATGCTCCCACTGTGAAGTAGGTGCCGACCCGCCAGGAATGTTGGAAAATACTACATCCGAGGTGTTAGGCTGCCTAAGGTTAGGATATATAACGCTATAGATGTATATAATGTCCCCACCGAGAAGTACGGGCCGACACGATCGGGATTCTGTAAAACATTACCAGCGAGTGGCTAGATGGGTTAGATTACGTTATCTTATGTTATAGATGTATATGATGTTCCCACCGAGAAGTAGAGACCGGTACGCCAGGAATGTTGTAAAATACTACATCCGAGAAGTTAGATTGCCTCCGGTTGGCGTATATAACGTTATAGACGTGCTTAATGTACCCACCGAGAAGTAGGGTCCGACCCGCCAGGAATGTTGGAAAATACTACATCCGAGGTGTTAGGTTGCCTTAGGTTAGCATATATAACGTTATGGACGTATATAATGTACCCACCGATACGTACGGGACGACACGAACGCGATTCTGTAAAACATTACCAGCGAGGGGCTAGATAGGTTAGGTTAGGTTATATTACGTTATAGACGTGTATAATGTTCCCACCAAGATGTAGGGGCCGACACGCCAGGAATGTTGTAAAATATTACATCCGAGATGTTAGCCTGCCTATGGTTAGGATATATAACGCTACAGACGTATATAATGTCCCCAACGAGACGTACGGGACGACACGAACGGGATTCTGTAAAACATTACCAGCGAGGTGTTAGATTGGTTAGGTTAGGTCATGTTACGTCATAGACGTATATGATGTTCCCACCGAGACGTAGGGGCCGACGCGCCAGGAATGTTGGAAAATACTGCATTCGAGATGCTAGGTTGCCTTAGGTTGGGATATATAACGATATAGACGTGCATAATTTCCCCACCGAGAAGTACGGGCCGACATGAACGGGATTCTGTAAAACATTACCAGCGAGGGACTAGATGGGTTAGGTTAGGTTATGATACGTTGTAGACGTATATATTGTTCCCACCGAGATGTAGGGGCCGACACGCCAGGAATGTTTGAAAATACTACATCCGAGGTGTTAGGCTGCCTTAGGTTAGGATATATATCGCTATAGACGTATATAATGTCCCCAACGAGACGTACGGGACGACACGAACGGGATTCTGTAAAACATTATCACCGAGGGGCTAGATGGGTTAGGTTAGGTTATATTACGTTATAGACGTATATATTGTTCCCACCGAGAAGTAGGGGCCGACCCGCCAGGAATGTTTGAAAATACTACATCCGAGGTGTTAGGCTGCCTTAGGTTAGGATATATAACGCCATAGACATATATAATGTCACAACCGAGACGTACGGGACGACACGAACGGGATTCTGTAAAACATTACCAGCGAGTGGCTAGATGGGTTAGATTACGTTATCTTCTGTTATAGATGTATATGATGTTCCCACCGAGAAGTAGAGACCGCTCCGCCAGGAATGTTGTAGAATACTACATCCGAGGTGTTAGGCTGCCTTAGGTTAGGATATATAACGCTATAGACGTATATAATGTCGCAACCGAGACGTACGGACGACACGAACGGGATTCTGTAAAGCATTACCAGCGAGGGGCTAGATGGGTTAGGTTAGGTTATATTACGTTATAGACGTGTATAATGTTCCCACCGAGAAGTAGGAATCGATACGCCAGGAATGTTGTAAAATACTACATCCGAGATGTTAGCCTGCCTACGGTTAGGATATATAACGCTATAGACGTATATAATGTCCCGACCGAGACGTACGATCCGACACGACCGGCATTCTGTAAAACATTATCACCGAGGGGCTAGATGGGTTAGATTAGGTTATATAACGTTATAGACGTGTATAATGTTCCCACCGAGAAGTAGGGGTCGATACGCCAGGAATGTTGTAAAATACTACATCCGAGATGTTAGCCTGCCTTAGGTTAGGATATATAACGCTATAGACGTATATAATGTCCCAATCGAGACGTACGGGACGACACGAACGGGATTCTGTAAAACGTTATCACCGAGGGGCTAGATGGGTTAGGTTAGGTTACGTTACGTTATAGACGTATATAATGTTCCCACCGAGAAGTAGGGGCCGATCCGCCAGGAATGTTGTAAAATACTACATCCGAGATGTTAGCCTGCCTTAGGTTAGGATATATAACGCTATAGACGTATCTAATATCCCAACCGAGACGTACGGGACGACACGTACGGGATTCTGTAAAACATTACCAGCGAGGGACTAGATTGGTTAGGTTAGGTTATGGTACGTCATAGACGTATATAATGTTCCCACCGAGACGTAGGGGTCGACCCTACAGGAATGTTGGGAAATACTACATTCGAGATGCTAGGTTGCCTTAGGTTGGGATATATAACGTTATAGACGTGCATAACGTTCGCACCGAGAAGTACGGGCCGACACGAACGGGATTCTGTAAAACATTACCAGCGAGGGGCTAGATTAGTTAGGTAAGGTTATGTTACGTCATAGACGTATATAATGTTCCCACCGAGAAGTAGGGTCCGACCCGCCAGGAATGTTGGTAAATACTACATCCGAGATGTTAGGATGCCTCAGGTTGGGATATATAACGTTATAGACGTATATAATGTCCCCACCGAGACGTACGGGCGGAAACGGCCGAGATCTGTAAAACATGATCACCGAGGGGCCAGATGGGTTAGGATAGGTTATATTACGTTATAGACGTATATAATGTTCCCACCGAGAAGTAGGGGCCGACCCGCCAGGAATGTTTGAAAATACTACATCCGAGGTGTTAGGCTGCCTTAGGTTAGGATATATAACGTTATGGACGTATATAATGTACCCACCGACACGTACGGGACGACACGAATGGGATTCTGTAAAAAATTACCAGCGAGGGGTAGATGGCTTAGGTTAGGTTATGATACGTTATAGACGTATATTATGTTGCCACTGAGAATTAGGGGCCGATACGCCAGGAATGTTGTAAAATACTACATCCGAGATGTTAGCCTGCCTAAAGTTAGGATATATAACGCTATAGACGTATATAATGTCCCCACCGAGACGTACAGGCCGACACGAACGGGATTCTCTAAAACATTACCCGCGAGGGGCTAGATGGGTTAGGTTAGGTTACATTACGTTATAGACGTATATAATGTTCCCACCGAGAAGTAGGGGCCGACACGCCAGGAATGTTGTAAAATACTACATCCGAGATGTTAGCCTGCCTTAGGTTTGGATATATAACGCTATAGACGTATGTAATGTCCCCACCGAGACGTACGGGCCGACACGACCGGCATTCTGTAAAATATTATCACCGAGGGGCAAGATGGGTTAGGTTAGGTTATATTACGATATAGACGTATATAATGTTCCCACCGAGAAGTAGGGGCCGACCCGCCAGGAATGTTGGAAAATACTACATCCGAGGTGTTAGGTTGCCTTAGGTTAGGATATATAACGTTATGGACGTATATAATGTACCCACCGATACGTACGGGACGACACGAACGGGATTCTGTAAAACATTACCAGCGAGGGGCTAGATGGGTTAGGTTAGGTTATGTTACGTTATAGACCTATATAATGTTCCCACCGAGATGTAGGGGCTGACATGCCAGGAATGTTGGAAAATACTACATCCGAGGTGTTAGGCTGCCTTAGGTTAGTATACATAACGCGATAGACGTATATAATGTCCCAACCGAGACGTACGGGGCGACACGAACGGGATTCTGTAAAACATTACCAGCGAGGGGCTAGATGGGTTAGGTTAGGTTATATTACGTTATAGACGTATATATTGTTCCCACCGAGAAGTAGGGGCCGCCCCGCCAGGAATGTTTGAAAATACTACATCCGAATTGTTAGGCTGCCTTGGGTTAGGATATATAACGCTATAGACGTATATAATGTCACAACCGAGACGTACGGGACGACACGAACGGGATTCTGTAAAACATTACCAGCGAGTGGCTAGATGGGTTAGATTACGTTATCTTATGTTATAGATGTATATGATGTTCCCACCGAGAAGTAGAGGTCGATCCGCCAGGAATGTTGTAAAATACTACATCCGAGGTGTTAGGTTGCCTCCGGTTGGGGTATATAACGTTATAGACGTATATAATGTCCCGACCGAGACGTACGATCCGACACGACCGGCATTCTGTAAAACATTATCACCGAGGGGCTAGATAGGTTAAGTTGGGATATATTACGTTATAGACGTATATAATGTTCCCACCGAGAAGTAGGGGCCGACACGCCAGGAATGTTGGAAAATACTACATCCGAGGTGTTAGGCTGCCTCAGGTTAGGATATATAACGCTATAGACGTATATAATGTCCCAACCGAGACGTACGGGACGACACGAACGGGATTCTGTAAAACGTTATCACCGAGGGGCTAGATGGGTTAGGTTAGGTTACGTTACGTTATAGACGTATATAATGTTCCCACCGAGAAGTAGGGGCCGATCCGCCAGGAATGTTGTAAAATACTACATCCGAGATGTTAGCCTGCCTTAGGTTAGGATATATAACGCTATAGACGTATCTAATATCCCAACCGAGACGTACGGGACGACACGTACGGGATTCTGTAAAACATTACCAGCGAGGGACTAGATTGGTTAGGTTAGGTTATGGTACGTCATAGACGTATATAATGTTCCCACCGAGACGTAGGGGTCGACCCTACAGGAATGTTGGGAAATACTACATTCGAGATGCTAGGTTGCCTTAGGTTGGGATATATAACGTTATAGACGTGCATAACGTTCGCACCGAGAAGTACGGGCCGACACGAACGGGATTCTGTAAAACATTACCAGCGAGGGGCTAGATTAGTTAGGTAAGGTTATGTTACGTCATAGACGTATATAATGTTCCCACCGAGAAGTAGGTTCCGACCCGCCAGGAATGTTGGTAAATACTACATCCGAGATGTTAGGATGCCTCAGGTTGGGATATATAACGTTATAGACGTATATAATGTCCCCACCGAGACGTACGGGCGGAAACGGCCGAGATCTGTAAAACATGATCACCGAGGGGCCAGATGGGTTAGGATAGGTTATATTACGTTATAGACGTATATAATGTTCCCACCGAGAAGTAGGGGCCGACCCGCCAGGAATGTTTGAAAATACTACATCCGAGGTGTTAGGCTGCCTTAGGTTAGGATATATAACGTTATGGACGTATATAATGTACCCACCGACACGTACGGGACGACACGAACGGGATTCTGTAAAAAATTACCAGCGAGGGGTAGATGGCTTAGGTTAGGTTATGATACGTTATAGACGTATATTATGTTGCCACTGAGAATTAGGGGCCGATACGCCAGGAATGTTGTAAAATACTACATCCGAGATGTTAGCCTGCCTAAAGTTAGGATATATAACGCTATAGACGTATATAATGTCCCCACCGAGACGTACAGGCCGACACGAACGGGATTCTCTAAAACATTACCCGCGAGGGGCTAGATGGGTTAGGTTAGGTTACATTACGTTATAGACGTATATAATGTTCCCACCGAGAAGTAGGGGCCGACACGCCAGGAATGTTGTAAAATACTACATCCGAGATGTTAGCCTGCCTTAGGTTAGGATATATAACGCTATAGACGTATGTAATGTCCCCACCGAGACGTACGGGCCGACACGACCGGCATTCTGTAAAATATTATCACCGAGGGGCAAGATGGGTTAGGTTAGGTTATATTACGATATAGACGTATATAATGTTCCCACCGAGAAGTAGGGGCCGACCCGCCAGGAATGTTGGAAAATACTACATCCGAGGTGTTAGGTTGCCTTAGGTTAGGATATATAACGTTATGGACGTATATAATGTACCCACCGATACGTACGGGACGACACGAACGGGATTCTGTAAAACATTACCAGCGAGGGGCTAGATGGGTTAGGTTAGGTTATGTTACGTTATAGACGTATATAATGTTCCCACCGAGATGTAGGGGCTGACATGCCAGGAATGTTGGAAAATACTACATCCGAGGTGTTAGGCTGCCTTAGGTTAGTATACATAACGCGATAGACGTATATAATGTCCCAACCGAGACGTACGGGGCGACACGAACGGGATTCTGTAAAACATTACCAGCGAGGGGCTAGATTAGTTAGGTAAGGTTATGTTACGTCATAGACGTATATAATGTTCCCACCGAGAAGTAGGGTCCGACCCGCCAGGAATGTTTGTAAATACTACATTCGACATGCTAGGTTGCCTTAGGTTGGGATATATAACGTTATAGACGTGCATAATGTTCCCACCGAGACGTATGGGCCGACACGAACTGGATTCTGTAAAACATTATCACCGAGGGGCTAGATGGCTTAGGTTAGGTTATGATACGTTATAGACGTATATAATGTTCCCACCGAGAAGTAGGCGCCGACCCGCCAGGAATGTTGGAAAATACTACATTCGAGATGCTAGGTTGCCATAGGTTGGGATATATAACGTTATAGACGTGCATAATGTTCCCACCGAGAAGTACGGGCCGACACGACCGGCATTCTGTAAAACATTATCACCGAGGTGCAAGATGGGTTAGGTTAGGTTATATTACGATATAGACGTATATAATGTTCCCACCGAGAAGTAGGGTCCGACCCGCCAGGAATGTTGGAAAATACTACATCCGAGGTGTTAGGTTGCCTTAGGTTAGCATATATAACGTTATGGACGTATATAATGTACCCACCGATACGTACGGGACGACACGAACGCGATTCTGTAAATCATTATCACCAAGGGGCTAGATGGGTTAGGTTAGGTTATATTACGTAATAGACGTATATAGTGTTCCCACCGAGAAGTAGGGGCCGACGCGCCAGGAATGTTGGAAAATACTACATCCGAGGTGTTAGGCTGCCTTAGGTTAGGATATATAACGCCATAGACGAACATAATGTTCCAACCGAGACGTACGGGACGACACGAACGGAATTTTATAAAACATTACCAGCGAGGGGCTAGATGGGTTAGGTTAGGTTATGTTACGTCATAGACTTATATAATGTTCCCACCCAGAAGTAGGTTCCGACCCGCCAGGAATGTTGGAAAATACTAAATTCGAGATGTTAGGTTGCCTTAGGTTGGTATATATAACGTTATAGACGTGCTTAATATACCCACCGAGAAGTACGGGCCGACACGAACGTGATTCTGTAAAACATTACCAGTCAGGTGCTAGATGGCATAGGTTAGGTTATATAACGTTATAGACGTATATTATGCTCCCACTGTGAAGTAGGTGCCGACCCGCCAGGAATGTTGGAAAATACTACATCCGAGGTGTTAGGCTGCCTAAGGTTAGGATATATAACGCTATAGATGTATATAATGTCCCCACCGAGAAGTACGGGCCGACACGATCGGGATTCTGTAAAACATTACCAGCGAGTGGCTAGATGGGTTAGATTACGTTATCTTATGTTATAGATGTATATGATGTTCCCACCGAGAAGTAGAGACCGGTACGCCAGGAATGTTGTAAAATACTACATCCGAGAAGTTAGATTGCCTCCGGTTGGCGTATATAACGTTATAGACGTGCTTAATGTACCCACCGAGAAGTAGGGTCCGACCCGCCAGGAATGTTGGAAAATACTACATCCGAGGTGTTAGGTTGCCTTAGGTTAGCATATATAACGTTATGGACGTATATAATGTACCCACCGATACGTACGGGACGACACGAACGCGATTCTGTAAAACATTACCAGCGAGGGGCTAGATAGGTTAGGTTAGGTTATATTACGTTATAGACGTGTATAATGTTCCCACCAAGATGTAGGGGCCGACACGCCAGGAATGTTGTAAAATATTACATCCGAGATGTTAGCCTGCCTATGGTTAGGATATATAACGCTATAGACGTATATAATGTCCCCAACGAGACGTACGGGACGACACGAACGGGATTCTGTAAAACATTACCAGCGAGGTGTTAGATTGGTTAGGTTAGGTCATGTTACGTCATAGACGTATATGATGTTCCCACCGAGACGTAGGGGCCGACGCGCCAGGAATGTTGGAAAATACTGCATTCGAGATGCTAGGTTGCCTTAGGTTGGGATATATAACGATATAGACGTGCATAATTTCCCCACCGAGAAGTACGGGCCGACATGAACGGGATTCTGTAAAACATTACCAGCGAGGGACTAGATGGGTTAGGTTAGGTTATGATACGTTGTAGACGTATATATTGTTCCCACCGAGATGTAGGGGCCGACACGCCAGGAATGTTTGAAAATACTACATCCGAGGTGTTAGGCTGCCTTAGGTTAGGATATATATCGCTATAGACGTATATAATGTCCCCAACGAGACGTACGGGACGACACGAACGGGATTCTGTAAAACATTATCACCGAGGGGCTAGATGGATTAGGTTAGGTTATATTACGTTATAGACGTATATATTGTTCCCACCGAGAAGTAGGGGCCGACCCGCCAGGAATGTTTGAAAATACTACATCCGAGGTGTTAGGCTGCCTTAGGTTAGGATATATAACGCCATAGACATATATAATGTCACAACCGAGACGTACGGGACGACACGAACGGGATTCTGTAAAACATTACCAGCGAGTGGCTAGATGGGTTAGATTACGTTATCTTCTGTTATAGATGTATATGATGTTCCCACCGAGAAGTAGAGACCGCTCCGCCAGGAATGTTGTAGAATACTACATCCGAGGTGTTAGGCTGCCTTAGGTTAGGATATATAACGCTATAGACGTATATAATGTCGCAACCGAGACGTACGGACGACACGAACGGGATTCTGTAAAGCATTACCAGCGAGGGGCTAGATGGGTTAGGTTAGGTTATATTACGTTATAGACGTGTATAATGTTCCCACCGAGAAGTAGGAATCGATACGCCAGGAATGTTGTAAAATACTACATCCGAGATGTTAGCCTGCCTACGGTTAGGATATATAACGCTATAGACGTATATAATGTCCCGACCGAGACGTACGATCCGACACGACCGGCATTCTGTAAAACATTATCACCGAGGGGCTAGATGGGTTAGATTAGGTTATATAACGTTATAGACGTGTATAATGTTCCCACCGAGAAGTAGGGGTCGATACGCCAGGAATGTTGTAAAATACTACATCCGAGATGTTAGCCTGCCTTAGGTTAGGATATATAACGCTATAGACGTATATAATGTCCCAATCGAGACGTACGGGACGACACGAACGGGATTCTGTAAAACGTTATCACCGAGGGGCTAGATGGGTTAGGTTAGGTTACGTTACGTTATAGACGTATATAATGTTCCCACCGAGAAGTAGGGGCCGATCCGCCAGGAATGTTGTAAAATACTACATCCGAGATGTTAGCCTGCCTTAGGTTAGGATATATAACGCTATAGACGTATCTAATATCCCAACCGAGACGTACGGGACGACACGTACGGGATTCTGTAAAACATTACCAGCGAGGGACTAGATTGGTTAGGTTAGGTTATGGTACGTCATAGACGTATATAATGTTCCCACCGAGACGTAGGGGTCGACCCTACAGGAATGTTGGGAAATACTACATTCGAGATGCTAGGTTGCCTTAGGTTGGGATATATAACGTTATAGACGTGCATAACGTTCGCACCGAGAAGTACGGGCCGACACGAACGGGATTCTGTAAAACATTACCAGCGAGGGGCTAGATTAGTTAGGTAAGGTTATGTTACGTCATAGACGTATATAATGTTCCCACCGAGAAGTAGGGTCCGACCCGCCAGGAATGTTGGTAAATACTACATCCGAGATGTTAGGATGCCTCAGGTTGGGATATATAACGTTATAGACGTATATAATGTCCCCACCGAGACGTACGGGCGGAAACGGCCGAGATCTGTAAAACATGATCACCGAGGGGCCAGATGGGTTAGGATAGGTTATATTACGTTATAGACGTATATAATGTTCCCACCGAGAAGTAGGGGCCGACCCGCCAGGAATGTTTGAAAATACTACATCCGAGGTGTTAGGCTGCCTTAGGTTAGGATATATAACGTTATGGACGTATATAATGTACCCACCGACACGTACGGGACGACACGAATGGGATTCTGTAAAAAATTACCAGCGAGGGGTAGATGGCTTAGGTTAGGTTATGATACGTTATAGACGTATATTATGTTGCCACTGAGAATTAGGGGCCGATACGCCAGGAATGTTGTAAAATACTACATCCGAGATGTTAGCCTGCCTAAAGTTAGGATATATAACGCTATAGACGTATATAATGTCCCCACCGAGACGTACAGGCCGACACGAACGGGATTCTCTAAAACATTACCCGCGAGGGGCTAGATGGGTTAGGTTAGGTTACATTACGTTATAGACGTATATAATGTTCCCACCGAGAAGTAGGGGCCGACACGCCAGGAATGTTGTAAAATACTACATCCGAGATGTTAGCCTGCCTTAGGTTTGGATATATAACGCTATAGACGTATGTAATGTCCCCACCGAGACGTACGGGCCGACACGACCGGCATTCTGTAAAATATTATCACCGAGGGGCAAGATGGGTTAGGTTAGGTTACATTACGATATAGACGTATATAATGTTCCCACCGAGAAGTAGGGGCCGACCCGCCAGGAATGTTGGAAAATACTACATCCGAGGTGTTAGGTTGCCTTAGGTTAGGATATATAACGTTATGGACGTATATAATGTACCCACCGATACGTACGGGACGACACGAACGGGATTCTGTAAAACATTACCAGCGAGGGGCTAGATGGGTTAGGTTAGGTTATGTTACGTTATAGACCTATATAATGTTCCCACCGAGATGTAGGGGCTGACATGCCAGGAATGTTGGAAAATACTACATCCGAGGTGTTAGGCTGCCTTAGGTTAGTATACATAACGCGATAGACGTATATAATGTCCCAACCGAGACGTACGGGGCGACACGAACGGGATTCTGTAAAACATTACCAGCGAGGGGCTAGATGGGTTAGGTTAGGTTATATTACGTTATAGACGTATATATTGTTCCCACCGAGAAGTAGGGGCCGCCCCGCCAGGAATGTTTGAAAATACTACATCCGAATTGTTAGGCTGCCTTGGGTTAGGATATATAACGCTATAGACGTATATAATGTCACAACCGAGACGTACGGGACGACACGAACGGGATTCTGTAAAACATTACCAGCGAGTGGCTAGATGGGTTAGATTACGTTATCTTATGTTATAGATGTATATGATGTTCCCACCGAGAAGTAGAGGTCGATCCGCCAGGAATGTTGTAAAATACTACATCCGAGGTGTTAGGTTGCCTCCGGTTGGGGTATATAACGTTATAGACGTATATAATGTCCCGACCGAGACGTACGATCCGACACGACCGGCATTCTGTAAAACATTATCACCGAGGGGCTAGATAGGTTAAGTTGGGATATATTACGTTATAGACGTATATAATGTTCCCACCGAGAAGTAGGGGCCGACACGCCAGGAATGTTGGAAAATACTACATCCGAGGTGTTAGGCTGCCTCAGGTTAGGATATATAACGCTATAGACGTATATAATGTCCCAACCGAGACGTACGGGACGACACGAACGGGATTCTGTAAAACGTTATCACCGAGGGGCTAGATGGGTTAGGTTAGGTTACGTTACGTTATAGACGTATATAATGTTCCCACCGAGAAGTAGGGGCCGATCCGCCAGGAATGTTGTAAAATACTACATCCGAGATGTTAGCCTGCCTTAGGTTAGGATATATAACGCTATAGACGTATCTAATATCCCAACCGAGACGTACGGGACGACACGTACGGGATTCTGTAAAACATTACCAGCGAGGGACTAGATTGGTTAGGTTAGGTTATGGTACGTCATAGACGTATATAATGTTCCCACCGAGACGTAGGGGTCGACCCTACAGGAATGTTGGGAAATACTACATTCGAGATGCTAGGTTGCCTTAGGTTGGGATATATAACGTTATAGACGTGCATAACGTTCGCACCGAGAAGTACGGGCCGACACGAACGGGATTCTGTAAAACATTACCAGCGAGGGGCTAGATTAGTTAGGTAAGGTTATGTTACGTCATAGACGTATATAATGTTCCCACCGAGAAGTAGGTTCCGACCCGCCAGGAATGTTGGTAAATACTACATCCGAGATGTTAGGATGCCTCAGGTTGGGATATATAACGTTATAGACGTATATAATGTCCCCACCGAGACGTACGGGCGGAAACGGCCGAGATCTGTAAAACATGATCACCGAGGGGCCAGATGGGTTAGGATAGGTTATATTACGTTATAGACGTATATAATGTTCCCACCGAGAAGTAGGGGCCGACCCGCCAGGAATGTTTGAAAATACTACATCCGAGGTGTTAGGCTGCCTTAGGTTAGGATATATAACGTTATGGACGTATATAATGTACCCACCGACACGTACGGGACGACACGAACGGGATTCTGTAAAAAATTACCAGCGAGGGGTAGATGGCTTAGGTTAGGTTATGATACGTTATAGACGTATATTATGTTGCCACTGAGAATTAGGGGCCGATACGCCAGGAATGTTGTAAAATACTACATCCGAGATGTTAGCCTGCCTAAAGTTAGGATATATAACGCTATAGACGTATATAATGTCCCCACCGAGACGTACAGGCCGACACGAACGGGATTCTCTAAAACATTACCCGCGAGGGGCTAGATGGGTTAGGTTAGGTTACATTACGTTATAGACGTATATAATGTTCCCACCGAGAAGTAGGGGCCGACACGCCAGGAATGTTGTAAAATACTACATCCGAGATGTTAGCCTGCCTTAGGTTAGGATATATAACGCTATAGACGTATGTAATGGCCCCACCGAGACGTACGGGCCGACACGACCGGCATTCTGTAAAATATTATCACCGAGGGGCAAGATGGGTTAGGTTAGGTTATATTACGATATAGACGTATATAATGTTCCCACCGAGAAGTAGGGGCCGACCCGCCAGGAATGTTGGAAAATACTACATCCGAGGTGTTAGGTTGCCTTAGGTTAGGATATATAACGTTATGGACGTATATAATGTACCCACCGATACGTACGGGACGACACGAACGGGATTCTGTAAAACATTACCAGCGAGGGGCTAGATGGGTTAGGTTAGGTTATGTTACGTTATAGACGTATATAATGTTCCCACCGAGATGTAGGGGCTGACATGCCAGGAATGTTGGAAAATACTACATCCGAGGTGTTAGGCTGCCTTAGGTTAGTATACATAACGCGATAGACGTATATAATGTCCCAACCGAGACGTACGGGGCGACACGAACGGGATTCTGTAAAACATTACCAGCGAGGGGCTAGATTAGTTAGGTAAGGTTATGTTACGTCATAGACGTATATAATGTTCCCACCGAGAAGTAGGGTCCGACCCGCCAGGAATGTTTGTAAATACTACATTCGACATGCTAGGTTGCCTTAGGTTGGGATATATAACGTTATAGACGTGCATAATGTTCCCACCGAGACGTATGGGCCGACACGAACTGGATTCTGTAAAACATTATCACCGAGGGGCTAGATGGCTTAGGTTAGGTTATGATACGTTATAGACGTATATAATGTTCCCACCGAGAAGTAGGGGCCGACCCGCCAGGAATGTTGGAAAATACTACATTCGAGATGCTAGGTTGCCATAGGTTGGGATATATAACGTTATAGACGTGCATAATGTTCCCACCGAGAAGTACGGGCCGACACGACCGGCATTCTGTAAAACATTATCACCGAGGTGCAAGATGGGTTAGGTTAGGTTATATTACGATATAGACGTATATAATGTTCCCACCGAGAAGTAGGGTCCGACCCGCCAGGAATGTTGGAAAATACTACATCCGAGGTGTTAGGTTGCCTTAGGTTAGCATATATAACGTTATGGACGTATATAATGTACCCACCGATACGTACGGGACGACACGAACGCGATTCTGTAAATCATTATCACCAAGGGGCTAGATGGGTTAGGTTAGGTTATATTACGTAATAGACGTATATAGTGTTCCCACCGAGAAGTAGGGGCCGACGCGCCAGGAATGTTGGAAAATACTACATCCGAGGTGTTAGGCTGCCTTAGGTTAGGATATATAACGCCATAGACGAACATAATGTTCCAACCGAGACGTACGGGACGACACGAACGGAATTTTATAAAACATTACCAGCGAGGGGCTAG
The DNA here is from genome assembly GCA_963969225.1 of Xylocopa violacea. Lineage (NCBI taxonomy): Eukaryota > Metazoa > Arthropoda > Insecta > Hymenoptera > Apidae > Xylocopa > Xylocopa violacea. The sequence continues at coordinate 13,996,659 of CAXAJV010000016.1, read as the reverse complement.
ATGGGTTAGGTTAGGTTATGTTACGTCATAGACTTATATAATGTTCCCACCCAGAAGTAGGTTCCGACCCGCCAGGAATGTTGGAAAATACTAAATTCGAGATGTTAGGTTGCCTTAGGTTGGTATATATAACGTTATAGACGTGCTTAATATACCCACCGAGAAGTACGGGCCGACACGAACCTGATTCTGTAAAACATTACCAGTCAGGTGCTAGATGGCATAGGTTAGGTTATATAACGTTATAGACGTATATTATGCTCCCACTGTGAAGTAGGTGCCGACCCGCCAGGAATGTTGGAAAATACTACATCCGAGGTGTTATGCTGCCTAAGGTTAGGATATATAACGCTATAGATGTATATAATGTCCCCACCGAGAAGTACGGGCCGACACGATCGGGATTCTGTAAAACATTACCAGCGAGTGGCTAGATGGGTTAGATTACGTTATCTTATGTTATAGATGTATATGATGTTCCCACCGAGAAGTAGAGACCGGTACGCCAGGAATGTTGTAAAATACTACATCCGAGAAGTTAGATTGCCTCCGGTTGGCGTATATAACGTTATAGACGTGCTTAATGTACCCACCGAGAAGTAGGGTCCGACCCGCCAGGAATGTTGGAAAATACTACATCCGAGGTGTTAGGTTGCCTTAGGTTAGCATATATAACGTTATGGACGTATATAATGTACCCACCGATACGTACGGGACGACACGAACGCGATTCTGTAAAACATTACCAGCGAGGGGCTAGATAGGTTAGGTTAGGTTATATTACGTTATAGACGTGTATAATGTTCCCACCAAGATGTAGGGGCCGACACGCCAGGAATGTTGTAAAATATTACATCCGAGATGTTAGCCTGCCTATGGTTAGGATATATAACGCTATAGACGTATATAATGTCCCCAACGAGACGTACGGGACGACACGAACGGGATTCTGTAAAACATTACCAGCGAGGTGTTAGATTGGTTAGGTTAGGTCATGTTACGTCATAGACGTATATGATGTTCCCACCGAGACGTAGGGGCCGACGCGCCAGGAATGTTGGAAAATACTGCATTCGAGATGCTAGGTTGCCTTAGGTTGGGATATATAACGATATAGACGTGCATAATTTCCCCACCGAGAAGTACGGGCCGACATGAACGGGATTCTGTAAAACATTACCAGCGAGGGACTAGATGGGTTAGGTTAGGTTATGATACGTTGTAGACGTATATATTGTTCCCACCGAGATGTAGGGGCCGACACGCCAGGAATATTTGAAAATACTACATCCGAGGTGTTAGGCTGCCTTAGGTTAGGATATATATCGCTATAGACGTATATAATGTCCCCAACGAGACGTACGGGACGACACGAACGGGATTCTGTAAAACATTATCACCGAGGGGCTAGATGGGTTAGGTTAGGTTATATTACGTTATAGACGTATATATTGTTCCCACCGAGAAGTAGGGGCCGACCCGCCAGGAATGTTGTAGAATACTACATCCGAGGTGTTAGGCTGCCTTAGGTTAGGATATATAACGCTATAGACGTATATAATGTCGCAACCGAGACGTACGGACGACACGAACGGGATTCTGTAAAGCATTACCAGCGAGGGGCTAGATGGGTTAGGTTAGGTTATATTACGTTATAGACGTGTATAATGTTCCCACCGAGAAGTAGGAATCGATACGCCAGGAATGTTGTAAAATACTACATCCGAGATGTTAGCCTGCCTACGGTTAGGATATATAACGCTATAGACGTATATAATGTCCCGACCGAGACGTACGATCCGACACGACCGGCATTCTGTAAAACATTATCACCGAGGGGCTAGATGGGTTAGATTAGGTTATATAACGTTATAGACGTGTATAATGTTCCCACCGAGAAGTAGGGGTCGATACGCCAGGAATGTTGTAAAATACTACATCCGAGATGTTAGCCTGCCTTAGGTTAGGATATATAACGCTATAGACGTATATAATGATCCCAACGAGAGGTACGGGACGACACGAACGGGATTCCCTAAAACATTATCACCGAGTGGCTAGGTGGGTTAGGTTAGGTTAAATTACGTTATAGACGTATATAATGTTCCCACCGAGAAGTAGGCGCCGACACGCCAGGAATGTTGGAAAATACTACATCCGAGGTGTTAGGCTGCCTTAGGTTGGGATACATAACGCTATAGACGTATATAATGTCGCAACCGAGACGTACGGACGACACGAACGGGATTCTGTAAAGCATTACCAGCGAGGGGCTAGATGGGTTAGGTTAGGTTATATTACGTTATAGACGTGTATAATGTTCCCACCGAGAAGTAGGAATCGATACGCCAGGAATGTTGTAAAATACTACATCCGAGATGTTAGCCTGCCTACGGTTAGGATATATAACGCTATAGACGTATATAATGTCCCCACCGAGAAGTACGATCCGACACGACCGGCATTCTGTAAAACATTATCACCGAGGGGCTAGATAGGTTAAGTTGGGATATATTACGTTATAGACGTATATAACGTTCCCACCGAGAAGTATTGGCCGACACGCCAGGAATGTTGTAAAATAATACGTCCGAGGTGTTTTCTTGCCTTAGGTTAGGATATATAACGCTATAGACGTATATAATGTCCAAACCGAGACGTACGGGACGACACGAACGGGATTCTGTAAAACGTTATCACCGAGGGGCTAGATGGGTTAGGTTAGGTAATCTTATGTTATAGACGTATATAATGTTCCCACCGAGAGGTAGAGGCCGATTCGCCAGGAATGTTGGAAAATACTACATCCGAGGTGTTAGGCTGCCTTAGGCTAGGATATACAACGCTATAAACGTATATAATGTCCCAACCGTGACGTCTGGGACGACAGGAACGGGATTTTATAAAACATGACCAGCGAGGGGCTAGATGGGTTAGGCTAGGTTATATTACGTTATAGACGTATATAATGTTCCCACCTAGAATTAGAGGCCGATCCGGAAGGAATGTTGTAAAATAATACATCCGAGATGTTACCTTGCCTTAGGTTAGGATATATAACGCTATAGACGTATATAATGTCCCAACCGAGACGTACGGGACGACACGAACGGGATTCTGTAAAACGATATCACCGAGGGGCTAGATGGGTTAGGTTAGGTAATCTTATGTTATAGACGTATATAATGTTCCCACCGAGAAGTAGGGGCCGATCCGCCAGGAATGTTGTAAAATAATACGTCCGAGATGTTTTCTTGCCTTAGGTTAGGATATATAACGCAATAGACGTATATAATGTTCCCAACGAGAGGTACGGGACGACACGAACGGGATTCCCTAAAACATCATCAGCGAGTGGCTAGGTGGGTTAGGTTAGGTTAAATTACGTTATAGACGTATATAATGTTCCCACCGAGAAGTAGGGGCCGACACGCCAGGAATGTTGGAAAAGACTACATCCGAGGTGATAGGCTGCCTTAGGTTAGGATATATTACGTTATAGACGTATATAATGTTCGCACCGAGAAGTAGAGGACGATCCGGCAGGAATGTTCTAAAATACTACATCCGAGGAGTTAGTTTGCCTCCGGTTGGGATATATAACGCTATAGACGTATATAATGTCCCCACCGAGAAGTACGATCCGACACGACCGGCATTCTGTAAAACATTATCACCGAGGGGCTAGATAGGTTAAGTTGGGATATATTACGTTATAGACGTATATAACGTTCCCACCGAGAAGTATTGGCCGACACGCCAGGAATGATGTAAAATACTACATCCGAGATGTTAGGTTGCCTCAGGTTGGGATATATAACGCTATAGACGTATATAATGTCCCAACCGTGACGTACGGGACGACACGAACGGGATTCTGTAAAACATTATCACCGAGGGGCTAGATGGGTTAAATTAGGTTATATAACGTTATAGACGTGTATAATGTTCCCACCGAGAAGTAGGGGTCGATACGCCAGGAATGTTGTAAAATACTACATCCGAGATGTTAGCCTGCCTTAGATTCGGATATATAACGTTATAGACGTATATAATGACCCCAACGGCACGTACGGGACCACACGAACGGGATTCTGTAATACATGATCACCAAGGGGCTAGATGGGTTAGGTTGGGTTATATTACGTTATAGACGTATATAATGTTCCCACCGAGAATTAGAGGCCGATCCGGAAGGAATGTTGTAAAATAATACATCCGAGATGTTACCTTGCCTTAGGTTAGGATATATAACGCTATAGACGTATATAATGTCCCAACCGAGACGAACGGGACGACACGAACGGGATTCTGTAAAACATTACCAGCAAGTGGCTAGATGGGTTAGGTTAGGTAATCTTATGTTATAGACGTATATAATGTTCCCACCGAGAAGTAGAGCCCGATTCGCCAGGAATGTAGGAAAATACTACATCCGAGGTGTTAGGCTGCCTTAGGCTAGGATATACAACGCTATAAACGTATATAATGTCCCAACCGTGACATACGGGACGACAGGAACGGGATTCTGTAAAACATTACCCGCGGGGGCTAGATGGGTTAGGTTAGGTTATATTACGTTATAGACGTATGTAATGATCCCACCGAGAAGTAGAGGCCGATCCGACAGGAATGTTGTAAAATACTGCATCCGAGATGTTAGGTTGCCTCAGGTTAAGATATATAATGTTATAGACGTATATAATGTTCCCAACGAGAGGTACGGGACGACTCGAACGGGATTCTCTAAAACATTATCACCGAGGGGCTAGATGGGTTAGGTTAGGTTAAATTACGTTATAGACGTATATAATGTTCCCACCGAGACGTAGGGGCCGTCATGCCAGGAATGTTGGAAAATACTACATCCGACGAGTTAAGCTGCCTTAGGTTAGGATATCTAACACTATAGACGAATATAATATCCCAACCGAGACGCCCGGGACGACACGAACGGAATTTTATAAAACATTAACAGCGAGGTGCTAGATGGGTTAGGTGTGGTTATATTACGTTATAGACGTATATAATGTTCCCACCGAGAAGTAGAGGCCGATCCGGCAGGAATGTTGTAAAATACTACATCCGCGGTGTTAGGTTGCCTTCGGTTGGGATATATAACGTTATAGACGTATATAATGTCCTCACCGAGACGTACGATCCGACACGAGCGGCATTCTGTAAAACATTATCACCGAGGGGCTAGATGGGTTAGGTTAGGTTATATTACGTTATAGACGTATATAACGTTCCCACCGAGAAGTATTGGCCGACACGCCAGGAATGTTGGAAAATACTACATCCGAGGTGTTAGGCTGCCTTAGGCTGGGATATACAACGCTATAGACGTATATAATGTCCGAACCGTGACGTACGGGACGACAGGAACGGGATTTTATAAAACATTACCAGCGAGGGGCTAGATGGGTTAGGTTAGGTTATATTACGTTATAGCCGTGTATAGTGTTCCCACCATGAAGTAGGGGTCGATAAGCCAGGAATGTTGTAAAATACTACTTCCGAGATGTTAGCCTGCCTTAGATTAGGATATATAACGTTATAGACGTATATTATGACCCCAACGAGACGTACTAGACGACACGAACGGGATTCTGTAATACATTATCACCAAGGGGCTAGATGGGTTAGGTTGGGTTATATTACGTTATAGACGTATATCATGTTCCCACCGAGAGGTAGGGGCCGACCCGCAGGAATGTTTGAAAATACTACATCCGATGTGTTAGGCTGCATTAGGTTAGGATATATAACGCTACAGACGTATATAATGTCACAACCGAGACGTACGGGCCGACACGATCGGGATTCTGTAAAACATGACCAGCGAGGGGCTAGATGGGTTAGGCTAGGTTATATTACGTTATAGACGTATATAATGTTCCCACCGAGAAGTAGAGGCCGATTCGCCAGGAATGTTGGAAAATACTACATCCGAGGTCTTAGGCTGCCTTAGGCTAGGATATACAACGCTATAGACGTATATAATGTTCCCAACGAGAGGTACGGGACGACACGAACTGGATTCCCTAAAACATTATCACCGAGTGGCTAGGTGGGTTAGGTTAGGTTAAATTACGTTATAGACGTATATAATGTTCCACCGTGAAGTAGGGGCCGACACGCCAGGAATGTTGGAAAATACTACATCCGAGGTGTTAGGCTGCCTTAGGTTAGGATATATAACGCTATAGACGTATATAATGACGCAACCGAGACGTACGGACGACACGAACGGGATTCTGTAAACCATTACCAGCGAGGGGCTAGATGGGTCAGGTTAGGTTATATTACGTTATAAACGTGTATAATGTTCCCACCGAGATGTAGGAATCGATACGCCAGGAATGTTTGATAATACTACATTCGAGATGTTAGCCTGCCTTAGGTTAGGATATATAACGTTATAGACGTATATAATGTCCCCAACGAGAGGTACGGGACAACACGAACGGGATTCTCTAAAACATTATCACCGAGGGGCTAGATGAGTTAGGTTAGGTTATATTACGTTATAGACGTGTATAATGTTCCCACCGAGAAGTAGGGGTCGATCCGCCAGGAATGTTGGAAAAGACTACATCCGAGGTGATAGGCTGCCTTAGGTTAGGATATATTACGTTATAGACGTATATAATGTTCGCACCGAGAAGTAGAGGACGATCCGGCTGGAATGTTCTAAAATACTACATCCGAGGAGTTAGTTTGCCTCCGGTTGGGATATATAAAGTTATAGGCGTATATAATTTCCCCACAGAGAAGTACGGGCCGACACGAAAGGGATTCTGTAAAACTACCCGCGAGGGGCTAGATGGGTTAGGTTAGGTTACGTTACGTTATAGACGTATATAATGTTCCCACCGAGAAGTAGAGGCCGATACGCCAGGAATGTTTGATAATACTACATTCGAGATGTTAGCCTGCCTTAGGTTAGGATATATAACGTTATAGACGTATATAATGTCCCCAACGAGAGGTACGGGACAACACGAACGGGATTCTCTAAAACATTATCACCGAGGGGCTAGATGAGTTAGGTTAGGTTATATTACGTTATAGACGTGTATAATGTTCCCACCGAGAAGTAGGGGTCGATCCGCCAGGAATGTTGGAAAATACTACATCCGAGGTGTTAGGCTGCCTTTGGTTAGGATATATAACGCTATAGACGTATATAATGTCGCAACCGAGACGTACGGACGACACGAACGGGATTCTGTAAAGCATTGCCAGCGAGGGGTTAGATGGGTTAGGTTAGGTTATATTACGTTATAGACGTGTATAATGTTCCCACCGAGAAGTAGGGGCCGACACGCCAGGAATGTTGGAAAAGACTACATCCGAGGTGATAGGCTGCCTTAGGTTAGGATATATTACGTTATAGACGTATATAATGTTCGCACCGAGAAGTAGAGGACGATCCGGTTGGAATGTTCTAAAATACTACATCCGAGGAGTTAGTTTGCCTCCGGTTGGGATATATAAAGTTATAGGCGTATATAATTTCCCCACAGAGAAGTACGGGCCGACACGAAAGGGATTCTGTAAAACTACCCGCGAGGGGCTAGATGGGTTAGGTTAGGTTACGTTACGTTATAGACGTATATAATGTTCCCACCGAGAAGTAGAGGCCGATCCGCCAGGAATGATGTAAAATACTACATCCGAGATGTTAGGTTGCCTCAGGTTGGGATATATAACGTTATAGACGCATATAATGTCCCCAACGAGAGGTACGGGACGACACGAACGGGATTCTCTAAAACATTATCGCCGAGGGGCTAGATGGATTAGGTTAGGTTATATTACGTTATAGACGTATATAATGTTCCCACCGAGACGTAGGGGCCGTCATGCCAGGAATGTTGGAAAATACTACATCCGACGAGTTAAGCTGCCTTAGGTTAGGATATCTAACACTATAGACGAATATAATATCCCAACCGAGACGCCCGGGACGACACGAACGGAATTTTATAAAACATTAACAGCGAGGTGCTAGATGGGTTAGGTGTGGTTATATTACGTTATAGACGTATATAATGTTCCCACCGAGGAGTAGAGGCCGATCCGGCAGGAATGTTGTAAAATACTACATCCGCGGTGTTAGGTTGCCTTCGGTTGGGATATATAACGTTATAGACGTATATAATGTCCTCACCGAGACGTACGATCCGACACGAGCGGCATTCTGTAAAACATTATCACCGAGGGGCTAGATGGGTTAGGTTAGGTTATATTACGTTATAGACGTATATAACCTTCCCACCGAGAAGTATTGGCCGACACGCCAGGAATGTTGGAAAATACTACATCCGAGGTGTTAGGCTGCCTTAGGCTGGGATATACAACGCTATAGACGTATATAATGTCCGAACCGTGACGTACGGGACGACAGGAACGGGATTTTATAAAACATTACCAGCGAGGGGCTAGATGGGTTAGGTTAGGTTATATTACGTTATAGACGTGTATAATGTTCCCACCATGAAGTAGGGGTCGATAAGCCAGGAATGTTGTAAAATACTACTTCCGAGATGTTAGCCTGCCTTAGATTAGGATATATAACGTTATAGACGTATATTATGACCCCAACGAGACGTACTAGACGACACGAACGGGATTCTGTAATACATTATCACCAAGGGGCTAGATGGGTTAGGTTGGGTTATATTACGTTATAGACGTATATCATGTTCCCACCGAGAGGTAGGGGCCGACCCGCCAGGAATGTTTGAAAATACTACATCCGATGTGTTAGGCTGCATTAGGTTAGGATATATAACGCTACAGACGTATATAATGTCACAACCGAGACGTACGGGCCGACACGAACGGGATTCTGTAAAACATGACCAGCGAGGGGCTAGATGGGTTAGGCTAGGTTATATTACGTTATAGACGTATATAATGTTCCCACCGAGAAGTAGAGGCCGATTCGCCAGGGATGTTGGAAAATACTACATCCGAGGTCTTAGGCTGCCTTAGGCTAGGATATACAACGCTATAAACGTATATAATGTCCCAACCGTGACATGCGGGACGACAGGAACGGGATTTTATAAAACATTACCAGCGAGGGGCTAGATGTTAGGTTAGGTTATATTACGTTATAGACGTGTATAATACTCCCACCGAGAAGTAGGGGTCGATACGCCAGGAATGTTGTAAAATACTACATCCGAGATGTTAGCCTGCCTTAGGTTAGGATATATAACGCTATAGACGTATATAATGTTCCCAACGAGAGGTACGGGACGACACGAACTGGATTCCCTAAAACATTATCACCGAGTGGCTAGGTGGGTTAGATTAGGTTAAATTACGTTATAGACGTATATAATGTTCCACCGTGAAGTAGGAGCCGACATGCCAGGAATGTTGGAAAATACTACATCCGAGGTGTTAGGCTGCCTTAGGTTAGGATATATAACGCTATAGACGTATATAATGACGCTACCGAGACGTACGGACGACACGAACGGGATTCTGTAAACCATTACCAGCGAGGGGCTAGATGGGTTAGGTTAGGTTATATTACGTTATAAACGTGTATAATGTTCCCACCGAGATGTAGGAATCGATACGCCAGGAATGTTGTAAAATACTACATTCGAGATGTTAGCCTGCCTTAGGTTAGGATATATAACGTTATAGACGTATATAATGTTCCCAACGAGAGGTACGGGACAACACGAACGGGATTCTCTAAAACATTATCACCGAGGGGCTAGATGAGTTAGGTTAGGTTATATTACGTTATAGACGTGTATAATGTTCCCACCGAGAAGTAGGGGTCGATCCGCCAGGAATGTTGGAAAATACTACATCCGAGGTGTTAGGCTGCCTTTGGTTAGGATATATAACGCTATAGACGTATATAATGTCGCAACCGAGACGTACGGACGAAACGAACGGGATTCTGTAAAGCATTGCCAGCGAGGGGTTAGATGGGTTAGGTTAGGTTATATTACGTTATAGACGTGTATAATGTTCCCACCGAGAAGTAGGAATCGATACGCCAGGAATGTTGTAAAATACTACATCCGAGATGTTAGCCTGCCTTAGGTTAGGATATATAACGCTATAGACGTATATAATGTTCCCAACGAGAGGTACGGGACGACACGAACGGGATTCTCTAAAACATTATCGCCGAGGGGCTAGATGGATTAGGTTAGGTTATATTACGTTATAGACGTATATAATGTTCCCACCGAGACGTAGGGGCCGTCATGCCAGGAATGTTGGAAAATACTACATCCGACGAGTTAAGCTGCCTTAGGTTAGGATATCTAACACTATAGACGAATATAATATCCCAACCGAGACGCCCGGGACGACACGAACGGAATTTTATAAAACATTAACAGGGAGGTGCTAGATGGGTTAGGTGTGGTTATATTACGTTATAGACGTATATAATGTTCCCACCGAGGAGTAGAGGCCGATCCGGCAGGAATGTTGTAAAATACTACATCCGCGGTGTTAGGTTGCCTTCGGTTGGGATATATAACGTTATAGACGTATATAATGTCCTCACCGAGACGTACGATCCGACACGAGCGGCATTCTGTAAAACATTATCACCGAGGGGCTAGATGGGTTAGGTTAGGTTATATTACGTTATAGACGTATATAACGTTCCCACCGAGAAGTATTGGCCGACACGCCAGGAATGTTGGAAAATACTACATCCGAGGTGTTAGGCTGCCTTAGGCTGGGATATACAACGCTATAGACGTATATAATGTCCGAACCGTGACGTACGGGACGACAGGAACGGGATTTTATAAAACATTACCAGCGAGGGGCTAGATGGGTTAGGTTAGGTTATATTACGTTATAGACGTGTATAATGTTCCCACCATGAAGTAGGGGTCGATAAGCCAGGAATGTTGTAAAATACTACTTCCGAGATGTTAGCCTGCCTTAGATTAGGATATATAACGTTATAGACGTATATTATGACCCCAACGAGACGTACTAGACGACACGAACGGGATTCTGTAATACATTATCACCAAGGGGCTAGATGGGTTAGGTTGGGTTATATTACGTTATAGACGTATATCATGTTCCCACCGAGAGGTAGGGGCCGACCCGCCAGGAATGTTTGAAAATACTACATCCGATGTGTTAGGCTGCATTAGGTTAGGATATATAACGCTACAGACGTATATAATGTCACAACCGAGACGTACGGGCCGACACGAACGGGATTCTGTAAAACATGACCAGCGAGGGGCTAGATGGGTTAGGCTAGGTTATATTACGTTATAGACGTATATAATGTTCCCACCGAGAAGTAGAGGCCGATTCGCCAGGAATGTTGGAAAATACTACATCCGAGGTCTTAGGCTGCCTTAGGCTAGGATATACAACGCTATAAACGTATATAATGTCCCAACCGTGACATGCGGGACGACAGGAACGGGATTTTATAAAACATTACCAGCGAGGGGCTAGATGTTAGGTTAGGTTATATTACGTTATAGACGTGTATAATACTCCCACCGAGAAGTAGGGGTCGATACGCCAGGAATGTTGTAAAATACTACATCCGAGATGTTAGCCTGCCTTAGGTTAGGATATATAACGCTATAGACGTATATAATGTTCCCAACGAGAGGTACGGGACGACACGAACTGGATTCCCTAAAACATTATCACCGAGTGGCTAGGTGGGTCAGGTTAGGTTAAATTACGTTATAGACCTATATAATGTTCCACCGAGAAGTAGGGGCCGACACGAACGGGATTCTGTAAAACTACCCGCGAGGGGCTAGATGGGTTAGGCTAGGTTACATTACGTTATAGACGTATATAATGTTCCCACCGAGAAGTAGGGGCCGACACGCCAGGAATGCAGGAAAATACTACATACGAGTTGTTAGGCTCCCTTAGGTGAGGCTATATAACGCTATAGACGTATATAATGTCCCCAACGAGACGCACGGACGACATGAACGGGATTCTGTAAAACATTACCAGCGAGGGGCTAGATGGGTTAGGTTAGGTTATCTTATGTTATAGACGTATATAATGTTCGCACCGAGAAGTAGAGGCCGATCCGGCAGGAATGTTGGATAATACTACATCCGAGGTGTTAGGCTGCCTTAGGCTAGGATATGCAACGCTATAGACGTATATAATGTCCCAACCGTGACGTACGGGACGACAGGAACGGGATTTTATATAACATTACCAGCGAGGGGCTAGATGGGTTAGGTTAGGTTATATTACGTTATAGACGTGTATAATGTTCCCACCGAGAAGTAGGGGTCGATACGCCAGGAATGTTGTAAAATACTACATCCGAGATGTTAGCCTGCCTTAGGTTAGGATATATAACGTTATAGACGTATATAATGTCCCCACCGAGAAGTACGGGCCGACACGAACGGAATTCTGTAAAACATTACCCGCGGGGGCTAGATGGGTTAGGTTAGATTATATTACGTTATAGACGTATATAATGATCCCACCGAGAAGTAGGGGCCGACCCGCCAGGAATGTTTTAAAATACTAGATCCGAAGTGTTAGGCTGCCTTTGGTTAGGATATATAACGCTATAGACGAATATAATGTCCCAACCGAGACGTACGGGACGACACGAACGGGATTCTGTAAAACATTACCAGCCAGGTGCTAGATGGGGTAGGTTAGGATATATTACGTTATAGACGTGTACAATGTTCCCACCGAGAAGTAGGGGCCGACACGCCAGGAATGTTGGAAAATACTACATCCGAGGTGTTAGGCTGTCTTAGGTTAGGATATATAACGCTATAGACGTATATAATGTTCCAACCGAGACGTGCGGGACGACACGAACGGGATTCTGTAAAACATTAACAGCGAGGGGCTAGATTGGTTGGGTTAGGCTACGTTACGTCATAGACGTATATAATGTTCCCACCGAGAAGTAGGGGCCGACACGCCAGGAATGGAGGAAAATACTACATCCGAGGTGTTAGGCTCCCTTAGGTGAGGATATATAACGCTATATACGTATATAATGTCCCCAACGAGAGGTACGGGACGACGCAAACGGGATTCTGTAAAACATTATCACCGAGGGGCTAGATGGGTTAGGTTAGGTTATATTACGTTATAGACGTATATAATGTTCCCACCGAGAAGTAGGTGTCGCTATGCCAGGAATGTTGAAAAATACTACATCCGAGATGTTAGACTGCCTTAGGTTAGGATATATTACGCTATAGACGTATATAATGTTCCCAACGAGAGGTACGGGACGACACGAACGGGATTCTCTAAAACATTATCACCGAGGGGCTAGATGGTTTAGCTTAGGTTAAATTACGTTATAGACGTATATAATGTTCCCACCGAGAAGTAGGGGCCGACACGCCAGGAATGTTGGAAAATACTACATCCGAGGTGTTAGGCTGCCTTAGGTTAGGATATGTAATGCTATAGACGAATATAATGTCCCAACCGAGACGTCCGGGACGACACGAACGGAATTTTATAAAACATTAACAGCGAGGTGCTAGATGGGTTAGGTGTGGTTATATTACGTTATAGACGTATATAATGTTCCCACCGAGAAGTAGAGGCCGATCCGGCAGGAATACTGTAAAATACTACATCCGAGGTGTTAGGTTGCCTCCGGTTGGGATATATAAAGTTATAGGCGTATATAATGTCCCCACCGAGACGTACGATCCGACACGACCGGCATTCTGTAAAACATTATCACCGAGTGGCTAGATGGGTTAGGTTAGGTTATATTACGTTATAGACGTTTATAATGTTCCCACCGAGATGTAGGGGCCGACACACCAGGAATGTAGGAAAATACTACATCCGAGTTGTTGGCCTGCCTAAGGTTAGGATATACAACGCTATAGACGTATATAATGTCCCCACCGAGAAGTACGCGCCGAGACGAACTGGATACTGTAAAACATTACCCGCGAGGCGCTAGATGGGTTAGGTTAGGTTATATTACGTTATAGACGTATATAATGTTCCCACCGAGAAGTAGAGGCCGATCCGGCAGGAATGTTGGAAAATACTACATCCGAGGTGTTAGGCTGCTTTACGCTAGGATATGCAACGCTATAGGCGTATATAATGTCCCAACCTTGACGTACGGGACAACGGGAACGGGATTTTATATAACATTACCAGCGAGGGGCTAGATGGGTTAGGTTAGGTTATATGACGTTATAGACGTGTATAATGTTCCCACCGTGACGTAGGGTTCGATACACCAGGAATGTTGTAAATTACTACATCCGAGATGTTTGCCTGCCTTAGGTTAGGATATATAACGTTATAGACGTATATAATGTCCCCAAGGAGAGGTACGGGACGACGCGGACGAGATTCTCTAAAACATTATCACAGAGGGGCTAGATGGGTTAGGTTAGGTTATATTACGTTACAGACGTATATAATGTTCCCACCGAGAAGTAGGGGCCGACACGCCAGGAATGTAGGAAAATACTACATCCGAGGTGTTAGGCACCCTTAGGTGAGGATATATAACGCTATAGACGTATATAATGTCCCCAACGAGACGTACGGACTACATGAACGGGATTCTGTAAAACATTATCACCGAGGGGCTAGATGGGTTAGGTTAGGTTATATTACGTTATAGACGTATATAATGTTCCCACCGAGATGTAGGGGCGGACACGCCAGGAATATTGTACAATACTACATCCGAGATGTTAGCTTGCCTCAGGTTGAAATATCTAACGTTATAGACGTATATAATGTCCCCAACGAGAGGTACGGGACGACACAAACGGGATTCTCTAAAACATTATCACCGAGGGGCTAGATGGCTTAGGTTAGGTTATATTACGTTGTAGACGTGTATAATGCTCCCACCGAGAAGTAGGCGTCGATACGCCAGGAATGTTGTAAAATACTACATCCGAGATGTTAGCCTGCCTTAGGTTAGGATATATAACGCTATAGACGTATATAATGTTCCCAACGAGAGGTACGGGACGACACGAACGGGATTCTCGAAAAGATTATCACCGAGGGGCTAGCTGGGGTAGGTTAGGTTAAATTACGTTATAGACGTATATAATGTTCCCACCGAGAAGTAGGGGCCGACACGCCAGGTATGTTGTGAAATACTACATCCGAGATGTTAGGTTGCCTCAGGTTGAGATATATAACGTTATAGACGTATATAATGTCCCCAACGAGAGGTACGGGACGACACAAACGGGATTCTGTAAAACATAATCACCGAGGGGCTAGATGTGTTAGGTTAGGTTATATTACGTTATAGACGTATATAATGTTCCCACCGAGTCAGGGGTCCGATCCGCCAGGAATGTTGTAAAATAATACATTCGAGATGTTATCTTGCCTTAGGTTCGGATATATAACGCTATAGACGTATATAATGTCCCAACCGAGACGTACGGGACGACACGAACGGGATTCTGTAAAACATTACCAGCAAGTGGCTAGATGGGTTAGTTAAGGTTATCTTATGTTATAGACGTATGTAATGTTCCCATCGAGAAGTAGAGGCCGATTCGCCAGGAATGTTGTAAAATACTACATCCGAGATGTTAGCCTGCCTTAGGTTAGGATATATAACGCTATAGACGTATATAATGATCCCAACGAGAGGTACGGGACGACACGAACGGGATTCCCTAAAACATTATCACCGAGTGGCTAGGTGGGTTAGGTTAGGTTAAATTACGTTATAGACGTATATAATGTTCCCACCGAGAAGTAGGGGCCGACACGCCAGGAATGTAGGAAAATACTACATCCGAGGTGTTAGGCACCCTTAGGTAAGGATATATAACGCTATAGACGTATATAATGTCCCCAACGAGACGTACGGACTACATGAACGGGATTCTGTAAAACATTACCATCGAGGGGCTAGATGGGTGAGGTTAGGTTATCTTATGTTATGGACGTATATAATGTTCGCACCGAGAAGTAGAGGCCGATCCGGCAGGAATGTTGGAAAATACTACATCCGAGGTGTTAGGCTGCTTTACGCTAGGATATGCAACGCTATAGACGTATATAATGTCCCAACCTTGACGTATGGGACAACGGGAACGGGATTTTATATAACATTACCAGCGAGGGGCTAGATGGGTTAGGTTAGGTTATATTACGTTATAGACGTATATAATGTTCCCACCGAGAAGTAGGGGCCGACACGCCAGGAATGTAGGAAAATACTACATCCGAGGTGTTAGGCACCCTTAGGTGAGGATATATAACGCTATAGACGTATATAATGTCCCCAACGAGACGTACGGACTACATGAACGGGATTCTGTAAAACATTACCATCGAGGGGCTAGATGGGTGAGGTTAGGTTATCTTATGTTATGGACGTATATAATGTTCGCACAGAGAAGTAGAGGCCGATCCGGTGGGAATGTTGGAAAATACTACATCCGAAGTGTTAGGCTGCCTTAGGCTAGGATATACAACGCTGTAGACGTATATAATGTCCCAACCGTGACGTACGGGACGACAGGAACGGGATTTTATAAAACATTACCAGCGATGGGCTAGATGGGTGAGGTTAGGTTATATTACGTTATAGACGTGTATAATGTTCCCACCGAGAAGTAGGTGTCGTTACGCCAGGAATGTTGAAAAATACTACATCCGAGATGTTAGACTGCCTTAGGTTAGGATATATTACGCTATAGACGTATATAATGTTCCCAACGAGAGGTACGGGACGACACGAACGGGATTCTCTAAAACATTATCACCGAGGGGCTAGATGGTTTAGGTTAGGATAAATTACGTTATAGACGTATATAATGTTCCCACCGAGAAGTAGGGGCCGACACGCCAGGAATGTAGGAAAATACTACATCCGAGGTGTTAGGCACCCTTAGGTGAGGATATATAACGCTATAGACGTATATAATGTCCCCAACGAGACGTACGGACTACATGAACGGGATCCTGTAAAACATTACCATCGAGGGGCTAGATGGGTGAGGTTAGGTTATCTTATGTTATGGACGTATATAATGTTCGCACCGAGAAGTAGAGGCCGATCCGGCAGGAATGTTGGAAAATACTACATCCGAGATGTTAGGTTGCCTCAGGTTGAGATATATAACGTTATAGACGTATATAATGTCCCCAACGAGAGGTACGGGACGACACGAACGGGATTCTGTAAAACATAATCACCGAGGGGCTAGATGTGTTAGGTTAGGTTATATTACGTTATAGACGTATATAATGTTCCCACCGAGTCAGGGGGCCGATCCGCCAGGAATGTTGTAAAATAATACATTCGAGATGTTATCTTGCCTTAGGTTAGGATATATAACGCTATAGACGTATATAATGTCCCAACCGAGACGTACGGGACGACACGAACGGGATTCTGTAAAACATTACCAGCAAGTGGCTAGATGGGTTAGGTTAGGTTATATGACGTTATAGACGTGTATAATGTTCCCTCCGAGAAGTAGAGGCCGATCCGGTAGGAATGTTGGAAAATACTACATCCGAAGTGTTAGGCTGCCTTAGGCTAGGATATACAACGCTGTAGACGTATATAATGTCCCAACCGTGACGTACGGGACGACAGGAACGGGATTTTATAAAACATTACCAGCGATGGGCTAGATGGGTTAGGTTAGGTTATATTACGTTATAGACGTGTATAATGTTCCCACCGAGAAGTAGGTGTCGCTATGCCAGGAATGTTGAAAAATACTACATCCGAGATGTTAGACTGCCTTAGGTTAGGATATATTACGCTATAGACGTATATAATGTTCCCAACGAGAGGTACGGGACGACACGAACGGGATTCTCTAAAACATTATCACCGAGGGGCTAGATGGTTTAGCTTAGGTTAAATTACGTTATAGACGTATATAATGTTCGCACCGAGAAGTAGAGGCCGATCCGGCAGGAATGTTGGAAAATACTACATCCGAGGTGTTAGGCTGCTTTACGCTAGGATATGCAACGCTATAGACGTATATAATGTCCCAACCTTGACGTATGGGACAACGGGAACGGGATTTTATATAACATTACCAGCGAGGGGCTAGATGGGTTAGGTTAGGTTATATTACGTTATAGACGTATATAATGTTCCCACCGAGAAGTAGGGGCCGACACGCCAGGAATGTAGGAAAATACTACATCCGAGGTGTTAGGCACCCTTAGGTGAGGATATATAACGCTATAGACGTATATAATGTCCCCAACGAGACGTACGGACTACATGAACGGGATTCTGTAAAACATTACCATCGAGGGGCTAGATGGGTGAGGTTAGGTTATCTTATGTTATGGACGTATATAATGTTCGCACCGAGAAGTAGAGGCCGATCCGGTGGGAATGTTGGAAAATACTACATCCGAAGTGTTAGGCTGCCTTAGGCTAGGATATACAACGCTGTAGACGTATATAATGTCCCAACCGTGACGTACGGGACGACAGGAACTGGATTTTATAAAACATTACCAGCGGTGGGCTAGATGGGTTAGGTTAGGTTATATTACGTTATAGACGTGTATAATGTTCCCACCGAGAAGTAGGTGTCGTTACGCCAGGAATGTTGAAAAATACTACATCCGAGATGTTAGACTGCCTTAGGTTAGGATATATTACGCTATAGACGTATATAATGTTCCCAACGAGAGGTACGGGACGACACGAACGGGATTCTCTAAAACATTATCACCGAGGGGCTAGATGGTTTAGGTTAGGATAAATTACGTTATAGACGTATATAATGTTCCCACCGAGAAGTAGGGGCCGACACGCCAGGAATGTAGGAAAATACTACATCCGAGGTGTTAGGCACCCTTAGGTGAGGATATATAACGCTATAGACGTATATAATGTCCCCAACGAGACGTACGGACTACATGAACGGGATCCTGTAAAACATTACCATCGAGGGGCTAGATGGGTGAGGTTAGGTTATCTTATGTTATGGACGTATATAATGTTCGCACCGAGAAGTAGAGGCCGATCCGGCAGGAATGTTGGAAAATACTACATCCGAGATGTTAGGTTGCCTCAGGTTGAGATATATAACGTTATAGACGTATATAATGTCCCCAACGAGAGGTATGGGACGACACGAACGGGATTCTGTAAAACATAATCACCGAGGGGCTAGATGTGTTAGGTTAGGTTATATTACGTTATAGACGTATATAATGTTCCCACCGAGTCAGGGGGCCGATCCGCCAGGAATGTTGTAAAATAATACATTCGAGATGTTATCTTGCCTTAGGTTAGGATATATAACGCTATAGACGTATATAATGTCCCAACCGAGACGTACGGGACGACACGAACGGGATTCTGTAAAACATTACCAGCAAGTGGCTAGATGGGTTAGGTTAGGTTATATGACGTTATAGACGTGTATAATGTTCCCTCCGAGAAGTAGAGGCCGATCCGGTAGGAATGTTGGAAAATACTACATCCGAAGTGTTAGGCTGCCTTAGGCTAGGATATACAACGCTGTAGACGTATATAATGTCCCAACCGTGACGTACGGGACGACAGGAACGGGATTCTATAAAACATTACCAGCGATGGGCTAGATGGGTTAGGTTAGGTTATATTACGTTATAGACGTGTATAATGTTCCCACCGAGAAGTAGGTGTCGCTATGCCAGGAATGTTGAAAAATACTACATCCGAGATGTTAGACTGCCTTAGGTTAGGATATATTACGCTATAGACGTATATAATGTTCCCAACGAGAGGTACGGGACGACACGAACGGGATTCTCTAAAACATTATCACCGAGGGGCTAGATGGTTTAGCTTAGGTTAAATTACGTTATAGACGTATATAATGTTCCCACCCAGAAGTAGGGGCCGACACGCCAGGAATGTTGGAAAATACTACATCCGAGGTGTTAGGCTGCCTTAGGTTAGGATATATAATGCTATAGACGAATATAATGTCCCAACCGAGACGTCCGGGACGACACGAACGGAATTTTATAAAACATTAACAGCGAGGTGCTAGATGGGTTAGGTGTGGTTATATTACGTTATAGACGTATATAATGTTCCCACCGAGAAGTAGAGGCCGATCCGGCAGGAATACTGTAAAATACTACATCCGAGGTGTTAGGTTGCCTCCGGTTGGGATATATAAAGTTATAGGCGTATATAATGTCCCCACCGAGACGTACGATCCGACACGACCGGCATTCTGTAAAACATTATCACCGAGTGGCTAGATGGGTTAGGTTAGGTTATATTACGTTATAGACGTTTATAATGTTCCCACCGAGATGTAGGGGCCGACACGCCAGGAATGTAGGAAAATACTACATCCGAGTTGTTGGCCTGCCTAAGGTTAGGATATACAACGCTATAGACGTATATAATGTCCCCACCGAGAAGTACGCGCCGAGACGAACTGGATACTGTAAAACATTACCCGCGAGGCGCTAGATGGGTTAGGTTAGGTTATATTACGTTATAGACGTATATAATGTTCCCACCGAGAAGTAGAGGCCGATCCGGCAGGAATGTTGGAAAATACTACATCCGAGGTGTTAGGCTGCTTTACGCTAGGATATGCAACGCTATAGGCGTATATAATGTCCCAACCTTGACGTACGGGACAACGGGAACGGGATTTTATATAACATTACCAGCGAGGGGCTAGATGGGTTAGGTTAGGTTATATGACGTTATAGACGTGTATAATGTTCCCACCGTGACGTAGGGTTCGATACACCAGGAATGTTGTAAATTACTACATCCGAGATGTTTGCCTGCCTTAGGTTAGGATATATAACGTTATAGACGTATATAATGTCCCCAAGGAGAGGTACGGGACGACACGAACGGGATTCTCTAAAAGATTATCACCGAGGGGCTAGCTGGGATAGGTTAGGTTAAATTACGTTATAGACGTATATAATGTTCCCACCGAGAAGTAGGGGCCGACACGCCAGGTATGTTGTGAAATACTACATCCGAGATGTTAGGTTGCCTCAGGTTGAGATATATAACGTTATAGACGTATATAATGTCCCCAACGAGAGGTACGGGACGACACGAACGGGATTCTGTAAAACATAATCACCGAGGGGCTAGATGTGTTAGGTTAGGTTATATTACGTTATAGACGTATATAATGTTCCCACCGAGTCAGGGGGCCGATCCGCCAGGAATGTTGTAAAATAATACATTCGAGATGTTATCTTGCCTTAGGTTCGGATATATAACGCTATAGACGTATATAATGTCCCAACCGAGACGTACGGGACGACACGAACGGGATTCTGTAAAACATTACCAGCAAGTGGCTAGATGGGTTAGTTAAGGTTATCTTATGTTATAGACGTATGTAATGTTCCCATCGAGAAGTAGAGGCCGATTCGCCAGGAATGTTGGAAAATACTACATCCGAGGTGTTAGGCTGCCTTAGGCTAGGATATACAACGATATAAACGTATATAATGTCCCAACCGTGACGTACGGGACGACAGGAACGGGATTTTATAAAACATTACCAGCGAGGGGCTAGATGTTAGGTTAGGTTATATTACGTTATAGACGTGTATAATGCTCCCACCGAGAAGTAGGGGTCGATACGCCAGGAATGTTGTAAAATACTACATCCGAGGTGTTAGTTTGCCTCCGGTTGGGATATATAAAGTTATAGGCGTATATAATGTCCCCACCGAGACGTACGATCCGGCACGACCGGCATTCTGTAAAACATTATCACCAGGGGGCTAGATGGGTCAGGTTAGGTTATATTACGTTATAGACGTATATAATGTTCCCACCGAGAAGTAGAGGCCGATCCGGCAGGAATGTTGGAAAATACTACATCCGAGGTGTTAGGCTGCTTTACGCTAGGATATGCAACGCTATAGGCGTATATAATGTCCCAACCTTGACGTACGGGACAACGGGAACGGGATTTTATATAACATTACCAGCGAGGGGCTAGATGGGTTAGGTTAGGTTATATGACGTTATAGACGTGTATAATGTTCCCACCGTGACGTAGGGTTCGATACACCAGGAATGTTGTAAATTACTACATCCGAGATGTTTGCCTGCCTTAGGTTAGGATATATAACGTTATAGACGTATATAATGTCCCCAAGGAGAGGTACGGGAAGACGCGGACGAGATTCTCTAAAACATTATCACAGAGGGGCTAGATGGGTTAGGTTAGGTTATATTACGTTATAGACGTATATAATGTTCCCACCGAGAAGTAGGGGCCGACACGCCAGGAATGTAGGAAAATACTACATCCGAGGTGTTAGGCACCCTTAGGTGAGGATATATAACGCTATAGACGTATATAATGTCCCCAACGAGACGTACGGACTACATGAACGGGATTCTGTAAAACATTATCACCGAGGGGCTAGATGGGTTAGGTTAGGTTATATTACGTTATAGACGTATATAATGTTCCCACCGAGATGTAGGGGCGGACACGCCAGGAATATTGTACAATACTACATCCGAGATGTTAGCTTGCCTCAGGTTGAAATATCTAACGTTATAGACGTATATAATGTCCCCAACGAGAGGTACGGGACGACACGAACGGGATTCTCTAAAACATTATCACCGAGGGGCTAGATGGGTTAGGTTAGGTTATATTACGTTGTAGACGTGTATAATGCTCCCACCGAGAAGTAGGCGTCGATACGCCAGGAATGTTGTAAAATACTACATCCGAGATGCTAGCCTGCCTTAGGTTAGGATATATAACGCTATAGACGTATATAATGTTCCCAACGAGAGGTACGGGACGACACGAACGGGATTCTCTAAAAGATTATCACCGAGGGGCTAGCTGGGATAGGTTAGGTTAAATTACGTTATAGACGTATATAATGTTCCCACCGAGAAGTAGGGGCCGACACGCCAGGTATGTTGTGAAATACTACATCCGAGATGTTAGGTTGCCTCAGGTTGAGATATATAACGTTATAGACGTATATAATGTCCCCAACGAGAGGTACGGGACGACACGAACGGGATTCTGTAAAACATAATCACCGAGGGGCTAGATGTGTTAGGTTAGGTTATATTACGTTATAGACGTATATAATGTTCCCACCGAGTCAGGGGGCCGATCCGCCAGGAATGTTGTAAAATAATACATTCGAGATGTTATCTTGCCTTAGGTTCGGATATATAACGCTATAGACGTATATAATGTCCCAACCGAGACGTACGGGACGACACGAACGAGATTCTGTAAAACATTACCAGCAAGTGGCTAGATGGGTTAGTTAAGGTTATCTTATGTTATAGACGTATGTAATGTTCCCATCGAGAAGTAGAGGCCGATTCGCCAGGAATGTTGGAAAATACTACATCCGAGGTGTTAGGCTGCCTTAGGCTAGGATATACAACGATATAAACGTATATAATGTCCCAACCGTGACGTACGGGACGACAGGAACGGGATTTTATAAAACATTACCAGCGAGGGGCTAGATGTTAGGTTAGGTTATATTACGTTATAGACGTGTATAATGCTCCCACCGAGAAGTAGGGGTCGATACGCCAGGAATGTTGTAAAATACTACATCCGAGGTGTTAGTTTGCCTCCGGTTGGGATATATAAAGTTATAGGCGTATATAATGTCCCCACCGAGACGTACGATCCGGCACGACCGGCATTCTGTAAAACATTATCACCAGGGGGCTAGATGGGTCAGGTTAGGTTATATTACGTTATAGACGTATATAATGTTCTCACCGAGAAGTAGAGGCCGATCCGGCAGGAAAGTTGTAAAATACTACATCCGAAGTGTTAGGTTGCCTCCGGTTGGGATATATAACGTTATAGACGTATATAATGTCCCCACCGAGACGTACGATCCGACACGACCGGCATTCTGTAAAACATTATCACCGAGGGGCTAGATGGGTTAGATTAGGTTATATAACGTTATAGACGTGTATAATGTTCCCACCAAGAAGTAGGGGTCGATACGCCGGGAATGTTGTAAAATACTACATCCGAGATGTTAGCCTGCCTTAGGTTAGGATATATAACGCTATAGACGTATATAATGATCCCAACGAGAGGTACGGGACGACACGAACGGGATTCCCTAAAACATTATCACCGAGTGGCTAGGTGGGTTAGGTTAGGTTAAATTACGTTATAGACGTATATAATGTTCCCACCGAGAAGTAGGGGCCGACACGCCAGGAATGTAGGAAAATACTACATCCGAGGTGTTAGGCACCCTTAGGTGAGGATATATAACGCTATAGACGTATATAATGTCCCCAACGAGACGTACGGACTACATGAACGGGATTCTGTAAAACATTACCATCGAGGGGCTAGATGGGTGAGGTTAGGTTATCTTATGTTATGGACGTATATAATTTTCGCACCGAGAAGTAGAGGCCGATGCGGCAGGAATGTTGGAAAATACTACATCCGAGGTGTTTGGCTGCTTTACGCTAGGATATGCAACGCTATAGACGTATATAATGTCCCAACCTTGACGTATGGGACAACGGGAACGGGATTTTATATAACGTTATCAGCGAGGGGCTAGATGGGTTAGGTTAGGTTATATTACGTTATAGACGTATATAATGTTCCCACCGAGAAGTAGGGGCCGACACGCCAGGAATGTAGGAAAATACTACATCCGAGGTGTTAGGCACCCTTAGGTGAGGATATATAACGCTATAGACGTATATAATGTCCCCAACGAGACGTACGGACTACATGAACGGGATTCTGTAAAACATTACCATCGAGGGGCTAGATGGGTGAGGTTAGGTTATCTTATGTTATGGACGTATATAATGTTCGCACCGAGAAGTAGAGGCCGATCCGGTGGGAATGTTGGAAAATACTACATCCGAAGTGTTAGGCTGCCTTAGGCTAGGATATACAACGCTGTAGACGTATATAATGTCCCAACCGTGACGTACGGGACGACAGGAACGGGATTTTATAAAACATTACCAGCGATGGGCTAGATGGGTTAGGTTAGGTTATATTACGTTATAGACGTGTATAATGTTCCCACCGAGAAGTAGGTGTCGTTACGCCAGGAATGTTGAAAAATACTACATCCGAGATGTTAGACTGCCTTAGGTTAGGATATATTACGCTATAGACGTATATAATGTTCCCAACGAGAGGTACGGGACGACACGAACGGGATTCTCTAAAACATTATCACCGAGGGGCTAGATGGTTTAGGTTAGGATAAATTACGTTATAGACGTATATAATGTTCCCACCGAGAAGTAGGGGCCGACACGCCAGGAATGTAGGAAAATACTACATCCGAGGTGTTAGGCACCCTTAGGTGAGGATATATAACGCTATAGACGTATATAATGTCCCCAACGAGACGTACGGACTACATGAACGGGATTCTGTAAAACATTACCATCGAGGGGCTAGATGTGTTAGGTTAGGTTATATTACGTTATAGACGTATATAATGTTCCCACCGAGTCAGGGGGCCGATCCGCCAGGAATGTTGTAAAATAATACATTCGAGATGTTATCTTGCCTTAGGTTAGGATATATAACGCTATAGACGTATATAATGTCCCAACCGAGACGTACGGGACGACACGAACGGGATTCTGTAAAACATTACCAGCAAGTGGCTAGATGGGTTAGTTAAGGTTATCTTATGTTATAGACGTATGTAATGTTCCCATCGAGAAGTAGAGGCCGATTCGCCAGGAATGTTGGAAAATACTACATCCGAGGTGTTAGGCTGCCTTAGGCTAGGATATACAACGATATAAACGTATATAATGTCCCAACCGTGACGTACGGGACGACAGGAACGGGATTTTATAAAACATTACCAGCGAGGGGCTAGATGTTAGGTTAGGTTATATTACGTTATAGACGTGTATAATGCTCCCACCGAGAAGTAGGGGTCGATACGCCAGGAATGTTGTAAAATACTACATCCGAGGTGTTAGTTTGCCTCCGGTTGGGATATATTAAGTTATAGGCGTATATAATGTCCCCACCGAGACGTACGATCCGGCACGACCGGCATTCTGTAAAACATTATCACCAGGGGGCTAGATGGGTCAGGTTAGGTTATATTACGTTATAGACGTATATAATGTTCTCACCGAGAAGTAGAGGCCGATCCGGCAGGAAAGTTGTAAAATACTACATCCGAAGTGTTAGGTTGCCTCCGGTTGGGATATATAATGTTATAGACGTATATAATGTCCCCACCGAGACGTACGATCCGACACGACCGGCATTCTGTAAAACATTATCACCGAGGAGCTAGATGGGTTAGATTAGGTTATATAACGTTATAGACGTGTATAATGTTCCCACCAAGAAGTAGGGGTCGATACGCCGGGAATGTTGTAAAATACTACATCCGAGATGTTAGCCTGCCTTAGGTTAGGATATATAACGCTATAGACGTATATAATGATCCCAACGAGAGGTACGGGACGACTCGAACGGGATTCTGTAAAACATAATCACCGAGGGGCTAGATGTGTTAGGTTAGGTTATATTACGTTATAGACGTATATAATGTTCCCACCGAGAAGTAGGGGCCGACACGCCAGGAATGTAGGAAAATACTACATCCGAGGTGTTAGGCACCCTTAGGTGAGGATATATAACGCTATAGACGTATATAATGTCCCCAACGAGACGTACGGACTACATGAACGGGATTCTGTAAAACATTACCATCGAGGGGCTAGATGGGTGAGGTTAGGTTATCTTATGTTATGGACGTATATAATGTTCGCACCGAGAAGTAGAGGCCGATCCGGTAGGAATGTTGGAAAATACTACATCCGAAGTGTTAGGCTGCCTTAGGCTAGGATATACAACGCTGTAGACGTATATAATGTCCCAACCGTGAGGTACGGGACGACAGGAACGGGATTTTATAAAACATTACCAGCGATGGGCTAGATGGGTTAGGTTAGGTTATATTACGTTATAGACGTGTATAATGTTCCCACCGAGAAGTAGGTGTCGTTACGCCAGGAATGTTGAAAAATACTACATCCGAGATGTTAGACTGCCTTAGGTTAGGATATATTACGCTATAGACGTATATAATGTTCCCAACGAGAGGTACGGGACGACACGAACGGGATTCTCTAAAACATTATCACCGAGGGGCTAGATGGGTTAGGTTAGGTTATATTACGTTATAGACGTATATAATGTTCCCACCGAGATGTAGGGGCGGACACGCCAGGAATATTGTACAATACTACATCCGAGATGTTAGCTTGCCTCAGGTTGAAATATCTAACGTTATAGACGTATATAATGTCCCCAACGAGAGGTACGGGACGACACGAACGGGATTCTCTAAAACATTATCACCGAGGGGCTAGATGGGTTAGGTTAGGTTATATTACGTTGTAGACGTGTATAATGCTCCCACCGAGAAGTAGGCGTCGATACGCCAGGAATGTTGTAAAATACTACATCCGAGATGTTAGCCTGCCTTAGGTTAGGATATATAACGCTATAGACGTATATAATGTTCCCAACGAGAGGTACGGGACGACACGAACGGGATTCTCTAAAAGATTATCACCGAGGGGCTAGCTGGGATAGGTTAGGTTAAATTACGTTATAGACGTATATAATGTTCCCACCGAGAAGTAGGGGCCGACACGCCAGGTATGTTGTGAAATACTACATCCGAGATGTTAGGTTGCCTCAGGTTGAGATATATAACGTTATAGACGTATATAATGTCCCCAACGAGAGGTACGGGACGACACGAACGGGATTCTGTAAAACATAATCACCGAGGGGCTAGATGTGTTAGGTTAGGTTATATTACGTTATAGACGTATATAATGTTCCCACCGAGTCAGGGGGCCGATCCGCCAGGAATGTTGTAAAATAATACATTCGAGATGTTATCTTGCCTTAGGTTCGGATATATAACGCTATAGACGTATATAATGTCCCAACCGAGACGTACGGGACGACACGAACGGGATTCTGTAAAACATTACCAGCAAGTGGCTAGATGGGTTAGTTAAGGTTATCTTATGTTATAGACGTATGTAATGTTCCCATCGAGAAGTAGAGGCCGATCGCCAGGAATGTTGGAAAATACTACATCCGAGGTGTTAGGCTGCCTTAGGCTAGGATATACAACGATATAAACGTATATAATGTCCCAACCGTGACGTACGGGACGACAGGAACGGGATTTTATAAAACATTACCAGCGAGGGGCTAGATGTTAGGTTAGGTTATATTACGTTATAGACGTGTATAATGCTCCCACCGAGAAGTAGAGGCCGATCCGGCAGGAAAGTTGTAAAATACTACATCCGAAGTGTTAGGTTGCCTCCGGTTGGGATATATAACGTTATAGACGTATATAATGTCCCCACCGAGACGTACGATCCGACACGACCGGCATTCTGTAAAACATTATCACCGAGGGGCTAGATGGGTTAGATTAGGTTATATAACGTTATAGACGTGTATAATGTTCCCACCAAGAAGTAGGGGTCGATACGCCGGGAATGTTGTTAAATACTACATCCGAGATGTTAGCCTGCCTTAGGTTAGGATATATAACGCTATAGACGTATATAATGATCCCAACGAGAGGTACGGGACGACACGAACGGGATTCCCTAAAACATTATCACCGAGTGGCTAGGTGGGTTAGGTTAGGTTAAATTACGTTATAGACGTATATAATGTTCCCACCGAGAAGTAGGGGCCGACACGCCAGGAATGTAGGAAAATACTACATCCGAGGTGTTACGCACCCTTAGGTGAGGATATATAACGCTATAGACGTATATAATGTCCCCAACGAGACGTACGGACTACATGAACGGGATTCTGTAAAACATTACCATCGAGGGGCTAGATGGGTGAGGTTAGGTTATCTTATGTTATGGACGTATATAATGTTCACACCGAGAAGTAGAGGCCGATCCGGTGGGAATGTTGGAAAATACTACATCCGAAGTGTTAGGCTGCCTTAGGCTAGGATATACAACGCTGTAGACGTATATAATGTCCCAACCGTGACGTACGGGACGACAGGAACGGGATTTTATAAAACATTACCAGCGATGGGCTAGATGGGTTAGGTTAGGTTATATTACGTTATAGACGTGTATAATGTTCCCACCGAGAAGTAGGTGTCGTTACGCCAGGAATGTTGAAAAATACTACATCCGAGATGTTAGACTGCCTTAGGTTAGGATATATTACGCTATAGACGTATATAATGTTCCCAACGAGAGGTACGGGACGACACGAACGGGATTCTCTAAAACATTATCACCGAGGGGCTAGATGGTTTAGGTTAGGATAAATTACGTTATAGACGTATATAATGTTCCCACCGAGAAGTAGGGGCCGACACGCCAGGAATGTAGGAAAATACTACATCCGAGGTGTTAGGCACCCTTAGGTGAGGATATATAACGCTATAGACGTATATAATGTCCCCAACGAGACGTACGGACTACATGAACGGGATTCTGTAAAACATTACCATCGAGGGGCTAGATGGGTGAGGTTAGGTTATCTTATGTTATGGACGTATATAATGTTCGCACCGAGAAGTAGAGGCCGATCCGGCAGGAATGTTGGAAAATACTACATCCGAGATGTTAGGTTGCCTCAGGTTGAGATATATAACGTTATAGACGTATATAATGTCCCCAACGAGAGGTACGGGACGACACGAACGGGATTCTGTAAAACATAATCACCGAGGGGCTAGATGTGTTAGGTTAGGTTATATTACGTTATAGACGTATATAATGTTCCCACCGAGTCAGGGGGCCGATGCGCCAGGAATGTTGTAAAATAATACATTCGAGATGTTATCTTGCCTTAGGTTAGGATATATAACGCTATAGACGTATATAATGTCCCAACCGAGACGTACGGGACGACACGAACGGGATTCTGTAAAACATTACCAGCAAGTGGCTAGATGGGTTAGTTAAGGTTATCTTATGTTATAGACGTATGTAATGTTCCCATCGAGAAGTAGAGGCCGATTCGCCAGGAATGTTGGAAAATACTACATCCGAGGTGTTAGGCTGCCTTAGGCTAGGATATACAACGATATAAACGTATATAATGTCCCAACCGTGACGTACGGGACGACAGGAACGGGATTTTATAAAACATTACCAGCGAGGGGCTAGATGTTAGGTTAGGTTATATTACGTTATAGACGTGTATAATGCTCCCACCGAGAAGTAGGGGTCGATACGCCAGGAATGTTGTAAAATACTACATCCGAGGTGTTAGTTTGCCTCCGGTTGGGATATATAAAGTTATAGGCGTATATAATGTCCCCACCGAGACGTACGATCCGGCACGACCGGCATTCTGTAAAACATTATCACCAGGGGGCTAGATGGGTCAGGTTAGGTTATATTACGTTATAGACGTATATAATGTTCTCACCGAGAAGTAGAGGCCGATCCGGCAGGAAAGTTGTAAAATACTACATCCGAAGTGTTAGGTTGCCTCCGGTTGGGATGTATAACGTTATAGACGTATATAATGTCCCCACCGAGACGTACGATCCGACACGACCGGCATTCTGTAAAACATTATCACCGAGGAGCTAGATGGGTTAGATTAGGTTATATAACGTTATAGACGTGTATAATGTTCCCACCAAGAAGTAGTGGTCGATACGCCGGGAATGTTGTAAAATACTACATCCGAGATGTTAGCCTGCCTTAGGTTAGGATATATAACGCTATAGACGTATATAATGATCCCAACGAGAGGTACGGGACGACTCGAACGGGATTCCCTAAAACATTATCACCGAGTGGCTAGGTGGGTTAGGTTAGGTTAAATTACGTTATAGACGTATATAATGTTCCCACCGAGAAGTAGGGGCCGACACGCCAGGAATGTAGGAAAATACTACATCCGAGGTGTTAGGCACCCTTAGGTGAGGATATATAACGCTATAGACGTATATAATGTCCCCAACGAGACGTACGGACTACATGAACGGGATTCTGTAAAACATTACCATCGAGGGGCTAGATGGGTGAGGTTAGGTTATCTTATGTTATGGACGTATATAATGTTCGCACCGAGAAGTAGAGGCCGATCCGGCAGGAATGTTGGAAAATACTACATCCGAGGTGTTAGGCTGCTTTACGCTAGGATATGCAACGCTATAGACGTATATAATGTCCCAACCTTGACGTATGGGACAACGGGAACGGGATTTTATATAACATTACCAGCGAGGGGCTAGATGGGTTAGGTTAGGTTATATTACGTTATAGACGTGTATAATGTTCCCACCGAGACGTAGGGGTCGATACACCAGGAATGTTGTAAATTACTACATCCGAGATGTTAGCCTGCCTTAGGTAAGGATATATAACGTTATAGACGTATATAATGTCCCCAACGAGAGGTACGGGACGACGCGGACGGGATTCTCTAAAACATTATCACAGAGGGGCTAGATGGGTTAGGTTAGGTTATATTACGTTATAGACGTATATAATGTTCCCACCGAGAAGTAGGGGCCGACACGCCAGGAATGTAGGAAAATACTACATCCGAGGTGTTAGGCACCCTTAGGTGAGGATATATAACGCTATAGACGTATATAATGTCCCCAACGAGACGTACGGACTACATGAACGGGATTCTGTAAAACATTACCATCGAGGGGCTAGATGGGTGAGGTTAGGTTATCTTATGTTATGGACGTATATAATGTTCGCACCGAGAAGTAGAGGCCGATCCGGTAGGAATGTTGGAAAATACTACATCCGAAGTGTTAGGCTGCCTTAGGCTAGGATATACAACGCTGTAGACGTATATAATGTCCCAACCGTGACGTACGGGACGACAGGAACGGGATTTTATAAAACATTACCAGCGATGGGCTAGATGGGTTAGGTTAGGTTATATTACGTTATAGACGTGTATAATGTTCCCACCGAGAAGTAGGTGTCGTTACGCCAGGAATGTTGAAAAATACTACATCCGAGATGTTAGACTGCCTTAGGTTAGGATATATTACGCTATAGACGTATATAATGTTCCCAACGAGAGGTACGGGACGACACGAACGGGATTCTCTAAAACATTATCACCGAGGGGCTAGATGGTTTAGGTTAGGATAAATTACGTTATAGACGTATATAATGTTCCCACAGAGAAGTAGGGGCCGACACGCCAGGAATGTTGGAAAATACTACATCCGAGGTGTTAGGCTGCCTTAGGTTAGGATATATAATGCTATAGACGAATATAATGTCCCAACCGAGACGTCCGGGACGACACGAACGGAATTTTATAAAGCATTAACAGCGAGGTGCTAGATGGGTTAGGTGTGGTTATATTACGTTATAGACGTATATAATGTTCCCACCGAGAAGTAGAGGCCGATCCGGCAGGAATACTGTAAAATACTACATCCGAGGTGTTAGGATGCCTCCGGTTGGGATATATAAAGTTATAGGCGTATATAATGTCCCCACCGAGACGTACGATCCGACACGACCGGCATTCTGTAAAACATTATCACCGAGTAGCTAGATGGGTTAGGCTAGGTTATATTACGTCATAGACGTTTATAATGTTCCCACCGAGATGTAGGGGCCGACACGCCAGGAATGTAGGAAAATACTACATCCGAGTTGTTGGCCTGCCTAAGGTTAGGATATACAACGCTATAGACGTATATAATGTCCCCACCGAGAAGTTCGCGCCGAGACGAACGGGATACTGTAAAACATTACCCGCGGGGGCTAGATGGGTTAGGTTAGGTTATATTACGTTATAGACGTATATTAAGTTCCCACCGAGAAGTAGGGGCCGTCACGACAGGAATGTTGGAAAATACTACATCCGAGATGTTAGGTTGCCTTAGGTTAGGATATATAACGCTATACACGTATACAATGTACCCACCGAGACGTACCGGCCGACACGACCGGGATTTTGTAAAACATTCTCACCGAGGGGCTAGATGGTTTAGGATAGGTTATGTTACGTTATAGACGTGTACAATGTTCCCATCGAGAAGTAGGGGCCGACACGCCAGGAATGTTGGAAAGTACTACATCCGAGGTGTTAGGCACCCTTAGGTGAGGATATATAACGCTATAGACGTATATAATGTTCCAACCGAGACGTACCGGCCGACACGACCGAGATTTTGTAAAACATTCTCACCGAGGGGCTAGATGGGTTAGGTTAGGTTATGTTACGTTATAGACGTGTACAATGTTCCCACCGAGAAGTAGGGGCCGACACGCCAGGAATGTTGGAAAATACTACATCCGAGTTGTTGGCCTGCCTAAGGTTAGGATATACAACGCTATAGACGTATATAATGTCCCCACCGAGAAGTACGCGCCGAGACGAACTGGATACTGTAAAACATTACCCGCGAGGCGCTAGATGGGTTAGGTTAGGTTATATTACGTTATAGACGTATATAATGTTCCCACCGAGAAGTAGAGGCCGATCCGGCAGGAATGTTGGAAAATACTACATCCGAGGTGTTAGGCTGTTTTACGCTAGGATATGCAACGCTATAGGCGTATATAATGTCCCAACCTTGACGTACGGGACAACGGGAACGGGATTTTATATAACATTACCAGCGAGGGGCTAGATGGGTTAGGTTAGGTTATATTACGTTATAGACGTGTATAATGTTCCCACCGAGACGTAGGGTTCGATACACCAGGAATGTTGTAAATTACTACATCCGAGATGTTTGCCTGCCTTAGGTTAGGATATATTACGCTATAGACGTATATAATGTTCCCAACGAGAGGCACGGGATGACACGAACGGGATTCTCTAAAACATTATCACCGAGGGGCTAGATGGTTTAGGTTAGGTTAAATTACGTTATAGACGTATAAAATGTTCCCACCGAGAAGTAGGGGCCGACACGCCAGGAATGTTGGAAAATACTACATCCGAGGTGTTAGGCTGCCTTAGGTTAGGATATGTAACGCTATAGACGAATATAATGTCCCAACCGAGACGTCCGGGACGACACGAACGGAATTTTATAAAACATTAAGAGCGAGGTGCTAGATGGGTTAGGTGTGGTTATATTACGTTATAGACGTATATAATGTTCCCACCGAGAAGTAAAGGCCGATCCGGCAGGAATATTGTAAAATACTACATCCGAGGTGTTAGGTTGCCTCCGGTTGGGATATATAAAGTTATAGGCGTATATAATGTCCCCACCGAGACGTACGATCCGACACGACCGGCATTCTGTAAAACATTATCACCGAGTGGCTAGATGGGTTAGGTTAGGTTATATTACGTTAGAGACGTATATTAAGTTCCCACCGAGAAGTAGGGGCCGTCACGACAGGAATGTTGGAAAATACTACATCCGAGATGTTAGGTTGCCTTAGGTTAGGCTATATAACGCTATACACGTATACAATGTACCCACCGAGACGTACCGGCCGACACGACCGGGATTTTGTAAAACATTCTCACCGAGGGGCTAGATGGTTTAGGATAGGTTATGTTACGTTATAGACGTGTACAATGTTCCCATCGAGAAGTAGGGGCCGACCCGCCAGGAATGTTGGAAAATACTACATCCGAGGTGTTAGGCTGCCTTAGGTTAGGATATATAACGCTATAGACGTATATAATGTCACAACCGAGACGTCCGGGACGACACGAACGGAATTTTATAAAACATTAACAGCGAGGTGCTAGATGGGTTAGGTGTGGTTATATTACGTTATAGACGTATATAATATTCCCACCGAGAAGTAGAGGCCGATCCGGCAGGAATATTGTAAAATACTACATCCGAGGTGTTAGGTTGCCTCCGGTTGGGATATATAAAGTTATAGGCGTATATAATGTCCCCACCGAGACGTACAATCCGACACGACCGGCATTCTGTAAAACATTATCACCGAGGGGCTAGATGGGTTAGATTAGGTTATATAACGTTATAGACGTGTATAATGTTCCCACCGAGAAGTAGGGGTCGATACGCCGGGAATGTTGTAAAATACTACATCCGAGATGTTAGCCTGCCTTAGGTTAGGATATATAACGCTATAGACGTATATAATGATCCCAACGAGAGGTACGGGACGACTCGAACGGGATTCCCTAAAACATTATCACCGAGTGGCTAGGTGGGTTAGGTTAGGTTAAATTACGTTATAGACGTATATAATGTTCCCACCGAGAAGTAGGGGCCGACACGCCAGGAATGTAGGAAAATACTACATCCGAGGTGTTAGGCACCCTTAGGTGAGGATATATAACGCTATAGACGTATATAATGTCCCCAACGAGACGTACGGACTACATGAACGGGATTCTGTAAAACATTACCATCGAGGGGCTAGATGGGTGAGGTTAGGTTATCTTATGTTATGGACGTATATAATGTTCGCACCGAGAAGTAGAGGCCGATCCGGCAGGAATGTTGGAAAATACTACATCCGAGGTGTTAGGCTGCTTTACGCTAGGATATGCAACGCTATAGACGTATATAATGTCCCAACCTTGACGTATGGGACAACGGGAACGGGATTTTATATAACATTACCAGCGAGGGGCTAGATGGGTTAGGTTAGGTTATATTACGTTATAGACGTGTATAATGTTCCCACCGAGACGTAGGGGTCGATACACCAGGAATGTTGTAAATTACTACATCCGAGATGTTAGCCTGCCTTAGGTAAGGATATATAACGTTATAGACGTATATAATGTCCCCAACGAGAGGTACGGGACGACGCGGACGGGATTCTCTAAAACATTATCACAGAGGGGCTAGATGGGTTAGGTTAGGTTATATTACGTTATAGACGTATATAATGTTCCCACCGAGAAGTAGGGGCCGACACGCCAGGAATGTAGGAAAATACTACATCCGAGGTGTTAGGCACCCTTAGGTGAGGATATATAACGCTATAGACGTATATAATGTCCCCAACGAGACGTACGGACTACATGAACGGGATGCTGTAAAACATTACCATCGAGGGGCTAGATGGGTGAGGTTAGGTTATCTTATGTTATGGACGTATATAATGTTCGCACCGAGAAGTAGAGGCCGATCCGGTAGGAATGTTGGAAAATACTACATCCGAAGTGTTAGGCTGCCTTAGGCTAGGATATACAACGCTGTAGACGTATATAATGTCCCAACCGTGACGTACGGGACGACAGGAACGGGATTTTATAAAACATTACCAGCGATGGGCTAGATGGGTTAGGTTAGGTTATATTACGTTATAGACGTGTATAATGTTCCCACCGAGAAGTAGGTGTCGTTACGCCAGGAATGTTGAAAAATACTACATCCGAGATGTTAGACTGCCTTAGGTTAGGATATATTACGCTATAGACGTATATAATGTTCCCAACGAGAGGTACGGGACGACACGAACGGGATTCTCTAAAACATTATCACCGAGGGGCTAGATGGTTTAGGTTAGGATAAATTACGTTATAGACGTATATAATGTTCCCACAGAGAAGTAGGGGCCGACACGCCAGGAATGTTGGAAAATACTACATCCGAGGTGTTAGGCTGCCTTAGGTTAGGATATATAATGCTATAGACGAATATAATGTCCCAACCGAGACGTCCGGGACGACACGAACGGAATTTTATAAAGCATTAACAGCGAGGTGCTAGATGGGTTAGGTGTGGTTATATTACGTTATAGACGTATATAATGTTCCCACCGAGAAGTAGAGGCCGATCCGGCAGGAATACTGTAAAATACTACATCCGAGGTGTTAGGATGCCTCCGGTTGGGATATATAAAGTTATAGGCGTATATAATGTCCCCACCGAGACGTACGATCCGACACGACCGGCATTCTGTAAAACATTATCACCGAGTAGCTAGATGGGTTAGGCTAGGTTATATTACGTCATAGACGTTTATAATGTTCCCACCGAGATGTAGGGGCCGACACGCCAGGAATGTAGGAAAATACTACATCCGAGTTGTTGGCCTGCCTAAGGTTAGGATGTACAACGCTATAGACGTATATAATGTCCCCACCGAGAAGTTCGCGCCGAGACGAACGGGATACTGTAAAACATTACCCGCGGGGGCTAGATGGGTTAGGTTAGGTTATATTACGTTATAGACGTATATTAAGTTCCCACCGAGAAGTAGGGGCCGTCACGACAGGAATGTTGGAAAATACTACATCCGAGATGTTAGGTTGCCTTAGGTTAGGATATATAACGCTATACACGTATACAATGTACCCACCGAGACGTACCGGCCGACACGACCGGGATTTTGTAAAACATTCTCACCGAGGGGCTAGATGGTTTAGGATAGGTTATGTTACGTTATAGACGTGTACAATGTTCCCATCGAGAAGTAGGGGCCGACACGCCAGGAATGTTGGAAAGTACTACATCCGAGGTGTTAGGCACCCTTAGGTGAGGATATATAACGCTATAGACGTATATAATGTTCCAACCGAGACGTACCGGCCGACACGACCGAGATTTTGTAAAACATTCTCACCGAGGGGCTAGATGGGTTAGGTTAGGTTATGTTACGTTATAGACGTGTACAATGTTCCCACCGAGCAGTAGGGGCCGACACGCCAGGAATGTTGGAAAATACTACATCCGAGTTGTTGGCCTGCCTAAGGTTAGGATATACAACGCTATAGACGTATATAATGTCCCCACCGAGAAATACGCGCCGAGACGAACTGGATACTGTAAAACATTACCCGCGAGGCGCTAGATGGGTTAGGTTAGGTTATATTACGTTATAGACGTATATAATGTTCCCACCGAGAAGTAGAGGCCGATCCGGCAGGAATGTTGGAAAATACTACATCCGAGGTGTTAGGCTGTTTTACGCTAGGATATGCAACGCTATAGGCGTATATAATGTCCCAACCTTGACGTACGGGACAACGGGAACGGGATTTTATATAACATTACCCGCGAGGGGCTAGATGGGTTAGGTTAGGTTATATTACGTTATAGACGTGTATAATGTTCCCACCGAGACGTAGGGTTCGATACACCAGGAATGTTGTAAATTACTACATCCGAGATGTTTGCCTGCCTTAGGTTAGGATATATTACGCTATAGACGTATATAATGTTCCCAACGAGAGGCACGGGATGACACGAACGGGATTCTCTAAAACATTATCACCGAGGGGCTAGATGGTTTAGGTTAGGTTAAATTACGTTATAGACGTATAAAATGTTCCCACCGAGAAGTAGGGGCCGACACGCCAGGAATGTTGGAAAATACTACATCCGAGGTGTTAGGCTGCCTTAGGTTAGGATATGTAACGCTATAGACGAATATAATGTCCCAACCGAGACGTCCGGGACGACACGAACGGAATTTTATAAAACATTAACAGCGAGGTGCTAGATGGGTTAGGTGTGGTTATATTACGTTATAGACGTATATAATGTTCCCACCGAGAAGTAAAGGCCGATCCGGCAGGAATATTGTAAAATACTACATCCGAGGTGTTAGGTTGCCTCCGGTTGGGATATATAAAGTTATAGGCGTATATAATGTCCCCACCGAGACGTACGATCCGACACGACCGGCATTCTGTAAAACATTATCACCGAGTGGCTAGATGGGTTAGGTTAGGTTATATTACGTTAGAGACGTATATTAAGTTCCCACCGAGAAGTAGGGGCCGTCACGACAGGAATGTTGGAAAATACTACATCCGAGATGTTAGGTTGCCTTAGGTTAGGCTATATAACGCTATACACGTATACAATGTACCCACCGAGACGTACCGGCCGACACGACCGGGATTTTGTTAAACATTCTCACCGAGGGGCTAGATGGTTTAGGATAGGTTATGTTACGTTATAGACGTGTACAATGTTCCCATCGAGAAGTAGGGGCCGACCCGCCAGGAATGTTGGAAAATACTACATCCGAGGTGTTAGGCTGCCTTAGGTTAGGATATATAACGCTATAGACGTATATAATGTCACAACCGAGACGTCCGGGACGACACGAACGGAATTTTATAAAACATTAACAGCGAGGTGCTAGATGGGTTAGGTGTGGTTATACTACGTTATAGACGTATATAATATTCCCACCGAGAAGTAGAGGCCGATCCGGCAGGAATATTGTAAAATACTACATCCGAGGTGTTAGGTTGCCTCCGGTTGGGATATATAAAGTTATAGGCGTATATAATGTCCCCACCGAGACGTACAATCCGACACGACCGGCATTCTGTAAAACATTATCACCGAGGGGCTAGATGGGTTAGATTAGGTTATATAACGTTATAGACGTGTATAATGTTCCCACCGAGAAGTAGGGGTCGATACGCCAGGAATGTTGTAAAATACTACATCCGAGATGTTAGCCTGCCTTAGGTTAGGATATATAACGCTATAGACGTATATAATTATCCCAACGAGAGGTACGGGACGACACGAACGGGATTCCCTAAAACATTATCACCGAGTGGCTAGGTGGGTTAGGTTAGGTTAAATTACGTTATAGACGTATATAATGTTCCCACCGAGAAGTAGGGGCCGACACGCCAGGAATGTTGGAAAATACTACATCCGAGGTGTTAGGCTGCCTTAGGTTAGGATATATAACGCTATAGACGTATATAATGTCGCAACCGAGACGTACGGGACGACACGAACGGGATTCTGTAAAACATTATCACCGAGGGGCTAGATGGGTTAGGTTAGGTTATGTTACGTTATAGACGTATATAATGTTCCCACCGAGAAGTAGGGGCCGATCCGCCAGGAATGTTGTAAAATAATATATCCGAGATGTTTTCTTGCCTTAGGTTAGGATACATAACGCTATAGACGTATATAATGTCGCAACCGAGACATACTCGACGACACGAACGGGATTCTGTCAAACATTATCACCGAGGGGCTAGATGGGTTAGGTTGGGTTATATTACGTTATAGACGTATATAATGTTCCCACCGAGAGGTAGGGGCCGACCAGCCAGGAATGTTTGAAAATACTACATCTGATGTGTTAGGCTGCATTAGGTTAGGATATATAACGCTACAGACGTATATAATGTCACAACCGAGACGTACGGGCCGACACGAACGGGATTCTGTAAAACATGACCAGCGAGGGGCTAGATGGGTTAGGCTAGGTTATATTACGTTATAGACGTATATAATGTTCCCACCTAGAATTAGAGGCCGATCCGGAAGGAATGTTGTAAAATAATACATCCGAGATGTTACCTTGCCTTAGGTTAGGATATATAACACTATAGACGTATATAATGTCCCAACCGAGACGTACGGGACGACACGAACGGGATTCTGTAAAACGTTATCACCGAGGGGCTAGATGGGTTAGGTTAGGTAATCTTATGTTATAGACGTATATAATGTTCCCACCGAGAAGTAGAGGCCGATTCGCCAGGAATGTTGGAAAATACTACATCCGAGGTGTTAGGCTGCCTTAGGCTAGGATATACAACGTTATAAACGTATATAATGTCCCAACCGTGACGTACGGGACGACAGGAACGGGATTTTATAAAACATTACCAGCGAGGGGCTAGATGTTAGGTTAGGTTATATTACGTTATAGACGTGTATAATACTCCCACCGAGAAGTAGGGGTCGATACGCCAGGAATGTTGGAAAATACTACATCCGAGGTGTTAGGCTGCCTTAGGTTAGGATATATTACGTTATAGACGTATATAATGTTCGCACCGAGAAGTAGAGGACGATCCGGCAGGAATGTTCTAAAATACTACATCCGAGGAGTTAGTTTGCCTCCGGTTGGGATATATAAAGTTATAGGCGTATATAATGTCCCCACAGAGAAGTACGGGCCGACACGAACGGGATTCTGTAAAACTACACGC
The DNA here is from genome assembly GCA_963969225.1 of Xylocopa violacea. Lineage (NCBI taxonomy): Eukaryota > Metazoa > Arthropoda > Insecta > Hymenoptera > Apidae > Xylocopa > Xylocopa violacea. The sequence continues at coordinate 13,955,719 of CAXAJV010000016.1, read as the reverse complement.
GAGGGGCTAGATGGGTTAGGTTAGGTTACATTACGTTATAGACGTATATAATGTTCCCACCGAGAAGTAGAGGCCGATCCGCCAGGAATGATGTAAAATACTACATCCGAGATGTTAGGTTGCCTGAGGTTGGGATATATAACGTTATAGGCGCATATAATGTCCCCAACGAGAGGTACGGGACGACACGAACGGGATTCTGTAAAACATTATCACCGAGGGGCTAGATGGGTTAGATTAGGTTATATAACGTTATAGACGTGTATAATGTTCCCACCGAGAAGTAGGGGTCGATACGCCAGGAATGTTGTAAAATACTACATCCGAGATGTTAGCCTGCCTTAGATTCGGATATATAACGTTATAGACGTATATAATGACGCCAACGACACGTACGCGACCACACGAACGGGATTCTGTAATACATGATCACCAAGGGGCTAGATGGGTTAGGTTGGGTTATATTACGTTATAGACGTATATAATGTTCCCACCGAGAGGTAGGGGCCGACCCGCCAGGAATGTTTGAAAATACTACATCCGATGTGTTAGGCTGCATTAGGTTAGGATATATAACGCTATATACGTATATAATGTCACAACCGAGACGTACGGGACGACACGAACGGGATTCTGTAAAACATTACTAGCGAGGGTCAAGATGGGTTAGGTTAGGTTATATTATGTTATAGACGTATATAATGTTCCCACCGAGAAGTATGGTCCGACCCGCCAGAAATGTTGGTAAATACTACACCAGAGATGTTAGGTTGCCTAAGGTTTGGATATATAACGCTATAGACGTATATAATGTCCCCACCGAGAAGTACGATCCGACACGACCGGCATTCTGTAAAACATTATCACCGAGGGGCTAGATAGGTTAAGTTAGGATATATTACGTTATAGACGTATATAACGTTCCCACCGAGAAGTATTGGCCGATACGCCAGGAATGTTTGAAAATACTACATCCGAGGTGTTAGGCTGCCTCAGGCTAGGATATACAACGCTATAGACGTATATAATGTCCCCACCGAGAAGTACGCGCCGACACGAACGGGATTCTGTAAAACATGACCCGCGAGGGGCTAGATGGGTTAGGCTAGGTTATATTACGTTATAGACCTGTATAATGTTCCCACCGAGAAGTAGGGGTCGATAAGCCAGGAATGTTGTAAAATACTACATCCGAGATGTTAGCCTGCCTTAGATTAGGATATATAACGTTATAGACGTATATTATGACCCCAACGAGACGTACTAGACGACACGAACGGGATTCTGTAATACATTATCACCAAGGGGCTAGATGGGTTAGGTTGGGTTATATTACGTTATAGACGTATATAATGTTCCCACCGAGAGGTAGGGGCCGACCAGCCAGGAATGTTTGAAAATACTACATCTGATGTGTTAGGCTGCATTAGGTTAGGATATATAACGCTACAGACGTATATAATGTCACAACCGAGACGTACGGGCCGACACGAACGGGATTCTGTAAAACATGACCAGCGAGGGGCGAGATGGGTTAGGCTAGGTTATATTACGTTATAGACGTATATAATGTTCCCACCTAGAATTAGAGGCCGATCCGGAAGGAATGTTGTAAAATAATACATCGGAGATGTTACCTTGCCTTAGGTTAGGATATATAACGCTATAGACGTATATAATGTCCCAACCGAGACGTACGGGACGACACGAACGGGATTCTGTAAAACATGACCAGCGAGGGGCGAGATGGGTTAGGCTAGGTTATATTACGTTATAGACGTATATAATGTTCCCACCTAGAATTAGAGGCCGATCCGGAAGGAATGTTGTAAAATAATACATCGGAGATGTTACCTTGCCTTAGGTTAGGATATATAACGCTATAGACGTATATAATGTCCCAACCGAGACGTACGGGACGACACGAACGGGATTCTGTAAAACATTACCAGCAAGTGGCTAGATGGGTTAGGTTAGGTAATCTTATGTTATAGACGTATATAATGTTCCCACCGAGAAGTAGAGGCCGATTCGCCAGGAATGTTGGAAAATACTACATCCGAGGTGTTAGGCTGCCTTAGGCTAGGATATACAACGCTATAAACGCATATAATGTCCCAACCGTGACATACGGGACGACAGGAACGGGATTTTATAAAACATTACCAGCGAGGGGCTAGATGTTAGGTTAGGTTATATTACGTTATAGACGTGTATAATACTCCCACCGAGAAGTAGGGGTCGATACGCCAGGAATGTTGTAAAATACTGCATCCGAGATGTTAGCCTGCCTTAGGTTAGGATATATAACGCTATAGACGTATATAATGTTCCCAACGAGAGGTACGGGACGACACGAACGGGATTCCATAAAACATTATCACCGAGGGGCTAGATGAGTTAGGTTAGGTTATATTACGTTATAGAAATATATAATGTTCCCACTGAGAAGTAGGGGTCGATCCGCCAGGAATGTTGGAAAATACTACATCCGAGGTGTTAGGCTGCCTCAGGTTAGGATATATTACGTTATAGAAGTATATAATGATCGCACCGAGAATTAGAGGACGATCCGGCAGGAATGTTGTAAAATTCTACATCCGAGGTGTTAGTTTGCCTCCGGTTGGGATATATAAAGTTATAGGCGTATATAATGTCCCCACCGAGACGTACGATCCGACACGAACCGGCATTCTGTAAAACATTATCACCGGAGGGCTAGATGGGTTAGATTAGGTTACATAACGTTATAGATGTGTATAATGTTCCCACCGAGAAGTAGGGGTCGATACGCCAGGAATGTTGGAAAATACTACATCCGAGTTGTTGGCCTGCCTAAGGTTAGGATGTACAACGCTATAGACGTATATAATGTCCCCACCGAGAAGTTCGCGCCGAGACGAACGGGATACTGTAAAACATTACCCGCGGGGGCTAGATGGGTTAGGTTAGGTTATATTACGTTATAGACGTATATTAAGTTCCCACCGAGAAGTAGGGGCCGTCACGACAGGAATGTTGGAAAATACTACATCCGAGATGTTAGGTTGCCTTAGGTTAGGATATATAACGCTATACACGTATACAATGTACCCACCGAGACGTACCGGCCGACACGACCGGGATTTTGTAAAACATTCTCACCGAGGGGCTAGATGGTTTAGGATAGGTTATGTTACGTTATAGACGTGTACAATGTTCCCATCGAGAAGTAGGGGCCGACACGCCAGGAATGTTGGAAAGTACTACATCCGAGGTGTTAGGCACCCTTAGGTGAGGATATATAACGCTATAGACGTATATAATGTTCCAACCGAGACGTACCGGCCGACACGACCGAGATTTTGTAAAACATTCTCACCGAGGGGCTAGATGGGTTAGGTTAGGTTATGTTACGTTATAGACGTGTACAATGTTCCCACCGAGCAGTAGGGGCCGACACGCCAGGAATGTTGGAAAATACTACATCCGAGTTGTTGGCCTGCCTAAGGTTAGGATATACAACGCTATAGACGTATATAATGTCCCCACCGAGAAATACGCGCCGAGACGAACTGGATACTGTAAAACATTACCCGCGAGGCGCTAGATGGGTTAGGTTAGGTTATATTACGTTATAGACGTATATAATGTTCCCACCGAGAAGTAGAGGCCGATCCGGCAGGAATGTTGGAAAATACTACATCCGAGGTGTTAGGCTGTTTTACGCTAGGATATGCAACGCTATAGGCGTATATAATGTCCCAACCTTGACGTACGGGACAACGGGAACGGGATTTTATATAACATTACCCGCGAGGGGCTAGATGGGTTAGGTTAGGTTATATTACGTTATAGACGTGTATAATGTTCCCACCGAGACGTAGGGTTCGATACACCAGGAATGTTGTAAATTACTACATCCGAGATGTTTGCCTGCCTTAGGTTAGGATATATTACGCTATAGACGTATATAATGTTCCCAACGAGAGGCACGGGATGACACGAACGGGATTCTCTAAAACATTATCACCGAGGGGCTAGATGGTTTAGGTTAGGTTAAATTACGTTATAGACGTATAAAATGTTCCCACCGAGAAGTAGGGGCCGACACGCCAGGAATGTTGGAAAATACTACATCCGAGGTGTTAGGCTGCCTTAGGTTAGGATATGTAACGCTATAGACGAATATAATGTCCCAACCGAGACGTCCGGGACGACACGAACGGAATTTTATAAAACATTAACAGCGAGGTGCTAGATGGGTTAGGTGTGGTTATATTACGTTATAGACGTATATAATGTTCCCACCGAGAAGTAAAGGCCGATCCGGCAGGAATATTGTAAAATACTACATCCGAGGTGTTAGGTTGCCTCCGGTTGGGATATATAAAGTTATAGGCGTATATAATGTCCCCACCGAGACGTACGATCCGACACGACCGGCATTCTGTAAAACATTATCACCGAGTGGCTAGATGGGTTAGGTTAGGTTATATTACGTTAGAGACGTATATTAAGTTCCCACCGAGAAGTAGGGGCCGTCACGACAGGAATGTTGGAAAATACTACATCCGAGATGTTAGGTTGCCTTAGGTTAGGCTATATAACGCTATACACGTATACAATGTACCCACCGAGACGTACCGGCCGACACGACCGGGATTTTGTTAAACATTCTCACCGAGGGGCTAGATGGTTTAGGATAGGTTATGTTACGTTATAGACGTGTACAATGTTCCCATCGAGAAGTAGGGGCCGACCCGCCAGGAATGTTGGAAAATACTACATCCGAGGTGTTAGGCTGCCTTAGGTTAGGATATATAACGCTATAGACGTATATAATGTCACAACCGAGACGTCCGGGACGACACGAACGGAATTTTATAAAACATTAACAGCGAGGTGCTAGATGGGTTAGGTGTGGTTATACTACGTTATAGACGTATATAATATTCCCACCGAGAAGTAGAGGCCGATCCGGCAGGAATATTGTAAAATACTACATCCGAGGTGTTAGGTTGCCTCCGGTTGGGATATATAAAGTTATAGGCGTATATAATGTCCCCACCGAGACGTACAATCCGACACGACCGGCATTCTGTAAAACATTATCACCGAGGGGCTAGATGGGTTAGATTAGGTTACATAACGTTATAGATGTGTATAATGTTCCCACCGAGAAGTAGGGGTCGATACGCCAGGAATGTTGGAAAATACTACATCCGAGATGTTAGCATGCCTTAGATTAGGATATATAACGTTATAGACGTATATAATGACCCCAACGAGACGTACTAGACGACACGAATGGGATTCTGTAATACATTATCACCAAGGGGCTAGATGGGTTAGGTTAGGTTATATTATGTTATAGACGTATATAATGTTCCCACCGAGAAGTATGGTCCGACCCGCCAGGAATGTTGGTAAATACTACATCCGAGATGTTATCTTGCCTTAGGTTAGAATATATAACGCTATAGACGTATATAATGTCCCAACCGAGACGTACGGGACGACACGAACGGGATTCTGTAAAACATTAACAGCGAGGGGCTAGATTGGTTGGGTTAGGTTACGTTACGTCATAGACGTATATAATGTTCCCACCGAGAAGTAGGTTCCGACCCGCCAGGAATGTTGGTAAATACAACATCCGAGATGCTAGGATCCCTCAGGCTGCGATATATAACGTTATAGACGTATATAAGGTCCCCACCGAGTGGTACGGTCCGAAACGTCCGAGATCTGTAAAACATTATCACCGAGGGGCTAGATGGGTTAGGTTAGGTTATATTACGTTATAGACGTATATAATGTTCCCACCGAGATGTAGGGGCCGACACGTCAGGAATGTTGTAAAATACTACATCCGAGATGTTAGCTTGCCTAAGGTTAGGATATATAACGCTATAGACGTATATAATGTCCCCACCGAGTCGTACGGGCCGAAACGACCGAGATCTGTAAAACATTATCACCGAGGGGCTAGATGGGTTAGGTTAGGTTATATTACGTTATGGACGTATATAATGTCCTCACCGAGACGTACGATCCGACACGAGCGGCATTCTGTAAAACATTATCACCGAGGGGCTAGATGGGTTAGGTTAGGTTATATTACGTTATAGACGTATATAACGTTCCCACCGAGAAGTATTGGCCGACACGCCAGGAATGTTGGAAAATACTACATCCGAGGTGTTAAGCTGCCTTAGGCTGGGATATACAACGCTATAGACGTATGTAATGTCCCAACCGTGACGTACGGGACGACAGGAACGAGATTTTATAAAACATAACCAGCGAGGGGCTAGATGGGTTAGGTTAGGTAATCTTATGTTATAGACGTTTATAATGTTCCCACCGAGAAGTAGAGGCCGATTCGCCAGGAATGTTGGAAAATACTACATCCGAGATGTTAGCCTGCCTTAGGTTAGGATATATAACGCTATAGACGTATATAATGTTCCCAACGAGAGGTACGGGACGACACGAACGGGATTCCCTAAAACATTATCACAGAGGGGCTAGATGAGTTAGGTTAGGTTATATTACGTTATAGATATATATAATGTTCCCACTGAGAAGTAGGGGTCGATCCGCCAGGAATGTTGGAAAATACTACATCCGAGATGTTAGGCTGCCTCAGGTTAGGATATATTACGTTATAGACGTATATAATGATCGCACCGAGAAGTAGAGGACGATCCGGCAGGAATGTTGTAAAATTCTACATCCGAGGTGTTAGTTTGCCTCCGGTTGGGATATATAAAGTTATAGGCGTATATAATGTCCCCAACGAGACGTACGATCCGACACGACCGGCATTCTGTAAAACATTATCACCGGAGGGCTAGATGGGTTAGGCTAGGTTATATTACGTTATAGACATATATAATGTTCCCACCGAGAAGTAGAGGCCGATTCGCCAGGAATGTTGGAAAATACTACATCCGAGGTCTTAGGCTGCCTTAGGCTAGGATATACAACGCTATAAACGTATATAATGTCCCAACCGTGACATGCGGGACGACAGGAACGGGATTTTATAAAACATTACCAGCGAGGGGCTAGATGTTAGGTTAGGTTATATTACGTTATAGACGTGTATAATACTCCCACCGAGAAGTAGGGGTCGATACGCCAGGAATGTTGTAAAATACTACATCCAAGATGTTAGCCTGCCTTAGGTTAGGATATATAACGCTATAGACGTATATAATGTTCCCAACGAGAGGTACGGGACGACACGAACGGGATTCCCTAAAACATTATCACCGAGTGGCTAGGTGGGTTAGGTTAGGTTAAATTACGTTATAGACGTATATATTGTTCCACCGTGAAGTAGGGGCCGACACGCCAGGAATGTTGGAAAATACTACATCCGAGGTGTTAGGCTGCCTTAGGTTAGGATATATAACGCTATAGACGTATATAATGACGCAACCGAGACGTACGGTCGACACGAACGGGATTCTGTAAATCATTACCAGCGAGGGGCTAGATGGGTTAGGTTAGGTTATATTACGTTATAAACGTGTATAATGTTCCCACCGTGAAGTAGGGGCCGACACGCCAGGAATGTTGGAAAATACTACATCCGAGGTGTTAGGCTGCCTTAGGTTAGGATATATAACGCTATAGACGTATATAATGACGCAACCGAGACGTACGGACGACACGAACGGGATTCTGTAAACCATTACCAGCGAGGGGCTAGATGGGTTAGGTTAGGTTATATTACGTTATAAACGTGTATAATGTTCCCACCGAGATGTAGGAATCGATACGCCAGGAATGTTGTAAAATACTACATCCGAGATGTTAGCCTGCCTTAGGTTAGGATATATAACGCTATAGACGTATATAATGTTCCCAACGAGAGGTACGGGACGACACGAACGGGATTCCCTAAAACATTATCACCGAGTGGCTAGGTGGGTCAGGTTAGGTTAAATTACGTTATAGAACTATATAATGTTCCACCGAGAAGTGGGGGCCGACACGAACGGGATTCTGTAAAACTACCCGCGAGGGGCTAGATGGGTTAGGCTAGGTTACATTACGTTATAGACGTATATAATGTTCCCACCGAGAAGTAGAGGCAGATCCGCCAGGAATGATGTAAAATACTACATCCGAGATGTTAGGTTGCCTCAGGTTGGGATATATAACGTTATAGACGTGTATAGTGTGCCCAACGAGACGTACTAGACGACACGAACGGGATTCTGTAATACATTGTCACCAACGGGCTAGATGGGTTAGGTTAGGTTATATTATGTTATAGACGTATATAATGTTCCCACCGAGAAGTATGGTCCGACCGGCCAGGAATGTTGGTAAATACTACATCCGAGATGTTATCTTGCCTTAGGTTAGAATATATAACGCTATAGACGTATATAATGTCCCAACCGAGACGTACAGGACGACACGAACGGGATTCTGTAAAACATTAACAGCGAGGGGCTAGATTGGTTGGGTTAGGTTATGTTACGTCATAGGCGTATATAATGTTCCCACCGAGAAGTAGGGCCCGACACGCCAGGAATGTAGGAAAATACTACATCCGAGATCTTAGCATGTCTAAGGCTAGGATATATAACGCTATAGATGTATATAATGTCCCCACCGAGAAGTACGCGCCGACACGAACGGAATTCTGTAAAACATTACCAGCCAGGTGCTAGATGGGGTAGGTTAGGATATATTACGTTATAGACGTATATAATGTTGCCACCGAGAAGTAGGGGCCGACACGCCAGGAATGTAGGAAAGTACTACATCCGAGGTGTTAGGCACCCTTAGGTGAGGATATATAACGCTATAGACGTATATAATGTTCCAACCGAGACGTACCGGCCCACACGACCGAGATTTTGTAAAACATTCTCACCGAGGGGCTAGATGGGTTAGGTTAGGTTATGTTACGTTATAGTCGTGTACAATGTTCCCACCGAGAAGTAGGGGCCGACACGCCAGGAATGTTGGAAAATACTACATCCGAGGTGTTAGGCTGTCTTAGGTTAGGATATATAACGCTATAGACGTATATAATGTTCCAACCGAGACGTACGGGACGACACGAACGGGATTCTGTAAAACATTAACAGCGAGGGGCTAGATTGGTTGGGTTAGGCTATGTTACGTCATAGACGTATATAATGTTCCCACCGAGAAGTAGAGGCCGATCCGGCAGGAATGTTGGAAAATACTACATCCGAGGTGTTAGGCTGCTTTACGCTAGGATATGCAACGCTATAGGCGTATATAATGTCCCAACCTTGACGTACGGGACAACGGGAACGGGATTTTATATAACATTACCAGCGAGGGGCTAGATGGGTTAGGTTAGGTTATATTACGTTATAGACGTGTATAATGTTCCCACCGAGACGTAGGGTTCGATACACCAGGAATGTTGTAAATTACTACATCCGAGATGTTTGTCCGCCTTAGGTTAGGATATATAACGTTATAGACGTATATAATGTCCCCATGGAGAGGTACGGGACGACGCGGACGAGATTCTCTAAAACATTATCACAGAGGGGCTAGATGGGTTAGGTTAGGTTATATTACGTTATAGACGTATATAATGTTCCCACCGAGAAGTAGGGGCCGACACGCCAGGAATGTAGGAAAATACTACATCCGAGGTGTTAGGCACCCTTAGGTGAGGGTATATAACGCTATAGACGTATATAATGTCCCCAACGAGACGTACGGACTACATGAACGGGATTCTGTAAAACATTACCAGCGAGGGGCTAGATGGGTGAGGTTAGGTTATCTTATGTTATGGACGTATATAATGTTCGCACCGAGAAGTAGAGGCCGATCCGGTAGGAATGTTGAAAAATACTACATCCGAAGTGTTAGGCTGCCTTAGGCTAGGATATACAACGCTATAGACGTATATAATTTCCCAACTGTGACGTACAGACGAGAGGAACGGGATTTTATAAAACATTACCAGCGATGGGCTAGATGGGTTAGGTTAGGTTATATTACGTTATAGTCGTGTATAATGTTCCCACCGAGAAGTAGGTGTCGTTACACCAGGAATGTTGAAAAATACTACATCCGAGATGTTAGACTGCCTTAGGTTAGGATATATTACGCTATAGACGTATATAATGTTCCCAACGAGAGGCACGGGACGACACGAACGGGATTCTCTAAAACATTATCACCGAGGGGCTAGATGGTTTAGGTTAGGTTAAATTACGTTATAGACGTATAAAATGTTCCCACCGAGAAGTAGGGGCCGACACGCCAGGAATGTTGAAAAATACTACATCCGAGATGTTAGACTGCCTTAGGTTAGGATATATTACGTTATAGACGTATATAATGTTCCCACCGAGAAGTAAAGGCCGATCCGGCAGGAATATTGTAAAATACTACATCCGAGGTGCTAGGTTGCCTCCGGTTGGGATATATAAAGTTATAGGCGTATATAATGTCCCCACCGAGACGTACGATCCGACACGACCGGCATTCTGTAAAACATTATCACCGAGTGGCTAGATGGGTTAGGTTAGGTTATATTACGTTATAGACGTATATTAAGTTCCCACCGAGAAGTAGGGGCCGTCGCGACAGGAATGTTGGAAAATACTACATCCGAGATGTTAGGTTGCCTTAGGTTAGGATATATAACGCTATACACGTATAAAATGTACCCACCGAGACGTACCGGCCGACACGACCGGGATTTTGTAAAACATTCTCACCGAGGGGCTAGATGGTTTAGGATAGGTTATGTTACGTTATAGACTTGTACAATGTTCCCATCGAGAAGTAGGGGCCGACCCGCCAGGAATGTTGGAAAATACTACATCCGAGGTGTTAGGCTGCCTTAGGTTAGGATATATAACGCTATAGACGTATATAATGTCACAACCGAGACGTACGGACGACACGAACGGGATTCTGTAAAACATTAACAGCGAGGTGCTAGATGGGTTAGGTGTGGTTATATTACGTTATAGACGTATATAATGTTCCCACCGAGAAGTAGAGGCCGATCCGGCAGGAATATTGTAAAATACTACATCCGAGGTGTTAGGTTGCCTCCGGTTGGGATATATAAAGTTATAGGCGTATATAATGTCCCCACCGAGACGTACGATCCGACACGACCGGCATTCTGTAAAACATTATCACCGAGTGGCTAGATGGGTTAGGTTAGGTTATATTACGTTATAGACGTTTATAATGTTCCCACCGATATGTAGGGGCCGACACGCCAGGAATGTAGGAAAATACTACATCCGAGGTGTTAGGCACCCTTAGGTGAGCATATATAACGCTATAGACGTATATAATGTTCCCAACGAGACGTACCGGCCGACACGACCGGGATTTTGTAAAACATTCTCACCGACGTGCTAGATGGGTTAGAATAGGTTATGTTACGTTATAGACGTGTATAATGTTCCCACCGAGACGTAGGGGTCGATACACCAGGAATGTTGGAAAATACTACATCCGAGGTGTTCGGCTGCCTTAGGTTAGGATATATAACGCTATAGACGTACATAATGTCCCAACCGAGACGTACGGGACGGCACGAACGGGATTCTGTAAAACATTACCAGCCAGGTGCTAGATGGGGTAGGTTAGGATATATTACGTTATAGACGTATATTATGTTCCCACCGAGAAGTAGGGGCCGACACGCCAGGAATGTTGGAAAATACTACATCCGAGATGTTAGCCTGCCTAAGGTTAGGATATACAACGCTGTAGACGTATATAATGTCCCCACCGAGAAGTTCGCGCCGAGACGAACGGGATACTGTAAAACATTACCCGCGGGGGCTAGTTGGGTTAGGTTAGGTTATATTACGTTATAGACGTATATAATGATCCCACCGAGAAGCAGGGGCCGACCCGCCAGGAATGTTGGAAAATACTACATCCGAGATGTTAGGTTGCCTTAGGCTAGGATATACAACGCTATAGACGTATATAATGTCCCCACCGAGACGTACGGGCCGACACGACCGGCATTCTGTAAAACATTACCTGCGAGGGGCTAGATGGGTTAGGTGTGGTTATATTACGTTATAGACGTATATAATGTTCCCACCGAGAAGTAGATGCCGATCCGCCAGGAATGTTGTAAAATACTAAATCCGAGATGTTAGGTTGCCTGAGGTTCAGATATATAACGTTATAGACGTATATAATGTCCCCAACGAGAGGTACGGGACGACACGAACGGGATTCTCTAAAACATTATTCCCGAGGGGCTAGAAGGGTTAGGTTAGTTTATATTACGTTATAGACGTGTATAATTTTCCCACCGAGAAGTAGGGGCCGATCCGCCAGGAATGTTGCAAAATACTACATCCGAGGTGTTCGGCTGCCTTAGGTTAGGATATATAACGCTATAGACGTACATAATGTCCCAACCGAGACGTACGGGACGACACGAACGGGATTCTGTAAAACATTATCACCGAGGGGCTAGATGGGTTAGGTTAGGTTATATTACGTTATAGACGATTATAATGTTCCCACCGAGATGTAGGGGCCGACAATCCAGGAATGTAGGAAAACACTACATCCGAGTTGTTAGCCTGCCTTAGGTTAGGATATACAACGCTATAGACGTATATAATGTCCCCACCGAGAAGTACGCGCCGAGACGACCGGCATTCTGTAAAAAATTATCACCGAGGTGATAGATGGGTTAGGTTAGGTTATATTACGTTATAGGCGTATATAATGTTCCCACCGAGAAGTAGGGGCCGACACGCCAGGAATGTTGGAAAATACTACATCCGAGGTGTTAGGCTGCCTTAGGCTAGGATATACAACGCTATATACGTATATAATGTCCCCACCGAGACGTACGGGCCGACACGACCGGCATTCTGTAAAACATTACCAGCGAGGGGCTAGATGGGTTAGGTGTGGTTATATTACGTTATAGACGTATATAATGCTCCCACCGAGAAGTAGATGCCGATCCACCAGGAATGTTGTAAAATACTAAATCCGAGATGTTAGGTTGCCTCCGGTTGGGATAATAAAGTTATAGGCGTATATAATGTCCCCACCGAGACGTACCGGCCGACACGACCGGGATTTTGTAAAACATTCTCACCGAGGGGCTAGATGGGTTAGGATAGGTTATGTTATGTCATAGACGTATATAATGTTCCCACCGAGAAGTAGGGGCCGACACGCCAGGAATGGAGGAAAATACTACATCCGAGGTGTTAGGCTCCCTTACGTGAGGATATATAACGCTACATACGTATATAATGTCCCCATCGAGAGGTACGGGACGACACGAACGGGATTCTCTACAACATTATCACAGAGGGGCTAGATGGGTTAGGTTAGGTTATATTACGTTATAGACATATATAATGTTCTCACCGAGAAGTAGGGGCCGACACGCCAGGAATGTTGGAAAATACTACATCCGAGATGTTAGTCTGCCTTAGGTTAGGATATATAACGTTATAGACGTATATAATGTCCCCAACGAGAGGTACGGGACGACGCGGACGGGATTCTCTAAAACATTATCACCGAGGGGCTAGATGGGTTAGGTTAGGTCATATTACGTTATAGACGTATATAATGTTCCCACCGAGAAGTAGGGGCCGACCCGCCAGGAATGTTTTAAAATACTACATCCGAAGTGTTAAGCTCCCTTGGGTTAGGATATATAACGCTATAGACGAATATAATGTCCCAACCGAGACGTACGGGACGACACGAACGGGATTCTGTAAAACATTAACAGCGAGGGGCTAGATTGGTTGGGTTAGGTTATGTTACGTCATAGACGAATATAATGTTCCCACCGAGATGTGGGGGCCGACACGCCAGGAATGTAGGAAAATACTACATCCGAGGTTTTCGGCTGCCTTAGGTTAGGATATATAACGCTATAGACGTACATAATGTCCCAACCGAGACCTACGGTACGACACGAACGGGATTCTGTAAAACATTATCACCGAGGGGCTAGATGGGTTAGGTTAGGTTATATTACGTTATAGACGATTATAATGTTCCCACCGAGAAGTAGGGGCCGACCCGCCAGGAATGTTGGAAAATACTACATCCGAGGTGTTAGGCTGCCTTACGCTAGGATATGCAACGCTATAGACGTATATAATGTCCCAACCGAGACGTCCGGGACGACACGAACGGAATTTTATAAAACATTAACAGCGAGGTGCTAGACGGGTTAGATGTGGTTATATTACGTTATAGACGTATATAATGTTCCCACCGAGAAGTAGGGGCCGACACGCCAGGAATGTTGGAAAATACTACATCCGAGATGTTAGGTTGCCTTAGGTTAGGATATATAACGCTGTACACGTATATAATGTACCCACCGAGACGTACCGGCCGACACGACCGGGATTTTGTAAAACATTCTCACCGAGGGGCTAGATGGGTTAGGATAGGTTATGTTACGTTATAGACGTGAACAATGTTCCCATCGTGAAGTAGGGGCCGACCCGCCAGGAATGTTGGAAAATACTACATCCGAGGTGTTAGGCTGCCTTAGGTTAGGATATATAACGCTATAGACGTATATAATGTTCCAACCGAGACGTACGGGACGACACGAACGGGATTCTGTAAAACATTAACAGCGAGGGGCTAGATTGGTTGGGTTAGGTTATGTTACGTCATAGACGTATATAATGTTCCCACCGAGAAGTAGGGGCCGATCCGCCAGGAATGTTTGAAAATACTACATCCGAGGTGTTAGGCTGCCTTAGGTTAGGATATATAACGCTATAGACGTATATAATGTTCCAACCGAGACGTACGGGACGACACGAACGGGATTCTGTAAAACATTAACAGCGAGGGGCTAGATTGGTTGGGTTAGGTTATGTTACGTCATAGACGTATATAATGTTCCCACCGAGATGTGGGGGCCGACACGCCAGGAATGTAGGAAAATACTACATCCGAGATCTTAGCATGTCTAAGGCTAGGATATATAACGCTATAGATGTATATAATGTCCCCACCGAGAAGTACGGGCCGACACGAACGGAATTCTGTAAAACATTACCCGCGGGGGCTAGATGGGTTAGGTTAGGCTATATTACGCTATAGACGTATATAATGATCCCACCGAGAAGTAGCGGCCGACCCGCCAGGAATGTTGGAAAATACTACATCCGAGGTGTTCGGCTGCCTTAGGTTAGGATATATAACGCTATAGACGTACATAATGTCCCAACCGAGACCTACGGGACGACACGAACGGGATTCTGTAAAACATTATCACCGAGGGGCTAGATGGGTTAGGTTAGGTTATGTTACGTTATAGACGATTATAATGTTCCCACCGAGATGTAGGGGCCGACACTCCAGGAATGTAGGAACACACTACATCCGAGTTGTTAGCCTGCCTAAGGTTAGGATATATCACGCTTTAGACGTATATAATGTCCCCACCGAGCAGTACGCGCCGAGACGAACGGGATTCTGTAAAACATTACCCGCGAGGGGCTAGATGGGTTAGATTAGGTTATATTACGTTATAGACGTATATAATGTTACCACCGAGAAGTAGGGGCCGACACGCCTGGAATGTAGGAAAATACTACATCCGAGGTGTTAGGCACCCTTAGGTGAGGATATATAACGCTATAGACGTATATAATGTCCCCAACGAGACGTACGGACTACATGAACGGCATTCTGTAAAACATTACCAGCGAGGGGCTAGATGGGTTAGGTTAAGTTATATTACGTTATAGACATATATTATGTTCCCACCGAGATGTAGGGGCCGACCCGCGAGGAATGTTTTAAAATACTACATCCGAAGTGTTAGGCTGCCTTAGGTTAGGATATATAACGCTATAGACGAATATAATGTCCCCACCGAGAGGTACGGGACGACACAAACGGGATTCTGTAAAACATTATCACCGAGGGGCTAGATGGGTTAGGTTAGGTTATATTACGTTATAGACGTATATAATGTTCCCACCGAGAAGTAGGGGCCGATCCGCCAGGAATGTTTGAAAATACTACATCCGAGGTGTTAGGCTGCCTTAGGTTAGGATATATAACGCTATAGACGTATATAATGTTCCAACCGAGACGTACGGGACGACACGAACGGGATTCTGTAAAACATTAACAGCGAGGGGCTAGATTGGTTGGGTTAGGTTATGTTACGTCATAGACGTATATAATGTTTCCACCGAGAAGTAGGGGCCAACACGCCAGGAATGGAGGAAAATACTACATCCGAGGTGTTAGGCTCCCTTAGGTGAGGATATATAACGCTATATACGTATATAATGTCCCCAACGAGAGGTACGGGACGACACGAACGGGATTCTCTACAACATTATCACAGAGGGGCTAGATGGGTTAGGTTAGGTTATATTACGTTATAGACATATATAATGTTCCCACCGACAAGTAGGGGCCGACCCGCGAGGAATGTTTTAAAATACAACATCCGAAGTGTTAGGCTGCCTTAGGTTAGGATATATAACGCTATAGACGAATATAATGTCCCCACCGAGAGGTACGGGACGACACAAACGGGATTCTGTAAAACATTACCATCGAGGGGCTAGATGGGTTAGGTTAGGTTATATTACGTTATAGACGTATATAATGTTCCCACCGAGAAGTAGGGGCCAATCCGCCAGGAATGTTTGAAAATACTACATCCGAGGTGTTAGGCTGCCTTAGGTTAGGATATATAACGCTATAGACGTATATAATGTCACAACCGAGACGTACGGACGACACGAACGGGATTCTGTAAAACATTACCAGCGAGTGGCTAGATGGGTTAGGTTAGGTTATATGACGTTATAGACGTGTATAATGTTCCCTCCGAGAAGTAGAGGCCGATCCGGCAGGAATGTTGGAAAATACTACATCCGAGGTGTTAGGCTGCCTTACGCTAGGATATGCAACGCTATAGACGTATATAATGTCCCAACCTTGACGTACGGGACAACGGGAACGGGATTTTATATAACATTACCCGCGAGGGGCTAGATGGGTTAGGTTAGGTTATATTACGTTATAGACGTGTATAATGTTCCCACCGAGACGTAGTGGTCGATACACCAGGAATGTTGTAAAATACTACATCCGAGATGTTAGCCTGCCTTAGGTTAGGATATATAACGTTATAGACGTATATAATGTCCCCAACGAGAGGTACGGGACGACGCGGACGGGATTCTCTAAAACATTATTACCGAGGGGTAGATGGGTTAGGTTAGGTCATATTACGTTATAGACGTATATAATGTTCCCACCGAGAAGTAGGGGCCGACCCGCCAGGAATGTTTTAAAATACTACATCCGAAGTGTTAGGCTACCTTTGGTTAGGATATATAACGCTATAGACGAATATAATGTCCCAACCGACACGTACGGGACGACACGAACGGGATTCTGTAAAACATTAAAAGCGAGGGGCTGGATTGGTTGGGTTAGGTTATGTTACGTCATAGACGTATATAATGTTCCCACCGAGATGTGGGGGCCGACACGCCAGGAATGTAGGAAAATACTACATCCGAGATCTTAGCATTTCTAAGGCTAGGATATATAACGCTATAGATGTATATAATGTCCCCACCGAGAAGTACGGGCCGACACGAACGGAATTCTGTAAAACATTACCCGCGGGGGCTAGATGGGTTAGGTTAGGTTATATTACGTTATAGACGTATATAATGATCCCACCGAGAAGTAGGGGCCGACCCGCCAGGAATGTTGGAAAATACTACATCCGAGGTGTTCGGCTGCCTTAGGTTAGGATATATAACGCTATAGACGTACATAATGTCCCAAACGAGACGTACGGGACGACACGAACGGGATTCTGTAAAACATTATCACCGAGGGGCTAGATGGGTTAGGTTAGGTTATATTACGTTATAGACGATTATAATGTTCCCACCGAGATGTAGGGGCCGACACTCCAGGAATGTAGGAAAACACTACATCCGAGTTGTTAGCCTGCCTAAGGTTAGGATATATAACGCTTTAGACGTATATAATGTCCCCACCGAGAAGTACGCGCCGAGACGAACGGGATTCTGTAAAACATTACCCGCGAGGTGCTAGATGGGTTATGTTAGGTTATATTACGTTATAGACGTATATAATGTTCCCACCGAGAAGTAGGGGCCGACACGCCAGGAATGTAGGAAAATACTACATCCGAGGTGTTAGGCACCCTTAGGTGAGGATATATAACGCTATAGACGTATATAATGTCCCCAACGAGGCGTACGGACTACATGAACGTGATTCTGTAAAACATTACCAGCGAGGGGCTAGATGGGTGAGGTTAGGTTATCTTATGTTATGGACGTATATAATGTTCGCACCGAGAAGTAGAGGCCGATCCGGCAGGAATGTTGGAAAATACTACATCCGAGGTGTTAGGCTGCCTTACGCTAGGATATGCAACGCTATAGACGTATATAATGTCCCAACCTTGACGTACGGGACAACGGGAACGGGATTTTATATAACATTACCCGCGAGGGGCTAGATGGGTTAGGTTAGGTTATATTACGTTATAGACGTGTATAATGTTCCCACCGAGACGTAGGGGTCGATACACCAGGAATGTTGTAAAATACTACATCCGAGATGTTAGCCTGCCTTAGGTTAGGATATATAACCTTATAGACGTATATAATGTCCCCAACGAGAGGTACGGGACGACGCGGACGGGATTCTCTAAAACATTATTACCGAGGGTCTAGATGGGTTAGGTTACGTCATATTACGTTATAGACGTATATAATGTTCCCACCGAGAAGTAGGGGCGACCCGCCAGGAATGTTTTAAAATACTACATCCGAAGTGTTAGGCTGCCTTTCGTTAGGATATATAACGCTATAGACGAATATAATGTCCCAACCGAGACGTACGGGACGACACGAACGGGATTCTGTAAAACATTAACAGCGAGGGGCTGGATTGGTTGGGTTAGGTTATGTTACGTCATAGACGTATATAATGTTCCCACCGAGATGTGGGGGCCGACACGCCAGGAATGTAGGAAAATACTACATCCGAGATCTTAGCATGTCTAAGGCTAGGATATATAACGCTATAGATGTATATAATGTCCCCACCGAGAAGTACGGGCCGACACGAACGGAATTCTGTAAAACATTACCCGCGGGGGCTAGATGGGTTAGGTTAGGTTATATTACGTTATAGACGTATATAATGATCCCACCGAGAAGTAGGGGCCGACCCGCCAGGAATGTTGGAAAATACTACATCCGAGGTGTTCGGCTGCCTTAGGTTGGGATATATAACGCTATAGACGTACATAATGTCCCAAACGAGACGTACGGGACAACACGAACGGGATTCTGTAAAACATTATCACCGAGGGGCTAGATGGGTTAGGTTAGGTTATATTACGTTATAGACGTTTATAATGTTCCCACCGAGATGTAGGGGCCGACACTCCAGGAATGTAGGAAAACACTACATCCAAGTTGTTAGCCTGCCTAAGGTTAGGATATATAACGCTTTAGACGTATATAATGTCCCCACCGAGAAGTACGCGCCGAGACGAACGGGATTCTGTAAAACATTACCCGCGAGGGGCTAGATGGGTTAGGCTAGGTTATATTACGTTATAGACGTATATAATGTTCCCACCGAGAAGTAGGGGCCGACACGCCAGGAATGTTGGAAAATACTACATCCGAAGTGTTAGGCTGCCTTTGGTTAGGATATATAACGCTATACACGAATATAATGTCCCAACCGAGACGTACGGGACGACACGAACGGGATTCTGTAAAACATTAACAGCGAGGGGCTAGATTGGTTGGGTTAGGTTATGTTACGTCATAGACGTATATAATGTTCCCACCGAGATGTGGGGGCCGACACGCCAGGAATGTAGGAAAATACTACATCCGAGATCTTAGCATGTCTAAGGCTAGGATATATAACGCTATAGATGTATATAATGTCCCCACCGAGAAGTACGGGCCGACACGAACGGAATTCTGTAAAACATTACCCGCGGGGGCTAGATGGGTTAGGTTAGGTTATATTACGTTATAGACGTATATAATGATCCCACCGACAAGTAGGGGCTGACCCGCCAGGAATGTAGGAAAATACTACATTCGAGGTGTTAGCCATCCTTAGGTGAGGATATATAACGCTATAGACGAATATAAGGGCCCCACCGAGTGGTACGGGCCGAAACGACTGAGATCTGTAGAACATTATCACCGAGGGGCTAGATGGGTTAGGTTAGGTTATATTACGTTATAGACGTATATAATGTTCCCACCGAGAAGTAGAGGCCGATCCGGCAGGAATATTGTAAAATACTACATCCGAGGTGTTAGGTTGCCTCCGGTTGGGATATATAAAGTTATAGGCGTATATAATGTCCCCACCGAGACGTCCGATCCGACACGACCGGCATTCTGTAAAACATTATCACCGAGTGGCTAGATGGGTTAGGTTAGGTTATATTACGTTATAGTCGTTTATAATGTTCCCACCGAGATGTAGGGGCCGACACGCCATGAATGTAGGACAATACTACATCCGAGTTGTTAGCCTGCCTAAGGTTAGGATATACAACGCTATAGACGTATATAATGTCCCCACCGAGAAGTACGCGCCGAGATGAACGGGATACTGTAAAACATTACCCGCGGGGGCTAGATGGGTTAGGTTACGTTATATTACGTTATAGACGTATATAATGATCCCACCGAGAAGCAGGGGCCGACCCGCCAGGAATGTTGGAAAATACTACATCCGAGGTGTTCGGCTGCCTTAGGTTAGGATATATAACGCTATAGACGTACATAATGTCCCAACCGAGACGTACGGGACGACACGAACGGGATTCTGTAAAACATTATCACCGAGGGGCTAGATGGGTTAGGTTAGGTTATATTACGTTATAGACGATTATAATGTTCCCACCGAGATGTAGGGGCCGACACTCCAGGAATGTAGGGAAACACAACATCCGAGTTGTTAGCCTGCCTAAGGTTAGGATATATAACGCTTTAGACGTATATAATGTCCCCACCGAGAAGTACGCGCCGAGACGAACGGGATTCTGTAAAACATTACCCGCGAGGGGCTAGATGGGTTAGGTTAGGTTATATTACGTTATAGGCGTATATAATGTCCCCACCGAGTCGTACGATCCGACACGACCGACATTCTGTAAAACATTATCACCGAGGGGCTAGATGGGTTAGGTTAGGTTAAATTACGTTATAGACGTATATAATGTTCCCACCGAGAAGTAGGGGCCGACCCGCCAGGAATGTTGGAAAATACTACATCCGACGTGTTAGGCTGCCTTAGGTTAGGATATATAACGCTATAGACGAATATAAGGGCCCCACCGAGTGGTACGGGCCGAAACGACCGAGATCTGTAGAACATTATCACCGAGGGGCTAGATGGGTTAGGTTAGGTTATATTACGTTATAGACGTATATAATGTTCCTACCGAGAAGTAGGGGCCGACCCGCCAAGAATGTTTTAAAATACTACATCCGGGGTGTTAGGTTGCCTCAGGTTGGTGTATATAACGTTATAGACGTATATAATGTCCCCACCGAGACGTACGGTCCGACACGACCTGCATTCTGTAAAAAATTATCACCGAGGTGATAGATGGGTTAGGTTAGGTTATATTACGTTATAGACGTATATAATATTCCCACCGAGAAGTAGGGTCCGACACGCCAGGAATGGAGGAAAATACTACATCCGAAGTGTTAGGCTGCCTTAGGTTAGGATATATAACGCTATAGACGTATATAATGTCACAACCGAGACGTACGGACGACACGAACGGGATTCTGTAAAACATTACCAGCGAGGGGCTAGATGGGTTAGGTTAGGTTATATGACGTTATAGACGTGTATAATGTTCCCTCCGAGAAGTAGAGGCCGATCCGGTAGGAATGTTGGAAAATACTACATCCGAAGTGTTAGGTTGCCTCCGGTTGGGATGTATAAAGTTATAGGCGTATATAATGTCCCCACCGAGACGTACGCTCCGACACGACCGTCATTCTGTAAAACATTATCACCGAGTGGCTAGATGGGTTAGGTTAGGTTATATTACGTTATAGACGTTTATAATGTTCCCACCGAGATGTAGGGGCCGACACGCCAGGAATGTGGGAAAATACTACATCCGAGTTGTTAGCCTGTCTAAGGTTAGGATATACAACGCTATAGACGTATATAATGTCCCCACCGAGAAGTACGCGCCGAGACGAACGGGATACTGTAAAACATTACCCGCGAGGGGCTAGATGGGTTAGGTTAGGTTATATTACGTTATAGACGCATATAATGTTCCCACCGAGAAGTAGGGGCCGACACGACAGAAATGTAGGAAAATACTACATTCGAGGTGTTAGGCACCCTTAGGTGAGGATATATAACGCTATAGACGTATATAATGTCCCCAACGAGACGTACGGACTACATGAGCGGGATTCTGTAAAACATTACCAGCGAGGGGCTAGATGGGTTAGGTTAGGTTATATTACGTTATAGACGTTTATAATGTTCCCATCGAGAAGCAGGTTCCGACCCGCCAGGAATGTTGGTAAATACTACATCCGAGGTGTTAGGCTGCCTTAGGCTAGGATATACAACACTATAGACGTATATAATGTCCCCACCGAGACGTATGGGCCGACACGACCGGCATTCTGTAAAACATTACCAGCGAGAGGCTAGATGGGTTAGGTGTGGTTATATTACGTTATAGACGTATATAATGTTGCCACCGAGAAGTAGATGCCGATCCGCCAGGAATGTTGTAAAATACTAAATCCGAGATGTTAGATTGCCTGAGGTTGAGATATATAACGTTATAGACGTATATTATGTCCCCAACGAGCGGTACGGGACGACACGAACGGGATTCTCTAAAACATTATCACCGAGGGGCTAGATGGGTTAGGTTAGGTTAAATTACGTTATAGACGTATATAATGTTCCCACCGAGAAGTAGGGGCCGACCCGCCAGGAATGTAGGAAAATACTACATCCGAGGTGTTAGGCACCCTTAGGTGAGTATATATAACGCTATAGACGTATATAATGTCCCCAACGTGACGTACGGACTACATGAACGGGATTCTGTAAAAAATTAACAGCGAGGGGCTAGATTGGTTGGGTTAGGTTATGTTACGTCATAGACGTATATAATGTTCCCACCGAGATGTAGGGGCCGACACGCCAGGAATGTTGGAAAATACTACAACCGAGATGTTTGGTTGCCTTAGGTTAGGATATATAACGCTGTACACGTATATAATGTACCCACCGAGACGTACCGGCCAACACGACCGGGATTTTGTAAAACATTCTCACCGAGGGGCTAGATGGGTTAGGATAGGTTATGTTACGTTATAGACGTGTACAATGTTCCCATGGAGAAGTAGGGGCCGACCCGCCAGGAATGTTGGAAAATACTACATCCGAAGTGTTAAGCTGCCTTTGGTTAGGATATATAACGCTATAGACGTACATAATGTCCCAACCGAGACGTACGGGACGACACGAACGGGATTCTGTAAAACATTATCACCGAGGGGCTAGATGGGTTAGGTTAGGTTATATTACGTTATAGACATATATAATGTTCCCACCGAGATGTAGGGGCCGACCCGCGAGGAATGTTTTAAAATACTACATCCGAGGTGTTCGGCTGCCTTAGGTTAGGATATATAACGCTATAGACGTACATAATGTCCCAACCGAGACGTACGGGACGACACGAACGGGATTCTGTAAAACATTACCAGCCAGGTGCTAGATGGGGTAGGTTAGGATATATTACGTTATAGACGTATATTATGTTCCCACCGAGAAGTAGGGGCCGACACGCCAGGAATGTTGGAAAATACTACAACCGAGATGTTTGGTTGCCTTAGGTTAGGATATATAACGCTGTACACGTATATAATGTACCCACCGAGACGTACCGGCCAACACGACCGGGATTTTGTAAAACATTCTCACCGAGGGGCTAGATGGGTTAGGATAGGTTATGTTACGTTATAGACGTGTACAATGTTCCCATGGAGATGTAGGGGCCGACCCGCCAGGAATGTTGGAAAATACTACATCCGAAGTGTTAAGCTGCCTTTGGTTAGGATATATAACGCTATAGACGAATATAATGTCTAAACCGAGACGTACGGGACGACACGAACGGGATTCTGTAAAACATTAACAGCGAGGGGCTAGATTGGTTGGGTTAGGTTATGTTACGTCATAGACGTATATAATGTTCCCACCGAGATGTGGGGGCCGACCCGCCAGGAATGTTGGAAAATACTACATCCGAGATCTTAGCATGTCTAAGGCTAGGATATATAACGCTATAGATGTATATAATGTCCCCACCGAGAAGTACGGGCCGACACGAACGGAATTCTGTAAAACATTACCCGCGGGAGCTAGATAGGTTAGGTTAGGTTATATTACGTTATAGACGTATATAATGATCCCACCGAGAAGTAGGGGCCGACCCGCCAGGAATGTTGGAAAATACTACATCCGAGGTGTTCGGCTGCCTTAGGCTAGGATATACAACGCTATAGACGTATATAATGTCCCAACCGAGACGTACGGGACGACAAGAACGGGATTTTATAAAACATTGCCAGCGAGGGGCTAGATGGGTTAGGTTAGGTCATATTACATTATAGACTTATATAATGTTCCCACCGAGAAGTAGGTGCCGACACGCCAGGAATGTTGGAAACTACTACATCCGAGGTGTTAGGCTGCCTTAGGCTAGGATATACAACGCTATAGACGTATATAATGTCCCCACCGAGAAGTACGCGCCGAGATGAACGGGATACTGTAAAACATTACCCGCGGGGGCTAGATGGGTTAGGTTACGTTATATTACGTTATAGACGTATATAATGATCCCACCGAGAAGCAGGGGCCGACCCGCCAGGAATGTTGGAAAATACTACATCCGAGGTGTTCGGCTGCCTTAGGTTAGGATATATAACGCTATAGACGTACATAATGTCCCAACCGAGACGTACGGGACGACACGAACGGGATTCTGTAAAACATTATCACCGAGGGGCTAGATGGGTTAGGTTAGGTTATATTACGTTATAGACGATTATAATGTTCCCACCGAGATGTAGGGGCCGACACTCCAGGAATGTAGGGAAACACAACATCCGAGTTGTTAGCCTGCCTAAGGTTAGGATATATAACGCTTTAGACGTATATAATGTCCCCACCGAGAAGTACGCGCCGAGACGAACGGGATTCTGTAAAACATTACCCGCGAGGGGCTAGATGGGTTAGGTTAGGTTATATTACGTTATAGGCGTATATAATGTCCCCACCGAGTCGTACGATCCGACACGACCGACATTCTGTAAAACATTATCACCGAGGGGCTAGATGGGTTAGGTTAGGTTAAATTACGTTATAGACGTATATAATGTTCCCACCGAGAAGTAGGGGCCGACCCGCCAGGAATGTTGGAAAATACTACATCCGACGTGTTAGGCTGCCTTAGGTTAGGATATATAACGCTATAGACGAATATAAGGGCCCCACCGAGTGGTACGGGCCGAAACGACCGAGATCTGTAGAACATTATCACCGAGGGGCTAGATGGGTTAGGTTAGGTTATATTACGTTATAGACGTATATAATGTTCCTACCGAGAAGTAGGGGCCGACCCGCCAGGAATGTTTTAAAATACTACATCCGGGGTGTTAGGTTGCCTCAGGTTGGTGTATATAACGTTATAGACGTATATAATGTCCCCACCGAGACGTACGGTCCGACACGACCTGCATTCTGTAAAAAATTATCACCGAGGTGATAGATGGGTTAGGTTAGGTTATATTACGTTATAGACGTATATAATATTCCCACCGAGAAGTAGGGTCCGACACGCCAGGAATGGAGGAAAATACTACATCCGAAGTGTTAGGCTGCCTTAGGTTAGGATATATAACGCTATAGACGTATATAATGTCACAACCGAGACGTACGGACGACACGAACGGGATTCTGTAAAACATTACCAGCGAGGGGCTAGATGGGTTAGGTTAGGTTATATGACGTTATAGACGTGTATAATGTTCCCTCCGAGAAGTAGAGGCCGATCCGGTAGGAATGTTGGAAAATACTACATCCGAAGTGTTAGGTTGCCTCCGGTTGGGATGTATAAAGTTATAGGCGTATATAATGTCCCCACCGAGACGTACGCTCCGACACGACCGTCATTCTGTAAAACATTATCACCGAGTGGCTAGATGGGTTAGGTTAGGTTATATTACGTTATAGACGTTTATAATGTTCCCACCGAGATGTAGGGGCCGACACGCCAGGAATGTGGGAAAATACTACATCCGAGTTGTTAGCCTGTCTAAGGTTAGGATATACAACGCTATAGACGTATATAATGTCCCCACCGAGAAGTACGCGCCGAGACGAACGGGATACTGTAAAACATTACCCGCGAGGGGCTAGATGGGTTAGGTTAGGTTATATTACGTTATAGACGTATATAATGTTCCCACCGAGAAGTAGGGGCCGACACGACAGAAATGTAGGAAAATACTACATTCGAGGTGTTAGGCACCCTTAGGTGAGGATATATAACGCTATAGACGTATATAATGTCCCCAACGAGACGTACGGACTACATGAGCGGGATTCTGTAAAACATTACCAGCGAGGGGCTAGATGGGTTAGGTTAGGTTATATTACGTTATAGACGTTTATAATGTTCCCATCGAGAAGCAGGTTCCGACCCGCCAGGAATGTTGGTAAATACTACATCCGAGGTGTTAGGCTGCCTTAGGCTAGGATATACAACACTATAGACGTATATAATGTCCCCACCGAGACGTATGGGCCGACACGACCGGCATTCTGTAAAACATTACCAGCGAGAGGCTAGATGGGTTAGGTGTGGTTATATTACGTTATAGACGTATATAATGTTGCCACCGAGAAGTAGATGCCGATCCGCCAGGAATGTTGTAAAATACTAAATCCGAGATGTTAGATTGCCTGAGGTTGAGATATATAACGTTATAGACGTATATTATGTCCCCAACGAGCGGTACGGGACGACACGAACGGGATTCTCTAAAACATTATCACCGAGGGGCTAGATGGGTTAGGTTAGGTTATATTACGTTATAGACGTATATAATATTCCCACCGAGAAGTAGGGTCCGACACGCCAGGAATGGAGGAAAATACTACATCCGAAGTGTTAGGCTGCCTTAGGTTAGGATATATAACGCTATAGACGTATATAATGTCACAACCGAGACGTACGGACGACACGAACGGGATTCTGTAAAACATTACCAGCGAGGGGCTAGATGGGTTAGGTTAGGTTATATGACGTTATAGACGTGTATAATGTTCCCTCCGAGAAGTAGAGGCCGATCCGGTAGGAATGTTGGAAAATACTACATCCGAAGTGTTAGGTTGCCTCCGGTTGGGATGTATAAAGTTATAGGCGTATATAATGTCCCCACCGAGACGTACGCTCCGACACGACCGTCATTCTGTAAAACATTATCACCGAGTGGCTAGATGGGTTAGGTTAGGTTATATTACGTTATAGACGTTTATAATGTTCCCACCGAGATGTAGGGGCCGACACGCCAGGAATGTGGGAAAATACTACATCCGAGTTGTTAGCCTGTCTAAGGTTAGGATATACAACGCTATAGACGTATATAATGTCCCCACCGAGAAGTACGCGCCGAGACGAACGGGATACTGTAAAACATTACCCGCGAGGGGCTAGATGGGTTAGGTTAGGTTATATTACGTTATAGACGCATATAATGTTCCCACCGAGAAGTAGGGGCCGACACGACAGAAATGTAGGAAAATACTACATTCGAGGTGTTAGGCACCCTTAGGTGAGGATATATAACGCTATAGACGTATATAATGTCCCCAACGAGACGTACGGACTACATGAGCGGGATTCTGTAAAACATTACCAGCGAGGGGCTAGATGGGTTAGGTTAGGTTATATTACGTTATAGACGTTTATAATGTTCCCATCGAGAAGCAGGTTCCGACCCGCCAGGAATGTTGGTAAATACTACATCCGAGGTGTTAGGCTGCCTTAGGCTAGGATATACAACACTATAGACGTATATAATGTCCCCACCGAGACGTATGGGCCGACACGACCGGCATTCTGTAAAACATTACCAGCGAGAGGCTAGATGGGTTAGGTGTGGTTATATTACGTTATAGACGTATATAATGTTGCCACCGAGAAGTAGATGCCGATCCGCCAGGAATGTTGTAAAATACTAAATCCGAGATGTTAGATTGCCTGAGGTTGAGATATATAACGTTATAGACGTATATTATGTCCCCAACGAGCGGTACGGGACGACACGAACGGGATTCTCTAAAACATTATCACCGAGGGGCTAGATGGGTTAGGTTAGGTTAAATTACGTTATAGACGTATATAATGTTCCCACCGAGAAGTAGGGGCCGACCCGCCAGGAATGTAGGAAAATACTACATCCGAGGTGTTAGGCACCCTTAGGTGAGTATATATAACGCTATAGACGTATATAATGTCCCCAACGTGACGTACGGACTACATGAACGGGATTCTGTAAAAAATTAACAGCGAGGGGCTAGATTGGTTGGGTTAGGTTATGTTACGTCATAGACGTATATAATGTTCCCACCGAGATGTAGGGGCCGACACGCCAGGAATGTTGGAAAATACTACAACCGAGATGTTTGGTTGCCTTAGGTTAGGATATATAACGCTGTACACGTATATAATGTACCCACCGAGACGTACCGGCCAACACGACCGGGATTTTGTAAAACATTCTCACCGAGGGGCTAGATGGGTTAGGATAGGTTATGTTACGTTATAGACGTGTACAATGTTCCCATGGAGAAGTAGGGGCCGACCCGCCAGGAATGTTGGAAAATACTACATCCGAAGTGTTAAGCTGCCTTTGGTTAGGATATATAACGCTATAGACGTACATAATGTCCCAACCGAGACGTACGGGACGACACGAACGGGATTCTGTAAAACATTATCACCGAGGGGCTAGATGGGTTAGGTTAGGTTATATTACGTTATAGACATATATAATGTTCCCACCGAGATGTAGGGGCCGACCCGCGAGGAATGTTTTAAAATACTACATCCGAGGTGTTCGGCTGCCTTAGGTTAGGATATATAACGCTATAGACGTACATAATGTCCCAACCGAGACGTACGGGACGACACGAACGGGATTCTGTAAAACATTACCAGCCAGGTGCTAGATGGGGTAGGTTAGGATATATTACGTTATAGACGTATATTATGTTCCCACCGAGAAGTAGGGGCCGACACGCCAGGAATGTTGGAAAATACTACAACCGAGATGTTTGGTTGCCTTAGGTTAGGATATATAACGCTGTACACGTATATAATGTACCCACCGAGACGTACCGGCCAACACGACCGGGATTTTGTAAAACATTCTCACCGAGGGGCTAGATGGGTTAGGATAGGTTATGTTACGTTATAGACGTGTACAATGTTCCCATGGAGATGTAGGGGCCGACCCGCCAGGAATGTTGGAAAATACTACATCCGAAGTGTTAAGCTGCCTTTGGTTAGGATATATAACGCTATAGACGAATATAATGTCTAAACCGAGACGTACGGGACGACACGAACGGGATTCTGTAAAACATTAACAGCGAGGGGCTAGATTGGTTGGGTTAGGTTATGTTACGTCATAGACGTATATAATGTTCCCACCGAGATGTGGGGGCCGACCCGCCAGGAATGTTGGAAAATACTACATCCGAGATCTTAGCATGTCTAAGGCTAGGATATATAACGCTATAGATGTATATAATGTCCCCACCGAGAAGTACGGGCCGACACGAACGGAATTCTGTAAAACATTACCCGCGGGAGCTAGATAGGTTAGGTTAGGTTATATTACGTTATAGACGTATATAATGATCCCACCGAGAAGTAGGGGCCGACCCGCCAGGAATGTTGGAAAATACTACATCCGAGGTGTTCGGCTGCCTTAGGCTAGGATATACAACGCTATAGACGTATATAATGTCCCAACCGAGACGTACGGGACGACAAGAACGGGATTTTATAAAACATTGCCAGCGAGGGGCTAGATGGGTTAGGTTAGGTCATATTACATTATAGACTTATATAATGTTCCCACCGAGAAGTAGGTGCCGACACGCCAGGAATGTTGGAAACTACTACATCCGAGGTGTTAGGCTGCCTTAGGCTAGGATATACAACGCTATAGACGTATATAATGTCCCCACCGAGAAGTACGCGCCGAGATGAACGGGATACTGTAAAACATTACCCGCGGGGGCTAGATGGGTTAGGTTACGTTATATTACGTTATAGACGTATATAATGATCCCACCGAGAAGCAGGGGCCGACCCGCCAGGAATGTTGGAAAATACTACATCCGAGGTGTTCGGCTGCCTTAGGTTAGGATATATAACGCTATAGACGTACATAATGTCCCAACCGAGACGTACGGGACGACACGAACGGGATTCTGTAAAACATTATCACCGAGGGGCTAGATGGGTTAGGTTAGGTTATATTACGTTATAGACGATTATAATGTTCCCACCGAGATGTAGGGGCCGACACTCCAGGAATGTAGGGAAACACAACATCCGAGTTGTTAGCCTGCCTAAGGTTAGGATATATAACGCTTTAGACGTATATAATGTCCCCACCGAGAAGTACGCGCCGAGACGAACGGGATTCTGTAAAACATTACCCGCGAGGGGCTAGATGGGTTAGGTTAGGTTATATTACGTTATAGGCTTATATAATGTCCCCACCGAGTCGTACGATCCGACACGACCGACATTCTGTAAAACATTATCACCGAGGGGCTAGATGGGTTAGGTTAGGTTAAATTACGTTATAGACGTATATAATGTTCCCACCGAGAAGTAGGGGCCGACCCGCCAGGAATGTTGGAAAATACTACATCCGACGTGTTAGGCTGCCTTAGGTTAGGATATATAACGCTATAGACGAATATAAGGGCCCCACCGAGTGGTACGGGCCGAAACGACCGAGATCTGTAGAACATTATCACCGAGGGGCTAGATGGGTTAGGTTAGGTTATATTACGTTATAGACGTATATAATGTTCCTACCGAGAAGTAGGGGCCGACCCGCCAGGAATGTTTTAAAATACTACATCCGGGGTGTTAGGTTGCCTCAGGTTGGTGTATATAACGTTATAGACGTATATAATGTCCCCACCGAGACGTACGGTCCGACACGACCTGCATTCTGTAAAAAATTATCACCGAGGTGATAGATGGGTTAGGTTAGGTTATATTACGTTATAGACGTATATAATATTCCCACCGAGAAGTAGGGTCCGACACGCCAGGAATGGAGGAAAATACTACATCCGAAGTGTTAGGCTGCCTTAGGTTAGGATATATAACGCTATAGACGTATATAATGTCACAACCGAGACGTACGGACGACACGAACGGGATTCTGTAAAACATTACCAGCGAGGGGCTAGATGGGTTAGGTTAGGTTATATGACGTTATAGACGTGTATAATGTTCCCTCCGAGAAGTAGAGGCCGATCCGGTAGGAATGTTGGAAAATACTACATCCGAAGTGTTAGGTTGCCTCCGGTTGGGATGTATAAAGTTATAGGCGTATATAATGTCCCCACCGAGACGTACGCTCCGACACGACCGTCATTCTGTAAAACATTATCACCGAGTGGCTAGATGGGTTAGGTTAGGTTATATTACGTTATAGACGTTTATAATGTTCCCACCGAGATGTAGGGGCCGACACGCCAGGAATGTGGGAAAATACTACATCCGAGTTGTTAGCCTGTCTAAGGTTAGGATATACAACGCTATAGACGTATATAATGTCCCCACCGAGAAGTACGCGCCGAGACGAACGGGATACTGTAAAACATTACCCGCGAGGGGCTAGATGGGTTAGGTTAGGTTATATTACGTTATAGACGTATATAATGTTCCCACCGAGAAGTAGGGGCCGACACGACAGAAATGTAGGAAAATACTACATTCGAGGTGTTAGGCACCCTTAGGTGAGGATATATAACGCTATAGACGTATATAATGTCCCCAACGAGACGTACGGACTACATGAGCGGGATTCTGTAAAACATTACCAGCGAGGGGCTAGATGGGTTAGGTTAGGTTATATTACGTTATAGACGTTTATAATGTTCCCATCGAGAAGCAGGTTCCGACCCGCCAGGAATGTTGGTAAATACTACATCCGAGGTGTTAGGCTGCCTTAGGCTAGGATATACAACACTATAGACGTATATAATGTCCCCACCGAGACGTATGGGCCGACACGACCGGCATTCTGTAAAACATTACCAGCGAGAGGCTAGATGGGTTAGGTGTGGTTATATTACGTTATAGACGTATATAATGTTGCCACCGAGAAGTAGATGCCGATCCGCCAGGAATGTTGTAAAATACTAAATCCGAGATGTTAGATTGCCTGAGGTTGAGATATAT
This sequence comes from Xylocopa violacea, assembly GCA_963969225.1. NCBI lineage: Eukaryota > Metazoa > Arthropoda > Insecta > Hymenoptera > Apidae > Xylocopa > Xylocopa violacea. The sequence goes on along the minus strand of CAXAJV010000016.1, from coordinate 13,923,075 downwards.
AACGTTATAGACGTATATTATGTCCCCAACGAGCGGTACGGGACGACACGAACGGGATTCTCTAAAACATTATCACCGAGGGGCTAGATGGGTTAGGTTAGGTTAAATTACGTTATAGACGTATATAATGTTCCCACCGAGAAGTAGGGGCCGACCCGCCAGGAATGTAGGAAAATACTACATCCGAGGTGTTAGGCACCCTTAGGTGAGTATATATAACGCTATAGACGTATATAATGTCCCCAACGTGACGTACGGACTACATGAACGGGATTCTGTAAAAAATTAACAGCGAGGGGCTAGATTGGTTGGGTTAGGTTATGTTACGTCATAGACGTATATAATGTTCCCACCGAGATGTAGGGGCCGACACGCCAGGAATGTTGGAAAATACTACAACCGAGATGTTTGGTTGCCTTAGGTTAGGATATATAACGCTGTACACGTATATAATGTACCCACCGAGACGTACCGGCCAACACGACCGGGATTTTGTAAAACATTCTCACCGAGGGGCTAGATGGGTTAGGATAGGTTATGTTACGTTATAGACGTGTACAATGTTCCCATGGAGAAGTAGGGGCCGACCCGCCAGGAATGTTGGAAAATACTACATCCGAAGTGTTAAGCTGCCTTTGGTTAGGATATATAACGCTATAGACGTACATAATGTCCCAACCGAGACGTACGGGACAACACGAACGGGATTCTGTAAAACATTATCACCGAGGGGCTAGATGGGTTAGGTTAGGTTATATTACGTTATAGACATATATAATGTTCCCACCGAGATGTAGGGGCCGACCCGCGAGGAATGTTTTAAAATACTACATCCGAGGTGTTCGGCTGCCTTAGGTTAGGATATATAACGCTATAGACGTACATAATGTCCCAACCGAGACGTACGGGACGACACGAACGGGATTCTGTAAAACATTACCAGCCAGGTGCTAGATGGGGTAGGTTAGGATATATTACGTTATAGACGTATATTATGTTCCCACCGAGAAGTAGGGGCCGACACGCCAGGAATGTTGGAAAATACTACAACCGAGATGTTTGGTTGCCTTAGGTTAGGATATATAACGCTGTACACGTATATAATGTACCCACCGAGACGTACCGGCCAACACGACCGGGATTTTGTAAAACATTCTCACCGAGGGGCTAGATGGGTTAGGATAGGTTATGTTACGTTATAGACGTGTACAATGTTCCCATGGAGATGTAGGGGCCGACCCGCCAGGAATGTTGGAAAATACTACATCCGAAGTGTTAAGCTGCCTTTGGTTAGGATATATAACGCTATAGACGAATATAATGTCTAAACCGAGACGTACAGGACGACACGAACGGGATTCTGTAAAACATTAACAGCGAGGGGCTAGATTGGTTGGGTTAGGTTATGTTACGTCATAGACGTATATAATGTTCCCACCGAGATGTGGGGGCCGACCCGCCAGGAATGTTGGAAAATACTACATCCGAGATCTTAGCATGTCTAAGGCTAGGATATATAACGCTATAGATGTATATAATGTCCCCACCGAGAAGTACGGGCCGACACGAACGGAATTCTGTAAAACATTACCCGCGGGAGCTAGATAGGTTAGGTTAGGTTATATTACGTTATAGACGTATATAATGATCCCACCGAGAAGTAGGGGCCGACCCGCCAGGAATGTTGGAAAATACTACATCCGAGGTGTTCGGCTGCCTTAGGCTAGGATATACAACGCTATAGACGTATATAATGTCCCAACCGAGACGTACGGGACGACAAGAACGGGATTTTATAAAACATTGCCAGCGAGGGGCTAGATGGGTTAGGTTAGGTCATATTACATTATAGACTTATATAATGTTCCCACCGAGAAGTAGGTGCCGACACGCCAGGAATGTTGGAAACTACTACATCCGAGGTGTTAGGCTGCCTTAGGCTAGGATATACAACGCTATAGACGTATATAATGTCCCAACCGAGACGTACGGGACGACAAGAACGGGATTTTATAAAACATTACCAGCGAGGGGCTAGATGGGTTAGCTTAGGTTATATTACATTATAGACTTATATAGTGTTGCCACCGAGAAGTAGAGGCCGATCCGCCAGGAATGTTGTAAAATACTAAATCCGAGATGGTAGCCTGCCTTAGGTTAGGATATATAACGTTATAGACGTATATAATGTCCCCAACGAGAGGTACGGGACGACACGAACGGGATTCTCTAAAACATTATCACCGGGGGGCTAGATGGGTTAGGTTAGGTTATATTAGGATATAGACGTATATAATGTTCCCACCGAGAAGTAGGGTCCGCCCCGCCAGGAATGTTGGAAAATACTACATCCGAGGAGTTAGGTTGTCTTAGGTTTGGATATATAACGTTATGGACGTATATAATGTACCCACTGAGACGTACGGGACGACACGAACGGGATTCTGTAAAACATTACCTGCGAGGGGCTAAATGTGTTGTTACGTCATATAACGTTACAAACGTCCATATTTTCCCCACGGAGAATTACGGGACGACACGAACGGGATTCTCTAAAACATTATCACCGAGGGGCTAGAAGGGTTAGGTTAATTTATATTACGTTATAGACGTGTATAATTTTCCCACCGAGAAGTAGGGGCCGATCCGCCAGGAATGTTGTAAAATACTACATCCGAGGTGTTAGGCTGCCTTACGCTAGGATATGCAACGCTATAGACGTATATAATGTTCCAACCGAGACGTACGGGACGACACGAACGGGATTCTGTAAAACATTAACAGCGAGGGGCTAGATTGGTTGGGTTAGGTTATGTTACGTCATAGACGTATATAATGTTCCCACCGAGAAGTAGGGGCCGACACGCCAGGAATGGAGGAAAATACTACATCCGAGGTGTTAGGCTCCCTTAGGTGAGGATATATAACGCTATATACGTATATAATGTCCCCAACGAGAGGTACGGGACGACACGAACGGGATTCTCTACAACATTATCACAGAGGGGCTAGATGGGTTAGGTTAAGTTATATTACGTTATAGACATATATAATGTTCCCACCGAGATGTAGGGGCCGACCCGCGAGGAATGTTTTAAAATACTACATCCGAAGTGTTAGGCTGCCTTAGGTTAGGATATATAACGCTATGGACGAATATAATGTCCCCACCGAGAGGTACGGGACGACACAAACGGGATTCTGTAAAACATTATCACCGAGGGGCTAGATGGGTTAGGTTAGGTTATATTACGTTATAGACGTATATAATGTTCCCACCGAGAAGTAGGGGCCGATCCGCCAGGAATGTTTGAAAATACTACATCCGAGGTGTTAGGCTGCCTTAGGTTAGGATATATAACGCTATAGACGTATATAATGTTCCAACCGAGACGTACGGGACGACACGAACGGGATTCTGTAAAACATTAACAGCGAGGGGCTAGATCGGTTGGGTTAGGTTATGTTACGTCATAGACGTATATAATGTTCCCACCGAGAAGTAGGGGCCAACACGCCAGGAATGGAGGAAAATACTACATCCGAGGTGTTAGGCTCCCTTAGGTGAGGATATATAACGCTATATACGTATATAATGTCCCCAACGAGAGGTACGGGACGACACGAACGGGATTCTCTACAACATTATCACAGAGGGGCTAGATGGGTTAGTTTAGGTTATATTACGTTATAGACATATATAAAGTTCCCACCGACAAGTAGGGGCCGACCCGCGAGGAATGTTTTAAAATACAACATCCGAAGTGTTAGGCTGCCTTAGGTTAGGATATATAACGCTATAGACGAATATAATGTCCCCACCGA